>CM028351.1:73486283-74086283 GCA_016618105.1 Dendrobium huoshanense
ACAATGGTAACCATACGAAGGACAAGGATTTTTACTATCTACTTGTTTGCTGTTCGGTTTACTTTATCTGGAGGGAAAGAAATGAGAGGAAGTTTGGGACGTTGCTGCTCCTCCAATTCTTTAGCTTGTAGAATTAAACTGCAGTTATTTTTGTTTTTCCAAAGTGTTAAAATGAAAAAGAGGAGATGAATTGATGGTTTTGCTGTAGATTTGCTGCTCTCTGGCTTGAGCTTGGATCGGTTTGATGTTCTGATGCTTCTACTGGTTTTTCTATTCTTCCAGTCTGCGTGTTATTTATGGTGTTTTTGGCTGGAATGGGCTGTGATGAATGGATTGCCATTTTCCCCTAGGATGGCAGAGATCTGTTTTTGCAACCAGGTTGAGAGAGCAGCAATTCTAAGCCCGCGGGTTGTCGTCTCCCACGGGTTTTTGGGTTTTCTTTGCAGATCATTTAGCTTTTGGTTTATCTCTTTATTGTTTTTTGCTGTTGAGGGGTTTTGTATTTTTCCCTCCTTTGGTTCTTGGCCTCCTTTGGTCAGGTTTTTCCTTTATAGTTTTTTTTCTTATATGTAACTAGTTCTTAGTTAATGGAAAGGGCTTTGCCCATAATTTCCAAAAAAAAATAATGGAATCTCTTACATAGTTACTAGCAATAAACACCTAATTTTTTAAAACTAAAAAATCATATTATTCATAATAATTCTTTAAAATGAAATTTTTATACACTTATTTTTGCAAGCAGTACAGTCTACTTATATGGAACTACCTCAAAATTTATATAGTATACATGATAAAGAGTAAAAAAAACAAAAATTATGCATCATATTATACTATTCCATCAAGCGTTCTGTTACTGTTGGAAGGGAGTAGGAGGAAAATGTCTGGCAACCCGAAGTTGTCTGAGTCCGACTTTTTCGACCCATCGCTTTATCAGTCTTTGCATTTTCTATTTTTCTTGTAATCGTGGACTGGGCACTTCTGTGGTCTCCCTTTGTACCTTCCTTTTATTAATGTATTGTTGTTAAAAAAACATAAAAAGAATCCAGTTGATTAAACAGCTAAAATTTTCCTTATATATATATATATATATATATATATATATATATATATATATATATATATAATATATATATATAATATATATAATACATATATATATATATATATATATATATATATATATATATATATATATATATATATTATTAGCATTGTTAAACTGAGATAAAGTAAAATATTTATTGTTGAAATTTTAAATGGAAAAGTTTTGGGTCAGACTTCCTAATCGAATTTTAGTTTAGTGGATTTTAAGTTTTTGAATTTCTTATAATATATGATAAATTAAAAACTCTTTTGCCCGTTTCTCCTTCCTCTCTGACTGAAGAGCTTGGGTCAGTAAATCAATTAGAGGCCATTGGCGTTGGAAGGTGCTGCAACTGCAAGAACTTGGTGGATAAATCACACAGCAGTAATGGCCGAAGCAGAGCAGTGTGGGGAGATGCAGGCGATGCTCGACAAAGTCAAGACCGACATGGAAGAGCTTCGTTCGTCCAGAGACCACTGGGAGCACCGCGCCCTCTCCTCCGAACTCAAATTCCGTTCCCTCCACTCTCAGGTTTGATAAATAGCTCAAGCTCAAATAATTTTAATAGGTTCCTATATTAGATGAAGTAGACTTTATATTAATATTACTCATATTCAGCTCAAGAAATTAAAAAGCTGAGTACAAACAGAAAATTTTGACTCAATTGCTTAGCTAGTGGAGTGAAACAACAATGAGCTCACTCAATTTCGACTCTATTACGAGAAAAGATTGGAGTAACTCCAGCGGAAGTAAGATTAGGGAGAGTCGTCTTAGATGATTTGGTCACATAAAACGGCGGCCTCCGATGACCCGTTAGGAAAGTAGAGTAGAGGTATTAGATTTGACTTATGTTAAGAAAGAAAGAGGCAGATCTTTCTTTATTAGATTTAAACGAGAATTTGACTTTTAACATAGCACAATGGAGATAAAATTCATATAGCTGATCCCACGTAGTGGGACAAAGGCTGTAATTTTCGACTCTATTAGACAATTTAATACACCTCTAATCTCCATTACTTTTCAGAAACTCTCCTCTGTTCTTCTACTAACTATTTGTTTATGGCGTTTTTGTAGATGTTGGAGTGGAAGAGAAGGGCTCTTGAATCAGAAAAAATAGCAAAAGAACTTGGTAAAGCTGAGGCTTCATCTCTGCCAACTTTGTCTGATCAATTGGATTCGGAGAGATTTGCAGATTGAAGCAGCTAAAGATCAGAGAAAAGCAGCGGAAATCTTCGGAATTTCAATCTGTGAAGGAAAAGCATGTTGTTGTGTGCCAACGACGTTCACCCTTTCAGGAGATTGGGAATCTGCCTTCCAAAAACTCCACTGCGAGAATGTTTCGGTAACTTGAGAAATAGCTTATCTATCTCTTTCACTTCAATTCTGTTTTTTGCTTTTTTTCAGGGTCATTAAAGTTTATGGCTAATCGTTAACAAATTCTAAAACAAAATTTGTATTTTATGAGACAGTTGAAAATTTTGTTGGTGTAGAAATATTAAATGATTGGACTCTCATAGGCTTATGCTTTTATATTAAAATAGGTTTGGCCATTGATGTAATTGGCCTGAACTTCGTTTGGGATGGCTTTCTTACTGCTTTTTAAATTAGCTTTTTAGTACAAAAATTTTTATTTTGTAATTGAAAGCTACTATAAGAAGCAGTAAGAAAGCAATCCCAAATGAAATCTTAATCATACTTGGTTTACTCCCTAATAAGCCAATTTAATGGCACTAAAATTTATTATTAATGTTATCTGAGTATAGCATTAAATCTACTATCATAAGTTTATGCTACAATATAGTGCGATGGCATGTCCTATAGAGCCTTCAATATTATCATTTGGTATTGAAGTTTCTCTAATTGCTTCACATTGGATCGTCATCATACTTTTTTTATATATAAATTCATAAATCTTTGGAATTAGATTAGGATCTATGATTTTTTTCTCATCTTAGGAACATTTTGGTTGGCTAAAGGATTAGGATTTTATTCTAGCAACTATGTGAAGATAATTTTCTTAGACATGTCACCCTCCAAGAGATACGATATCATTTTGTTATCATTTTCTTATCTTAGAATTAATTAAACTTCTTCCTTGAATGTTATTTTAACAGATGAAATGTGATGAATGACAAACTCTTATGAAAATTAACTATGGTTTTTAAAACTTATTCATTGATGATAAAATAACATCTTAAATTAGTTTTGATTTCTACATAAAATTTTATGTAATATGTCTATAAATTTAAATATTTCATTAAATCCTAATTTAATTAATAATTTCATGTCATAAATCTTCACTATAAGATAAATGTATAGATGTTATGATACAAATGAATGATTTTGGCTCTCTTTCTCTACTCTAATTCTATATAATCTACTATAATATGAGAATTATATTAGTTGGGGTGACAGAAACACGAAGAACTCTTGTCAAAGTGGTTTGAATGAAGATTTTGAGTTTTGTCAAAGTGGTTTGAATGAAGATTTTGAGTTTTGTTTTGACAACTAAAGACATCTATAGCAAGTCTAGATTCTTTGGCCACAAAATATATTCATGATATATCTACCAAAAATTGGCATAATTGGCACGAATCTCGAGTCAAAATTTGAATTGCCACCTTCAAAAATTAAATTCAGAATCATAAGAACTCCTATTTCTACGAACTTATAATCGAATTAAACATCTCAATAATATGAACTCAACATCACCAAAAGTAGTTCAATTTGAGCCCAAATTAAGCATTTGAAGCATAATTAGAAACTTCAAACATTAATTTGATGACTAAAGTATCTCCAAATTTGACATGATTAAAGTCAAATCGATCGGCTTGACATGACCAATCCAACAAGCCGAAGATCATTCAATTCAAACATTGGTAAGGTGTTGTTTTATGATCAAAGGAATCAATATGGGCCATACGATCAAGTGTTTTAAATTTTGGTTCAGCTTACTAAAAAAACTCATCCCAGGATCAGCTTACAAACGAATGATTTTATCTCTCTTTCTCTACTCTAATTCTATATAATCTACTATAATATAAGAATTATATTAGTTAAAAAAAAAAAGAAAAAAAAAAAGAATTATATTAGTTGGGGTGACAGAAACATGAAGAACTCTTGTCAAAGTGGTTTGAATGAAACTCTGAATGAAGATTTTGAGTTTTATTTTGACAACTTAGGGCATCTGTAGCAAGTCTAGATTCTTTGGCCACAAAATATATTCATGATATATTTATAAAAAATTGTCATAATTGCCACAAATCTCGAGCCAAAATTTGAATTGCCAACTTTCAAAATTAAATTAAGAATCATTTGAACCTATTTCTATGAACTTATAATCGAACTGAACATCTCAAAGTGATGAACCCAAAAATATCAAAAGTAGTCCAATTTGAGCCCAAATTAAGCACTTGAAGCATAATTAGAAACCTCAAACATTAATTTGATGACTAAAGTATCTCTAAATTTGACATGCTTATAGTTAAATCGAGCGTCTTGACAAGCAATCCAACAAGCCTAAGATCATTCAATTCCAACATTGTTAAGATGCTTAATGCTTAATAAATGTTTCATGATCAAAGGAATCAATATGGTCATAAGATAAAGTGTTTTTGTAAAGACTGTTTTTCCTCCCAGGATCGTCCGGGACAAAGTGGATCGTCCCGGGACGATCGGTACAGGTTGTGAAGAAAAGTTATGGATGGAAGGTTCGTCCCAGGACGAACTGGGTTCGTCTGGATGAAAAATTGCCATAGTCCAAATCTTCCCGGGACGATTTTCGATCGTCCGGGACGATCCAGATGGTTATATATGGACATGAGATCGTTTTGAAGAGAGAGAAAAGCTCAGGAGAGAGAAAACTGAAGGAAAAAGAGGATTTTTGGGCGACTCCGGTCCGTTTTCGTCCGTTGCTGTAGTTGGGAAAATTGGCCGACACAAGATAAGGCACATTCAGCCTTTCTCTATTTTCAGAAACGAAGTTTTTGATGATTTTTCTGTTCCGAATTTTGTTTCCGTTAGCGAATAATTGATTTTATTTTGAACTGATAAAATTTTTACCGCGTAACTTTTGGTATGTTTCTAGATGATAATTGTGCACGTTTTGAGTATTTTCTGAAAATTTTTTATCAGGTATTTTGACTTCTGCAGCGTTTTAATTGGATTGTGAATTATCAGGATGTTGAAAAATGTTACTTCAGTACAATAAAAGTCTTACAATATTTTTGTGTATATTTTGTGGTAATTTGGTAAATTTCTGAATCTGTGAATTTTGTGTAAATTATGTATACTGTCGTTATGCTGCTGACGATTTTTCTAACGTACTCTGATTTTCTAATTTGAATGTTTTGATGTGCTGTGATATCAGAAGGGAGTTATAAGGGGCCGAAATCCTTTGTGATTTCGTTGTCTGAGTCCGGGAAATCTGAGAATCTGCGAAAAAGTTCTATTCCGGAATTTTGAATATATGTTCTGTTCTGGTGCTATAAAGCACAAAGTGAGGCATAAGGGGCCAGAATCCGTTGAGATTCTGTCAGTGTCTGGGAAGGGAGGCATAAGGGGCCAGAATCCGTGGAGATTCTGTCAGGGTCAGGGAATTTGATATGAATGTGATTTTATCTGATTTCTGTACGATTCTGGTTATTCCTTACAGTTCTGTCTGCTCTGTGAAGTATCGAATTTCTGATTTCTGTACGATTCTGGTTATGCCTTACGATTCTGTCTTCTCTGTGAATTGAAAGCTTTAAGATATCTGTTCTGAACTCGGATTTGAAATGACTTCAGTTTTCTGTATCAGTTGTTTGATTTCTGTTGATCAAGTATCTATTTTATCTGTTCTATGATTTCTGTACGATTATTTGGATTCTGTACGGATAATATATTTTCTGATGTGTATTTCTGAATATTTTGATTGATGAGTGATGCCTTGCTGAGTTGTTAGCTCATCCTTGTTATCTGCGTGGTTTTCAGGTTCTGGGAAAGGGAAGGAGGTCTTGGACTAGAAGTTCTGTGTTTGATCTGAGATTAGGTATTTTGTACTTTTGATTTTTATACAATCATGACTTTTCTGTTCTATTCTGTTATTTCTGTCTGAAGCCATAGACTATGTTGTATATGATTATTTTGATGAAAGAAAAGATAGATGAACTGTTCTGTTTTTGGATGTTGATAGTAGCTCTGTATTTTTCTATCTGATTGATATTTGGAAGAAAGTCTGAAACAAATTTCAAAGCTAGATCTTGGATTTTCAATAGTTCTGTCACGACCCGATGCGAGCGGGATCCGTCCCGGTCGAGTTGGGTCGTGACAAACTTAAGTGGTATCAGAGCAATAATTTTGGAATTTGGATTGTAAGACGGAGCTATAGGAATTGATCTGTGAGTCTGTCTAGGGGAGTTTTGGTCTGTTTGGATTTTTATTGTGATGTTTTAAGTGCCTAGTTTTCTGTGTGATTATGGATCTGTCAGACCCCGATATGATAGATGGGCATAGTGCTAGTCAGGAAGCTCCTATGAGTAGTACTTCCCCAGTGGTTGGTTCTAATACACTTTCTCAGTTTGCTACATTGTTTGCTCAGATGATGAGCGAGACTCAGAGTAGAGTCTCTACTGTTCGGTCTGAGGATATAGATAGACATCTACATATGTTTTTGAGATTGAAACCGCCGAGGTTTGAGGGCATTGTTGAGCCCATAGCAGCTGAGGAATGGTTGAGGAGGTTGGAAAAGACTTTGCCGGTATGCAGTGTCCGTCGGATAGGAAGGTGCCGTTAGCTATTTTTCTGTTGGATGGGGCAGCAGAGTGCTGGTGGATGGGCCAACAGGAGGAAAAGTTCCAAGGTAAGCTGAATTCTTTGATTACTTGGGAAGAGTTTTTGAAAGACTTGGACTAGAAGTTCTGTATTTGATCTAAGATTAGGTATTTTGTACTTTTGATTTTTGTACAGTCATGACTTTTCTATTCTGTTATGTTATTTCTGTCTGAAGCCATGGACTGTGTTGTATATGATTATTTTAATGAAAGAAAAGATAGATGAACTGTTCTGTTTTTTGATGTTGATAGTAGCTCTGTGTTTTTCTATCTGATTGATAGTTGGATGAAAGTCTGAAACAAATTCCAAAGCTAGATCCTGGATTTTCAATAGTTCTATCGCGACCCGATGCGAGCGGGATCCGTCACGGTCGGGTTGGGTCGTGATAGTTTTGAATTCTAGTTCAAATTACTAAAAAACCATCACAAAAAGCCTATAAATAGATAAGGGAGGAAGAAGAGAGAGAGAGAGAGAGAGAGAGAGAGAGAGAGAGAGAGAGAGAGAGAGAGAGAGAGAGAGAGAGAGAGAGAGAGAGAGAGAGCTAAAGAGCTCTCTTGTATTTTTCAACTATCGTCGCCGACAACCATAACCAACTATTTTCACAGACAACCACCAGAGTAACTTGCAATCACCATTAGTAATCGCCTTCATCTTCAAACTATTGTCAACATTAACCTTATTGCTGGGTTTCAATTGTCCTTTTGTGGATAACACACTTATGTAATCTTTATTAAAAAATCAAACATTATTGTTAGGTGTTAATCGTCCATCTGTTGGGCACTTAATTTCTATAACCCCCCTCAAAGAAAATCAAATTTTTGTTTTCAAATAATCCTCTCTTCTTTAGTCTGTAAAGGAGGATTCCTATATCACCTACTCTATAGTGAATTTTTTCAACTAAGCTACACTCCATGGTTTTTTTTCCCTTTCTAGATGTTCAATATATATAAAAAAAATTCTAGCCTTACTACTTTTCTCTACTTATGTTGATTTTTGCACAATGTAGAGATTTAAAACACACACTTCACCGGATCAAATATTATAGCACATTAGCACATAGTAATTCAATATAACCCACATTTCCAATGTGAGTGTCAAACTTGAAGTTTTCTTAAACCATCTATATTTCAATCTCTAATAATCAAGGGATATTCACTTTTATTTTTTTGCTCCATCTCAACCTTATTATTCACCCCCACTAAACCATAGCTAATCTCATTCATATGACATTTTGAAACCCCCAACATTTAAGAATTCTCTCAAAGAATTTTTTCAAAGATCCAACCTATTTATCAACTTTAACATATTCAATCTTCTCATTGTTAAAGATGCCAATTATGATATATAATCAATGACAATTATGATATATAATCAATGACAAAGCCCTCCAAGCTTTAGAAGGCCATATGTATCAACTAAATTACTGAATCCTATTAGCAAAATAGCCACCTCATTATATGATGCTAGAACAAATATAAATAAAAACTTTAATACTTGTTTCATATTTTCAATCTCTTGAAATTTTTGGGTTTGACAGTTTTGACAATTCTATTGTTTTCTAAATTTAGTTTCATTTTGTTTATAGTTTTTTTTACTTATAAATAATTTAAAAGCATATTTAATGTATGAAACCAAAAAGGATCAAAACTTATATTACAATTTTTTTCATTTATTTTTAAGAAGAAATGTACCTAAAGATCCGTTTTGGAAGTAATTATTTCCAATATACCTCGGACTGATTATTAAAAAACTAAGTTTAATATTTGAAGACTGTTTATTAAACTCATCAGTCATTCAAAACTTAAATACCCATTATTTTTAAATTAATATCATTAATTACAACTAAAATATGAGGAATTTTGTATATAAAGTTTTCATATATTTCATTTATTTACAAGTAATAACTTACATTCTTGAAAGTTTAAATATTATTATTTTTTAATAATTGATACATCATCAAAAAATTAGCTTGATCGGGCACGAATCTCGAGGCAAAAGCTAGTTGAAAACTTCAAAAATTAATTTCAGGAGCACCCGAACTTCGATTTCAGCGGGCTTACAGTCAAACTGAGTCTCGGAAATACGAACCCGACGACACCAAGTTCAACCCAATCTGAGCCCAAATGAGTCAAAATCAAGGGCTCAAAGTGCTGTAAGAAGATTCAAACCGCAGTTTGAGTTACCAAACGGTCTCCGATTTTGACGAGCTTATACTCGAATCGAACGGCTCGACGAGAAAAATCCAACGAGCTCAAGATCGCTGAATTCCGACATCATTAAGGCCTCCAAATGTCCAACGAACGATTCATGATCGAAGGGTTCACTATCGGCCGTCCATTCAAACCACTCCCTATTCAACCTTGATCTCACACCTATTTACGGGTCATGCCACTCCAGAAAATCTATAAATAGAGCCCTCATTCTTTAGAAGAGAGAATCCAAGCAAGAGAGAGAAGAAGAGAAGAGAAGGAAGAAGCTCCTCCTCGACAGCCGCCGGACCACCGTAGGAACCTCGCCAGACCACCGTAGAAGTCTCGCCGGACCACCACCAAAGCCTCGCCGGAGTTTCATTGCACTGCCTTAAGGTCCGAAGTTCAGATTCGACATCCTGCTTAAGACCCGACGTTCAGTCCCTACGTCCTACTGAAGACCTGACATCCTGCTTAAGGCCCAACGTTCAGACTCAACGTCCTGCTTAAGGCCCGACGTTCAGTCCCTACGTCATGCTGAAGACTCGACCTCCTGCTTAAGGCCCGACGTTCAGACCCGACGTCCTACTCAAGGCCAGACTATCAACTCCCGATCTGCCAAGTGACACTAGGTCTAACACCTGATTCCTTTCAAACAGTGACTAGTTGTAATCTGAACCCCTTGGAGGTGATTTCGGTCCTTTGTAACTGACTCAAAGTCTAGTGGATTCATTTCAACTGGGCTAGGCCACGTGGTTTTTTCCCTTTCTAAGGGTTTTCCACGTAAAAAATCTTGCTTTCTCTGTGTGTGAGCTAGTTATCCGTACAACGCTAAGACATAGAATTAAATCTCTATCGCCGCATATTTTCTAGTCCGCAACAGTTGGCGCCGTCTGTGGGAAAAGTCAATCCCACTATTCTAAGTACTCCTTCAATGGCCAACAGGCGTAGCCATCGCATCGTGGAAGTCTCCCGCTCCAATTCACATCAATCTAGGAATCAATCCTTGAATCAGGGACGGCAGGCTTCTGCCTCCTTTCACCCCAGTGGTCGACACCCTGCAAGAGAAGGGACTTCAGGGCCATCCCTAGAAGAACGTATCAGAAAGATAGAGGAATCTCATAATGAGATCCTTCAAATCTTAAGGGAGACTCGAGGACCGGTACCAGTACCCCAAGAAGATATTCTTCTCCCTTGAGACCAGCCAGGATTTGAAGATATTCTTCATGTCGAAGTCCCCCTTCCTCCGCCAAGAATGCGCCCTCCAACACGTCCAGAGAATGAGCTTGCTGACACGGCAAGCTCTACCCATCCTTCACGCACAGGCCACCGGCATTACATTCCTCGTGACGTTATCGAGGACTTAGATCAACAACACATCACTGAACTCCCTCGTAACACCCTACGACATGAATTGCGAAGGCTAGTCCGAGAAGAGTTCCCCACAGGGGATATAAGGCAATCTCTTCGTCAACGAGACCTTCAGGAGTCATCCCCTTTCACGGAAGCTGTCCTCCAACACCCCATTCCAACAAGATTCAAACTCCCGAATATTGATTCTTACGATGGGACTTCAGACCCCTACGAGCATATCGATCACTACCGCACCATTATGCATATCCAATAGGCACCGGATGCTCTACTCTGCCAAGTTTTTCCTGTCACTTTTAAAGGGCAAGCTCAGACGTGGTTCTATTCACTACCTGCCCGGTCTATTCCATTATTTGTTAAATTGTCCAAATTATTCGTCGAACAATTTGTCGCCAACCGAAGAATGGTTAAAGACTCCTCCCATCTTTCAGGGATACGTCAGAATGAGGGAGAATCTCTCAAAGAATATTTTCAAAGATTTTCTGCGGAAGCCCAGCAAATTCCAGTGATAGATCCCGAGTTGCTTAGAGGTGTATTTCTCGGAGGGCTTCGTCCTGGTCCATTTTACTCTGCACTCATGCGAGAAATGGTCCATTCATATGCTGATCTAATCTATCCAGTAGAGGCTCAAATCTCTGCCGACGAAGCCATTAATGCTCACAGGAGACAATTTGAACAAACAAATGGGAAGCGTAAAAATCCTCCAGAAATGGAGTATCTACCCTCACAAAGGAAGAAGTAAGAAAATTATAATTTTCCTCCTCGATCCTCACAGCCGCGACGAAAACCTCGCCAAAAAAAGGAGTACACACCACTCAATACATCCCAAGCAAATGTATTAATGGCCATTCGGGATCAGGAGAACGTGAAATGGCCACGCCCTTTGAAGCCCAACATCGGAAACCATGGCACACTACTGAATCATGTTGGCAACTCAAGGAAGAAGTTGAGAGGCTGATCCGGCAAGGATATCTCCAACAATTCATCAAGAATGCACCAACCCGAGATGAAGTTGGTCCGACTGGGGGGCAGAATCAACAACAAAAGCAGTCGATAAACAATCGTCAAATAGTGGGGGAAATTGGAACCATTGCTGGGGGCCTATCAACGCCTTGCCGAGTTTTAATTACGTAGAGCACAGTAGTGCTACTTATTTTAAGTATCGTATGTCTTTAATATTGTGTGACTTCAGTACTGTCTGTCTTTAATGTTGTTTGTGGTGTTTGTAGCTTCTCCCTCCCTAAGTTGTTTTAGGGAGCTATGCTTTTGTTTAATGCAGTAAGACTTTGTTTCTTTATCTTCTTCGAGCAAAATTGTGTTGATAAATTTGCAAAAGCTGTGAATTTTAATATTCTTAATTCGAGCAAATACATAATCGTTATTGTAGCTCAGTCACCAAATGATCAATCCTTGGTGGATTCTCCCGACCTCTTTCACACAGGTTAACGTCGTCTAGCAGGGCTCTGGCATACAACCTCTGAAAGGTCTTACATCCTTGGTGGATTCTTCCGACCTCTTCCACATAGGTTAACGTCGTCGAGCAGGGCTCCGGCATACAACCTCAGAAAGGTCTTACATCCTTGGTGGATTCTCCCGACCTCTTCCATACAAGTTAAAGTCGTCGAGCAGGGCTCCGACATACAACCTCGAAAAGGTCTTACATTCTTGGTGGATTCTCCCGACCTCTTCCACACAGGTTAATGTCGTCAAACCAAGGCTCCGACATACAATCTCAAAAAGGTCTCACATCCTTGGTGGATTCTCTCGACCTCTTCCACACAGGTTAACGTTGTCGAACAAAGGCTCCGACATACAACCTCGAAAAGGTCTCACATCCTTGGTGGATTCTCCCGACCTCTTGCACACAGGTTAACGTCGTCGAGCAAAGGCTCCGACATACAACCTCGGAAAGGTCTCACATCCTTGGTGGATTCTCCCG
This sequence comes from Dendrobium huoshanense, assembly GCA_016618105.1. Taxonomy (NCBI): domain Eukaryota; kingdom Viridiplantae; phylum Streptophyta; class Magnoliopsida; order Asparagales; family Orchidaceae; genus Dendrobium; species Dendrobium huoshanense. The sequence goes on from CM028351.1 coordinate 73,498,678, forward strand.
ACCTCTTCCACACAGGTTAACGTCGTCGAGTAAAGGCTCTGACATACAACCTCGGATAGGTCTTACATCCTTGGTTAACGTCACCAGAATGTCAATGGACTTCCATCCGACTTCTCCACAATGTCAAATTATACCCGATTTTGAATTTTCTCCTATCACTGAACTTTTGTCTTGCAGGACTTTCGGCGGACTTCTACCCGACGTAGGACTTCTGCTCGTCAGCAGACTTCTACTCGTCTTCGTACTTCTGCTTGTCGACAAACTTTCGTCGGTCTTCTACCCGACACAGTACTTCTACCTGATGTCAGACTTCTCATTGTCGTCGGACTTCTGCTCGTCAGTAGACTTCTACTCGTCATCGGACTTCTGCTCGTTGACAAACTTCCGTCGATCTTCTACCCGACACAGTACTTCTACCTGACGTCAGACTTCTCATCGTCGTCGGACTTCTGCTCGTCGACAAACCTTCGTCGCTCTTCTACCCGACGCTGCACCTCTACCCGACTACAGACTTGTACCTACCGTCGGACTACTAACTGTCGTCAGACTTCTGCCCGTCGATTGACCTTCGTCGGTCTTGTACCTGACGCTGTATGTCTACCCGACGTTGAATTCTTACCTGTCATCATACTTCTCCCCGACACTGGAAATATACCCGTTATTTCAACCTCCCTCCTTACAATGGTCTATCCGAACTCCATCACTAACCACAAAACATCGAAACTCCACATGATCTCTCGAAGTAGACAAAGGGAGAAGGGGAAATCTCTGAACTTCCTTGTCAAGAAAGGGGCCTCGAAAAACTGACGGAAGGCCTCAATGGTAAGGACAGAGGGAGAAGAGAAGAATGGGAAATCTCCGGACTTCCTTGCCAAGAGAGGGGCCTCGGAAAACCGAGGGAAGGCCTCAATAGTAAGGATAGAGGGAGAAGAGAAGAAGGTGGAATCTCCGGACTTCTTTCTCAAGAGAGGGGCCTCGGAAAACCGAGGGAATGCCTCAATAGTAAGGACAGAGGGAGAAAAGAAGAAGGGGGAATCTCCGGACTTCCTTGCCAAGAGAGGGGCCTCGAAAAATCGAGGGAAGGCCTCAATAGTAAGGACAGAGGGAGAGGAGGAGAAGAAGAGAAGAAGAAAAGAGGAGAAGAAGAGGGAAGGAGCAATTTTTCTAAATGCCCTAGGGGTCTATTTATACCTTTTGTGAGAGAAGGGGAGAAGTTTCTAGAGTTTTCTAGAATTTTCAAAAAATTTGAATTTTTCTGAATTTTTTCGGATTTTTTCTGAATTTTTTATGATTTCTCTGCATTTTTCAGATTTTTAAAATCCATGTGGGGCCCACTTTAATTAAAAAAAAACTGCCTATGTCGGTTTAACAAAGGCGGTCAAAAAAAAAAATCATAAAGGCGGTACATAAAAAAAAATTAAATTATTACCGCCTCACGCGCCCCTCCAGCCCGCGCTGACGCGCGGGATCTCGCCGGCAGCGGCGCCGCCAGCGGCCGGCGGCCGGCCGGCCGGTTCGGCCGTCAAACGTTCCCGGCCCTGATCTTCATCCCGGACGGTCCAATTTGGACGCTTTTGGGGTCTCCGAACACGTTTTTCGACGTTACGGACTCAATTTTAACACTTTCGGAACTCAACGGGGCCTCTACGATCAAGTTTGAGCAAGCATTTAACTTTTGGAAGGCAATTTTTTGCGATTCGACCAATGTAAAATTTCGGAACAAGTATTTTCGGACTTCTAGAGCTTCAACGTCCAAAAATAGGGGGCAACTGATACATCATCAAAAAATTAGCTTGATCGGGCACGAATCTCGAGGCAAAAGCTAGTTGAAAACTTTAAAAATTAAATTCGGGAGCACCCAAACTTCGATTTCAGCGGGCTTACAGTCAAACTGAGCGTCTCGGAAATACGAACCCGACGACACCAAGGTCAACCCAATCCGAGCCCAAATGAGTCCAAATCAAGGGCTCAAAGTGTTGTAAGAAGATTCAAACTGCAGTTTGAGTTACCAAACGGTCTCCGATTTTGACGAGCTTATACTCGAATCGAACGTCTTGACAAGACAAATCCAACGAGCCCAAGATTGCTGAATTCCAACATCATTAAGGCCTCCAAATGTCTAACGAACGGTGCACAATTGAAGGGTTCATTATCGGCCGTTCATTCAAACCACTCCCTATTCGCCCTTGATCTCAAACATATTTATGGGTCATGCCACTCCAGAAAATCTATAAATAGAGCTCTCATTCTTCACAAGAGAGGATCCAAGCAAGAGAGAGAATAAGAGAAGAGAATGAATAAGTGAAGGAAGAAGCTCCTCCTCGACATCCGCCGAACCACCGCAGGAACCTCGTCGGACCACCGTAGAAGTCTCGCCGGACCACCACCGAAGCCTCGCTGGAGTTTCATTGCACCACTGCCTTAAGGTCCGACGTTCAGACTCGACGTCTTGCTTAAGACCCGACGTTCAGTCCCTACGTCCTACTGAAGACCCGACATCCTGCTTAAGGCCCAACGTTCAGACTCAACGTCCTGCTTAAGGCCCGACGTTCAGTCCCTACGTCCTGCTGAAGACTCGACGTCCTGCTTAAGGCCCGACGTTTAGACCCGACGTCCTACTCAAGGCCAGACTATCAACTCCCGATCTTCCAAGTGACACTGGGTCTAACACCTGACTCCTTTCAAACAGTGACTAGTTGTAATCTGAACACCCTTGGAGGTGATTTCGCTCCTTTGTAACTGACTCAAAGTCTAGTGGATTCATTTCAACTGGGCTAGGCCCCATGGTTTTTTCCCTTTCTAAGGGTTTTCCACGTAAAAAATCTTGCTTTCTCTGTGTGTGAGCTAATTATCCGTACAACGCTAAGACGTAGAATTAAATCTCTATCGCCGCATATTTTCTAGTCCGCAACAATTATCAAATAAAAAGATTAAAGCAATCATATGAAAAGTTTTAAGAATATATTAAATTATAAATTCATGCCCTAAATAATTAGTTTCTTGGCTCCACCCGTATATATAATCCTCGTCAATGATAACAAAGCCATAGCAAACATTTAGTTTTTCACTAGCAAAATTATCATTTGGCCCTAAAACCTTCTAAAACTCCACCAAAAAATCTTCAATCATAATTTTTAATAATCATTTCATCATTATCAATCCTTAACGCCACACCTAAGTAAGTTAAATCAAATCAACCCAAATTAAAATCTATTTTAAGTTAGTATTAACTTTCCATAGTCTTTATCGCCCCAAAAATTTAGCAAATTTCGTTTTTTAAAGATGTATGTAATTCAATATTATTCGGATCGTATTTGTTAAGAAAATTGCCCCAGATGGAACCAAGATCATTATGAGGAGATTTACAGGGTATTGAAGCCCGGGCAGTGCTTTGCTGCTTATGAATGGCGCATGACTGATCATTATGATCCCAACAATGAGATCCATAAAAAGATAAAGGCTGAGATTGAGATTGGTGATGGGCTTCCTGACATGAGATCGGCTTATCAATGCCTTGATGCCTTACAAAAAGCTGGATTTGAGGTAAATTTTATGCTTCGTTTGGGATAGCTTTCTTACTGCTTCTTAAAACAACGTTTTAGTATAAAAAATAAAAATTTTGTACTAGAAAGTTGTTGTACAAAAAGTTGTTTTAAGAAGCAGTAAGAAAGCTGTCCCAAACAAAGCTTTAGACTATAACAAAGGCAATTGGAGAAGTTGTGGATATTAACCAGTAACTGAAGGTTGTTTGGGAGAAGGATCTTGCGGCTGATTCACCTGTACCATGGTATTTGCCTTTGGATACCAGACATTTCTCGTTAAGTAGCTTCCGCTTGACTGCTTTTGGACGTTTTATCACAAGAACAATGGTGAGAATATAGATTTTCTGGAATGTAAAACATCAACACTCTCTGCTTTTATATTACGGGGATTTGCATACATACAATTTTATTTTATGTTATTTACATATCTAACACCTAAAATTTTAATATTACATGCCTATCACTCATAGAACTAATATTGTTGCATGGAATGAAATATTAAAGTTTAAGGATGGTATGGATGGTTAGAATGAAATATAGAAGTGATATATTTGATATTAAAATATTAAGGCGTCTCCAACCGAAAATCCCAATTTTTCACTCCAAAATGCAGTGAAACTAAAAAATAGCGTGATTCATCTCCAATCGAACTTCATTTTGCGTCCCTCGCAGAAGGTAACTGTCTTTTTCCTCATTCACGCATTTCTTCGACAAATCCGGTAGAGACAGAAAAATAACGCAGATGAACAGTGTAATGTCAATATTGGCATCGCACTGTTCACCCGCAACCAAATATCGGAAGTTTTGTCATTCGGTTGGAGCTCGTGAGTGATGCTATTCATGCTTTTGGAGTTCGGTTGGAGAATGCCTTATTATCATTGCTTTTTGGCGGAGCTATTCAAGCGAGAAAAACATGATTTTTATACCACTTTCTTTTAAGAAAAGAACTAACTATCCTTTTTTAAAACAAAGCAATCACAAGCTCATAGGCCCACTAAAACAATATATCTGCCATCTACCATCTTGTCAAAATACATAATAAGGTTGGACACAATGAAAATTTCTAAAAGAGGTTGAAAAGTTGGAGGAATAAAAGTAACCCTACACTAGATTAGATTGAGCAACCCATGGAGCATCTAGGCTTTGCTTGTCGTAGATTCTTTGCTGCCTTTCACCATTGCAAACCAACACCATCTCTAATACCACTTCTAGCTTAGAAGCCATTTCAAATTTTTAATTCAAAAAAAAAAAAATTATACTAAAAAACTGTTTTAGAAAGCAAAAAGAAAACAGTCCCAAACGAAAGCTTAATCGAAACAAATGCAGAATAATGATTTACAAAACCAACCCCAAATATTTAGAATATGATTATATGAGCCCAAAAAAAGCTTTTGTTCTTTGTAGATCTATTTCTTTCAATTAATTGTGTGCTTATTTGTTCAGGATGGAGATCTTCACCCCAATGTACTTCTTCTTGGCTCGGAAGCCTCTTTGAGAATCCTGATGAACAAAAACCAGTTTACCACTGAAGCTCCAGATGTTTTTGCAATCTAATGGCCTTCGAGAGGACATCAATGAGCAACCAGAAGCCATTGTTGACGATGATTTCTTCATTGCCATTTCAACTCTATCCTGCCTGTATGTGTTCTATTTTATTTCAGTATTAAGAATTATCCTGCTATGTATTAAGAATTATCATTTTGATTATTTTGGCACTGTATGAATACTTTATTGTGTGCAAGTGGACCTGTTATTGACATGTTTAATAATCATGTACATGAAGAACAATAAATGAACCTGAAAGACATTATGGAAGTCTAATAGCATTCAAATCTATGCTACAATATACATACCATGATGGCCGTCTCCTGGCCCATATCATCAGAACTGTTCATCGCCTTCTTTGTGAGGAATACAATCTTATATATAGATTGCATTGCATAGGCTTATCCCATACTCTGTCCCCCAACACACTCTCTCTCAAGAAATTATTCTGTGCGGTCACTGGACGGTGTCTAGAGGTGAATCAGGATCCGTCACGTCATTTTTTTTGCTGTGTATTAGTGATCGTTTATCGTTTGCATTTAATTCATATCTTAATATTATATGGGCATTTAGTCTTTATCCCACCACTTAGGGTTACCTGAGTATTTATAAGTTTATATATAAAAAAAATTATACTAAATAGTGACCTATAGACTTAACTACATAATAGTAACAAATCAATTTATTATCTTTATATCCTAACAATATATATAATTACATGCATACATTTGTGTCACAAAAAAATTACGAAATTCAAACAAATCTTAAAATTCAACCCACTTTAGGAAGAAGCAAAGGTGATAGTCCAAAAATCAAAATCAACCCGCCGAGACTTAGGGTGGTTAGTGGGCGAGCACGGTTGAGACCCCCCATCTCGGGTTCGAATCCTCTGGCCTCGATTATGATCTCACCTCTTCAGTGGGGCACAACAAGTGTCGGCCCGATGCCGGTGAGTAGCCTCGCTAGGTTCCGCCGAGGGATTAGTTATGCCGCCAAACATTTCCTTTGGAATTGCAGCGGGTAGATACAAAAAAAAAAAAAAAATCAAAATTAAGATACAAAAAAGCAATTCATATAAATTAAAAAATCATATAAAAAGTTTCATCTAACATAAATATACCAAAAAAATATCTCAAATCCAAGTAGAGAAACTATGCAGTAGAATTCAAAAAAATTATGACGATGGCCGATGAGTTATAACATTTTTAGAAAAAAAATTGAAATTAGTGTAATATAAATTGCTCATATATTGCACTAATCTAAAAGCAGTTTGAAGTGTGATCAAAATTTTAATGAGTTTACCATTTTTTTGGGACAAACAAAACTTAGCCGACCAATATTTACTCTTTGTTTGGGGAGAAATTATTTTATGCGTAGGCCGAACGCAGAATGCGGTCCGGAGATCAACTAGAATGTGGCACATCAGTCGTACTGAGTCACGGTACTGAGCAGTATCGAGCCGTGATACCCATCGAAGGAGTGACGTGACGCTTTCTAGTTTGTCTCCGGACGGTGTTTGGCGTCCGCACATAATAATTAATCTCGCATGGTACAATTTTTTATCTTTTTGATAAAATATTTATGCTAAAAAATAAATTTAAAAAACAGTAAGAAAGTTATTCCAAACAAAATTTTAATCACATAAGATTTATCACTAATCGCTGAGCTTATACAGAGGGAAAATAGAGTGTCTCCATCCTTTTAATTTGCATGGATAAATATGCCTTAAATAGTAAGATAATGACATATTTTTGCTGAATTAAAAAAGAAAAAAAACTATTAACCGCATTGTAAAGTCTATGCGGGTGTACTAATACAAATGTCACCACCCTGGAATCCGTTCTTCACGTTACACGTATTTACTTCTCTGCAGATGTGCTTATAAGTTATAAATCCGTTCTTGTGCACCGCAGAGAGCGAGAGCGGCGACGAGAGAGGAGGAGCCATCGGAGAGGTATATTATCTTTCATGGCCTAATTACTTAATTAGCGCTATAATCAAATCATTATCTTTTATAATTAGAAATGCTCGTCTATTCATTTCTAATTAGTTATGCTAAGTAATGCTATTATTTTCTTTCAGATCTAAGATTTTCACCTTTAATTTTTTCTTGTATTGGTTCATTGGTTGTTTTTTTCTCCATTTAAATACAATAAAATTGTTTTTTTTAATTTTTATTTGTTTATTTTCTTTTTTTTTTTTATGTTCGTTGGGGCTTATTAAAATAATTTTTGGGTTTTTAATTTCTATTAATGTTTTGATTAATCAAAATTTTATTTGATTAAATTCACGATTTGTTAAATATTTTACCATTTTATTTGAGGCAGATTTATACTTTGTTTGAGATGGCTTTCTTATTGCTTCTTAAAATAATTTTTTTTTCTATTAAAAAGTTGATTTAAGAAGCATTAAGAAAATCATACCACACGAAACTTTGGGACGGCATTCTCACTGCTTCTTAAAACAATTTTCTAGTACGAAAATGTTAAGATTTTACTAAAAAAATGCTTTATAAAATAATTAGAAAACCGTCTCAAATAAAAGCCTTAGTTTTTCTAATTTTATATAAAAGAAAGTTATTTTCTATTTGCAGCTTTATTTATAAAATATTTGTATTTTTTTTATAATGTTGTTTTTCCTGATGAAAGATTTCAAGATGGCTAAATCTGGAGCGTTAGATCTCGCTACGGGAGTTGGAGGAAGGATCAAGAAGACAGATGTTGAATCGGCTGTGGAGCAGTGCGTATTTCTCTGCTTGTTCTCTGATTTTTATCTACATTTCTTGCGAAACTATAGGAAAAAAAAAAAAAAAGCCGTAAAAACTTGATGAGGCGTGTCGCTAGAAAATTCAGTTGATCATGCACGCATTTTGATGCACACTTATTAGTTCTAAGCATCACAAGATTTATTAGTTCTAACTAAATATAAAAGAAAGTTTTTTCTATTTGCAGCTTTATTTATAAAAATATTTGTATTTTTTTTTATAATGTTGTTTTTCTTGATGAAAGATTTCAATATGGCTAAATCTGGAGCGTTAGATCTCGCTACGGGAGTTGGAGGAAGGATCAAGAAGACAGATGTTGAATCGGCTGTGGAGGAGTGCGTATTTCTCTGCTTGTTCTCTGATTTTTATCTACATTTCTTGCGAAACTATAGGAAAAAAATATGCCGTAAAAACTTGATGAGGCGTGTCGCTAGAAAATTCAGTTGATCATGCACGCATTTTGATGCACATTGAAATTATTAATTTTCAAATTTAAATTTAGAGTCATTTGAACTTTGATTTTAGGATATTTACAATCATATTAAATATCTTGATGAGATGAATCCAACTAGACCAAAAGTAATCTTATTTGAGTCAAAATGAGCTTAAAACATGGACATAGTGTAATTTGATAATTTATGGCTTTAATTTAGCTGGAGACTAAGGCTTCATTTGGGAGGCTTTTTTACTACTTTTTTAAAGCATTTTTTTTAGTGTAATATTTTTTTGAACTAGAAATTTTTTTTTTACTAAAATGTTGTTTTAAAAAATAATAAGAAAGCTATCTCCAATAAAGTCTAAATGATCTCCAATTTTTAATTTTTTATTCTCAATCAAGTGCTTTAACGAGATGAATCCAACGAGCTAAATTTCGCTAAATTCTAAAATCATGAAGGTACCTAAAAGCTAAATAATATGAAGAGTACCACTCTTAAAAAACCATAATAAATCCAAACTCTCTATGTGAAAAGAGGAATAGGGATATAAGGTTTTTGAGAGCTCGGTGGTTTAAAGAATCCCAAAGCTCTACTCAACCATCAACATCATAAAAAAAATCATCCAACCGCCATTATCAGATCACCTCATGACCTTTATTATTGAAAAATTATCTGATCACTGTTGTTGGATCACCGCCCGATGTTCATCATTAGAAAACTACTCGATCGTCAGACCACTACTTAATCACCATTGTTAGACCATCATTCGATCAATGTTGTTAGATCCCAAACCTACCACTAACATCAGACAACTACAATATTGTTGCCATTAGATCACCACACAATCTCCATCATTAGACCCCCCGTGTTAGACCTCTACTTGACTATTGTCATTGGACCACTACTCTCCAAAAATTGCAATACTAACATAGTCAGAACACTTTCTTTGAAACACCACATGATTGTTGCTATTAGACCACTGTCCGATCATTGTTGTTGGACCAACGCTATATCACTAATGTTGGACCACCATCTGGCTACTGTTGTCAGACCCTCATCAAACAATAACCATTGAAAAATTCCTCAACTGCTGCTATCAAATCACCACCGTCAAAACACCTCCATACCATCGCCATCAAACTATCACTCAAATATTGTTGTAGAACCACCATTGTTAGATCAATGCATGACTATGATTGCCTCTGTCGGGCTACCTCTTGACTATAATTCTTCAACCACAATCACTTGACTATAACATTTCAACCTCCATCGCACAGCTACAATCGTCCGCCCACCATTGCTCAATTATGATCCACCAACCATTGTGGCCCGCATAGTTCTCTATCCACCATCAGCTAAATATGGTATCCTAACAATTACTTGGCTTTGATCTTCTAACTGTTATCCCTTTATTACAATCTTTCGAGCATAGTCACCTAATTATAGACATCCATCTACCATCATATGACTATGACCCTCTAACAATTGCCATCTAACTACAATCATCTAGCCACTATCACCCAACCACATCCCTTCGAGCACATTCACTTGATTATGACTCTATAAGCATTATTTCCCAAATATGCACCGTCGAGCACCATCTCATGGCTACGATACTTTGATCACCATTGATTAATTATGGTTCTTTAAACATCGTTGCTCCACTAGAATCCACTAATTACCATCATCTAACAATGATCCTCTCATCACTAGACTATGATTTATGACCCTCTAATCACTGTCTTATGAATACAATCATCTAATTATCATCGTCCAACTATGGTTATCTAACCAACGTTATTTGATGTGGGTCTCCGAAAGGATTCTGCTCATGGGGTTCGAATGTAAAGGGTACGATCGCACTATCCCGTAGGACAAAATGGTCGTGGACTTTTACACCCGACACAAACAGGCCAATGGAAGAGCAGATCGAGTTATACATACGATTGGCCATGGAAGATAGTGACTTTTGCCTACACACTTCGATGGACAATAATATGTATAACTCAAAATTTCACGAGATTTCCCCCATTCGATACATCAGCTCGAATGGGGTTTATTTGATTGTGGGGATCGGTTTCCTACAGGCGCAAGCCCCCGTAGTTAATTACATCTTAGACCTCGGTCTAAGAAAACTCTCGACTAAGGATGTTAGATTATCTTCTCTAATGGGTTTAGTGCCACGGGATTTCTAAGTTTTCCTAATCAAATGGGAAGAAAGGCTCAATTTGGCTCAATCAGTCACACGTGGTTCAATCAACATCCGATCGGCTCGAAGAAGTGTAAACTGAAGAAAAAGAAGAGACACATCATACTGAGCAAGCATGAGAGAAAGAAGGAGGTGGCGTCATCTGTGTGATGCAGATGGGTAGGGTTTATAGCTTTTAGAAGAAAAGAAAGCTTACCCACCAATAAGGTGTATAGTGGTTAACTCGTACTACTCACCTTTAAATTCCAAATCTATAAGAGGTGTAATATCATACATACGATATTAACACCTACGACCTAGCTAATGCATTGCAAAAGGGACAGGTTCTTACGGCACCAGCTCGTTTCCAAACCGACAATCCCTTGCGATTGTCATCCTCGGAAAAGAAGAAGAAGATAGAGAAAGAGAATGAAATGGAAATAGAGAGGAAGGAAAATAAAGAAGAAGAAAGAAAAGAAGGAGAAAAAAAAAGTAAGAAGAGGATGAAGGAGAGGTGAAAAGAAATACTCACCTTGCAAAGAAGAGGGATTAGGGTAGATCCAGGCGGTGTCGGGCTCGACTAAGGTTCGGACCAAACAGAGGAGAGGAGAGGGAGTCGTCGGCCTAGCTGGGGCTAGAGTCGCGAACTGGAGTGGGAGCAAGGAGCTCGGGCTTCGACCTGCACCCGAGACGCCTGAAGTTTGGACGAGCTTCGGAGGAGTGAGAACGGGAGTGCCGTCGGGCTTCTTCCGAACGAGAGTGAGAAAGAGAGGGAGTCGGTGTGAGAGAGGGAGCAAGGGCTTCGAATTCGAGAGCTTGAGAGAGAGAGTGCCGGTGAGGATGCCCCAACCGAAGGCTTCGTCCCAGCCTTCTAACGTCTCCTAACTCTCTGCCTTGCTCCAAACACCAATATGGCACCACGACAGTCTGCTTCTACCTAAAGGTTCTCGAATCGATTTCTCATTCGAGGGCTCACGTGACTGAGAGGTCAGACTGTGACAGGATATGAATTTGATTCGAATTGGCTTGATTTAAAACGGGATTAGGTTCGATCAATTTAATAAAATTAGACTCAAATTGGGATTGATTTGGGTCAAGTTGAACTCGTCGTAGTCAAAACAAATTAAACATGATCGAATCTAACTTGACTCAATTCGGAGTCGACTCGAGTTTGAATTGGGCTCGAAGAGGATCAATCGCATCGATCGAATGCACTCGGGGGCACTCGAGCAAAAATTCGAGGTCAACACCTGACTATTGCCCTCCAAACACCATCATTAGATTATATCTCTCCAAATATCATCACATGACTACAACCATTTGACTACTTTCACCCAATTGTGGCCCTTCGATTGTTGTCGCCAAAATCTTATGGCCATCATTACTCAACTACTATCCTCCAACCACCGTCACCCTAGATGGTCCTCTGACAATTATGTCTAATAATGATTTTTCGATCACCATCACCCCACTATAGTCCTGCAACCGCCTTCGCCTGACTACAGTCTTCTAATTACTATCTCTTAACTATGGTCTCATGACCAACACCTGATTATTATTACCTAGCTATGGTCCTATGATTAACATTGTTTGATTATGGTCATCTAACTAGTATCATTTGATTATAGTCCTCCAACCGTAGTCCTTCGACCACAATTTCTCGATTACAATTAATCGATAATCATGGCCTAATTATGGGCTCTTAACCAATGTTGCTTGGCAACAATCTTCCAACCACTGTTGCAAGTATAGTCCGACGAACACCATCTTCTGCCTATGATCTTATGTGTGCTATTTTTTTTGGTCTCATCTAACTATAGTCTCTTGACCATTGTCGCATGATTACACTATTGCATGTTGAATTCATTGAGAACCTTTGCCTCCAACATCACTACTTGATGTAAGTCATCGCCGATAAGGCCAATGCATGCCTTAGATACTAAATTTAATTCCTACCATCAATATCAAAACTACATTGAACTTTTTTTTTTTCTATAATCTCCTTTCTTTAAGGGGGATAACTATCAAACAACTACTATGTATTATTAATACCCCTCTCCAACTGCACACAAGGATATCATTTGCAACCAATAATATAACTCATGATTTTAATCCTTTTCGAGGTTATTTATTTAAAAATATTGATCCTTTACAACTCTTTTTTTATAGATGCTTGTTGTATCTTTCTACAAAACTAAGATATTAAACATTCTATCTCCATCATGAATATTTTTGCACACAACAGTTAGGCACTATTTGTGGGAAATGATTCTTAATGCATGCCATCTCTGAGAAGAGTTTGAAAGTAGTCGAAGGAAACGATGACACAAGAGGTGTTGTCGAAGCTCAAGGGCACGATAACAAAATAGAACGAGAGAGAATGAAAAAAACAATAAGGATGCCGATTTAGATAGAATTATTTGTGAGGGATTTGCAGTGGTCCAGTGGATTATCCGTCGCAAATCTGTCTCAAAATAAACGACGAAAATTTATGTCGCAAATTTGCTGCTATCTTAGAGAAAAAAAATTTCATCACAAAGTTTGCCGCAATTTGCTATCTTTTATGTAATGTACACATAATACCCAGCTAGGCTTTTACGCCCCTACTAATGTCATAATTGTGAGGACAATAACAATCTAAAAATAAACAAAATTTTACCTTCAATTTGGGATATCATGGCATTTTCCTACTCCCAATCAAGGAACAACAATCCTAGAGGAATTCGATTTAATATCTTTCACACAGTTTAATATTATCAAGTAACACTCTAATAAAAAATCATATATAATTTAAAGATTCTGATAAATTTCCCCTGACATTATCAAACATATAAATAGTATCACCCTAACAAATAGTCTTGGGTAGGTTAAGCATTTTTGGTGGATTCCTCTCAACCTCTTTAACACAGGTTAACATCATCAACTAACACTATGACAAACAATAAATGATAGTTCAAACCTTCACATGAACTTCTTTTGATTTATTTTGCACAAGTTAACATCATCAAGAAAATACTCTAACAAACAATCTCTAATAGGTTAAACTTTTTTTTGTGGATTTCTTTTAATCTCTTCCACAAAGAATAACATCTTTTAGTAGCACCCTAACAAATAGCTTATGATAAGCCAAAAGTCCTAATTAGTGGATTTTTTGGCAACATCTCTTGCTATGAGTTAACAATCGGGTGACACCCCATTATAATAACTTAAGGAAAATAAAACTCTTCGTAACCTTAGCATTGATAAAGAGTTTGGTTAAATTATAATATCAAGAAAGCCTGTCACTATAATGTCAAAATATCAATTATGCTTAGAGAAGCATACATCCAAATGTATTAATTTTCTAGGAGAAAGTTCTTAGAAATTTGAAGTATTCTTACTAAAAGATTAAGATTTCATTAATTATTAACATTACTTTCAAGAACTTGATTGTAAATATCAATCAAGCTTATATATCAATACATGAAAAAACCTATACTCATAGACTGGAAAAATTAAAGTCTTATTTTAAAGTCTTATACAACTAAATCTATATATATATATATATATATATATATATATATATATATATATATCCATTAACATCACAAGATATTTCATAAAGTCTTTCACTACTTTCAAACTCTTCTCCCATCTTCCAATATGTAGTCTCTTATCCTTCCAAATTTGTTCTAGTTTTCAAGAAAGTAATATCTAAATCTATTGTTGCTCATCTTACATGATTTTAATGACATCGATATCAACATTGATTCTTGTTATCACCAGTATATATATCCAACATCATCAAGCTCTTTCTTTGATAATACCTAAAATAAATTAATACATCTATATAAGATTTAGGAGAATTTTGAAATAAAAAAGAAGGCAAAAAACATACTAAATATATAAAAAAAACTATGGAAACATATGAAAATTGAAAATCTAAATTTTCTTTCCAATGACATCAAGTAAAGGAAAAAAAAAGTAATTTATTTGCTGCTTCAACAATTTTTTTATTGATAAAATGCAACAATTACTAAGCAACAGTTACTCAAAGAATATTTCTTAAGAAAATACTTCAAGAAAAATTTTGTCAAGTGTTTAAACATCAATAGGAGATTCCACAAAAAAATTTCAACTCAGTTTCAGCAATTTTGATGCCCAACAAAACCTTTACAGTTAATGTTAAGTATTTTTAAAAAGTTTTGACTAAAATTTATTTGTAATTTTTGTTCCAATTGATGTACCAACTTTAGGGAAGGTTGAAAGTATGATTGGAAAAACTTTACATTGGTTTACGATTTAAGAGAATGTCCATGTTGATCATGTCTAGAGAGTATTCACATCTTGTAAATTTTATGAAATTATAGTTTTGCACCATGAAAATTTTTAAAGTTTAAATAAATATTTTTTTGATGACACGAACTTCGATGTTTGAAAGTAGGGGGAGATTAATGCGTCATTAGAAAAATCACTTAATAAAGCATGAATCTCATTGCATATTGGAATTATAAACATTTCAATTCATATTTAAGATCATTTTAACCCTGTCTTTAGTAAACATATAATTGAACTTGACAACTCAATGAAATTAAAACAATTAATCTGAGTCTAAATGAGCCCATATCGAGGACTTAAAATATAATTAGAAGCTTCATAACATTAATTGAAGGACCAAACCATCCACAAATCTCACATTCTTACATTGAAATAGAGTGTCTTAATGAGAAAATTCAAATGAGAATACGATCGCTAAATTTGGACATCATTAAGAAATATAAAGAATAGCTTATGATCAAGGGAATCAATAGAGGCTATCTAATTAAGAGTCTTGGATTTTTTTCTATATTTACAAAGAGTCTTACTCCCAAAAAATATAAATAGACCCCTATTCTGTACATGAAAAAGGGATTGGGGATGGGGGATGGGGGATTGTAGGGGTCTCAAAGGTTTAAGTAATCATGAAGCTCCATCTTTTTGTCGTGTGAAACCCCTTAAGTAAAAAGATGTTAAACTCTTAAGCATTGAGGTGCCTTTGGTGTAATGGTCATAATTTCATTAAGGAACTTTGTAGTTGTGTCTAATCCCAGAGAAATCCTAGGATAAGTGTTCTCATGAAAAGTTACACAAACATGACAAAATTGTAAGGCCCTAAGCCAAAGTGGACAATATCTCGATAGTTAATAATTTGAGTTGTTACAAATGATATCAGAGCAATATACTAGCTAGAATATGAGAACTAAGTATCATACAAGATAAACTGCTATGTCGTGGGAACCACCTCTTAAACCATGTATAGGCAAAGTCCTACTGGTAGAGTCATCACTTGAAATTGTAGGGTCCACCTCTAGAATCTTATCATCATAGTGGATGATTCTTGGATAAAGATACTGACGAGGACGTCAGCTACTTAAGTAGGGGAGATTGTGAGACTCCTTAAGTAAAAAGAAGTTAAACTCTTAAACATCGAGGTACCTTTTTGGTGTAATGGTCAAACTTTCATTAAGAAATTTTGCAGTTAAGCGTGCTCATCCCAGAGAAATCCTGGGATGGGTGACCTGCTTAGAAGTTACATAAACAATATAAAACCGTGTGACCCTTAGGCCAAAGTGGGTAATATCTCAATAGTTAAGAATTTGGTCTGTTAAACGTTATCTCATAAAAGTGACTAACTACCACCGCAGAACAATTGTTTGATTGTTGACTTTGGATCATCACTCGGTCGCCATCTTTTGACTACTACCTAACCTCAACCTTTCAAATTGCTCAATTGCCATTTGAAAAAAAATTGCCCAATAGATGCCATTCTACTACAATGATGCAAGGAAACCGAAAAATATTAAAATTTACATTTCCTCCTTCCCAAATAAGAAGGGGCAGATCCAGCCTTAATTTTTAGGGTGAGTAAATTTATTATATAAAAAAGAAGACGCTGAACTGCCTAAGGCTGGGAATACGCCGAAGAGTGAAGCTGCAATTTGCAAATCTTAGCGTGCAAAGTGCCGCACATGTAAAGGAAAAATTTTGAATGGAAGCGTTATTAGGGCAAAAAAATATTTTTGATTTGGCTGAATTCCAAACCATCATATAGTTCAATTTCAGTATTACTAAAAATTATTTGATTTGGCTGAATTCCAAACATTCCATAAATAATTAACCATTACCACCCTGACTATATTTATTTATACTCATCAAAACAACTACAAAATCAACCAAATCCAACAGAACAGTTTCCTAAACAATTCAATTCGTATCGAACCAAATTGTAGTTAGTAAAAAAAGAAAGCTATTCTGTACTCAACTACAATTTTCCTTTGTCAGCAAAGCCACAGAATTCAGTACTAATCAAGTTAAATACACAGCCCTAAAGAAAATGCTAAATTACACTAAGAACTAAGATCCATGAGACAAAGATTAGTTAGAAATATAGATATAAATACAGTGAAAGACAGTAGTAAATAAAGCACTGCACAAGAAATAATAAATTAAAAAAATATCATAATATAAAGAAACATCAATAATAAACAATAGCATAAGCTGAATTGCAGGTGTTAGGTGCAGTAAATGTAATGAACTTGTCAAATGTTCGAAGGATTAGGTGTCCATAGGCGCTTGCCCAATTGAAGTCGGACTGAAAAATAGTTTACTAAAAAATTTATTTAATTACAAGAGAAACTAAAGTAGGCTCAAATTATAGTCATGAGATGACACTAGTCACTAGGGGTGCAACCGAGTCAAACCGGCTTGCGAGCTTACTCAAACTCGACTCGATAACAGGCTCGATGAGTCGAGCTCGAACACAATTTGAAGCTCGACAGTATATCGAGCTCAAGCTCAAACAACATGTTGCTAGACTCACAAGCTCGTCGAGCGGCTTCACATGTGAACTAGTCAATGGGGAAATGCAATTGCGCGCGAGAAAAGCTGGCAACGACTCAAGCTGGATGAAAGCTTGATGGACGCTGACGAAAGCTCGACAGACGGAAGATTTACAATGCAAGCTGGCGACTGCACAGACACTAGCGACGGACACTAGCACTGGTGACGAATGCTGGCATGATGGACAAACTAAACTCGAAATGCCGCTCGAGCAGCTCAACGAGCTTTTTTTCCTTTGTCGAGTCGAGCTTGAGCTCAACTTTTGAG
Source organism: Dendrobium huoshanense (assembly GCA_016618105.1). Classification (NCBI taxonomy): domain Eukaryota; kingdom Viridiplantae; phylum Streptophyta; class Magnoliopsida; order Asparagales; family Orchidaceae; genus Dendrobium; species Dendrobium huoshanense. Next base: position 73,516,279 of record CM028351.1, read on the forward strand.
CTTGACTTGAATTCGAGCTCAATCTCATTATTTTACAGTCGAGCTCGACTCGAACACTCTCTGACTCAGGCTCAACTCAACTCGTTTGCACCCCTCAATGACACTATGTTATGCAAAATAATGAATTTTGAAGTCCAGTTCAAAAAATTATATTGAAAAAAGAAAAATATTAAACTTAACACAAATGTCCCCGATCATGTGTTTGTCATGTCATGGACATGTAATGTCCTGCCCAATCCACATGACCAAAACATATCTATTGCAAATTAGAGCCTATTCCTATCATGTTAGATAGCTATAGGTTCCATGTCAAAAATGAGTCATCCAACTCACTATAAGCAATACACAACCTAAGTTTCAGGAGTGCCAATGAACTCGATGCAAAAATATTTACATGTTCTAACTCCTAGAACATGAATTTCATGCCATTCCTTGACAACAAGAAACTATAACAAATGAACTTCAACCAATTAATTTTTTAGGGAAAATGTAAAACAATTACATAGCATATAAAACAAATAATAAGGAAGCTAAAATATGGAAGAAGATACTTCTATCCACACAAAGAATTAATCTCGTAACATCATTCAAAAATACAAGAAACCAAATTCATGTAAAATGATCTTCAACAATTGCATCTAAGGACATCATAATAAGCAGATATACCTATACATAAATAGAATATTAAATTGAAAAAAAAGAAATAATTTCAAACAAAACAACATAACAAGAATTAAAATATAACTAAAGAAAAAAAACCTCACAATATCTATATTGATATTATCATAAAAGCTGTTTGAGTTTCCTTCCAAACACAATCTTGACCTTTTATTTTACATATGAAAGATAAATCCGAACCATTCATTTCATTTATATATTTTTATTGTATTAAATTATATTCATTAATTTATATATATTAATTACATTTAATGCATAAAAATTGCATTACGTTTATATTCAAAAACCCTTTATCTAATATCATACTCTTCCAAATGCCCAAAATTTTATTTAATGCATTACGTTTAAATCCATTACATTTTTTAATTTCACTTTTAAGAGTTGTCAGTTACATTTAAGAAAAAAAATTAGAGTTGTTAATTGCATTTAAGAAAAAATTGATAATGATTTAAGTTTATTTCGGCTAAAGTAAAATAGACTTTGACGGCTATAAATTGGCCTAGGATTCTACATATCTTATGTCAATGTTTTCTGAAAATTGCCATAAGCTGATAGACCAAAATTTGCAGTCCATCTGAAATGAAATCGGCATATTCCACCCATAAGATATTTTTTGGTTCTTCATTATTCAACCCAAGAGATGCCTTCTATGTTCTTCTACACTTAACTTTGTCTGTTATTAAGAACTTTTAGAAATCACTTAATTATTATACTTAATTAATATTTTAAACGGCAATTTCAAGCATCTGTCTTAGGTATCCTCTTTTTTTTTTTTTTTTACTTTGACATAGTGTTATTCAAATGTAAAAGATGATATTATGTAAAGTAATTAATGGCTTACTTCGCATTCTATTGGCATATCACGATAAGTTGGATTTTTGTACTACATAAATAATTTCCATCTTCTGAAGTTAACAATCTTAATGATGTCATTGTTACAATATTTTTTCCTTCAATTTATTATAAGTTGATTTTATTGATTTAGAGAAAGCATATGATAAACTGTCAACATACATGCTATGGAGAGTTCTAGAAAAAAAAAGGGAGCTATTGTGTTCAAACACAAGGTGGCCTGACCAAATATTTTCCTATTTCAGTTGGATTACATTAGCGATCAACCTTATGCCCACATCTTTTTTGCTTTGTTAATGGATCTTCTCACTAGACATTTGCAAGAGGCTGTACCTTGGTGTATGCTTTTTGCTAATGATATTCTTCTTGTTGATACGACTAGAGAGAGAGTTGAAGGTAAACATGAATTATGGAGGTCAACCTTAGAGTCCAAAGGCTTTTGTTTGAGTAGATCTAAAACTGAATATATGGAGTATAATTTTAGTAATAATAGATCTAATGTGGGGATTTTGACTTTTGATGATTAAGTCATTGAGAATATTGCATGTTTTAGATATCTTAGGTATACTGTTTAGAGTGAAGGTGAAATAGATGGGAATATTATTAGAAGAATTCAAGTTGGATGGTTGAAGTGGAGGAATGCAACAGGCTTCTTGTGTGACATAAAAGTACCTCTCAAACTTAAGGGAAAATTCTATAACATGGTGGTGAGACCTGCAATGCTTTATGGTGTAGAATGTTGGCCATTAAAAGAGAAGCATAACATTAAGCGTTGCAGAGATGAGGACGCTCATGTGGATAAGTGGGTTTACTATTAGAGACAAGATATGAAATGAGCATATACATGAAGAGGTTGGAGTAGCTCCAATGAAAGATAAGATTAGAGAGAGTCGCCTTAAATAGTTTGGTCACATAAAACAACAACCTTTCGATGACCCGATTAGGAAAGTAGATGTATTAGATTTGACTTATATTAGGAAAGATAAAGGTAGACCAAAAAGGAATTGGTTAAAATATATTAGAAATGATATTTCTTTATTAGATTTAAATAAGAATTTGACTCTTATCAAGATACAATGGATAAAAAGGATTCATGTAGCTGACCACATAAGAGGGATAAAGGTTTGATGTTTTCGTTGTTGTTGTATATTATAAGTTGATTTAGGGAAAAAAAGGAATCTATGAACACTTCTGCTTCACCCTTGTATATAACTTAATTTATATAGAATGGAAAGACGTGTAATGAATCACAATTATTAAACATGCAAACATTACGCTCAATTTTCAAATAACTAATTTAGTAAAAAAACAGAATTAACATGAAATCAACATTATCATTACAGTAACTAAACAATTACTTAAAAGACGTGAGGGCCTTGTAATGAATTTTTTTTGTATTTAACAAGTAGGTAATGAAAAAACTTCAGACTCTTTGACAATGATGACACATTTTTATTAGAAGCAAAACTAGGACACAATCTCTAAGCATATTAACTATTACACCATGCAAATGCTAGCCCAACTATTCAAAGTGATGCACCAATAAGTATCTTTAAATGACAACGCAAAATGATAGAAAAGATTAAAAGAAAACAATAAGAACAATTGTCAAAAGTATAATAATCATAAGAGATCTAATGAAATTAGTTCAACAGGTTCCTAACAATCAAAGTTATATTACAAAAATTAGAGCATCACAAATACATCGAATGATAAAACTACAACATAGAATGGTAGAATACCAAATTCAAATAATTTTTAGGGTTGCTTTTATAAGAAATCTCATTATAAACATATTTCGAAGTTTCAACAACTACATCAAAGAGCAAAGTTCTTTCAACCCTTTTATTATAAATTTAGGGTTATATAAGCATATATTCTTCTCAAAAGGATGAACAATTTGGCAACGAATTCAGACTTTGAAAACTCATAAAATATGAACAGCCATATACAAATGATAACATAAGAAAAAAAAAAATCATTCTTCATTTCTTATATAAATCAAAAGGGTTTGAAATAATTTCTGCGATTGTAAAGATATCATTCGTATTCCACCCTAAAACCACCATTAAAGTTTAAACTACTCTCCATAATACGCATTAAACATTGTTCCTCCTAAAATAATCATTCGTCAATGAACTCATGCTACCAACATCCTCCACCAACAAAGTCTGCCATAGATAATCTTATGTGATCCCTTTCTAATTAACTTTCTAAATTATTCTTTTTTTAGAGCATGCTCAAATATCCTAGAAGCTCTCTCTGTCCTTAAATATTCATCTGCTTTCTCTAAGAAAAAATAAGCTTGTTCTAATACAAAGAAAATATCACACTTTGCCCCTCAAAAAAATGATAGCGGTTGTTGGAAGCCTTAATGTTGGAAACAATTAAAAAAGAAATAAAAATAAACAACAAAAGGAAACTTAAATAATATAAATGAACATATATCAAAACATGAAATCAACACTAAATGCCTTAGTGACCTTGATAACTAAAAAATTTGAGTGTGTTTAGTAATAGTGCACAGTTTAGAGAGTCATATATTGCATGAATGCTTAAGTGGCCTCTTTCTATGAGAGTTAAGGCGTGCTCTCTAGAGCAATCCAAAATTTAGGATAGCACTAGCTAATTTGAAATGCCTGCTGCCTTTCTAAAGAGGATGCTTAAATATCCCCTAAACCCTTCCAACACTAAGCTTTACTAGGTTGTCTGGCCCGTTATTGCTAAAGATATGTAGATGGCTGTAAATTACTTCACTCATGGGATGTTCTACTAAGCTACTTAGGTAATTATTGTTAAAGATATGTAATCATTTCACTGATGGGAAGCACTCTAAAGCCATTAACAGCGCTCTTATTGCTCTCATTCTAAAACAAAAACCTGCTATAATTTGGAAGGACTTCAGATCTATATTCTTATGCAGTTGCATTTATCAATTTCTTTCCAAAAGCTTGTCAAAAGTTTGAAATTATGTTTTTTTCTTTCAACTCGACTCTTTTTATAATTTTATATGCCAGATTGCTGAATAAAAAAGGGAAATTTACATGCATACCAGTTTATACCATCCTATTTACATATCTAATTTTAAAAACTTTAATATTACATACATATCACCCTATATTATTTTAATATCAAATATGTCACTCATATTTCCTTCCTACCACTCATATATTTAATTTCTAACACTCATATTTGATATAAAAAAAAACTATGTGTGGTATGCATGCAATATTAAAATTTTAGAATGATAAATATATAAGTAGAATAGTATAGAGTGGTATGTACTTAATCTCCCATAAAAAAAGCTAGCGTTAAAATGAACATTGAATTGCCATCTATTTCATTTAAGAAATTGGATTTTTTATTTTGTTAAGTTTTAAGTCTCAGTTCATAACATTGTATGGAGAAGCTTAATATGTAAGGTATAACCGCCAAATTGCTTAAGAAATTAAACAAGGAATAGATGTTGTTGGATTTCATTTAGTTAAAAAGAACATATTCAAAATTTAATAGTAAAAATAAAGTATACATTCGTCTGCAGAAGTTAGCAGAGTTTACTGAGAAGTTCGTAGAGATGGCTGCAAATTACTTTACCTTATTTAGGGTGCGTTGAAGCGAGTGCGTTGCCCGGCTCGAGTTTGCTTCTGGACCGGCATAATCTTCATGACCTCGTCCTTGAGTTGCGGACTGAGTATGGTCTCCACAATCTGATGTTCCTTGACAGCAAGAGAGAGAAGGTAGATCTGCTCAAGACTAACGATCTTCCCTTCCTTCACAAGCCGGCCTAGCTTGGTGACGGGAACCCATTTCTGCTCATCCTCACGGTGACCACCACCGCGTCGTCCACCACGACCGCCTCCACCGCCATCACCACGACCGCGCCCACCGCAATCACCACGACCAAATTCACGCTCGAATCCACCGCATCGCCACTTCTCTCCATTGGTTTTAAGGATTAGGGTTTGAGAAGGCGCAAAAGTACTCGAACGCCCGATGCAAAAAGGATTTCGACGGCCGGTTAGGGCTTGCTTGGGCTTTTATATAGGCATCGCGGGAGCTGATTTGCAGATCGACGGTCAACGGTCATAGATCTGCTTTGCGTGACCTACAAATCCGACTCACGGTTTGATGGGTTCGCTGCGTTCCGCTGTTCTGAGATGAAATGACGGATACACCCTTCTCATTTCTATGATATTTTTCAAAAAAAACTCAAATCTAGTCTTTCCGAGCTGTTACTCCTCTAAGGGCATCTCCAACCGTTTATTTTTTTTTTCAATCCAAAATATAAGAAGATTAAAAAATGTCGTCATTTATCTCAAACCAAACTTTATTTTATGTCATAAGCTAATTGTTATTATCCTCTTTAACCTATTTTTTTGGCAAATACCGTATAGACAAAAAAATAATGCATGTGAACAGTGTCACGCTAAATAGGGATGTCAATTTCGGGTCACGAATCGGATTTGGGTCGAACCCGGAACTAACTTGGGTTCAATCAGGTCGATGTTTACCGTGGTTCGCTTGTGATCTGCCATGTTTCCTCCCTATAAATAGTAGTCACTTATTGTTGTACCTTTCAATTTTTTATAGTGATAATGACAACAATATAGTGTTTGATGTTATGCTTGATGGGTTTTTAATTTATAAAATGGAAAGGATAAAGGTTAATCAACTAGTTCACATTTCCATGATTCTTAAAGTTCCAAGCAAGCCCTTCGCATCGAAGCCATTTTTTAATAAAATTTTGCAGTAAAAATTAAGGACAGTGATATAACTCAAGTTATATTAACTTTAGCATATCGACAATGTTCAAGGAGAAATTGAGCTTAATTATGTGTAGATGGTCACACTTTCAGGTGTGGTAACTAGATGGTACACATTCATGCTTCGGCATTAACAGGGTTGAAAAATGTTACATTTATTTGGGTTGTTTGTCAAATATAAGATATCTTGAAAAATAATATGGACATCTCTCTAAAGCATATCAATAGCAACTTATAAACCACTCATGGATTATCAATTCCTTATATGAAAGCAATTATAAGACAAATAATTGGAACTAAACGACATCCCCTATGACATGCTTATTTTGATATGCACTAACCTATGATACACCGTCATTTTTCCTCAAAGAAGTATGTAGTGTCCGACACGTATCCGATATGACACGTATTAGACATGACAAACATCCAACATTCCTCCGACACGTATCAGACACTTCAAAAACTGAAAAAAGTGTCCGATTAAAAAATATTAAATTTAAATTGGACACGCGTGCATGTATCTTTAATATTTTTTGAATTTTTTTAAAATATAATTTTTTGTATTTAAAATTTTTACTTATTTAAAATATAAAAACTAAATTTCTTATTTCTTATTCACAATACTAAATTAATTTCCCACACTTAATAAACCATTCATCGAATATTCTCATTTTCATTTCTCATTGGTAGTGAATGTATTTTCACCTCCTCTCTCAATGACTGACAAATGGCATCAAAGCCCGACTCTCGACATCCTAATATTGATCATTTAAACACAAATTCAAGTTATAATATGTCATCAAAAAATTATCTTGATCGAGCATGAATCTCGAGGCAAAATCAGGTTGGAAATTTTAAAATTTAAATTCGGGATCATCTGAACTCCGATTTTAGCAAACTTATAGTAGGAAACTTTAAAATTTAAATTCGGGATCATCTGAACTCCGATTTCAGCAAACTTATAGTTGAATTGAGCGTCTCAAAAATACAAACCCAACGACACCAAATTCGACTCAATCCGAGCTCAGATGGGTCCAAATCAAGGACCCGAAGCACCGTTGGAAGGTTCGAACCACAATTTGAATTACCAAACGGTTTCCAAACATGACACACTTATAGTTGAATCTAGCGGCTCAACTAGTAGCCGCCGCATCCCCTGCCCCGCGGCAGCCCGTGCATGCCCGTAGTCAGCCGCCTACCCAAGACTGCCCCCCCCCCCCCCCCCCCCCCCCCCCCGGTGGCCGTCAGCACAGCCGCGTGCGCGAGTTCTTGCTCGCGCAGGCGTGCTGCAGCGCACTTGGCCACGTACCCACCTCCCCAGCCAGCTATGCACCCGCGCACCCGCCGCATCCCGCGTGCCTGAGCGCCCGCATGCCCGCGCACCCTCCAGCATCCCGGCACCCGTCGCCCCAGCCAGTTTGCGTCCGCGTCGCCGCCAGTGTCCGCTCTCGACCGAGACCTGTTCGCGCTGGTCTCCTTCCCATGTCAGGTTGGGTCAACTCGGTAACCCGCCTAGTCGGGTTAGGGTCGACCCGATTGAACCCGGATTAGTTATGGGTTCGACCTGAACCCGACCCGTTACCCGAAATTGACACCCCTATTTAGCGTGGCACTGTTCACTTGCATTATTTTTCTGTCTCTACCGTATTTGCCAAAAATTGGGTGAAAGAGGAGAAAAATGATTACCTTATGACATAAAATGAAGTTTGATTGGAGATAAACGACGACATTTTTTAATCTTATTATATTTTGGATTGAAAAAAAAAATCGGTTGAAGATGCTCTTAGAGGCGTAACAGCTCGGAAAGACCTTCGAGGTTTTTGGAAAAATATCGTAGGAAAAAGAAGGGTGTATCCGTCATTTCATTTTCACAGAACCGCGGAGCGCAGCGAATCCATCAAACCGCGAGCCCGGTTTGTAGGTCATGTACAGCAGACCTATGACCGCCGATTTGCAAATCAGCTCCGGCGACCCCTATATAAAGCCCAAGCAAGTCCTAACCAGCCTCCGAACTTCTTTTTACATCGGGCGTTGGCTTTCGAGTACTTTGCGCCTTCTCAAACCCTAATCCTTAAACCAATGGAGAGAGGCGGCGATCGCGGTGGATTCGGGCGTGGATTTGGCCGTGGCGATCGCGGTGTGCGCGGGCGTGGTGATCGCGGTGGGCGTGGTCGTGGTGGTCGACGTGGTGGTGGCCGCCGTGAGGATGAGCAGAAATGGGTTCCTGTCACCAAGCTAGGGCGACTTGTGAAGGAAGGGAAGATCGTTAGTCTCGAGCAGATCTACCTTCACTCTCTTCCTGTCAAAGAACATCAGATTGTGGAGACCATACTGGGTCCGCAACTCAAGGACGAGGTCATGAAAATTATGCCAGTCCAGAAGCAGACCCGAGCCGGGCAGCGCACGCGCTTCAAGGCCTTCGTCGTCGTTGGAGATGGTAACGGCCATGTTGGTCTCGGTGTCAAGTGCTCTAAAGAAGTGGCCACCGCAATCCGAGGTGCAATCATCCTTGCGAAGCTTTCAGTGGTGCCAGTGAGGAGGGGATACTGGGGAAACAAGATCGGGAAGCCACATACTGTACCGTGCAAGGTCACGGGAAAGTGCGGGTCGGTAACCGTGCGGATGGTGCCGGCGCCGCGAGGGGCCGGTATTGTGGCTGCTAGAGTTCCAAAGAAGGTGCTTCAGTTTGCCGGGATTGAGGATGTCTTCACCTCGTCCCGAGGATCCACCAAGACTCTCGGCAACTTTGTTAAGGTGCATTTTATATTTACTGTTGGATAGATTTTAGATGTTCTATAAATAAGGTCAAATATACCACAACTACACAACAAAAATAATAGTAGAATTCAATAAACAGAAAATAACATCTTATAAAAATGAGGTTGATTTTTAATTTTGTGGTTGTAATACTTTTATCTGACTGAAAGCTCTGCTAACTTTTCAGTAAGCTATGCTAACTTCTCCAGGCAAATGTATGTTTTTTTCTTACGATTAAATTGTGAGAAGCTCTCTTAAACTAAATGAAATCAAACAAAATCTATTCCTTGTTTAATTTCTTAATCAATTTGGTGCTAATACCTTACACATTAAAAATCGTCATACAATGTTATAAACTGAGACTTAAACATAACAAAATTAAAAAGCCAATTTCTTGTGGTTATAATGCTTTTATCTGACTGAACGCTCTACTAACTTCTCAGTAAGCTCTGCTAACTTCTCCAGACGAATGTATGATTTATTTTTACAATTAAATAGTGAAGAAGTTCTTTTTAACTAAATGAAATTCAACAAAATCTATTCCTTGTTTAATTTCTTAAGCAATTTGGTGCTAATACCTTATATATTAAGCTTCTCAATACAATGTTATGAACTGAGACTTAAACTTAACAAAATTAAAAATCCAATTTCTCAAATGAAATAGATGGCAATTCAATGTTTATTTTGATTCCAACTTTTTTTATTCAGCAATATGGCTTATAAAATTATAAAAAAGAGTAGAGTTGAATGACAAAAACATAATTTCAAACTTTTGACAAGGTTTTGAAAAGAAAATGATAAAAGCAATTGCATAAGAATATAGATCTGAAGTCCTTCCAAATTATAGCAGGTTTTTGGTTTAGAATGAGAGCAGTGAGAGCACTGTTTATGGCTTTAGAGTGCTTCCCATGAGTGAAATGATTACATATCTTTAACAATAATTACCTAAGTAGCTTAGTAGAACTTCCCATGAGTGAAGTGATTTGCTGCCATCTACATATCTTTAGCAATAACTTGCCAAGCAACCTAGTAAAACATAGTGTTGGAATGGTTTTGGGGATATTTCAGCATGCTCTTCAGAAAGGCAGCAGGCATTTCAAATCATCTAGAGCTATACTAAATTTTGAATTGCTCTAGAGAGCACGCATTAGCTCTCATAGGAAGATGCCACTTAAACCTTTATGTAGTATGTGACTCTATAAGCTGTGCACTATTACTAAACACTCAAATTTTTTTGGTTATCAAGGTCACTAAGACATTTAGTGTTGATTTCTTGTTTTGATATATGTTCATTTATATTATTTAAGTTTCCTTTGTTGTTTATTTCTATTTCTTTTTAATTGTTTCCAACATTAAGGCTTCCACCAACTGCTATCATTTTTTTTAGGGCAAAGTGTGACATTTTCTTTGTATTAGGACAAACTTATATTTTCTTATTGAAAACAGATGAAAATGTAAGGACAAAGTGAGCTTTTAGGATATTTGAGCATGTTCTAAAAAAAGAATAATTGAGAAAATGATGTAGGACTTAAATGTTTCGGCAATGTTAAGTTAGAAATTGCATTCTTTTATTTGGGAGCAATATTAGTTTTAAACCAGAAGTGATTTTAAACAATGAAAGAAAACAAGAGAATAGTGAAACTAGCTTAGGTCAAGTCACACAATTAGAAGTTAAGATCACAAAATAATCAATTACTCAAGCATAATATACATGAAGGATTTTCAACGGGAAATCCCTAATTTAACAATGAGATTAGTCACTACAAAAGAGATCTCTTACTCAACTCTTTAGAATACTAGGCTTAGTGGAGGGAGTTAAGACAACCTTTATGAATTAATTATGACTACAGTTGAAAGTAATTCGGAAGGTACAAAATTCGGAGGAAGAGTTAACATTCGTCAGGGTTTAGAAATAATCTGCCATTGCACTGAGGAGAGTTGTTCGCGATAGCTTCGGCATGGGTGAAGATGATCCTCTCTACGTATTCCTCTATGGTTTGGTCAATCTCCAGGTTGAGGTCGAAGAATGGAGAGTTGAGGATATCGATGTGCCCTTGATCATTGTAAACAAACCCATGATCTTATTCAAGATCGGCCATACATCAGTAGACAACAATTTCAAGGTTCGGGAACGTTTGGACAGTGATAAGAGACTTTTCGGACAACGAGATAGCAATAGAAGTTTGCTGAAATTACTGGACAGCGGCTAAGAATGTCTGGACAACAGCTATGAAATTATGGACAACAGTTTTTGGCTTTGGAAAATGCTGGATTACAACTGTCAAAGGTTCCGGAACTCTGGACAACACACAAAATCTGTCAAGAAATATGGACAACAAATTGGGAAAGGAAATTTCAGGGCTTTGGCCCTCTGGATGCAAGGGAACTAGAAGAATATTGTGGGGAATTATGTGAACAGCAGCGGAGGGTAAACTGGAGTTAATTTCCTTGCCTAGGTGGCATGCTAAATAAGTCCCAATCTAATTGGAGAGAGGGAGAGAGGGGGCGGCTGGTTATGGGTGCATTAATGGGTTGATTGGAGGTTTAATTAGATGTATTAATTAGATAAAAGAGAGGGTTTGGGGGGCCGGCCAATAGAGAGGGGAGAGAAGTGTCCACATTCGTTGAATGCGGAGGGGCCAATGATATTATTAATACATTAATAATAAGAAATTACTTGTATATTTGGCATACTTTGTTGGCGGAGGATGTTTTCTTCTTTTTTGAAAGTTAACCTAGCATTTCTTCATCCCCTCTCTGTGCCATTTTCATTCTAGCTTCTCCTCTCCAATTCTTTCAAGCATTTCAACTTCCAATAAGCGATCTTCTTCCCTCTTAGGCATCTTAAAATCTCAGTTTTGGCATACTTTGATAGTCAATGATATTATTAATACATTAATAATAAGAAATTACTTGTATATTTGGCATACTTTGTTGGCGGAGGATGTTTTCTTCTTTTCTGAAAGTTAACCTAGCATTTCTTCATCCCTCTTAGGCATCTTAAAATCTCAGTTTTGGCATACTTTTATAGTCAATGATATTATTAATACATTAATAATAAGAAATTACTTGTATATTTGGCATACTTTGTTGGCGGAGGATGTTTTCTTCTTTTATGAAAGTTAACCTAGCATTTCTTCATCCCCTCTCTGCGCCATTTTCATTCTAGCTTCTCCTCTCCAATTCTTTCAAGCATTTCAACTTCCAATAAGCGATCTTCTTCCCTCTTAGGCACCTTAAAATCTCAGTTTTGGCGTTTGATGCCCTTCACACACCCTAAACCTCTACCGGTGTTTTGGTTTTGCAATTAATATGCATTCTGGAGAAGATGAAGAAGGACATGGGGAAATCATTCGTTTAAAGTAAAATAGATTTCGACGGCTATAAATTGCCCTAAGATTCAACATATCTTATGTCAACATTTTCTAAAAATCGTTAGAAGCTGATAGACCAAAATTTGCAGTCCGTCTAAAATGAAATCGGCATATTCGGCTCATAAGATATTTTTTTGCTCTTCTTTATTCAACCCAAGAGATACCTTCTATGTTCTTCTACGCTTAACTTTGTCTGTTATTAAGAACTTTTAGAAATCACTTTGATTAATTCCAAAGGAAGGAATTAATTAGAGGAGATTAATTCCCAAAGTTCCCTCCAATTAATCTCTCAAAATTTGAACCTAAATTCTCCCCCTATCCTCCTTCCTTGGGCCGGCCACCCCCTCCTCTATCACAACTCTTGAGAGAAACTTCTTTCTTTTTAGTGAGTCTTTAAGGGAAGCAACAACGATCGTCGTCCACCTCAAACCAATGAATTGCCGATCCTAGACTTGATTCTGGATTGGCTTACGACGAGCAAGGGAACATCAACATTTTCCACTCCACCTTCTTCGACTCCAACCCAGAAATCAACAACTCCGTCGAATAATACATGGACCGCATCATCTTCATATTTTTTGAAGCCGTCGAAGAAAAACTTGCCAACGTTCATTGGCAAATTGTTTCGTTTTATATGTTATGTAATTATTCTACATTTTTTTCCTAAACAATTAATTGGTTGAAGTTCATTTTTTCTAGTTTATTGTTGTCAAGGAATGTCATGGAATTCATGTTCTAGGAGTTAGAACATGTAAATATTTTTGCATCGAATTGGCACTCCTGAACTAGTGTATTGCTTATGGTGAGTTGGATGTGGACTCATGTTTGACATGGAACCTATAGCTATCTAACATGATAGGAATAAGCTCAAATTTGCAATAGATATGTTTTATCGTGCAGATTGGCAGGACATTACATGTCCATGACATAACAAACTCATGATCGGGGACATTTGTGTTAACTTTGATATTTTTCTTTTTTCTTTTCAAAATTTTTAATTTTTCCCTTGCATTATTTCGGTTAAAGAGGGGTGGTATAATTGATTGGTGTTTTTTCAAATTTTTTGGATATAATTTAGACTTCTATTGAAACATTTTTTATAATTAATTAGAGGTTTAATCACTATATAGTGTTGTTAAAGGTGATAGCGCATTTGGCCATGAGCTCAGGTTAAGCAAGATCATGTTAGGTGGGTGTCTTTATTGGGGAGCTCGGGCAAGGACCTTGTTGTCGGTTAGAGACATTGAGTGAAGCACCTTTTCTCGAGCCTGGTACCGAGTCAAGCTTGAGTAAGCTCACAAGCCGGCTTGACTCGGTTGCACCCCTAGTGCCATTTGATGACTATAATTTGAGCCTTATTTAGTTTCTCTTGTAATTAAATAAATTTTTTAGTAAACTATTTTTCAGTTCGACTTCAACTGGGCAAGCGCCTATGGACACGCCTAATCCTTCGAGCATTTGACAAGTGCATTACATTTACTGCACCTAACACCTTGAATTAAGCTTTTATGCTATTACTAATGCTATTGTTAATTATTAATGTTTCTGTATATTATGAATTTTTTTTATTTTATTATTTCTCATGCTGTGCTTTATTTATTACTGTCTATCACTGTATTTATATCTATATTTCCAACTAATCTGTCTCATGGATCTTAGTTCTTAGTGCAATTTAGCATTTTCTTTAGGGCTGTGTATTTAACTTGATTAGTACTGAGTTCTGTGGCTTACTGTTAAGCTTGTTTATCTTTTCTTATTTATGATTTTTTTGTTTAATTATCCTTATGTGGCTGTTATAATAGAGAGCCAATTGCCTTTTTTTGTTTTGTCTAGAAGTATTTTTATCTTTCTTATATCCGCCATATTTTTTTTTCTTTGGTTAAAAATCATAAAGGGGCCTACAAGTTAATATCAGAAATCAGTTACAAGCCCTTAAGGGATCAAAAGCCACTAAGTTTGCTTTACTGCTATGGAATGCAGTCTAAATTTTTGTGCAATTGTGTATTGCTGCGCATTATCAAATCATTGTAGTCAATGTTATTTCTAGTTCTAGCATGTCGTTTTTATTATTATTATTTCCCATTCTCATCAAGAATGATTCTTATATGGATGTTGATTGATTTTACTGATACCTATATGATTTAATTGACATTTGCATAGCTCCAGTTTATCAAATTGAATCAAATGAATGCCTTCTTTACCCCTAAAAATGAAATTTGACTAACTTTGCATTTGTTAAATCTACACAGCAATCACAGAATATTACATGGTATTGAACCCTGTTAAAGTCAAAGTGTTTGTGTGCTGTAATATTGAAATATAGGATGACATACTAAATAGCTGATTAAGATGATAAAAGCTTAGGCTTTGTTTGGGATGACTTTTTTACTGCTTTCTAAAACAGCTTTTTAATACAAAATTTCTAGTTTAAAAAAAAATTATGCTAGAAATCTGCTTTAGAAAGCCGTCCCAAACAAAGCTGTAGTGTTAATATTATGTAGAATATTTTGGTTTTGCTACCTATTTAATTTGTTTATATACATAAATTGAAGATAAACGTAGTCTATTGTTCATTTCCTATGCTCAGCTTGTTTTAATACCTAATATTCACAGCTGCTGTATTTTTTTTTTTGTTTCATTTGGGGCAGCTTTTGTACCGCTTTTTTTAAAACGGCTTTCTATTTTAAAAAGCAAGAAGTAAGCCGCCCCAAATGAAGCAAAATCACTCACTAATGCCGATGTTTTATGATTTGTGCAGGCAACTTTCGATTGTCTGATGAAGACCTATGCGTTTTTGACTCCAGACTTGTGGATTGAGTCTCGCTTCGCTAAATCACCATTCCAGGAATATACTGACCTACTTGCGAAGCCAACCAAGGCCATCCTTGATGATGTTGTTGAGAGGGTTGATGCCTAAATTTCTGTGGTATTTTTCTTCTAGTGTTTGCCAAATGCCACTCCCACCTTTTAAAAGACCTTATTAGCTGCATTTTGTTCATGTTCTTATTTATTATGGTCTTGCTTGTTACTCACTGCACATTGTTCCCTGTCAGAACTTTGGAATTGTGCTATTTCTAAGAGAATATTAGCCTCTCTTCTGTTTTCGTTTTCTAAGATTTTGCTGGATGGTGATTAGTTAAAGATTGTGCTTGCTGACAAAGGCAAATTGTAGCAAGTACAGAAGAATAGCGTTTTTTTGACTAACTACAATTTGGTTCGATGAGAATTGAATTCATGAATTGTTTAGAAAACTTTTCTGTTGGATTTGGTTGATTTTGTAGTTGCTTTGATGAGTATGAAATAAATATAGTTAATTAGTTTTTTGTTGGTTGGCTTGAAGTTAAATAAATGTAAAGTTTTACTGTGGTTAGTAGGTGGCTGCAAGTGTGCTTGGCGGGTGCAGCGATAGGTAATTATTGAGTGGTGGTGGTGGACCGGTGGTGGTGGTGGTGATAGCGGACCGGTGGTGGTGATGGTGGTGGTGATGGGAGGTAGGATGATGGGTGGAGGTGATTTGACAATAGAGGCTGGCGGTAGTCATGGTGGTAATGGCTAATTATTTATGGTAAGTTTGGAATTCAGCCAAATTTTAGGTTTGGCCTGTATATTGATAACAAAGAAGTTACAGAAATGTAGGAAAACAAAAAAGCCCAGCCAAAAAGAACGAGCAATAGCTCAAAAGAGGACAAAAAACAGCACAAAGATACTGAAAATAAAATAAGAACTTAGCCAGAGTTTCAAAAAAGCTCAATACAACATTAATCAGGACTCAGAATAGATAAAATAATAAGCAGACAAGAACCCCTGGTTGTCCGAAGACCCTCCAAGGAAGAGGACGGGGCAGTTAAACAGAGACAAATGATTGGAGCTTCATCATCGTCCAGGCTAAGCAACCCGATCCAGCATTCGAGCGGTCAAGAAAACGGGACATGAAGCCTGCCATATTAGATGTTTCCCAGCAATATGTTCGAATTTTTTCAAGAACCACTCTTTTAATACTAATCAGCAAGGAAGAAGAACGTTGAATTTCGCATCCATATCTCTTACTATTTCTTTCTTTCCAAAGTTGATATATAAAGCAACAAATAATCAGCATATCATAATTCTTAACCATGAGTGAACCAGAAAAATCAGATTCCAACCATTGTAAAAAATGCAGCATCATGGATCTAAGCACAAAACTGTCTCATGAATGAGACATTCCAGAATAGAGAATGAAAAGGAACATTCAACATATCAAAAAAAATTTAGATACGCTGAAATTGAACTACATGATGGTTTTTGAATATTTCAACATATTATTTCGTATTTATTTTAGTTCAAATAAAATATTATTATTTTTTTATAATTTTTATGTTTTGAATATTTTTATGTATCTTTTATTTGAGTGAGAAGCTTTGATACTTGAATTACAAATTTCAAATATATTGTATTTAAAATACTCTGAAATTTGAAATTTTAAAATCATACAGCTCTTTAAGTTTATTTATTTCAAGAATTGGAACCGTTAATAATTCTTTTGATGTGATATTTTGAGAGAAATCACATTAAAAAAAATAAATGTGAGATGCTTTGGGCATCAGAGTAACAGAGATGACAACAAAGGATCAGCTGAAATTTGCCTATAAATTAATGCATCTGCGGTTTTTAAACCCCAAAACCTGTTCCTTGTGCAAAATATACTTATGCCAAGAGACCCAAGTCATCTCCTGATATAACGTCATTTATCTATCGTCTGTTTGCAGTTGCCGTAAATCTCCTCCTGAATGTCAAACATAAACATAATTTGTGATTTCTCTCCGCTGTGAGAAATGTGACATCAATATTAGGGTTGCAATGTTCAAAATGCGAAAATGACGTTCAATTTATTGTTCGGTTGCACAGTCATGATTACAGCAAATCGGAAAACACCGTTCGTCTGGAGATGACCTAAGCACCACAAAAATCCTTTCCTTCATCTTTGGATGTAGCTTTAGGAAGATGAGCTTTTGTGTGTTGGACTTCCACTTAAATTTTTAGTTGATTTGAGTAAAGTAAAACATTAATTGTGATTATTACTATATAAGATTAAGTGAATATATTTATAAAATTTATTATGAAAATATTAAATATAAATTATCATATGCATAAATACTTGCATATATTGAATCAAATTAATTATGGGTGCAAGTTGATTATTATTTACATAACAGGTTATTAGTACATTGCGACCGAATAGAAACAGAGACAATAAATGCATCAGAAGCAAAACATCCAATTCATTATTAGTAATAATATCGATTTTCTTATATAATTATAAGTAGTAATTTATGCAAAATACTAAAATTATATATTATCTTTTATAAATGATGAAAAATTTAAATTTTATAAGAAAATAAATAAGTTTTATGATAACTAAAGAAAGAAAAAAAAAACATTTATTTCAATAATATAAATATATCATAAGGAAATATACATTTATTTCCACCCCTCACTCTTAAGGACCCAAAAAAAAAAAAAATTAAGAGCTTTCAATAATAACAAATTCATCATAAAGATATAATGCAATAGAGATGAATCAAACAACAACTTCATCATAGAAGTTAGTTAATCTTTAAAATAAACCATACAATCACTTCTTTACCTCTTTGGAGGTAACTACATTTTCCGTCATTGGAGGCGGCGGAGGAACGCCAGAATCAATACAGCTTCGACATTTCCTCTCCACCCATCCCTCGATATCATGATCGCCACCAACAACAAGAAGGCGTCCGCCACAGATTCGAGCAAGCATACCAGCGAGCATGGCGATGATGACGATTACCGCCACGATGACAACCAGTGTCTCGATCGACCTTGGTGCAGAATGGCCCGAAGTCGATGATGATGGAGGCAACGGGGTTGATTGATCTTGCTCGGATCTCTCTAAGAGAAGGCGCAAAAGCATGGTGGTGATAGTGATAGCAATTACAAGAGAAGGGAGAGTTAATGGAGGTTTTGAGGGGAAAGAAGTTGGGTCTTTGGTCAGATGCTTTGTAGTTTAGTGGCGTTATTTCCCACAACTTTTGTTTGTTGCTATATCTTTGTATCTACTATGACCATTCAAAATAGGGTTGCAAGCGAACCAAACGTTCGACGAGCTACTCGTTGTTCGGTTCGATTAAAGCTCGTTTGCGATCGTTTAATTAACTAAACAAACAAACTTGAACAATATTTTAAATACTCGATTCTTAAATAAACAAATTTGAACACTAATGTGTTCGGCTCATTTATGTTCGCGAACAACATCATTTGAAGTTCGTGAATAAGCTCGACATTAAGCTCGATAAGAAGCTCGATAAAAGCTCGATTCATGTTCGATTTTGAACTTGTGAATAAGCTCGATAAAAATAATTAATATTTGACTATAGAATTAATAAATATAAATAATAATCACCTTTGTTACATAGACAATTGCTTTTATTATAAATGTGTTTGTTCATAGATATTTTCATGAACGTGTTTGTTTGATAGTTAAAAAAATTTGTTAAATATGTTTGCGAACAAGCTCGATAAACACTAAACGAACGAACATGAACTGAACATGAACCGAACATGAACACTCCTTAATTTAAATGAACCAAACATGAACACAAACGCTAAAGTTCGAACAAACATGAACCAAACATGAACAAGCTAATATTAAATGAACACAAACATGAACACTCACATACTCGGCTCGGCTCGGTTCGTTTGCAGCCCTAATTCAAAAGGACAGCTTATAAGCATTTATGTATCTTTGATAAAAAAAATTACAGTTTAAATTTTAAATTAATATATTTTAATATTGAATTTATGGAATATATCATGAAAAAATGGGGGGATATGCATACATACCACATTATTATATGTATTTACATATTTAATATTTAAAATTTGATATTATTTATATAATATTCTAATATTTAAATTATATTAAAAATACTACTAATATCAATTTTTTTAAAATAAAATACATATTTTTGTGCATATGTTTTGATATAATTAAGATATTAAAATATTTTATTAGTAAATATTAAAATTTATGTGGTAGATATATAAATACAATATAATTATGTGGTATATAAGTAAATCCTAAACTCATCATTTATTTGGTTTAGTTAGGAAATCATATTCATTATGAACTCCATTTTTTCCAAAAAAAATTTATGTTATAGTTTTAATTTTGCACAAAAAATAGTTTAAATATATAATTATTATTTCTAAATTATATTTTACATCATTAAGCAAACAAGAGGGGCTAGAAGGGGATAAACAAATACTTATTTTTTTAATTAGTGATTTCAAAAAATGTTGTTTTTTTAGGACCCTTAAACAATAAATTGTGACTTTTCTCAACATATTTTAATTAGTTGTGAAATAATAAAGGTAAAAATTAAGCATCACTTAAACAATAAACAATCAATTATATTTTTAAGAAGTAACTTAGAGTTTTTTGGTATAGCTTTTGACTGTTTTGCTTTTTAGATCGTAAGCATAATTCTATTTGACTACTATAATTTTGTTCATTTCTTCATATTTTTCAGAAATTTTTTTATTTCTATATATATATAACTCTTAAGAAAATTATTGTCCTCACAATAGCTTCATAATCACATTTGTAAAAATTATAACGGGTTAATGTCGAGTTCGCCCCAAACCCGACCCATAATCGAATTTTGACACCCCTATAATGTTTTTCCCTAACAAACCTCCATAGCAACTTCCTCATGCTTTTTTGGGAGAATTTTGAGAATTAAGGTCAAAATGATATAGCGGTCGATAAATAATTTTACCTATATCGATAAAATCCATGCCTTATCTTATCGAGCTCCATCAAAACTATCTTATATATGCTTCTTGTCTAGATCGCTAAGATGCAAAGTGAGGATGGACTATGATATTTTGAAGGTTTACGAAGGCTTAACAGGTTATAATTGCCCTCTTACATTCTAATTTTCTGATAGAGCCAGTATTGAGAGATTATTAGGTGCGGAGTGCGGACGGGGAAAATCGTCCGCATAAGTCTTATTCCGCGCTAGTCACTGACACTCAGTATAGCTGGGTACCGCTAGGTATCCATATTTGTACGGAGAGTGTACACTCCGCACCTAATAATTTTTCGATCCCATGGGGCGTGATCACATGTTATCCAGCACAGAGATGGGACCCTCTCTGAGACTGACACCTCATACATCAACCACTCAATAATGTGATATTTCTCTCTCTTAATGAAAATGTGAAAGCTCACCCATTACAATTTATGGGCATATTTCCCAATGTTTTTTTTTTTTTTTTTTTTTTTTTTTATTTTTTGGGACATTTAAGCCATTTAAGGCAAACTCACACACACAATGTTTACCAAACAGAAGTTTTGCAGATCAATTATTAGAGTCCAAGTGGCTCGTCCTCTGTCATTTTCTGTTTATTTTATATAGTTTTATTACTATTTTTCAAAACAACTTTTTAAATTTTCCAAAAAAAAAAAACTTTTTAATATAAATATTTGATATGTCACCAAAAATAGTCTTGATCAAGCACGAATCTCGAGGCAAAATCAAGTTGAAAACTTCAAAAATTAGATCGGAGACCATCTGAATTCCGATTTCAGTAAACTTACAGTCAAACTGAGCGTCTCGGAAACACGAACCCAACGACACCAAATTCAACCCAATCCGAGCCCAAATGGATCCAAAAAAAAGGACCCGAAGCGCTGTTGAAAGATTCAAATCATAATTTGAGTTATCAAACGGTCTCTGATTTTAACGAGCTTGTACTCGTATCGAACGACTCGACGAGACGAATCTAACGAGCCCAAGATCATTGAATTCTGACATCACTAAGGCCTTCAAATGTCCAACGAACGGTGCACGATCATGGGATTCAATATCGTCCATCCATTCAGCCACTCCCTATTTGCCCCTGATCTCACACCTATTTACAAGCTATGCCACTCCAGAAAATCTATAAATAGACCCCTCACTCCTCATGAAAGGGGGAGAAGCCAAGAGAGAAGAAGGAAGAGAAGGAAGAAAGCTCCTGCCGCCTAGCTCCTCCTCGACCACCGCCGGAGTGCTGCCGCACCACCGTCGTAGTCTTGCCACACCACCGCCGGACCACCAAGGGCCGCCGGAGTGCTGCCGCACCACCATCGTAGTCTTGCCGCACCACCGCCGGACCACCAAGGGACGCCGGAGTGCTGCCGCACCACCGCCGGAGTATTACCGCACTACCGCCGTAGTCTTACTACACCACCGACGGACCGCCAAGGGACGCCGAAGTGCCATTCAAAGCAGAAGTATCCCCTGATACTAAAGTGCCACTACCGATCCACCGCCTGACATCGGAGTGCCGCCAGACCACTACCTGACAGTGGAGTGACGTTGGATTTTTGTAAAACTCTTAGTTAATATCTGTAATCTGGTCGTCTTCAAGGACGAGTCAGACCATTGTATTTTCCTCAAATTTTAGTGGAATCATCTTCAACTGGGCTAGGCCCCGTGGTTTTTTCCCTTTCCGGGTTTTCCACGTAAACAATAATGTGTTCTTTGTGTGTGAGCTGGATATCCGTGCAACGCTAAGACGTAGAATCATAACTCTATCGCCGCGTATATTCTAGCCCGCAACAGTTTGGCGCCGTCTGTGGGAAACGACAATCCCACTATATAAAGCATTACTTCAATGGCCAACAGGCGTAGTAATCGCCACCAAGGAGCCTCTCGCTCTAACTCTCACATGTCCAGGAATCAGTCCCTGAATCAGGGACGTCAGGCATCTGCCTCTTTTCACCATGATGGGCAAAACCATGTTGGAGAAGGAACATCTGGACCATCTATGGAAGACCGCATTCGAAAAATGGAGGAATCTCAAAAGGAGATCCTTCAACTCCTGCGAGGAACCCGACAACCAACGTTAGCAGAGCAGGAGGAGATTCGTCTTCCTCAAGATCCATCGCAAGCTAGAGGTGTTCAACCCGAACGTGTTTAGGCAGACATCCCTATCCCTCAATCAAGGGATCGTCCAAAAACACAACAAGATGTTGACCTTGCCGACACCGCTAGCTCTACCCATCCTTTTCGCCCCAGTCAGTTAGTTCGCATTCCATCGGATATTCCTGAGGACGTGGCCGATCCTCACATTGCTGACCTCCCGCGCAATGTCTTACGCCATGAACTGAGGCGCTTGGTCCAAGAAGAGTTCCCTGGCAGGGGTGGAAGACAATCTCTCCATCAGTGGGACTTCCAGGAGACCTCACCACTAACATAAGCCATCCTTAAACATCCCATTCCTGCAGGGTTCAAACTACCGAGCATTGATTCTTATGACGGGACGTCTGACCCCTATGAGCACATCGATCACTACAGAACTATTATGCATATTCAGAGAGCCTCGGATGCGCTCCTCTGTCAAGTATTTCCTGCCACCCTCAAAGGGAAAGCTCGTACGTGGTTCTACTCACTCCCGGCTAGAACTATTCCTTCGTTTGTCAAGCTAGCCAAATTGTTTGTTGAACAATTTGTCGCTAATCGAAGAATTATCAAGGACTCTTCCCATCTCTCTGGGATCCGCCAAAATGAAGGAGAATCACTCAAAGACTACTTCCAAAGGTTCTCTGTCGAAGCTCGACAAATTGTAGGGGTGGATCCTGAGTTGCTAAGAGGAGTTTTTCTTGGAGGG
The DNA here is from genome assembly GCA_016618105.1 of Dendrobium huoshanense. Taxonomy (NCBI): domain Eukaryota; kingdom Viridiplantae; phylum Streptophyta; class Magnoliopsida; order Asparagales; family Orchidaceae; genus Dendrobium; species Dendrobium huoshanense. Next base: position 73,539,377 of record CM028351.1, read on the forward strand.
CTTCGTCCTGGCCCTTTTTACTCAGCACTCATGCGAAATACGGTACATTCATATGCTGATCTAATTCATCGTGTGGAGGCACAAATATCAGCAGATGAAGCCATCAATGCTCATAAGAAGCAATTCGAGCAAACAATTGGGAAGCGTAAGAATGCACCAGGGAATGGTGATTCATCATCACAGCGGAAGAAGAAATGGGGTAATAACTTGCCCCCTCGACCTTCACAGTCTCAATGGAAGCCTCGACCAGAGAAAGAGTATACACCTCTTAATACATCTCGAGCAAATGTCTTGATGGTCATCCGAGATGAAGAGAGTGTTAAGTGGCCAAATCCCTTAAAGCCAAACTTAGGAAATCAAGAGCAATACTGCCACTTCCACCGTAGCCATGGACACACAACTGAAGCATGCAAACAACTTAAAGAGGAAATCGAGAGACTAATCCGACAAGGTTACCTTGGTCGGTTCATAGCAAACCCACCTGGTCGTAAGGATATTCCTCCTGCTGGGGGGCAACCGACACAAAAACAGCCACAAAATAATCGTCAAATGGTTGGAGAGATCGATACTATCGCTGGGGGTCCACTATTATCCAACCAAGTCTTACTTGCGGTGAATGAGGAGCCAGTACAAAAGAAAATTCGTGCTGACCATTGTATTACTTTTGATGATGTTGATCTAGAGGGCATTCAGATCCCTCATCAAGATCCACTTGTAATTAACACGGGGATTGGCGATCCATGCTTCAATGTCAAAAGGATCTTAGTTGATAATGGGAGCTCAGTGGATGTCCTATTTTACTCCACTTTTCTTAGTATGGGCCTTGTGAGGGAAAAGCTCCAGCCAGCTGCAGGACCATTATATGGGTTTGATAACCGACCTGTACGAGTAGAGGGGACAATTAGCCTCCCGGTAACACTTGGGGAATTTCCTCGACAGGCTACTCATCCAATCCAATTCATTGTAGTAAAATCGGAATCAGCTTACAATGCTATTTTTGGGAGACCACTACAATCAATTTTTGGAGTTATTCCCTCCATTCCACATCTCAAGATGAAGTTTTTAACCCCACATGGAATTGGCATGGTACGTGGAAATCAACAAATAGCACAATTGTGTTATCTGAGACAGGCTCAACCACGCCCATCAGTTTCTCTAAGTATTGAGAATTTTGACCTTCAAAATGAGGACGTCCCTCAGAGGGCTTCCCCTGTCGAAGACCTTATATGTATCTCCATATCAGATGAGCACCCATCTAAAACAGTACAGGTCGGATCCATGCTCTCAGAGGAGGAAAAGAGAGAATACGTGGATTTTCTACGTATAAATCAAGACATTTTTGCGTGGAGTCCGGCAGATATGCCAGGAGTTGATTCAGAGATAATTGTGCATTCTCTCAAAATAAATCCAGCCTGTAAGCCAGTTATTTAGAAAAAACAAAATTTTGCGTCGGATCGTCAACAAGCCATCGAAGAGGAAGTTGATAAACTTTTGGAAGCTGGGCTTATACGAGAGGTACACTATCCCGCATGGCTGGCAAATGTTGTCATGGTGAAGAAAGCTAGTGGAGCTTGGAGGATGTGTGTGGACTACACGGACCTCAATAAAGTTTGCCCGAAGGATAGTTTTTCGCTCCCTCGTATTGACCAACTGGTCGATGCCACGTCTGGGCACCAAATGTTGAGCTTCATGGATGCATACTCTGGCTACAACCAGATAAATATGGATCCCATAGATGAGGAAGCAACAGCTTTTCAAACGGATAAAGGACTATACTGCTATCGGGTCATGCCATTTGGACTCAAGAATGTTGGAGCCACATATCAACGCCTTATGAATAAGATTTTTAAAGACCTTATAGGGCGAACTATGGAGGTATATGTAGACGATATGTTGGTAAAAAGTCTTGAAAAATCGCAGTATATATCTGACTTAGAACGGTGCTTCTCCCTCCTTCGATCCTATAACATGCGTCTCAATCCTGCCAAGTGCGCATTCGGAGTCACCTCAAAAAAATTCCTAGGTTTTATGATTACACACCGTGGGATCGAGGCAAATCCTGAAAAGATAAAGGCACTAAGAGATATGGTGCCCCCAAGGAGCATCAGAGAAGTGCAACGTCTAAATGGAAGAATTGCAGCTCTTTCTCGCTTTTTGGCTCGCTCGGGTGATAAATACTTACCTTTCTTTAAGACACTAAGAGGAGCCCGTAACTCAGGGTTCCAATGGACAGATGAATGCCAGGAGGCTTTCGAACATATCCGAATTTATCTGTCCTCGCCTCCACTACTTTCAAAGCCAGTACCAGGAGAAATGTTGTATATATATATATATGGCTGTCTCCTCGCATGCTATAAGCTCGGTCTTGATCCGAGAAGAGAATGGCATTCAACGCCCCGTCTATTATGTTAGCAAGGTCCTTTCTAAAACAGAAATGCGTTACCCGTTAGCAGATAAGACGGCTTTGGCATTAATCTTCTCAGCCAGAAAATTACGCCCCTATTTTCAAGCTCACACGATTGGGGTTTATACAAATCTCCCATTAAGAAATATTCTCCAAAAGCCTGAAGCATCTGGAAGATTAATCAAGTGTTCGGTGGAACTTGGAGAATTTGACATCCGTTTTCTTCCTAGACCCGACATCAAGTCACAAGTGCTTGCGGACTTTGTCGTCGAATGTACCAACCTTGCCTCTGATGAACCGCTAGTCACTCCTCTTTCACATTGTTGGACACTATATGTTGATAGAGCCTCTGGGAGTTCTGGTGCTGGGGCTGGAATCTTATTGATCTCTCCACAACAAGTCACTTTTGAATATGGGCTTCGGCTGAAGTTTCCTGCTACAAATAATGTTGCTGAGTATGAAGCTCTTATTGCGGGAATACGATTGGCCATAGACTATAAGGTTCAAAATTTGATGGTTCGTACTGATTCTCAACTTGTTGCCTCTCAAGTTGAGGGAGAATTTGATACCCATAATTCATCTTTGGCACAATATTGTGGTATAGCAAAGTCACTTCTTACCCACATAAAAAAGTATCAAATTATCCATATACTCCGGGAGCAGAATGCCCGTGCAGACGCCCTCTCAAAGCTCGCTACATCACCGACAATGGACCTCTTCAAAAGAAGATATATCGAGGAAATACACTTCCCGAGCATTGAAGGTCCCTGGATTATACAATCCATTGATGAGAAAAGAGAACCATCTTGGATGGATCCTATCTTATCATTCTTGCAAAATGGTGTGCTGTCCGAAGACTTGACAGTTGCAATGCGACTCCGAAGGAAAGCACCTAACTTCACAATTATTAGTGGAGAACTATACAAGCGAGCCTTTATTGGGCCATATCTTAAGTGTCTCCCACCGTCAGAGGCTGATTATGCGCTACGGGAAGTCCATTCAGGTATATGTGGAGAACACTTAGGAGGAAAAGCGCTCGCTCTTAAGATTATGAGGCAAGGGTTCTACTGGCCCACGATAAAACAAGATGCATTGGAGTTCGTCCAAAAATGTAACAATTGCCAGCTACACGCCAACCTCACCCATTCACCTGCTGTGGAGATCTCATCACTTCAAAGCCCATGGCCTTTCGCCCAATGGGGGATAGATATAATGGGACCCTTTCCTATAGCTACTGGACAACGAAAGTTTATCATCTTGGCCGTAGACTATTTTACTAAATGGGTAGAGGCTGAACCCCTGGCAAAAATCACCGAAGCAAATACCAAACAATTTGTTTGGAAAAATATAATTTGTCGCTTTGGCATTCCGGCAAAGATCATTACTGATAATGGAACTCAGTTCACTGGAAAAACTTTCACAGCATTTTGTAAGGATCTTCACATTCAATTGGTACACACAGCCGTGGCCCATCCTCAAACAAATGGTCAGACTGAGGTTACAAATCGAACTATACTGAAGGGACTGAAAATGCGCCTCGGGAAGGCTGGGGGCAATGGGCTGATGAACTCCCCAATGTCCTCTGGGCCTATCGCACCACCTCCAGGACTCCTACAGGAGAAACTCCATATAATCTCTGTTTGGCACAGAAGCAGTCCTTCCTGTCGATATTGGAATTCCAAGCCCGAGAGTCCGAGCTTTTGACTTCAACAGTAATGAGGAGAAGCTCCGAAATAATTTAGATCTCCTTCCGGAAGTAAGAGATGTGACAATGCTTAAAGTTGCTGCATATCATCAAAGAGTTTCCCGTTATTATAATCGAAGAATGAAACCTCGACATATTTTGGTTGGAGACTTAGTTCTACGTAGCATCGAGGCAGCAGGAAAAGGTCCTCAACGTAACAAACTCTCCCCCCTCTGGGAGGGTCCTTACTTGGTGGTAGCCATGGTGAAGCCTGGAACTTTCAAGCTGAAGAATGCTGAGGGAAAGATGCTCCCCCGAACCTGGAACATAAAAAATCTTCGCAAATATTATCAGTAGAGAATAATAATATTACTTGTCTTCAGTGTTGAGTGTTGTTTGTCTCCTATCATTTGTATCCCTATGTTATAACATGGATGCTTGATGTTACCCAATATTATGAAACTTTACTCGTTTATATTATCTTCTCCTCCGAGAGAAAGTATAATAACCATTTCGCACATACTGTGAACTCTAACATTAAGATCCTTGATTCGAGAATTACGCAATCTTCATTGCATCTCAATCACTGGATGATTGATCCCAGGGGGATTCGATCCGACCTCTTCCATACAGGTTAAAATCATCAAACAACACTTTGATTAACAACCTTGGAAAGGTCAAACATCCTTGGTGGGTGTCATATAGATCTTTAAATCCTTGATCCAAGAAAGATGTATCTTGATCACTGGACAATTGGTCTCAGGGAGAACCAATCCGACTTCTTCCACACAGGTTAAAAAGGCATTGAGAGTGCCATAACTAACAACCTCGAAGAAGTCAAGTGCTCTAAGACAGCATAAAAAAAAAACTCACTTGAGTTGAGTAAAAATACTAAAATATTCTTCATTGGTTAATTTGAGATAAAAGCATTAATAACCATTTATAAAATCATAAGAGAACGCACATGTGGATACATACATCCTACACATAATAATCACTAAGAAAAATAAATTGATACAACTAATAAAAAGAAAAATACTACTCAACATCAACAGATTCATTGTCACTAGAAAAGACCTTCCTCAGCTCGCTTTCAATCTCAATTCCACCCAAATCTGAAGAAGGATCCTCGGAAGCCTGGCTAGTAGTTAGCCCATCAATCTTAACTCCGGCCTTGCGTTGTACCAGTCGAACTCCCTTCAGGAAACCTCGGGTAAAGCCTTCATCTAGGCACTCTGCTCCAAAGCCTTCACTTCTACATTATATATATGCTCGCGAGCCTCCAGAAGGTGATCCTGGATGATGATCTTGAAGTCTATTGACTTCTTAAAATCTTCGATAACTCTTGAAGATTCTAGGCCGAACAAAGCGGCCTCCTTCTCAGCTATGATGGTCTGAGATTTCTTATTTTCAGCTTCTAGAACCGCCACCTTCTCTCCAGAGACCTTTTGATCCTTTAGAAGCTGTGTGATCGTTGTTTGTGCCTCCACAAGTTCGATCTGGAGTCGATCTATCTGCTGGTTCTTAAGAGAAGTAGTGGTCATGACATTGGCCAATTCAGTTCTACAGTCGGTCAATTATACCTCTAGAACCTTCACCTTCTTGGTTCTATGGTCATACTTCCGCTTATACTCTCCTTGAAGATACTTCACCTTCACAAATTCATCATTCCATTCGTTTAAGGTCTGAGTAAGCTCGACCTCAAGCTCCATGTGGCGTGATAGCTGAAACAAAATAAGAGGATACATAAAAAAAAAAGTTCCAATTGATGCAACAAAAAGAAGTTTGAAAAACAAAGGAGAAGATGCTACTCACCCAGTCATCAGTTTTGCGACGTCCAAGGCACTGATGTTTCAACACATCCCCAGGAACATGTAACTTTGTAGGAGAAGAGTCAGGGGGAACCTGGTTAGGGCTCGTTGAAATTCCTTCCAATTTCTTCTTCTTCAGCAAGGCCTGAGGATCATCACTTTTTCGCTTAGAAGGAACTTTTGAAGAAGGGGCAGGTGGCTCGTGAACTTTAGTAGACTTCTTCAACATCTTTGCCTCTGACCTCCCAGCTTGAATTGACAGCCCCACTTTGAATAGAAATTCTTCTTCAATATATTTGGTCAAATGACGAACCTCGAATAGAAGATGTTTGACGTCAGGGATGTTAAGAATCTTCAGGATGTCTTCTTCTCCGACATGCAAAGGGACATGTAGATCCTTCATCTTCCCCCATTTCTCTATGAGGCCCCAATCATTTTGCACATAGAAAAATGCATGGGCCCAGCTCTTCAACGGATCCCGAGTGCGCATGTCTAACCATTTAGACCTAAAGGTCACGCGCCCCTGTGTATCAACAATGAATCGGCCCATCCGCGATAGATACTCGGGTGTTAGAACGGCTCCGCGATCCCTAAAGAATGCAATCAGCCCCATCGTTACCGACATAGCTCTGTGCGAAAATTGGGCTAAACTTACTCCACACCTTGCAGAGATATCAATCAGCTCAGGAGGAGGGGGGAATCGCAACCCAGCTCGCAAACTAGACTCAGAAATGGTCAGATATCCTGGTGGAGGGAGACATGCTCGATCCGACCTTTTAGGAACCTTCGCCACGAGGTCATTAGGAAAATGAGTTTTTTTGTAGAAGATGATCAGTGAATCGCTAGTAACGGTGGACGCAACATCATTTAGTTCAGCTTTCTTACTAGACCCTCTCTCATCATCATTCTGGGCAGCAAGACGTGAATCTCCTTTGGTCATCGGATTTCTCGAAGGATGGTGATCACCCGTCATAACTTCTATATTGAAAGAGAAGAATAAATAAGTGGAAATTCTTACTCAGTGAGGGGCCCTAGGACTGAACAGGGGATACCCGTCTGAACAGAGCTAGGGGAAGGCCTCAGCTTGAGAAAGATGAAAAGAATGAGGGGGAATTTCCGACTTAGTGAGGGGCCCTAGGACTGAACAAGGGATACCCGTCTGAACAGAGCTAGGGGAAAGCCTCAACTTGAGAAAGAAGAGAAGAGAGGGAGATGCAAATTTTCATACCCCCAAGGGGGTATTTATAGTGGAGTGAGGAAGGGATGAAGAGCCATTAATTTTCAGTTATAAATTCTGCCATTAATTTTAAGTTATACAAAGAGAATTTATAATATATATAAATGTTATTATGACTGATACATAAAATTACTTTTAAACGTTGCGGGCTAGTGCCCAAAACAATGCACAGGTTTTCACTTAACAGAAAAAAAAACACTTTATTACATAAAGTTATAATAACTATTATAATGTTATTACAACTTGCCAACGTTATATATAAAGTTATAATAACCATGTTATAACGTCATTATAACGTTAACTTATACAAAGTTATATAGTTAACTTTATTATATAAGTTAACTACAGCATTAATTAATATATATATATATATATATATATATATATATATATATATATATATATATATATATATATATATATATATATATATATATATATATATATATATATATATATATATATATATATATATATATATACTTTATAATAACCATGTTATAACGTCATTATAACGTTAACTTATACAAAGTTATATATAACGTCATTATAACGTTAACTTATACAAAGTTATATAGCTAACTTTATTATATAAGTTAACTACAGCATTAATTAATATATATATATATATATATATATATATATATATATATATATATATATATATATATATATATATATATATATATATATATATATATATAAAACGTAATTATAACAATAATAAACTAAGCTTTAATTAAAGCCAAGGTGCTAGATCTTATAACGTCCAATTGTCATCAGTTATTATCACGCGGGCTTTGATAAATCTTCTTGGTATAATTAATTGGAATCATATACATAATTATATCGGTTATATTAATTAACTTTGTATTAATATTAATTCACTAGTTAATTAAGTTAGTGATCATATATGTATATATAGTTATACATTATGTATTTTATCTCGTAAAAGTATGATTTAGACATTTTAAATACTGAAATTATACAAGTATTTTTGGACTTTGTAAGATTCAAAGTTCAAAAATAGGGGGGCAATTGATATGTCACCAAAAATAGTCTTGATCAAGCACGAATCTCGAGGCAAAATCAAGTTGAAAACTTCAAAAATTAGATCGGAGACCATCTGAATTCCGATTTCAGTAAACTTACAGTCAAACTGAGCGTCTCGGAAACACGAACCCAACGACACCAAATTCAACCCAATCCGAGCCCAAATGGATCCAAATCAAGGACCCGAAGCGCTGTTGGAAGATTCAAATCATAATTTGAGTTATCAAACGGTCTCTGATTTTAACGAGCTTGTACTCGTATCGAACGACTCGACGAGACGAATCTAACGAACCCAAGATCACTGAATTCTAGCATCACTAAGGCCTTCAAATGTCCAACGAACGGTGCACAATCATGGGATTCAATATCGGCCATCCATTCAGCCACTCCCTATTTGCCCCTGATCTAACACCTATTTACAAGTTATGCCACTCCAGAAAATCTATAAATAGACCCCTCACTCCTCATGAAAGGGGGAGAAGCCAAGAGAGAAGAAGGAAGAGAAGGAAGAAAGCTCCTGCCGCCTAGCTCCTCCTCGACCACCGCCGGAGTGCTGCCGCACCACCGCCGGACCACCAAGGGCCGCCGGAGTGCTGCCGCACCACCGTCGTAGTCATGCCGCACCACCGTCGGACCACCAAGGAACGCCGGAGTGCTGCCGCACCACCGCCGGAGTATTACCGCACTACCGCCGTAGTCTTACTACACCACCGACGGACCGCCAAGGGACGCCGAAGTGCCATTCGAAGCAGAAGTATCCCCTGATACTAAAGTGCCACTACCGATCCACCGCCTGACATCGGAGTGCCGCCATACCACTACCTGACAGTGGAGTGACGTTGGATTTTTGTAAAACTCTTAGTTAATATCTGTAATCTGGTCGTCTTCAAGGACGAGTCAGACCATTGTATTTTCCTCAAATTTTAGTGGAATCATCTTCAATTGGGCTAGGCCCCGTGGTTTTTTCCCTTTCCGGGTTTTCCACGTAAAAAATATTGTGTTCTTTGTGTGTGAGCTGGATATCCGTGCAACGCTAAGACGTAGAATCATAATTCTATCGCCGCGTATATTCTAGCCCGCAACAATATTCTTTAATTAAATTTTTTTATTAAAATATATATTTAAAAACAATAAGAAAGTTATCCCGGGGACAATTTTCTTATTGCAAAAATTAAATAAATTTTTTATACCACAAAAGTTTTTTAAGAAGTAAGAAAGTCGTCCCAAATGAAACCAAAAGTCTTATTTAATTTAGTCATATAAAATATCAGCTTTTTGATAATCCAATTATGAGAATAGATGAATCAGATCCCACTTGAGTTAAAAAAGATAGAAATTTAAAAAGATTTGATTAAAAACATTTAAAATGATCATTTTTATTATATTTAAAGAGGGCACTCATTCTATCTAATAAAATATAATAATTTATCCATCATTTCTTAACTTGGTTGGTGGATGAGTATGGTTGAGAACCCCCCAACTCGTGCTTGATTTCCCTCGATGCCTCTTCAAAGTCATCCTAGGATTAGTCTCACCGCCAAGCACCCTTTCAGGAGTGGCAATAGATGGATACCCCGTTCCCTATATATATTAAAGTCAACTTTGTTTGGAACAGCTTTTTTAATGCTTCTTAAAGCAACTTTCTAATAAAATTTTTATACTAAAAAACTACTTCAAAAAGAATAAAGAAAGTCTTCCTAAATGAAGCCTAAGAGTGATGATAATCTGTCATTTAAATTGTTTGTTAAATATTATACAATAACATTATCTAAGTAGGATTAATAAATGAATTTAATAAAATATTGGATTATGAATCATAAATCTTGATATATATTATAATAACAACAACTCTTAAGATTTTCATTAATTTATTGCTTCATTAGAAATAACAAATAAAGGTCCATATAAATGATAAAACAAAAGTCTAAAAATGAGCAGGAAAATAGATCCAACAGCTTCGATAAAATAATAGTTTTATTGGCAATCTCTTGCAATTGTTCTTAACACAAAAACAAGGAAATTAATAAACAGCAACAACAGGCAATATATTAAAAAAGGGCACTCATTCTCTCTCTAAATATACAATGCATGAATAAATAAGTAGCACCCACATTTAAACAAAACAAATCTTACCTTTCTTTGAAGGTGATTTACTCTCTAGCAATTGATTCCACACTGCTGCACATCTGGACCTGTAACTCTGGTGGTGAAAGGGTCAATTCGAACCCACAACAAGCTGAATATAGAGGCAAGAAGAATAGACCAGACCACGACGATGGTCGGGGTTCGATTCTGCCGGCCCATTAGACCCTTGAGGAATGGGTAGAGATGAACAATGACCCAGAAGGCAAAGAAAAGCTTGCCAAAGAGAGGTCCCCATGACTGATAACCACTGTTAATGGCATATGATATTCCGGCAACGACGCCGACAAGGTTTATGATCAAGAGAGTTGTCGGTGGTATCAGAAGTGTGGTCCATTTGAACATGTAGAGCTCTGTGAAATCTCCTTCCTCGTCCGAAGCCTTGGAAGTGACGGTGAAGTTTGTGTCGATACCGGCGAGAACTTTTAGAAGGCCTTGGAATACGGCGAAAAGATGGGCGGAGACGCCTCCGATGACCCAAAACTGTTCATTCCTCCACCATTCATCGATGCCGACACCGCTCCATCTCATCTCCAAGATGCCGGTGGCGAAGATTGAGATGAAGAGGGAGATGAACCAAAGACTTGCAAAGTTGCTGATCTGCATTGGAAGTGAAGCACAATTCAGCAAGGAGGGCAGTGAAAGCTACTGAAAACTCGAAAGCTATTTAGATGAGTTGTGGAGAGGACAAAATAATTTAGACGGTCAATGTTTCTGTACAGTATATAAAGAAGACGACTTGTCAAGTTCTAGAAAAAAATAGTACTGGAAAAAATTGTGCGAGGATACCTACATCAAAATTTCTTTGAGATGATGAATCAGTTAAGCAACGAAGAGTATTAGGGTATCTCACACTTATATTGTAATCAAGATATTCAAATTAGGGTATCTCACACTTATATTATAATCAATCCTCTTTCAAACTGTCCACTAATAGCTCCATGGCATTAATCAGCCTTTCATAATCAAACTCAAACAACCATTAAATGAAATTTGTTCTGAAATTTCAAAATATTGCATGTTCCTACTGTTCGATCATTGGTCATACAGTAAGATCTGCCTGTTTCAGAATCAGAACTATTGATTGTATAACATGATCAACAATGGTTCAGAGATGGATCAATTTAATATAATTAATCTAATAGATTTTGCTGGCTAAGATTTGAAATTCATACAATGGTAAAGTGCGACATTAACATACAATATTATTAGTTTTGGTTTTAACCAAAATCCACCATCATTGAAAGTTTCTTTTTCAGTTGTGAATAAGGCTTCGTTTGGAACGACTTTTTTACTTCTTCTTAAAGCAACTTTCTAATACAAAAATTTTAATTTTTGTACTAAAAAACTATTTTAAATAGCAAGAAGAAAGCTGTCCCAAATGAAGCCTAAGAAGCCAACCAAACTTCAAAGAAGAAAAATTAGATAAGTGGGGCATTTGGATTCAATTTAATATAATTAATCTGATTGATTTTGCTGGCTAAGATTTGAAATTCATACAATGGTAAAATGTGACATTAACATACAAAATGATTAGTTTTGGTTTTAACCAAAATCCACCATCATTGAAAGTTTCTTTTTCATTGTGAATAAAACTTCATTTGAGACGGTTTTTTTACTTCTTCTTAAAGCAGCTTTCTAATATAAAATTTTTAATTTTTTGACTAAAAAGCAATTTTAAGAAGCAAGAAGAAAGCCGTCCCAAACGAAACCTAAGAAGCCAACCAAACTTCAAAGAAGAAAAATTAGATAAGTGGGGCATTTGGATGAGTACCTGAGGGATGATGAATTTTCCAGTGAGTAGACAGACAGCAGGCAATGTACAGTACAAAAGAAGTGGTATTGAGGTGAGTGGGTAAATGGTTGTATTAATGTATGCAAATCTCTCAAGAAATTTGAGCCGTCCACCATATCCATACCATATGGGACAGTGCCGGCTAAAGAGAATCTCAACGGATCCGAGGGCCCATCGCAGAACTTGATTCAGACGGTCTGAAAGGTTAATAGGCGCAGATCCCTTGAAAGCAGGAAGCTCAGGCATGCAATAAATCGAACGCCATCCGCGAGCATGCATTTTGAATCCAGTAAGAATATCTTCTGTGACAGAACCATAAATCCAGCCAATCTAAAGAGGCAAATAACAATATAATTAGGAGGCTGACAATAATAAATCAACATAATTATTATGAAGAACTTTGGTAGAAAATTATGATAAAGAAGAACAATCAACTAGAGAATCAAATGCAATAAACTTATTAATATTATATTTTAACTTGCCGAGTATGTAGATAGAAATCACAATTTAGATAATTAAATGAGGTATCTGCATGATTTGGGAAATTCAAATTTTATTGTTGATTAGCTGAATTGGAAATTTTAGATTACAATTAGAAACATTTTATCCAGTGGAATTAAGTTAAATTTATATTGAGAAAGACCTTGCAACAACTTTATCTGCTATCTTAGGTATGTTAGGCTATTAGGACTCTATAAATTTTGATTAAAGCTATTAAATTAAAAACTTTTAAAAAGAATAGATATTTTCTTTTCTAGTTCAATTTTGTGAGTGTTAGACGTGTGATTCCTTTCAGTGAGATACAAGAGTGACCATCTAATTTAGGGGGAAGTTATCTTCTTCTGTTCTTGTAAGGCCTAATTCACTTTACTTTGGTAATTCCATTATGTCTGGTTCCTCTAAATGATTTATTGTTGACTAATAATGTACTCTTTTTTTTTTTTTCTTGATTTTGCCAAAAAGTGATTTGTAGAAGTTCTAATTTTGTGGAAATTAACTACTCTTATTAACTTATTTTATTTGTTCTGAAATTCTTACTAAAATTCTCATATTTTTATCATCATAAACTCTACTATCTCTTCGTTGGATTAATCAGTAACTTGTGACTTCTTAATGATATATTTTTCTTTGTTTGAAAGCATGCTACGCATCATATTAATTGCATTTAAATACCCTAATCCTAAGTCATCCTGCATTAAAATGAGTTCCTGAAGAAAATACAGGATGAAGTTATTCATGCAAGACAAATGTATTCCTTTAAAAAGTAACAAAAAAATGATGGAATGCATGTGAATCATAAATCCAAAAATATAGTTGATATAATAACAGTCATTTTCTTTGCCGCTAACAACTATGAGATTACATTACAATCGAGGGGATGTATCAGCAGTGCAATAATTGATGAAATTGCAATTAAAAATAAAATGCAAAATTATGATTGCCTCCATACCTCACTTCCCCAGTCTGTTTTATCCTCATAGCCACAGCTGATGACATGAATAGCTTCTTTTAAAAGAGACTCGGGTGTTGCGGATTGAGGAACACCGCCATGCTCCATAAGAGTAGAAGCGACAAAGACAGAAGACTGGCCAAATCTTTTCTCCAAGCTCATTTGTGACATTAGAAGTGATTTCTCGTCATCAAATCCAGCACCTGTATTTTAACGAGTGACAGGAGAGGTGACTCAAGTTTTTTGGCAGGATAAAAAAGCAGATAAAGCTTGATCTCATAAACTAGGAGGCAGCCATCTGCTTTGCCTAGAGGATCGTCTAATGTAAGCATAACGTATAGATATTTTGATGCAAACAGATAAAACTAGCAGCACAATTAAAAAAAAAAAAAAAAAAAGCCCGCTTAGCAAGTCCTTCATAACCTTATTGGTGGTAGGAACAAAACTGCAAATGACTAGGAAAGCAATCTACGTTTCAAATAACAACGCTTTAATTATTCTTTTATTTTGTTATCAAGGTATTAAAACTTCCAAAAGCTATTTATTTTAATTATTTTGTGGGGCTGGTTGATTAGAAATCCTATTTCTATTTAGTTCAACATTGCATGATTTAAATAGAAATATCATCAGAAGTAGTTATTCCAAAGGCAATATTACTACACAATCAGATGAATGGGAGAGCAGAAATAAGTCATAAAGCGATGCTGGAGTCAACATATTTGAACTTACATCTATAGGTGATTGGACGCCTTTTTGGTTTAAGTTTATCCCTTCATTGGAAAAAGACAAGAATGGCAACTTTTGAATAAGGAGACAATAGTGTTTGCACAATAATAATCAATTTATCACGATTTTCTCGTAAGCTCTTAAAAGTAAAACATTCTAAATATAAATAGAATTAACTAGAAATATAAAACTAGGATAAACAATTATATTGTTAGATCATAATAAAGTCAATGCTTGAATAAAAAAAAATTCTTACATGGATTTTATGAATAAATAAAATCAAAGGAAACTATATCAGCATTACCTTCAACACCTTCTTCTATATCTTCCAGGTTGAATATAGGTACAGTATTATCAACGTGCTTGCTTTGTTTCTTATTGTCAGAACTCTTCTTCTTAGACTTGGAATTCTTCTTGCGAGAGCCACCACAGCATAAAGTGAAAAAGCCACTGTTTCTAGACTTGTTTTTGACCGGAGGTTCATAACCATACAACGCAGTTCTATTGAAGACACAACCAGTGCCCACATAAACCGGACCTTGAATACCATCAAGACCTCTTAAATTAATCTACAGAGCAAAAAAAAATAAGTTGGTTAGAAAAAAAATACATCTTATAGTATGAATTTCTATGTTATTTTCTTAATTAACATATTTAAATAAAGAATGCATCTACGCTATGTTACAAGGCTCAATGTGGGCTCCAAAAAATTCCATTTTAGGGATGTGTGATCCCGGGGGAATTTTCAGAAGGCAGATTGGGTTTGTAGATAAGACACTACCCAGAGATTTCGCCCTCATTTGGTGAGGACTTTTTGATCTGAGTTCTGGTTTCCTATAGGCGCAAGCCCCTATAGTTAATTACCCCTCCTGATAACAGGAGAGAACTTTCAATTAAGGCTAGTCATTAAGGATGTCGAATATGTTATAAACCTATCATATAATAGCAATAGTTTTAGGGTTTAAATCTTGGATTTGAATTTTGAAGTTTAGATTTTAGAATTTATCACCATAAACTTAAAACTGGTGGTGGGGGGAATGAAGACGAGCCCGTTCAAGATCCCATGGTTCCGTCGTCCCGGGCTGTCATGATCCCTGGTCTACTTAGTCAGAGGAGGTAGTCGACCCAACCTGACAGAAGGCATCTTGTCGGCAGCCATGGGTTGCTTCGTCCAAAAATACCTTGTAGACCTGGGTTGATATTTGTCTAAGGGGATATATCTGAATTCACCTTAGCTAACAAAGGGCTTTATGCCTATCGAATATACCCTATGATCCATCGCTCAAGGGTTTGACGCCTTTAGGGAACATACGGGCTTTGGCCGTGATCGTAATATAATGGTGCCATTTTGCGGCAAAACCACCCGATCAGAGGGCACGTGCCACGTCCCTGTTGGCAAGAGACTATTTGAGGATGAATCAAAGTGATACACCCAACACACATTCGCTCTTTGTGAGCTGAGGTTAATTTCAGATTTATCACCCCTGACAAAAGGTTGCGGGAGGTGGATGATTTTTAGTTTTGTGTTTTTAGATGATATATATTTTATTTCAGAGATTTGATTGGATTTGAGATTTAAGATTTGACATTTGAGATTTGAGATTTGAGATTTGAAAATTGACATTTGAGATTTGAGATTTGAGATTTGAGATTTGAAATTTGACATTTGAAATTTGAAATTTGACCCCTCCGGTTGAGATTTTCGATCAACATGGCCATCATCGGGGTGATTTTAAAATCACTTGTATTTTTGTAGGAATTTGGGAGGTATTTTGTTATTCAAGTCATGTCGACTCCAGTCCTTTCGAGGAGGAGGATGAAACTTGAATATTAAACCCGCGCAGCATTCTCGATCGTTGGATTTGACATTTATATTTGATGATCGGAGCACATGCGGGTTGCAGCATTTGACCCTGCGCAGCATTCTCGGTCATTGATGTTTAGAAATTTATTGCATTTGTCGGAGCACATGCAGGGTGTATTTGATTTAAGGGATCGTATTTAATACATAAGGGGCGTTTTAAAATATTTAAATATGATCCATTTTATGCAAATAATTTCATTAGAAAATGGCCCGAGATTTTATTTAAGGGGCCTACGAAAGCCTTCTGTCCGCTTGCACACATGTTGCGGATCCGGTGGCGTAAATCTAAATCAGGTTTGAGTGTTGATTGTATAAGATGTGTTGTTTAATTTATTCAAGCTTATCGTATCATTTACTATAACTTGTAAGGGATGTTTATCCAATAAACATTAAAAGATCATGTTCTTGCTTGTAAATGAACTGTATTGGTTGCTACGAATCTTCTGCTATGAGTTGTAGGTGACTGCATTTATTGTAATTCTTTCACATTTGCCTACAGATAATCATATTGAATGTACATTAAGCCTCCTTCAATTATTTGTAGGCATTTACATCTCTTGGATGATATGCTTCATCTTAAAATTGAAAATCACATATGCGACTAATACAAGAGAACTGTCAGCTCATAAGGATGTTTGTTGAACAGAATTTTAGAAAGCAAAGTTGTGTGGGTGTTAATCTCGCTCAAAAAAGTTATTATTTTTAGGTTTGTTCAGTTGGAAAGTTGCTCAGTTGAAGATCTTTATGAGAAATTGTACTTAGACTGAATTATTGGAATCATTTAGAAATTTAGTAGCATGACTTAAGTCAATTTCTTTATTGATTATTCATTTGTTAAAATTTTGGTTTCATTTAAGCTCGAGTCTTTTTCAAGTTCAAGTGTAAGTCTCACTCAAGTTTGGGTTTGAATTCAAATTTGACACTAATTCGAATTTAAGTCCAACATTCTTTGTTCAAATTTAATTTAAAATTGATTTTATATTTTAATTTCGTTTAAATCAAATTTTTTAATTTCAGTCCAAGTCCTCTGTAGTTCACTGAAAAATTTCGACAGCCTCCCGGCGTCTCCTCCCCACCGAGGGAGAAATCGGGACGGCACTGCCGTAGTTCTTCCCGCCCGGATCAAAGATCGACGGCGCGAGGTCTTCAATTTTAAACCATCCTACCAGGATCAAAGATCGACTGCGTAGGGTCTTCAATTTTTAAACCATCCCACCATGATCAAAGATCGACTGCGTGAGGTCTTCAATTTTGGAACCATCCGTCCAGATCTAAGATCGATGGAGCGGGTCTTCAACACCTGTTTAAAAATCAATTTATTTCTCTCCATCTCTATCTCTCTCTCTCTTTTTTTTTTTATAATTATAAATATAATATTATATTATTATATATAACAATAATAATAATAAATTATTATTATCATTACATAATATTATATAATATTATATAACCTGTAATATATATATATATAAAGTATCATTATATACATTATATATTATAATATATATAATATACTTTATAAGATACAATATATATATATATATATATATATATATATATATATATATATATATATATATATATATATATATATATATTAATATATAGAGAGATGGGGAGAAGGATCGGGTGACAGCAAAGCCAGGAGTCGGGCTAGGGTAGAGGCAGATCACGCACGGGCTCGGTGGGGCTCGGAAGCTGGTCGGCGACGGAGGCGGGTTTGGCGTCGGCAGGCGGAGGTGAGTTCGTCGTCGGCAGGCGACGGCGTGAGGACGGGATCGACGGGAGTTAGGCTCGGGTGAGTCGGTGGGGTTCGGGTTGGTCGGCGTCGGCTCAGCGTGAAGGAAGTCCGGCGGTGGACGTCGGCTCCGACGAATGGGAAAAAGGTAAGCCTCAAATTCTTTCTTTCTCTCTCTGTGCGTGAGTGTGTGCGTAACCGTCCGAATTAGAGGTAGCATTGTTTTTATGTCGTGAATGAGGCGGTGGGTAAGTCGGTGGGCCAATCGTCGTGTCCGATCGGCTATGTCGGTGATTTCGGTCGTGAGGTGGCAGTTACAGTCAACAAATGCCCCCAACAAATATGATATGCGCTCTATAGCAGATCATGTTTGTTGTAAACTGGTTGACCCTATAGATCTCTAAAACTAAATTTTAGATGTCATATAGAGTCTTTTAGATATCCCTGATTTATCTTCCGGATTTGTCAGGAATTAACATTTCTTCTGCCCTAGCTTTGTGCTTTCATGGGCTTGATGAAGAATCCATATTGGTGACCTAAATCTTTTAGAATGATATTAGGTCGGTGGCAAATAGTCATCTGTCCAAAGCTTTTTGCATGGCGGACTTTGATGATGACAATATTCCCTTTCTTTAGCCTATGGCTTTATAAGAACTGTGGGATAACTTCTTCGGTCCAAAGCTTTGTGCTTTGACGGATATGTTGAAGAAAAGAAGCTCCTTCGATCTTAGCTTTGTGCTTGACAAATTTATTGAAGGATAATGCTTCTAAATTTGAAAGGAGTTTTTTCATTGTGGCTTGGTACCTTTGAGTTGATTGAGAGATTTTTTTTTTTCTGAATTTTATCTCAATCTATTTGTTAGTTGAGAAATTTTTTTTTGAATCTGAACTGTTTTGATTTGCTAAATTGGACAAATATTAAACTTGATAGTATTTGTCATCGGGCTAACAAAACAGACGCTTTCCTACTACGGCCTCTTATAACGGCTTGTTGAGTAGGTAAAGCTATCAGTGGCTCGGCCACATATAGGCTTATTGAGACTGATGTTATATCTGTTTGAGCACTGGACTTGTACTATAACAGTTCATACTTGTCGAATTTGATTTATTGAAGTTGTCAGATCAAAATTTTCTTCTCAATCTGAACTTCGAGATTTTGGCAAAAAATTTTGCGATGATCGTATATTTGCTTGCTTGAAGATATCAGCTTCTGCCCCATATTTATGCTGTGATAGCTTCATGAATGATTTTAAATATTTATTTGAGGTTTGATGATAACCCAAATAAATATTTAAAATGCCCCCTGTCTTGAAAAGAAATTTCACCCGTCACCAGATTTTTGACATTTTTAAACTTAAAAATGCCCCCTGTCTTGTGGGAGAATTTCTAAGACATCTTAAAATTATTATCTCCTTTTACAAGGGAATGATCTTCAACTTACTTTTTTAAGAATAATACTTCTTTAAGTATCTCTCATTGATTGGGGGCATAGGTCGTCGACCTTCTAAATCAATAAGTTGATATGCTCCACCTTGGTACACCTTCTCGATGACAAAAGGACCTTCCCAATTTGGTTCAAATTTTCCACCAATCCTTCGGTGTGGGATAATTGGTCTTCTCAGCACCAGGACCAATTCTCCTTCTTGAAATGCTCAATGGCGTACCATACGGTCAAAAGATTTCACCATCCTTGCTCAATAAATCTCTAAATTTTGTTGAGCCTGGAGTCGGACTTCATCCAACGCATCAAGTTCTTCCATTCGTAGGTGAGCATTTTGTTCTTCTGTGAGATCATACTGAACAGCTACCCGAAGTGACGGTAACTCAACTTCGAGTGGCAACACAGCTTCAGCTCCAAACACCAATGCATAAGGAGTTGCTTTCGTTGGTGTTTTGTATGTAGTACGATATGCCCATAATGCTTCTATCAACTTAGTATGACATTCTCTTTTATTTTTTGTAAAAATTTTCTTGAGCAGCTTTACGAGCGTTTTGTTGAAGGCTTCTGCTAATCCATTTGCCCTTAGATTATAGATTGATGAATATCTCCAATCAATTTTATGTTGCTCAATGAATTTATAAATCTTGGTATTTTTGAAAGCTAGACCGTTGTCTGAGATTATGCGGCGCGGAACATCAAATCTGTATACAACATTATGAGTGAAGAAGTTAATCACATGATGAGCAGTGACTTCTTTGAATGGAACTGCTTCAGCCCATTTAGAAAAATAGTTTGTTGCCGCTAATATGAAGCGATGCCCAGCAGATGATGGTGGATCAATTGGCCCTATTACATCTGTCCCCCAGCATTCAAATGGCCAGGACGCTATAGTGGGATGTAAAGGATTTGGAGGTTGATGTATGATATTGCCATGAATTTGACACTCGTGACATATATCTGCATGATTTGTGCAATCCTTTACCATTGATGGCCAGTAATAACTCATCCTTTTAACTTTGATGGCCATTTTAGAACCTGATTGATGTGCACCGCATAGTCCTTCAAAAACTTCAGAAATAACCTTATCAGCTTCATCCCTCCCTAAACAACGCAGCCACATTTGTTCAAATGACCTTCGATATAGCGTATTGTTGACAAACGCATATCGCAATGCTCTCTTCTTGATCTGTGTAGCTAATGATTTATCTTCAGGGAGTTTGTTTTCTCTGAAATAGTTGATAAAAGGCTGTCTCCAGTCATTTTGCTCTTCAACTTCTAGGCATTCAAGCCAAGATTCAGATGCTCTACCAAATTTTCTTCCTGTAAACATCTGAGGTTTATCTTGTTGATTTTCAGGAACAATTTGTTGGGGAGATTGAGGAACAACCGAAGTTGTGTCCTGCTGACTTGGATTTATTGACCCCTCTACCTGCGGGGAACACAAAATTGCTGGTTCTAGTACTCGACGTGTGTTGACACTGATTAGTACTGGCTCGTCATTCATGCTCGCCATTTCTTTAGCAAGTTTTGCTAAAGAATCTGCTTTACTATTATGAGCTCGAGATACTTGGATTAATGTAATATTTGCAATCTACTTCATGAGCTCGAGGACTCGCCTATGATAGTGAATCAATCCAATTATGCCAATCTTATAAATACCCATTACTTGATTTATAATGAGTTGAGAATCACAAAAAATTTTGAGATTTTGAATTTTCATTGAAATAGCGATCTCAAGACCCGCTACTAAAGCTTCATATTCTGCTTCATTGTTAGTTCTAGGTTCAGTTAAACCAAATGAGAATCTCATTATCCCTCCATTTGGCGCTATGAAAATGAGACCGATGCCGGCTCGAGCTTTGGGAAGGTTTGGAGGTTGGGCAGGTTTAATTGATGATGCACCATCAAAATACATTTCCCACATTTGTGATTTCTTTTTTTCTAGAACAACTAGAATTTGTTAATCGGGCAGATCGTCGTTGAGCGGCGAGTCTGCAGGAACAGCATGTGCAGCCAGAAAATCAGCTAATACTTGCCCTTTCACTGCTTTTTGGGGGACATACGTGATGTCAAACTGTAAAAGTATCACTGCCCACCTAGCTAGGCGACCTGTCAATGCTGGTCTTGTCATCAAGAATTTCAGCGGATCGATCTTTGATATCAGTGTAATTTTATGAGACAACATATAGTGACGGAGCTTTTGGACAGCAAATATCAATGCCAGGCAGTGTTTCTCAATTGGGGAGTAACGAATTTCTGCCCCGATCAATCTTCGACTGATATAGTAGAGTACATTTTCTTTGCCTTCTTCATTGTGCTGAGCTAGCAATGCTCCAAGGGACTCTTCCAATGCTGCGGTGTATAGAATAAGAGGCTTCCCTGGAATTGGTGCTGCAAGGATGGGTGGGCTCAGAAGATATCTTTTGATACTATCAAAAGCTTCTTGGCAGTCATAATCCCATTTAAAACGAATGTCTTTCTTCATCAGCTTTGCAAATGGTTGACATCTGCCTGATAAATTTGAGATGAACCGTCGTATAAATGCAAGTTGTCCTTGTAAAGAACGAAGTTGACGGAGACTTTTCGGAGGCGGCATTTCTATGATTGCTTTGACTTTGTTAGGATCCACCTCAATTCCTCGGTGCCGTACAACGTACCCAAAAAATTTTCCTGAAGAAACTCCGAAAGCACATTTGAGTGGATTCATTTTGAGATTGAATTTTCTAATTCTTTCAAACACAATCCTCAAATCTTGGAGGTGATCTTTTCGATCTATGCTTTTCACAACAAGATTATCCACGTAACATTCAACTTTCTGATGGATAAGATCATCAAATATATGTGTCATGGCTCTTTGGTATGTAGCTCCCGCATTCTTCAAGCCAAAGGGCATGACTGTGTAGCAGAATATGCCGATAGGAGTCCTGAAAGATGTATGCTTTTCATCTTCAGGTGCCATTTTGATTTGGTTATATCCCGACGACCCATCCATAAATGAAAATATATCATAATTGGATGTATTGTCAACCAACAGTTCTGATATTGGAAGTGGGAAGTCGTCTTTTGGACACGCCTTGTTAAGATCTCGAAAATCGATGCATATGCGAATTTGTCCATTCTTCTTTTTCACCGGGACAATGTTGGCGATCCAATCAGCATATTTTTCTTCTCGAATGAAACCTGCTTCGATGAGCTTCTTGGTTTCTGCAATCACTTGCTCTTCAATCTCCAACCTCATTCGTCTTGGAGCTTGCTTAACAGGTACTGCACCTGATTTGATTGCTAATTTGTGAACAGCTATATCAGGGGATAAGCCTGGCATTTCATCGTATGTTCAAGCAAAGCAATTCCTGAATTCACTGAGTAATGCTTTCATCTTTTCAACTTTATTCTTGGAGAGAAGAGCACTAATGAAGGTCGGGCGAGGGTCCTCATCAGTTCCCAAATTTATTTCCTTAAGCTTATCCATGGTAGCGGCCTGTCCACCATCTTCAAGTTCCTCTGGTGCAGGTTTGGCTTCCACATCTTTCTCTTCATTTATATCCATGTTTTCAGTAATAGGATATTTATCATTTATCGCATAACATATATTTTGCTCAGTATGTTCTACTGCCACAAATCCCAAGCCTTTTGTATCACGATTACCCATTTTAGATAATTCGTGACACCACATTCTTTGAAAAAAAAGTGCTCGTCGTCGAGTGATCATATTATGAACTCCAGCTTTTTGTATCATTTGCTGAATTCTTTTGGGACAATATCTAGGCATCTCTGTAGGAATTATTTCTTCATCTTCATCAAAATTCCCAAGCTCGTTGATATTATCTTCTTGATACTCTCCAAATTTGTAGAATAAGCTTCCCGGTCCACTACTTTCACGTAGGGGAGGTACATAAAATGTTTTAAGCTCTTCAACATTATGAACCTCACGGGATACGATTTCTCTAAAATGTTGTTGAGGGATTAGTGTAACCACAAAAGTATTCTCCCTTGGCTTTTCTTTAATCAAAGGCTTGTGGATTTCAGAGATATCGTCATCTTCTTCCGTGTCACTTCCCAGGTGGAGTACAACTTTATTTGATTTAGGTAATGTGTTAGTCCCTTTAGGAAAATTTTGTGACTTTCTTCTTATCTCCTTTTCTTCAACTCCCTTGGATTGTTTTGTACCCATTGTGATAGATGCTTTACTTGCAGAAGATTTCATCGGTTTTACTTTATTTGGAATGAAGTATTTTGCATCATCATAAATTTTTACTTCGTGGACTGCGAAGGGTTGTATATCTCCAGAAATTCGGAACTCTTCCCCATCCTTTAGATATTTCATGCATTGGTGCATAGTTGATGGAACAAGACCATTCTCATGGAGCCATGGTCTACCCAAGAGTGCTTTGAAGGAAGTGTCTGCATCGATAATATGAAATTTGGCTTCTGTGTATAATTCTCCAAATTTCAGTGGAAGAATAAACGAACCTACAGTTTTTTGTCCTTTCTCGTTGAAGCCATGCACCATAAGTTTATCTGAACCTAGATGTTGAATATCTAGGGATAAAGACCTTAGTGTGCGCAAGCTCATGAGGTTTATTGAAGACCCAGGATCAATCAAAATTCGCCTTATTATGATGCCATCACTTTCTGCTGTGACATATAATGGGCGATTATGTTCTGTAGTCCCCAACATGAGATCTTCTTCAGAGAATGTAATAACAGGTTCATTTCTGGCATGAAGAACTTCGCTCAAACATCTTTATGCGAAATATGCTTCATATTTCTCTGGATTTTTGAGAGCCTGTATCAAAGTTTCTCGAAGATCTTTTGACATCAGAAGAGCTTCATAGATGCTGAGCTGTGCTGGGATTTTCCTCAAATGAGAAATAATATTATACTCTATCCCTTTATTTGTATCACATTTCTTCTTATGATTTTTAGGGATGATTTCTTCGTTGATAATTATATATTTTTCCTTGTCTTTGCTTGATAACCCCTTTTTTAGCGGCGGTGGTGGCAACACTTTACCACTTCTTAATTGTACTTGAGCCACTTTGTTTGATTCAACATCATCTGATGGAGTTTTTGTTGAATGTTCAGAGTCTTCATTTAGCTTCACACGCTCCATTCGTGAAGCTATTTGCTGATCTGACTCATCTTCACTTGGAAAACACAGTTCTTCTTCTGAGTTATAATTTGTATGTAACACCATCAAACATGACTCAGATATCATTCTATCAATCATTTTTGTGGAAGATATTGCTATATGACCCCTATCATGCTCTATTATAAAATCTCTTTGGGCTACATTCGATGTCGTTGAGATGACTCGACATATTTCTACATGGAGTTGATCTTCATTTTCTTGTTCATCATCTTCCACTTCTGATTGGTCTATTTGAAGCTTGGACATAAAATCCGCAAGTGTTATAGGTCACCTCGATGGTTGATGATAATCCTCCAAATTGTTGATGATCTTTTGAAGTGTTGACCTTTTCTTCTTCTGCTTGATGTGCTTATTTGAGTTATTAGACTTCTTGGATGATGCCTTATAGAACCGCTTCATATTAGGACGTCTCCGAGTTAATGACCTGGAAGTGGATGCACCTGAATTTGGATTTCCTTTTAATTCAAGCACTGGTTCTGTAGAGGATTTCCATTTGATGTCGGGGACTCCTTCCAATTGTTTGATCATCTTTATTGTCTTCTTGGAGATTACGGTCTGCCATTCATCTTTTTCTGGCATCATTTTCTCCTTCTCCTGGGGTATAGGAGAAGACACAATCACCTTCACAGACTCCTTCTTTGGGTGAACTAAAACGCTATTCGATAGCGTGAATTCACCATTTTTGTACTTTCTTTCAAGCCAGTCTTTGAAGACGTAACAATCTTCAATAGGGTGACTGATAACTCGGTGATACGGGCAATAACTTGGATCATCTTTTTGATCGGCTTCTTCGGGTCTTTTACACTCTGGTAATTCAAGACCAGCATTAAGCGCTTGTTTGAACAGCTTTGCCACGCTTTCCCTTTTAAAAGAATATTCTCTATTCATTTTCTCTTTAAGGGATGTGTTTCGATCACCAGTTCTTGGCTTCGAGCGTTCTCCTCCATTATGAAAAGTTTGAGACCTATCATTTCCTCCCAAAATTAGTTTTGGCTGGGGTTTGGTGTACTGCTTCCCATTACCATCTTTAGGAGTAGATTGTTTTTCTTTCTCAATTCTTAAAGATGATGTGGAATAAATTTCATCTCTTCTATTATCCACACTTTTATTCTTTCGGGGTCTATCTGAATGATATTCAGACTTAGACAAGTTCAACTTTTCAAATTTAGCTACTCTGTCTAGTAGCTCTTGGTAAGTGCTGATGGAGGTCATGCATAAAAATGGTAACATCTTATCAACGATGTTTCCCATTAGTAGTTGAACGGCGTGCTCCTCTTCTAACTGTTGTTCGCATTTCATACTTATGTTGCGCCAGCAGGTGATATACTTTGTCACCGACTCACGGAAAATACGAAGTCAGACTGGCATCTTAGAATACAGGAAGATCCGGTTCTGAAAGTGCAAGACTAGCTATCTCTCAAAATCGTTCAGAGTGATTCCCGAGATCAAAGTTGTTAGTTCTTTTCTTTTTTCATTGCAGTTGTAACTACCGGTTGGTTACTTAGTTGAAATTCACTTTCACTGAATGCACCTCTTCCTTCAACAGGGCCTTTCCCTTGCAAGATAGCTTTCTTCAATTCAAGTTCAGGGTTTAGGTGTACTGCTTCCCATTACCATCTTTAGGAGTAGATTGTTTTTCTTTCTCAATTCTTAAAGATGATGTGGAATAAATTTCATCTCTTCTATTATCCACACTTTTATTCTTTCGGGGTCTATCTGAATGATATTCAGACTTAGACAAGTTCAACTTTTCAAATTTAGCTACTCTGTCTAGTAGCTCTTGGTAAGTGCTGATGGAGGTCATGCATAAAAATGGTAACATCTTATCATCGATGTTTCCCATTAGTAGTTGAACGGCGTGCTCCTCTTCTAACTGTTGTTCGCATTTCATACTTATGTTGCGCCAGCAGGTGATATACTTTGTCACCGACTCACCCTTTTTTCGCTTCTCTAAGGCAAGGTCAGCGATAGTAGTCTTCTCGATGGCACTAGCGAACCTTTTCACGAACATATTTTCTAATTCTGCAAATGTCTTGACAGAATCATTAGGAAGCTCGGTGTACCATTCAAAAGCAGTCGCAGTCAAACTACTAATGAATTGGCAAAAGAGTAGAGCATCAACACCCCAAGTATTTCCACAGGTTGCTTTAAATTGGGCGAGGTGTTGTTTTGGATTGTCGGTGCCATTAAAAGTGTTGAACTTAGGCACTGAATAACCCTTAGGGTAGGCCACCTGGTCGTACTCGGCTGGATACGGGCGACCCTTGCTCACGAACTTCTCAACATGTTCTGATGCAATGACAGCTTTAATCTTTTCGTTGATGATTGATTCTAGCTGTGGAGTCATCATCGGCTCAGAAGCACTTGCAATATTTTGATGAACAGGTTGATTAGCCTCATTTCCTTCTTCATTCCTGGTTCGTATCCCATACATCTGGGGTATTGGATCAGTTGACAGATTTGTAGGAATACTACTTGATATATGCTGATTAACTGGTTGATTTTGACGATCGACTGGCTGAGCAAGGGCAGGAGTAGTAATGATGTTCTTTTGCATTAACTGCATCATCGCAGTCATTTGTGCCATCATTTCTGTCATTTTGGTATTCAGCTCTGATATCTCCTTATCCTTCTCTTTCATTTGAAGCTTCAAACGCCTTTGTGCTTGTGCTAGTGTCTCAGCAAGTACTTCTTCTTCCTGATCATCATTTGGTTCATCACCTGAAGGGACTTCTTCTTCTTCTAATTGCTCGTATTGAGCTTGATCTTCTTGAGAGGTTGTTTTAGAAGAAGTGGGTACTACTTCATTGCGTCGTCTATAGCCACGTGTTTGATGTGGCTCATCACCATGTCCCACCATGTAGACTACCTCAACCTCCATTGTGTCTTTATCATCATCTTTTCCTTGTACAGAAATCGCAGAGCGACGTTTCCAATAGATTTCTGGCTCTTCATGTGGTACATGCACTTCTTCGATTGGAGGGGTGCGGTCAAAATTGACCTTTCTCTGAGAGGATGAGGTTGGTTGGCAATAGGATTCCTTGGAAGATTTTCCAAGGTGTCGACTATTGCGAATGTCAGTAATAGGCACCTTTTCCTTGGGTACCCATTGTTGACGATTTTTATGAAAGGCGGATCTCTGGGAGGCTGCACCAGATGTCACGCCCATAATAGTTCTTTTTTCATTTCCATCTTCTCTGTGAGGCTTTGGCCTCCATATTTGTTTTCCTTTCCACCGGGACCTTTCGGCGGCAGATCCCTGAACCCGAAGTTCAGGTGTCACACCCCGATGCTCACCACGCGGGGTATATTTTCTTTCTCTTCTCTCCGCTGTAATTGACAGACGTTCTCTTGGCGGAGTTCTTCTAGTTTCAATTATCAAGGGCTGCTGATATCTTTTCTTCCTCAGACCTTTCTCTTTTACGGTCTTCAGGACTCGATAGACTCGAGCTGAAAGAGTCTCGGGCTCTTTCTTCCTTGGAGGGATTGGGGCTTCAGACCGTTGATCCCAGAAAGATTGCTTTAGCTCCCCAGTAGAGCTGTTTCTTTTAACCCATTTCAAATTTGCAAACCCATTCCGGGTTGGAATGGTAGCTTCAGGCTCTTGGGCTGGTAGGTTAGAGGGATGAATCGGCACCAGTTGCTGCTGAGTTCGGATTTCAGCATTCTTCTTCCTTATATGCCTCCTTGTGAGCCTTCCTCCATATGAGGAGGCTTCAGCATCGTCCTTCCCAGGTGCAGATAACCCGGTCGGCAGAGTGGTACCCCTGGCAGGTATCACAGATATTCTTCCTCCAGTTATGACTCTTTCAGTGTCTAAGGCCTTATGTTGTGATAGCATTTTGAATACCGAGGTCCTATTCTGTTGAACTACCTTTGCAGTAGCAGTTCTATCAGCTCCTGGTTGTTGCACGGAATAAGCACGTCGTGCATTAATATCAACATAATTAGGCCTCGCAGGATGGCCTTGAACAGTCAAGCCGTGAATAGGTACGGCAGCAGCCTTTGCAGTAGCTGCAGAAAACTCTAAGCTGCCAAATCGGATGGTGGCTTCAGAGTCTCCAGTGTTGATGACGGCGTTAGCTAGCTGAATGCTAGCACCTCGTCCCAGTTGGACGGTGAAGGGCGTATTCTGTAGTTCCATTCTGCACAAATGAAAGGAAATGGTTAGTATTCGAAAGTTGATACATCACCCCACACTTTCAAAGTGCAGAGACTAGACAGAATAAAATATATGCATGATACTATATTTGATTGCACATTTTTAACCCCTAAATTTGATGAACTTATTAGAATTTTAATAATTTTATTGCTATTATATTTTGTATATAACTAGCCAAAGATGGAAAGAGAAACCATCCCCAGCGGAGTCGCCAGAAATCTGTGGGCTCCGAAATATTCTATTTTAGGGATGTGTGATCCCGGGGGAATTTTCAGAAGGCAGATTGGGTTTGTAGATAAGACACTACCCAGAGATTTCGCCCTCATTTGGTGAGGACTTTTTGATCTGAGTTCTGGTTTCCTATAGGCGCAAGCCCCTATAGTTAATTACCCCTCCTGATAACAGGAGAGAACTTTCGATTAAGGCTAGTCATTAAGGATGTCGAATATGTTATAAACCTATCATATAATAGCAATAGTTTTAGGGTTTAAATCTTGGATTTGAATTTTGAAGTTTAGATTTTAGAATTTATCACCATAAACTTAAAACTGGTGGTGGGGGGAATGAAGACGAGCCCGATCAAGATCCAATGGTTCCGTCGTCCCGGGCTGTCATGATCCCTGGTCTACTTAGTCAGAGGAGGTAGTCGACCCAACCTGACAGAAGGCATCTTGTCGGCAGCCATGGGTTGCTTCGTCCAAAAATACCTTGTAGACCTGGGTTGATATTTGTCTAAGGGGATATATCTGAATTCACCTTAGCTAACAAAGGGCTTTATGCCTATCGAATATACCCTATGATCCGTCGCTCAAGGGTTTGACGCCTTTAGGGAACATACGGGCTTTGGCCGTGATCGTAATATAATGGTGCCATTTTGCGG
This sequence comes from Dendrobium huoshanense, assembly GCA_016618105.1. Taxonomy (NCBI): domain Eukaryota; kingdom Viridiplantae; phylum Streptophyta; class Magnoliopsida; order Asparagales; family Orchidaceae; genus Dendrobium; species Dendrobium huoshanense. The sequence continues at coordinate 73,568,916 of CM028351.1, forward strand.
CAAAACCACCCGATCAGAGGGCACGTGCCACGTCCCTGTTGGCAATAGACTATTTGAGGATGAATCAAAGTGATACACCCAACACACATTCGCTCTTTGTGAGCTGAGGTTAATTTCAGATTTATCACCCCTGACAAAAGGTTGCGGGAGGTGGATGATTTTTAGTTTTGTGTTTTTAGATGATATATATTTTATTTCAGAGATTTGATTGGATTTGAGATTTAAGATTTGAGATTTGACATTTGAGATTTGAGATTTGAGATTTGAAAATTGACATTTGAGATTTGAGATTTGAGATTTGAAATTTGACATTTGAAATTTGAAATTTGACCCCTCCGGTTGAGATTTTCGATCAACATGGCCATCATCGGGGTGATTTTAAAATCACTTGTATTTTTGTAGGAATTTAAGAGGTATTTTGTTATTCAAATCATGTCGACTCCAGTCCTTTCGAGGAGGAGGATGAAACTTGAATATTAAACCCGCGCAGCATTCTCGATCGTTGGATTTGACATTTATATTTGATGATCGGAGCACATGCGGGTTGCAGCATTTGACCCTGCGCAGCATTCTCGGTCATTGATGTTTAGAAATTTATTGCATTTGTCAGAGCACATGCAGGGTGTATTTGATTTAAGGGATCGTATTTAATACATAAGGGGCGTTTTAAAATATTTAAATATGATCCATTTTATGCAAATAATTTCATTAGAAAATGGCCCGAGATTTTATTTAAGGGGCCTACGAACGCCTTCTGTCCGCTTGCACACATGTTGCGGATCTGGTGGCGTAAATCTAAATCAGGTTTGAGTGTTGATTGTATAAGATGTGTTGTTTAATTTATTCAAGCTTATCGTATCATCTACTATAACTTGTAAGGGATGTTTATCCAATAAACATTAGAAGATCATGTTTTTGCTTGTAAATGAACTGTATTGGTTGCTACGAATCTTCTGCTATGAGTTGTAGGTGACTGCATTTATAGTAATTCTTTCACATTTGCCTACAGATAATCATATTGAATGTACATTAAGCCTCCTTCAATTATTTGTAGGCATTTACATCTCTTGTATCCATTCAACATTTCGTTCATAGATATCCTTTTGTGTATGTAGTGTATTTTGCAATGGCCCGCAGATGTTTGCATTTACTACATTTCTTTCATGTCTGCTTATAAACATTGTATTATATGTACGACAAGTTTCCTACAATGGCTCGTAAGAATTTCTATTTTTTTGTTGTCTTTTGGGTTGAAGGAAATGGTTTGGAGCAGCAGTCATTATAAACCTTGACAAATTGAATCCTTTCTGTTGGATGATATGCTTCATCTTAAAATTGAAAATCACATATGCAACTAATACAAGAGAACTGTCAACTCATAAGGATGTTTGTTGAACAGAATTTTAGAAAGCAAAGTTGTGTGGGTGTTAATCTCGCTCAAAAAAGTTATTATTTTTAGGTTTGTTCAGTTGGAAAGTTGCTCAGTTGAAGATCTTTATGAGAAATTGTACTTAGACTGAATTATTGGAATCATTTAGAAATTTAGTAGCATGACTTAAGTCAATCCCTTTATTGATTATTCATTTGTTAAAATTTTGGTTCCATTTGAGCTCGAGTCTTTTTCAAGTTCAAGTGTAAGTCTCACTCAAGTTTGGGTTTGAATTCAAATTTGACACTAATTCGAATTTAAGTCCAACATTCTTTGTTCAAATTTAATTTAAAATTGATTTTATATTTTAATTTCGTTCAAATCAAATTTTTTAATTTCAGTCCAAGTCCTCTGTAGTTCACTGAAAAATTTCGGCAGCCTCCCGGCGTCTCCTCCCCACCGAGGGAGAAATCGGGACGGCACTGCCGTAGTTCTTCCCGCCCGGATCAAAGATCGACGGCGCGAGGTCTTCAATTTTAAATCATCCTACCAGGATCAAAGATCGACTGCGTAGGGTCTTCAATTTTTAAACCATCCCACCAGGATCAAAGATCGACTGCGTGAGGTCTTCAATTTTGGAACCATCCGTCCAGATCTAAGATCGATGGAGCGGGTCTTCAACACCTGTTTAAAAATCAATTTATTTCTCTCCATCTCTATCTCTCTCTCTCTCTTTTTTTTTATAATTATAAATATAATATTATATTATTATATATAACAATAATAATAATAAATTATTATTATCATTACATAATATTATATAATATTATATAACCTGTAATATATATATATAAAGTATCATTATATACATTATATATTATAATATATATAATATACTTTATAAGATACAATATATATATATATATATATATATATATATATATATATATATATATATATATATATATATATTAATATATAGAGAGATGGGGAGAAGGATCGGGTGACAGCAAAGCCAGAAGTCGGGCTAGGGCAGAGGCAGATCACGCACGGGCTCGGTGGGGCTCGGAAGCTGGTCGGCGACGGAGGCGGGTTCGGCGTCGGCAGGCGGAGGTGAGTTCGTCGTCGGCAGGCGACGGCGTGAGGACGGGATGGACGGGAGTTAGGCTCGGGTGAGTCGGTGGGGTTCGGGTTGGTCGGCGTCGGCTCAGCGTGAAGGAAGTCCGGCGGTGGACGTCGGCTCCGGCGAATGGGAAAAAGGTAAGCCTCAAATTCTTTCTTTCTCTCTCTGTGCGTGAGTGTGTGCGTAACCGTCCGAATTAGAGGTAGCGTTGTTTTTATGTCGTGAATGAGGCGGTGGGTAAGTCGGTGGGCCAATCGTCGTGTCCGATCGGCTATGTCGGTGATTTCGGTCGTGAGGTGGCAGTTACAGTCAACACTCAAATGTTCATATGATTATTTTAGTTTGATTTACTCATATGTAGTTATCTGTTACTCCACTAAATCCTATGCCTCAAAAAGTTATGCTCTCTTTCTCATTCTTTTATATTGATTACTTCATAACATTCCTTCCGTTGGTCTCCTACCTCTTTTCTCTTATTCTGCTTTGCTATCAAACAATTGAAAACTTTTGAGTGTTTTTTTGCTTAATAATAATAATAATAATAATAATGCTTATCATTTTTTTTTTTGGGTGGGGGGTGAGGAATGGAGCCTTAATTTTACACCTTATTATCTAAATAAACAATGAAAATCCACCAGCACCAAAGCACACATCTTCAGAGTTACCAACATTACGCGAATACAAAAACAAAGGAACTCATGAGGATACAATTACAAAACATTAAAACATTTGTACATTCATTTTCAAGCTAATGTTCATGGAATTGGACAAATATTGTTTTTAATGCTGCAAATAAAATTAACCTTGAAATTTGTTGAATTAAATAAACAACTTGCGTATTTTGTGGAGCTAACATAAAACTCTAGCTAATGTTCCTTCACTTAAAAAAAACCTCATCACAAATACACACAAACATAAACGTTCCATCAATGAAACTCAAAATTAAGACAATTTCTCGTCAAAAAATTTTCAATACACTTTTTGATCAAGTGGGGCATGGAAAATGTGTCAGACAAAAATATCCAATTGTGGCCTGCATTTTAACTGGTCACAAGGAAGCACCATTAAAAAATATTACAGGAAAATGCTAGCATTCTAATTAAAATTTCAATCTCTCTTACTAATCAGTAATCACATCTTAACAAAATAGAAGATGATTAACAGGTAAAGAATTCACACAGGAGAGCTCTACTTACATCAAAAAACACAGTATTGCGATTGGCATAACGATCATTCCTATCAATGCCATCAAATCTTTGTGGAAATTGTACATAACAAACAGACCTTCCAAGATTAGGATCCATGAGAAAACACATAGCTTCTCTCAACGCCTTGCTATTGTTTATGTAGTGATCACAGTCAAGATTTAACAGATAAGACCCATTGGTAAGGACAGCTGATACACGTACCTGCAAAGATGTTGGGTTATGAAAATAGCCTAACTTATGTAAAAAAAAAAATTAAATCAATGTATACAGGCCTTGTTGACAATTCCATTTGCATTTATAATACACATTTTCAAGTTTGTTCACTTACCAGTGCATTCATAGCACCAGCCTTCTTGTGATGTTGGAAACCAGGACGCTTTTCACGAGAAACATAGACCAATCGTGGCAGCTCATTGCCTTCACTGTCAAGGCCTCCACTGTGGCCTAAGAAAACCTGAAATCATAAAAAATAACAGAGTGCAAGTTCTAGTTTATACAGACTTAACACAAAAATGATGCAAAGTAATTTTATTATATAGCACTAAAAACTAGTTTGCTAAAAATATGCATACAAACGGCTAAAATCAATGACATTGTAAAAACATGTACAAAGCATTGGTTAATGAAAAATAGCTACGGCATAATTCATGAATTCTGCATCAAATTATCAACAAACTTACCAAATCCTGACATTTAAACCTTAGATACTAGCAATCTGCCTTCGCTAAATCCTCTAATTTTGAAGAGAAAAGCACTTTCGGCGTTTTGAAAACAAAAAGATAATGCAACGGGATGATAAATCTTTTTTTCACCCTTAAAAACAAACAGGATCTGAAAGGAACTACCTGAATCATTCCAGGATGATCTCTTGTGTTGTTTCCTGGCCAAGGTGTGCCATCTTGCATGATCCATCCTTCTTCAGGAATCTTCTGTGCTTTTGCCACAAGACCATTAACACGAACTTTAAACTCTTCATATTCTCTCTGCATCATATAAAGTGTAGGTGAAGTAATAAAATTTAAAAGAGCCTATAATTCACCTATGTTTGACAATCAAGGTCATGTACCTTCATTGCTCGACGATCTTTGACAAATGAAGGCTGAACCTTATCTTTTAGGTAGTCAATCTTCTGGGCAAAGTACCATTCTGGAGCTCGGGGTTCAATATTGTATTTCTTACAAAATGGGACCCATTTTCTTGCAAATTCTGAAGTTTCAGAGAGGGCTTCAAAGGTCAACATAGCAGCTCCATCATCAGAGACATAACAGGATACCTTATCAACAGGATAATCCACCGCAAGAATGGACAAAACAGTATTGGCAGTGACTAAGGGTGGTTCCTTCGAAGGGTCCACAGTACTGACAAATATGTCCACAGCAGCCAACTGAGATGGTTCGCCTTCTCTGTCATACCTGTCACCAAAGTAACAAGACATAACAGCTTCACTAAATAAGAATGATTTGGGAAGTTGATGGCAATTCACTGTAATAAAATGAAGACTAAAATTGCAGAAGATACCTTATAGCTAGTCTATCAAGATATGTTTCTCGGTTTACAGGAAACCACTTGGGGAACTGATCCAGTATCCACGACATTGCGAACCAGATCTCACATATCACAGACAGTAACCACAAAGGATATGCATTACGCACAGGATTTGTGATACGGTAGTGCAAGAAAATACAAAGGATAACAAGTCGCAATGCAATGACCATCCTGTATGGGTTTATCCTTGATGATGGGATAGAAACTTTCCTTGAAAGAGGCTGCCGAGTTTCATCATTACTGCATCATAGAAGTTTGTCATGAGTAAAAGTCATTTAAACATTAAAAACTCGTGCAAAAGCATATGGCACTTCTATTGGCCACAAGCCATATAAGAAATTCCTAAAGTGAATAATATATATATATATATATATAGGCAAAAGAAACTGAAATAAAAAATCCCTACTATAAACTGAAAAATGGAAAATAAATGACGACCAAATAATTCGGGTTTGACAGATAAAGTTGATTAGTTTACCAATCTATGACAGTGGGGTATCAAGTATTGCAGGTATAAAATCCTTAAACGGTTGATATTCTTGAAAATAACATATATAAGAACAACCTTTGACACAAGCGGTATCACCCCATTCTCTTTTGAGAAAAAGTTATGGGTTCAAATCAGTGAGAAAATCTCCTTCTTTGAAAGAATATCATGCACGATGGTTTTATACTTTCTGCTCTAAGGAATAACAATTATTTTTTATTATTATGCATGCCCCCAGAGTTTTACCCAGATTTGTAGTCACACCATTAAATCTATTGTGCCACGGTGACGCTGCCAAGATTTTTAACATGCAAAAAAATATGTTAATTTTAATTTGGATTGCAAGAAAGAATTTTACCGCTTTGACATATTAGAGATCAAATATTTGAGATGATTGTAGAAATTGGGCTATACTAACTATACTATCAATGAACCAAGGTCAAGGGACATGTAAGCAAAGTTTGAGAATAATTGCTCAAACTGATTAAAAAAGTTGTGTTAATCAGCCAGGTTACTATGACAGTGCCAAATTTATATTATGACAATGAAATTGTGGAAATTTTATCAACAATCTATCAAAAACATTCAAAATTTCTAACAATCAGAATAGCTCATGCAACAATTAGCATAAATCATGGATGTGATGGACTAGAGCATGAAATATATTATGCATTTAAGATTAAAGGGTATCAGTACAACAAGCCATAAAAAAATATTATTTAACTGATAGAATTAACTACAAACAAAGCATGATAAGGAAAACAAGCAATTCACATTCACATAAGAAGCTTATAAAAATTAAGTCTGTCGCTTAAAGTAAAATTTGCATGACTACATTTTGAAAACAATAAACTCACAATAAAGCATCTTCCATGTTGTAATCAGTTGTAGCATCAATATCAGTAACAGCCCTCCCCTCGGACGGAGCATGGCTAGTGACATTTGTGGCCATTGGAGGAACATTTTTATCTTGCTTCATTTTCCATCCATCAACTCTCTCTTTCCATGCCACATTTCCAAATCCACCAGAGAATTCCCTTGAGGGGTTAGCTGACCAACGTATTCATTCATAAATAAGCATCAAAACAGGCACAAAAATATAGTAGATTGATAAAGTGCATTGATCAAACTGGCAAAAACCAAAGTGAATTGAATCCGTACGTGAATGGTTCACATAAGGGAGTGGATGCACACGCTTGCCAACATCACCTGGAGACATCATATGATCTGGGGATGCCCCTGGCAGTTCCCCAGATAGCTAAACACAAAATTGATTATATAAACATGGATTAGCATCTCCAAATTACTCATAAATAAAACAATCAAACAGTTCAATATCATCCCATCATCACATTCACAAATCTGCTTATCAGAATAAATTTACTGCATACCTCTTGGCTTCGACTATGAGTGAGCAAAGGTATGTTGTTCCGTGGGATCTCCCCACTGTCATACTTTGGAAATCCATGATTTCCTCCTTTTTCATAGTTCATATGCCAGCCAATCATTTTGTCGGCAGGCTTCTGCTTCTGATCCTGATTGCCTGACGGATAATCAAAATCGCTCGAATCATCCGCATCTACTTCATCCCCTTCCTCACCGTGAATTGGCGGGCTCCCTAAAATTTCAATAACATGAAAAATCATTACAGGTGACCAGCGCGTCAACTACAAAATTTTCATGGAGAAACGACGACGAAAGATGTCATCAAACAATCATCAGCATGCAAGCAGGCCGAGAATCAAACCTTTATGCCTTTTATACTTGGTCTTGCATTGAGGACAGCATTGGTTCCCGTGCTTCCTCTCATAGTCATAGCACGGCCTGCAGACCGGGAATCCGCAGATGTCACAAGCCACAAAGACATCTCCCTCCACCGTGTTGCCAACACCATCCCCGCAGATTTGGCATACTTGCCCGTTCTCATGCTTACCATGCATCTTTATCCCAATCAAGATCAAACAAATCAGAATCACACCAGTAACGTAAATCACGCTACAACATACACAAATCAGTAAAACAGTTGTTTGATAGAGATACCAACCCTCGTTTCCCCCTCAACCGCCATCAGATCTGGGAGTTTCTTGACAGATCTTGCAGTGTGTGATTCACTGACGCATAGCTTCTAGTGAAACCGCATTCAATTTAGCAGAATAGACAGAAGCTCTCCAACCTTCAGAAGACCTGAGAAGACGAGATCGGAGTAAGCAGCCCGCAGCCGAAGTGCTCGATCAAATGCCTGATCCGATTACTCCGCTTAACCAAAAAGATCTACCTCAGCTCTCACTTCAAGTTGCCCAACTGAAGAGGAGAGAGAGGAGAGGAGAGGGAGAAGGAGAGACTAACGTGTACTCCTAAACCTATCTCACCGACGATCGGCTGTCTGGGCTGACATATAGTGAGAAGCCAGCGGAGCCTTGGATTGAAAGCGACGACGCTCCAACTGCGGATTTTTTTTTTTTTTTAGTTATTTCTTCTTCATATAAAAAAGTACTATTTGATTACCTGGCGGATGGGCCCACAGGAGACGACCGACACTTGATGGCTTGAGTAGCTGTGTTTTATAAATATATTTTTTTAGAATAGGTGATCTCTATAAAATATATTTATTATTTAAATACATTATACTTGAGTTTTTTTATATTTTTTTATATTATTTAATATTTAAATTATATATATATATATATATATATATAATTACGGGCTAGAATATATACAACGATAGAATTAAAGTTTTACGTTTTATCCATCTCACACATAGAGAACACAAAATTTTTTATGTGAAAAATGCTAGAAAGGGGAACCACGGGGCCTAGCCTAGCTTGAAATGATTCCACTAGTGTATGGCTATATTACAATGGGCTGGCTCGTCCCTGAGGGCGACCAGATTACAAATGTCAATTGTATGGTTGAAATCTAGCGACAAATGGGGATGAAAGTCTGGCATCACTTTGTGGTCTGGTGGAATTCCGGCGTTAGTTGGTAGCCTGGTGTTGATTTGGCAGAACTTTAGTGTCGGGCAATAGTCCAGTAAAACTTCGGGCCTCTTGTGGTGGTCTAAAAAAACTATGGACCTTAGGTGGTGATCCAACAGAAGTCCGGGCCTTAGGTGGTAGTCTGACAAAACTCCGAGCTTTAGGAGGTGGTCCGGTAGAAGTTCAGATCTAAGGTGGTGGTCTGGCAGATCTCCAGGTGGTGGTCAAGGAGGAGCTAAGGGGCAAGAGCGATCTTCAATCTCTCTCTTGCTCTCTTACTTGGGCCCCCTTTCAAGATGAAGGAGAGGTCTATTTATAAATTTCAAAGACTGGCATGACCCATAAATAGGAGGAAGATCAAAGGTAATTGGAGAATGGTTTGGAAGGACGGTCGATGTTGAATCCCTTGATTATAGACATTTGCTGGACATTTGAAGGTCTTAATGACGTCGGAATTCTGTAATCTTAGGCTCGTTAGATTTGTCTCGTCGAGCCGCTCTATTCGACTATAAGCATGTCACGTTTAAAAATTATTTGGTAATCCTAACGCTTGAGTTTCGCCGGACTGAAACCTAACGCCCAGAGTTCCGTCGGACCACTGCCTGATGCGCGGAGTTCCACCGGACCACCACCTAATGCCCAGAGTTCTTCTAGACCACCACCCGATGTTGGAGTTTCGTCGGACCATCTCTTGATACCGGAGCTCTGATGGACCACCTCCTCACACCAGAATTTCGCCAGACCAACACTTGACGCCCAAAAGTTCTATCGAACCACCACTTGACGTCGGAGTTTCGTTGGACCACCACTTAACGTCCGGAGTTCCGCCGGACCATAACGTGATGCCTAAAGTTTCGACAGACCACCGAATAACGCCAGGACTTCCTCCAGGCCACCGCCTAACGACAACAGTCTTTCTGACCCTTATTTTTTGCCGACATGGTGTGAAAGCCAGTTTTCTTATTTTTCCTTCCAAGATAGTCCAGGACAAAGTGGGATCGTCCTGGGACGATCAGTACAGGATCTGTGAACTGGGAGGTTCGTCCCAGGATGAAATTTGGTTCGTCCGTACGAAGGTTGACCAGAGAGCAAGTCGTCCATGAACGAATACACTTCGTCTGAACGAAGCTTGTCCAGAGGGCAAATCTTCCCGTACGATCTGCATGTGTATATATTAGATTGAGATATTTTTTAAGAGAGAGAAAAGACCATGAGAGAGAAAAACAAAGGAAAAAGGAGAAAAAGTTGATTTTGGGCGACTTCGTTCCGTTTTCGTCCGTCACCGAAGTTGGAAAAGTTGATTGACTTGAGATAAGGCACATTCCGCCCTTCTCAATTTTCAGAAATATGAATTTTGACGACTTTTCTATTTCGAATTTCGTTTTCCGTTAGCCAAAATCTGGTATTATTTCGTACTGGTGAATATTTTACCGTGTAACTTTTAGTATATTTCTGAGACGATGTTTTTACACGTTTTGAGTATTTTCTGGAAGATTTTCACCTGGTATTTTGAATTTTGCGATGTTTTAAGCGAATTATGAATTATTTGGATGTTAAAAAATGTTTCGTCAGTACAATAAAAGTCTTGAAATGATGTTTTAAGCTATCTGTGGTAATTTGGTAAATTCCTGAAATTGTGAATTCTGTGGAATTTTTGTATACTGTCGTTATGACGCTGACGATTTTTCTAACGAAATTTGATTTCTGAATTTGAATGTTTTGATGTGCTGTGATATTAGAAGGGAGTTATAAGGGGTCGGAATCCTTTGTGGTTCTATTGTTTGGGTCAGGGAATCTGAAAAGCAATTCTGATCTAAAAATTATGTATATCTGATCTGTTCTGGTGCTGTAAGCACAAAGGGAGGCATAAGGTGCCGAAATCCTTTGTGATTCCGTTGTCAGGGTCAGGGAAGGGTCTGTTGAGATTCTGTCAGGGTCAGGGATTTGTGATATCTTATATGTGTTATCTGATATGTGAAATATTATTTTTATCTGATTTGAAATCTGATTTGTACGATTCTGTTTGTTCTGTGAAATCTGACTTGAATATTCTGTTATATTAAATGAATTCCGTTTATGATTTGATTTCTGTTTGATCAAGTATCTGTATTCTGTTTACTTATATGATTTATGCACGATTATCTGAATTCTATACAGCTACTCTTCTGATTTATTTTCTTATGTGTGTTTCTTGAGATTTTGATTGGCTAGTATAGTTTTGCTAAGCTGTTAGCTCATCTTTGTTATCAGCGTGGTTTTCAGGTTTTGGGAAAGGGAAGGAAGTCTTAGACTAGCCGTTCAGTATCTAATCTGTAATTAGGTATTTTATACTTTTGATTTTTGTACAGTCATGACTTTTCTATTATGTTTTTTCTGTCTGTAGTCATGCACTGTATTGTACATGATTATCTGATGAAAGAAGAAAATATAGATGAACTGTTATGTATATTTAATGTTTATAGTAGCTCTGTGTTTTTTATAAGTTTGATATTTGGAAGAAAGTCTGAAGCAAATTCCAAAGCTAGATCCTGGATTTCAATTCCGTCGCGGCCTGACGCGAAGGGATTCGTTCCGGTCGGGTTGGGTCGTGACACATGGTCCTTCCGATCATCGTCGCATACTACAGTCCTTCCAAACTCCATCGTTAGAAAACGGACTTTCTGACCCCTATCTCTTGTCGACTATGGTCCTTTCAACCTCTGTCGCCTACTACGGTCCTTCCTTCATCCGTCGCCTACTATGGTCCTTCCAATCTCCATCATCATACACCAGTCTTTCTAACCCTTGTCTCATGCCTACTACGACCCTTCCGACCTCCATCACCAAATAACAGTCTTTCTGACCCTGTATATTGCCGACTACGGTCTTTTTGAGCGCCGTCACCTACTACGGTCTTTCCAACCTCCATCGCCAGATAATGAACTTTCTAACCCCTTTCTCCTACCGACAACGGTCATTTCAACCTCCGTCGTCTACTATAGTCATTCTGACTTCCATGGCCGAACAAAGGTCCTTCTTACCACAGTCTCCTATCGACTACAGTCCTTCCAACCTCCATCTTCTACTACGGTCCTTTCAACCTCCATCGCCAGATTGTGGTCTTTCTGACCATTGTCTCCCACCGACTATGTTCCTTCCGACCTCCCTCGCCAGACAACGGTCCTTCCTACCACCGTCACCATAGTAGGATCTTTCTGACTTCTATCGCCCGCCGACTATGGTTCTACTGACTAAACGAACATTTCAATACTAATTCTTCCAATTCCCACCATGCAATATTATGTACATTTGCTACATCAAGCCAAGGCCTTCCCTCCAATGAAGGGCATCATTTGTAATCGACTGCAAATAATAGTGGATTCATCAAACTGGGCCATGCCCCATAATTTTCCCCCCTTTTCAGAGGTTTCAACGTAAAAACTATAGTGTCTCTTATGAACGCTACTCTCTCTCTCTCTCTTTTAACTGCTTGTGTGCTGGATCTTCGTACAAAGCTAAAACGTTAAATTTTATATTTCTCTGTCGCCACGAATATTCCAGGACACAACAAGTATAAACAAATAATATGTATTTATGAATATATAATTAATTATATATTATATTAATTTATAACTGAGTCATAAATGAGCATATTATCTAGCCTTTAATCAAATTTCTTAAAGAGTTTATTTATAATCCTTAAACGATACTATTCATCATCATAAATAAATAAAAAAAATTAAGCGGTTTAATTTTATTCATTTATTAATTCAAAAAATAGTTAAATTTATTTGATTAGCTAATTTAACAATCGTAAAGGAGGTAAATAAATAATTTATCATATGTATTGATTTATTTATAATTCTAATTATGACTAAAAATATATGTTACCAAAAAAAATCACATCCGATAAAGTTACAATCATTAAGAAATTCATCTTTTTTCTTTAGAGAAATATAAATCCAAAATTATATGATTATGAACTTTTAGTATTATTTAAAAATGGATCCTTTTGGTTTAAAAAAATCTGCTGAAAAGGAAATCCAGCTACAAATTAACATTAAATAACTTTTTAAAAATCACTTTATGTAAACCATTATTGATTAATGATAAAATTGCGACTTGTTCTGTCGGCCATTGCATGAGGATTTATCCGCGTAATGATAAGTTACTGTCGGAAACTACCTAAAAATAGCGTTTGAAAATGCTGTCATTGAAATATTGAAGCAGAAAGGTGTTTTGTGTTCAAAGTAATTGAAGGCTCGTCTATCTCCCTAAAGTGGGATCATTGGTGTAATGGGATTTGTTTATTTGATCTTCCTCATTCTTCTGATTTGTTGAATTTATTTCCTGCTGATTCTAAGCTTTCGGTTATTTTGGAGTCTAACGTTTGGGATATCCCTATGGCTGTCAACGACCCAATTCGTAGCCTGGTCCTTTCAATTCCTATACATCAAGAAGGTGCGATTTTGCTCTGGAGTGAAGGATTAAAAGGTGGTTATAGTGATTAGTTAAGTGAATATTATTCTAATGAAGGTGAGGTTGGATGGCACAGCATATTATGGCACAAGCGTTCTGCTTTAAGGTTTTCTGTTTTCGGTTGGTTAAGCTTGGTTGGTGGCCTTTAAACGTCTGATGTTTTGATCAAGAGAGGCATTCCGGTCAATCCGCTATGTAGTCTGTGTCATGCTAATGCGGAGAGTGTATCACATTTTGTTCTTTGAGTGTGATTACACTTACTTTATTATTGCCAAATTTATCCCCTCCTTAAGTTCCTTCTTATTGCATCCCAACCTCCTGCAGGTTATTAATTTACTTGGGGATAAGAACTTTACTTTGGTGGGTAAGCAGTCTTTTTACCCTTTGCTGCTTTGGTGTGTTGTTTACTACATTTGGAGGGAGAGGAATTCTAGAAAATTTGGTAATAAGATTTGTAGTATTACCACCACCCTTATCCTTATTATCAATGCTGCCACGCAAAAAAATTAATTCCTGGAAGAATGGGGATAAATTCAAAGAGAAGCTTAAGGCCTTGCATTAATGCTCCTATCCTAATGGTTTTGTTGTTTTTGAGATTGTTATGTTGCTGGAAGGTTTCGGGTTGCCTCTCGGGATGGACCTTTGGTTGTATTTGGTGCAGTTGTTACTTATGTATATTTCTATATGTCAATGTGAGAATGCTTGATGGTTGGTTTGGCCCTATATGGCATGGCTTATACTTTTGGCAAGATTTCTATAGGCGTCTGTTCTGCTTGGCTATTTCTGATGGCTTCGAGTTGTCTTTGCAAGTTGGTCGCACGAGAATTTTGATATTCTGGATGAGATTTTTGATGCCTTGGACGATGATGTTTTCCTGTCCCGGCATCCTTTTGGATGGTCTTCGTGCAACCAAGGGAGCCACCTCATTATGAGAACACAACAATTTTGCAAGAGTTTTCTCTCTACCTGAGTCGATGCATTTTTCTTTTACTTTTGTTATTTGGCTTTTGCTATAGGTTTTACTTTTACAGGCGTTGTTGCTGCTCCCAAGCTCCTGCTCCTTTTTGTCCGAGTATTGTTGCTCGTTTGGTTTATTTTTCTCTTTTCTTACATGTAATAGTTTCTTTCTTTTTTGATTAATGAATGGGCTTTGCCCCTAATTTTCCCAAAAAAAAATATTGAAAAATTATGACCACTACTTGTTGTGAGCAAAAAAAATTATAAGAAAATCTTTGTACTTTTTTTTGGGAAATTTTGGGGAAATCTTTGTTCTTGAATTAGTTAAAATAATTTAATTAATACTTCATTTCGAATAATATTTTTAATACTCTGTAAAATTTCTGTAAAAAAATAATTTTTGAAATCTATTATAAAAAAGTAGCATTTTAGTACAATTTTCTTAAAGTAGAAAAAAAATGTTAAACATAAATTATGGTCGTGATTCGAAAAGCAAAGCAGCAAGATAGTTATCCCAATCAAAGCCTACAAATGATCATAAATTATATACTAAAAAATACAGTTAAAAACTTTAAGACACCATTTGAGGGACCAAATAATCCCTGGATTTGCATTACTGTAATAAAGAAGAGAACTCTGTTAGAGGAATCCAATGAGCTTAAGATATATCAATTTGAATGTCATTAAGGCACTTAAATGCCAACATAATCTTGCATTGTCAAGGGGATTAACAGATATCATCCAATGAAATATGTGGAGATTTTTGCTAAATTAATGTAAATGTCATTTCAAAAAATTATAAATGATTTTACATCTATATATGAAGAGGAGCTTGCTTGAGAGAGAGAGCTCATGATGAAGAACCCTAAAGCTCTATTGAACGACATCATCAACTACCACCCATTGACCATCATCAAAACTATTACCAATGTCAAACGACACTAACAAGAAAATCACCCGCAATTGACATCAATGTCATGGCCCATCATTACATATAAACCCATCATCCATCCTTGACACCAACAATGAGAGCCATCAACGCCAGCAAGGTCACCGTTTTCCTTCAACACTAACATCGATCTTGCTAAAACCAATAAAGTTGTCATCCGTGGTTACTAACAAGTCATTGTATGTTGCCAACAATAATGTCAACACCTTCTAGTTCCTACAAGGCATTTGCCCGCCATCGACACCAATACTCATACCCACCAACATCAAGAAAGTCGGCATTTTTCATTGACAATAATCCTAATACTCACCATCACCAATAGATTTGACATCCATCATTGATATCAACCTATGCCAACAAAATCGTTACTTGTCTGTCCGCATCAACAACAATAATAGTGAAGCAAATAATATCATTTTCCACTACCATCAATAAGGCCGTTACTTACCATTAATATTAATGTTGACATTCATCGAAGCTAAGATGGTTCTCATCCGCATTTGCCAAAAAAGATTGGCCCTTGTTGCATGGCAATACTAATGGTGATGGACATTAACACCAACAACTTCATTGCCGATAATGTCAATGATCTTTGTCTTCAGCTGGTCGTCTTGAACAAAGCTAATGCACGTATTCATATCACTATCGATGGCGCTACATATCAACATTAACGCTGATACTCGATGTGGTTGCAAACAATAATGCTTGACATAAATACCAAAATCGACATCCAACTTCAACTCGAATGCCAGCACTTTCCATTTTCACTAAGGTCGATGTTCCCATTCTTGATCGTTGATCCCCTTTAATAAAGAAAGCAATCAAGAAATATCATCAACTTTCTCTTGATGATAACTCCAATGCCTTAAAGGCTTCTCATACTTCCACCAAAAAAGCCAATCTCTAATTGCGAGAATTGACATAATTTGTAACTTACACTCACACTTGAGTAAATCATTGCAAAATATAAGACAAATAATAAAATATTAAGACATTCATATATAATTAATTAAAAGAGAATTTTCATAGTATGTGAAATTAATTAATAAAATCAGATATTTGATATTTTATGAGAATTAATAAAAATTACATTTTATTTAAATCAGACTATCTAATTATGAAGGAGAGGCACATAATTTAATAATTAAATCAGACTATCAATCTAATTTAGAAAGAGTGATTATAATTAAATGGTAGTGGTTAAGTAATGGTTGATTATTATATTATCCTTAAAGCAGCTTCAGTTGGCATCAGACCGGTTTGGTGAAAAAATATTAAATATATCGCACAAATTCCAAATTTTGGGTATTTCAAAATAAAGAGAGAAAATAAAAAAATAAAAAATAATGTTCTATTTATTATTATTATTTTTACTCTTTCAGGCCAGCTTTTTTTTCAGATTTTTTTTTTAGTAATTCCATTATGATTGAGCATTTAATTAGTATTTAATTTTTCTAATTCGTCTATTAAAAATTTGAATTGTTTATAAATAAATATGGGCCATCAATTCATTAGTAAATTCGTTATTTTTTTAAAATAAATTTATAATAAAAATAGGTATATTGACGATACGAATATGATGAGTTAAAGTTCCTAATTTTGATGCTAGTAAAAGCTTAACTATTCAAAATAACAATAAAGTGGGCCAGAGATAGAATCTCTTTCATCCCCACTTTCTTCTCCCCTCAGTTAATTTGTGGTTTTGTTTCTTACAATTCGTCCAACAATTTCTTTTTGAGTGCTGTTTATGGTTCTAACTCAGCTGATGAGAGAAAGATTCTTTGGCAACAATTACAATCCAATTCTCCTTCCCCAGATAATTCGTGGATTATCATTGGTGACTTTAATTGTTGTAGGTATCAAAATGAGAAGTCTGGGGGATCTCCTCTCCATCATAGCAGGACGGGAGATTTTAATTCATTTGTTTTTGATAACCAACTTATTGACCTATCTTCTTCAGGGCTTTTTTATACTTGGTTTAATCAACAAACAGAGAATTCTATCCACATTAAGCTGGACAGGGCTATTGTGAATGAAGCTTGGATACATAGTTTCCCGCTATCTTATTATTATGTGGATATGCCTCTTTGTTCTGACCACAGTCCCATCATCCTTAAAAATGGCAATCCTGAAATCATCTACTCCCGTTTCCAGTTTAAGAATTTTTGGACTTCTTATGATGATTACTGGGGTCTTATGCTTGAAACCTTTCTACAGCCCACTGTTGGAAATCCTCTGATGGATTTTTCCAATAAATTGAGAAATTTCAAAGCTGCCATCAAATTGAAAAAGTGGGGCTCAGCTAACTCCATTCAACCTGAACTTAATCGTCTTCAGGAAAAGCAGATGGCCCTTCTAAACTCTCTTGATGCTGACCCGTTGAACAACACTCTAAATTTTGAGCTGAAAAACATTAATGGTCAAATTGCTGACCTTTCTTCTTCCTGGTCCTCTTGGATGTCTCAAAGAGCAAAAGCCAAATGGCTCAAACATGGGGAGGACGACCTTAAATTTTTATATTCCAAAATTCGTATGAGAAAATCCTTCAACAGTGCTGCTTTGCATAACATTATTAGAGACAATTTGGGGAATACTGATAAGCAGAAGGTTATCTCTCATTTTCAAGATCTGTTCAATACTGTTGCTCCATCTTCTCAAGAACCTGCCTTCTTCCCGGTTGGACAGACTATACATAATACTGATTCTAAATTCCTGATTGAACCCATCACTGAAGCCGAAATCAAGTCCGCTGTATTCTCCGGAGCTTCTTCATCTTCGCGTGGTCCTGATGGATATAATTTCCATTTTTATAAATCGGGTTGGCACATTCTTGGGCCCTCATTATGCAAAGCTATTCAATCCTTTTTTATTAAAGGATACATTCCACTTGGGATAAAAGCCACTGCTTTATTCTTGATTCCCAAAACTTCTCATGTTAACACCTTATCAGATTTCAGACCAATATCTCTTTGCAACACTTTGTACAATATCATTTCTAAGATTTTAGCTAATAGGCTTAAAGCTTATATGCCTTGCATCATTGATATGGCTCAATCTGGTTTCATTAAAAATCGGATCTCCACTGATAATGTAATTCTTGCATCTGAATTACTGAGATATTTTAGGAAGTGTGCCAACGATCCTTATTTTTGTGCCAAGTTGGATATAAAAAAGGCTTTCGATTCCATCTCTAGAGAATTCATACTTCAAAGAATGGCGCAAAAGGGTATTCCTCATTTGTTTATAAACTGGGTCAAAGCCTGTATTACTAATGTGAATTATTCGATATGTATGGAGGGCCAATTGGTGGGGTATATACCGTCTACAGTTGGGCTAAGGCAAGGTTGTCCCTTAAGTCCTTATCTTTTTTGCATAGCTATGGATGCATTATCTAATATGCTTGATAATACGACTGTTGGTCCTTCCTTTCAACCTGTTAAGATCAATGGCTTCAAGATATCGCACCTACTGTATGCGGATGATGTCCTCATTTTTGGGAAGGCCAGTGTGCCGAATTGCCAAACCTTAAATGATATCTTAAACAAGTTTGCATCTTCCTCTGGTCTTGTGGTTAACCCAGATAAAAGCTCCATTATTATGCAAGATCATGCTTCTAACTGGAATGATATCTGTGACACTCTAAACATCCACAAAGTTTGCAATTCCATATCTTACCTAGGTATTCCTATCACTTCCAAAAGACCTTTGGTATCCCATTTCTCTCCTCTCCTTGATATTATTTCTAACAAGCTTTCAGGATGGAAAGCGAAAACTCTATCTTTTGCAGGCAGACTACAATTTCTAAGATTTACAATATGGAATACAATTGCATACTGGATTTGCGGGGCTATTATACCTAAATACTGCTGTAAGCAGCTTGCTAAATATTCTGCCAAATTTTTATTTTTTGGGAATATTGAGACTAGGAAGCTACATATGGTCTCTTGGGCTAATACTTGCAAACCAAAAAATAAGGGAGGCATAGGTTTACCATCCCTTCAAGCTATCCGATACTCTTATGACTGTTCACTAATTCTTAGAATATACAAATGGCAATCACAGTTATCTGAATGGTATTTTTCAAATCATTGCTCTCCATGGAAATTACCTGCCCCCTCATCTTCAGCCATGTGGAAAAGCATCTGCTGCTCTGCTATTCAAGCTAAGCCTAATATGGTTTTTAAGGCCACTGAGAATTGTCCCATTAGCCTTCTATGGGATCATTGGCTTAACGGTAAATGTTTAAAAGATATCCCTGAGTTCATTTCTGATTCCATCTTATGCCAGGATTTTGCCAAGCTGAATACCTTTATTTATGGTGGTAACTGGAACATTTCTAGTAGGTTTTCTGATAACTTCAAAAATGCCATTTCCTCTATCTCTATTATCTCAGGCGGTAGAGTGAATTGTTTATCTTGGGGAAATACTCGAAGGCATTCGTTTTCCTGTTTTTTACAGGATTATTATAAGGGGGAAGATGATGTTCCCTGGCACAAAGTTGTTTGGCATAAGCATTCAAATTTAAGGTTTTCTGTATACGCTTGGCTATGTTTTGTTGGTGGTCTTAAAACTGCGGAGGCTTTAAGAAAAAGGAATTTGGACGTGGACCCTGTCTGCATTCTTTGTCACTGTCATGCTGAAAACATCTCTCACCTATATTTTGAATGTGATTTCACTTTCAGTGTTATTAGCTCCCTCCTTCCTTCTATTAATTCCTTTCTTTTGAGACCTACTCTTCTCCAAATTTCTGACCACTTTCTTAATGGTGGTAGTTCGTTGGGGTGCCCTGAGGTCAATTTTTTGATCCTGTGGGCAACTGTTTATACTATTTGGAGAGAAAGGAATGGAAGAAAATTTGCTCAACAGTTTAAAAGCAGCATTACTATCAAAAATCATATTAAGAAGGTGGTGGCGATTAAACTTAAGAAATGGGAAAAACATTGAATGTTATATTGGTTGTCTGGCTTCAATTATCTGGAACTTTTTATTTGCGGGATCGGTTAGTATCCCCTTTCTTCTCGAGCAATATTATCTGGGAGTTTATGCAAGCTGGAATGAGTCTACGAGAATGTCTTACAGGGGGCGATGATGTACAACATTTCATCCTCCCCCTGGGTGGCGATTTTTGCAACATTTCTATATTTGATGGCAAACCTGGCAACCGGGGGATATGGTTTATTAAGGGATGAAATCTGTTTTTTCTGAGCCAAATCTATCCCTCAAGACCGATTTAACCCATCTTGGGGTTCTCTTATTTGCTGGAAGGAAATTTTCTATTATTTTACAGGAATCATGGCTTTGCTCTGTCAGTGGATTGACGTGGATGCTGGGTTGATCGTGATTTCCTAAGGGCTGTTGGTTCAATGGCTGTTGACCTCGTTTTTCGCTCGAGCACATTTGATCGACGCGATTGTTCCTCGTCGAGTTCAATTTGACCCGAATCGATTTCAATTTGAGTTCAATTTGGTTTGATCAAATCATCGAACTTAGCTCGATTTTAAATTGAGCTGATTTGAACCAGTTTCGCATCCAAACCTAACTCAAATCAACCCAAATTAATCCTAAATAAATTCCAATTGACTTTTGGCTTCGTTTGAATGAATTCCTAAATTGAGAAATCGCTTCAACAGTCCGATCTCCCCGAATCCTAACCCTGCCGTTACTGCGATGCTCGGGTGGTGAGACGCTCTTTTTTTAGGAAGAATACAGTCGTCGATCGACGAAGAGCAGCACGGCAGAGCATGGTTTGGTGTTTGGAAGCGAAATCGAATGGACGAAGCAGCGAGATTACCTCCTAAGCCCGCGATTCTCCGAGGCATTCGTTCCTGCCCACTCTCTTTCTCGGTTTTCTTTGCTCTGAGGCACCCGCCGCCCCTTCCCTAGGGCAGTCCCCCTGAGTTCGAAACTCCAGCCCCAACCTAGGCGGGATCCTAGTTCTCCTCTCTCCCTTGCGCGACCAGTTCGATAGCATCCCCGATCTTCCCCCTTCGAAGCCCGTCCGACCTCCAAGTTCTCGTCCCTTTCTCTGTTCGCACGACCCCAGGAGGCAGCCCGACGCCGGCCAAGCTCCGGTGCCTCTTCCTCCCTTGACTTGGTACGGTCTGAGACCGAACCCGACGATCCCGACAATCCCGACGCCGAAGCTCCTCCCCTCTCCAGCTCTCGGTTTCGCCTCCTAGGCCGAACCCGTCGCCAGCTCAAGTTGCCCGATCTCTAAGCCATCGTCCCTGCTGGTCGTGTGAGCAAGAGGAAACCGAAACCCCTTCTCTTCCTCCAGCTCCTAGTTTCGCACTCCAGGACCGAACCCACTTCGCCCTCTCCGAACTGAATCCGACGCCTAGACCGACCCAAACGCCATTTTGTGAGGTGAGTATATTTCCCCTTCTTCTTCTTCTTCTCTTGATCTTCTTTCTCCCTCACTTTCTTCTTTACGATGTTTCACACTTTCATGTTTCTCTCATCTTGAGCTTTGTCTATTTCGATATGAACTTGAGAAGAACAAAATCAGTATCTCAAATAGAGGTGAATATGCATGTTAATACACAAGCTATGCTTAGCGATTAGTGTTTCATTCCTTAAGTTTATGATTTGCTTAGGTGACTGAGTTATGAAATTAAGCAAGTTTCCTTATCAAACTCTCTTGCAAAGGTATAGTACTATTCTACTGTATTGGCACGATCAATAGAGAGCTTCATTTCTTTCTTTCTTTTTTTTTTATGAGAAATTTTGTTGCTCCTAGTGGGAGCTTTCACAGCTTAAGTTTTCTCTGATTGCATGTATTTGGTCATGAAAATTTTCTGGAATCATGTGTTCTTGATTCAAAGTATTTGGGATACTGTGGACTATGGCATTTCTATTTTTTTTTTCTTCGTCTTGCTTTATTTTCATGAAAAAAAAATGTGTCTACTCAATAGAGTTTACTTTTTGGAGAAAATTGTTGGAATGATGGTTGATTTATATACTTGATTAATTTACAATAGTTTAGTTATAGCATTTTCAGGTTTGTATGAGTTAGAAGTTTAATTCTCGTATAAGTTTATTTTATACAATTTTACAAGTATATTGCACACAAGATGTTTGGAAAAATGCCATTGGAGGATAATGAGGGTGTTTTGGTTTGAGATGAAGCTTCACTTTAATTACAACTCTTGAATCTTATGGTCGGCACTTTGTTTGTGATAAATGTTGGTGAATCTCAAGCAAGGTTTTGTTGATACGTTTAAATTAAATGTGCACGTGAACTTTTCATAAGTGTAGGTGCAAAGTACTAGTTGCTATGTTCACTTCAAGTACCTTTACGAAACCCTTCGTTGTGTGCATATTTTGTGATGATCATTGTTGAGTTTGCTACAATACACATTGAGTTGTCTTGTTTTGGAATGAATAATTGATATATGAGCTATACTTTTAATTCATGTCATATGATTTTGAAGTTTATGCATTTGGGTGGCAAGGTTTGAGAAGCCACATTGTCTTTTTATTAAATCATGCATGCAAGGTGTTTGGAGAAATGCCTTTAAGAAATTTTTGTGATATTTGGTTGGAGACTCATGAAGTATGCGAAGCCTAAATATTGGAACCTTTTGGAGTAAAATGTAGTGGAATAGTCTTTATCTCTTATTGCAAAGTTGATGTTTTGAATGTCTCTTTGAATGGTAGCTTCTCCAAAATTATTATTGGGTGAATCATGGGAGGTTTTTGGAATTGATTGGTTGAGTCAAATCTAGTAGGTGCACAAATCATGACTTTCTTTCCAACTTGCTTTATGTGAGTTTGTAAATGTGGTATGCCAAGTTGTTTGTGGAATGTCGTTGGAAAGAGATCATGATTGTTTGAGCAGCATTAAGACCTTGTTTGGTAGCATCCTTTTATTTGAAGTATTTCTAACATGCTATCTAGAAACTTGCAAGTGAAACTCTAAAAAAAGGGAATGGCTTCTTTGATTAGTTCTTACTCATGGAATTTATAAGCATGCTTGTTGATTCCGGTCAAACATTATCTAAGGCTTTGAGAGTGTACTTGGTATGAAAGTTTTAAATATCATCTCTTTTGCTCTTTATTATAATATTCGATATAGATCATTGGATAAAGTTTGTAGTGATCCAAACATTTGTGTATGTACCCGAAAGCATGATTTCTACGTACCTTTAAAATAGAATTTCAAATATGAGTTGCTCTTCTTTGCTAATGCTTTCAAACAAAAAAAAAATTATTGTTTTAAGGAGATATTTAAACATGAAAATTTGAGATCATCTTCTCTTTACAAAGTTTGAAGTTCTTGCAAATGATATAGTGAAGTTCACTTTGCATATATCTTGAAACATGCAGGATTGGGATGTGATTAGTATAGCTTTGTACTTAATGTCATAGGCTAATTTAGAGGAGTATAGTTGATATTGATTAGAACTATACTTACAAATCGTATGTTTTGTACCGCTAAAGTAAGCTTATGGATTTGGGTTAAAATGCTCTTAGAGGTACTTGATAGCTTATGGGTGTGAAAATTGGAAGCTTATTGGAGAATAACTATGCATCTCATGTCTTGAATTTATATTGTATTGTGATGGTAGCATGCTCTTTTCTCTTGAATTTCGGGAGTAAAACTATGTCATAAGAATTTCTTTCTTTTTTTTTAAGTACATTCGGCATAGATGTTAAGCTTGGAAAGTCTTGTGCTATGTAATTTTACTCTTGTTCATTCATGTTTGGCATAAAAAGAAAAGAAGAGAAGAGAAAGAAAGGTTGAAGGGTTACATAAATAGTTTCTCTAATGTCCTCCATGAAGGCATGTCTCTTTTACTTGCAATTACACTTATCCTTTGCAATGCTATGTGGGTGTTTATTTATTAACATGTTTAGAGAAGTTTGAACTTTTGAGTATTTCTCAATATTACATGTATGATTGGCAATGATGGTTTTTATACTTATGAGAGACTAGTTTATTTCACTGTAAATGGATTTCCTTCCGTTAGCATTTAAAGTAGCATACATTTATGGATTTCAATGTTTCTATCGAATTTGTGTTGGAGATATTGAGTAGTCTCTTCTTCCTCTTTGTTTGTGATTCTTTGTCGGGAGAATGAAGATGATTTGGAAAGTTAAAAAAAAATGTTTCGTATTGAAAGATTTTATGGATGATTTTATGGTTGAAAAAGCTTTATGAAGGTTTTGTAAGTTGATTTGTATCGAGAGGTTTTATCATGAGTTTTGTGAATCATTCTATGGTCGGAGGTCTTTAAGAGGTTTTTGTAAGTTATTTTCATATTGAAAAGTTTTGTGAACTTGATTTTTGTAAAATAAAAAAAGGTTTTGTTTTACTTATGTTAAGATGGATTAATATTGGCTTTAGATCGATTTGCTTTAAAGAGTTTTATGCGACGAATTTTACGAGTGCTTTACAATGAGTGGTTCTTATAAAACCTTCTCGTTGAAAAGCTTTATGGTTTTCTACCCCACTCCAAATGAAAGGAGGTGCTTGATTATGGGTTGTCGGGTAGAATTTTTGTGTCAAAATAAAACGAAAAGAAAAATTTATTTTTGGGTAGATGGCTTTTTGGGGAGTTTTGTGTAGTTGCTCATTTAGAAACTTTTGTAAGTCATTTTGAACTCTATAAGGTTATGGTTGGGCCTGTGTAGAGAATCCCTATAAGGTCATTTAGGGGTGATTAGTGTTTTCCTATTTGAATTGAGTTCTCTTAGTGATTATTTCTAAAAGAGCGAGTTTGGGAGAGTTGAAGCTTTGAGGGAGCTTTATGTTTGTAGGTGCTTAGTGTCTTTTTGGAAGCAAGATAGGATTACCTCCCCTTTATGTTAGCTTATAAGGATAAAGAGAGTATTGGATGAGTTCAAAGCAAGGTGAATTTAGTTGTAAGTCTAGTTTTTTTTTTAGAGGTCTTTTTCCCCTTAGTCATTGTAGGGTTTGGTTTAGAGTGTTATAGATGGATGTATTAATCGTATCAAGTGCCTCATTTGGAGTGGGAACAGTAAAGGGCATTGAAATGTTGCTTTAGGATACACTTGTCTTCAAAGAAGTGTGTCCAAAACAACAATGCCTACATCCCTTTTATTTGTAATTTTCATTCTTTTCTTTCTACTGCTTTGCTATAAATCCTTAAACCTAGTGATACATATACGAGAATCCTAAGGATTAGAAAACAAAACTTCATTTCGTTTCCTACAACCTTAGTGACACCTAAGGACAAAAATTAACGACCGAGTCTTAGAAAACATAGACTTAGGATGCATGCTCCTTATAGGATAGAGACATCAAAACTAAACTTAGCGACACGGGTTCCTAGGTTTAACATTTTCTTTCTTTAATCCATTAATAATCAACCAATCATTTATAACATAACTCTTAAAATGTGTTAAAAAATTCTTAATTCTTAATCAAATTATTATTAACATTTATAATTATTAAACTTCAAGTCTAAGACATAAATCTAAATCAAATCTAACTAATCTAATAATAAATTCCTAACCAATCCAAAGTTTAAAAGCTGTAGACAAAAATTAGGAGATTAAATATGAAGCTGAAATTCATTAGGACTAAAATACTCTTAAAGATCAAACCTTAGACTAATCTTTTAAAATCTATAAACAAATCCCTTAATACATAACAACCACTCCAAAAATGAAGTTTATTGGATGGACTACTCCGGGCTGCGGGGCTAAGTGTCCTAAGAAGGCTGGTTCCTCGAGCCTGGTGGCACAACGCCACGAATGGATTTAATGGAGTGTTAAACTTAAATTAATTTCTTAATTGGTTTAAGTCAAACCCTAATTGATAATAAATTGCCTAATCTATATTTCTTTTCTAATTTATAACCAACTAATAATTGAACAAAGTTGATTACCACTGGGTAACCCAGGCCTACGAGGCTATTAAGTTAGCCCCAAGGAGGGTGAAATAAACCTCACGGCCTCGGTGTGAAACAAAGGTGATAATCAATCAAATCCTAAAACAAAATCTCTAAAATTAATCCTAAACTACTAATATTTCAACCTAAATTAAAATTTCTCTTTTGGCCTTTTAACAAACCAAATGCGAATAACTTGAACCAAATCATCCTACATAGGATCTATCCAAAATTGCACAGCCTACAGACACCTAGACTTGTTTGGGTTAGGACACGACTTCTAGCCCTAGGTTAGGCTGACATTTTCTTTCGTTATTCAGTATTTACTACATACACATGCTTTATAATTGTTACTATTAGATTTCCTGTTTGTTACATTCTTACTTACATGCATTTATTTTTTGAATGGCATCTACGCTCATTCTTGTATTTTTCTTTCACTTGTCTTGCGAGGTACATTGGGGTAATTCGCTAGCTTGAGGCTTTTGAGTGGCCGCGCCACAATCGAGGAGTATTTGTTTATAAGCTTGTAAGTGGCAGCGCCACAATCAGGTATGACCTCTGCAACTTGTAAATCAATTTTCTTTTAATCATGTATCGAACTGTTACACTCCACACACAAATTGTTAATAGGTATTCTAGCATGTGTAGGTAGCCAGCCATAGGGTAGTTCACTAACGAAGCTTTGGCCCTATAGGTCAAAGCTTGCCCCCCTTCTGTGAGCCCTAGAGACCATTAGGGTCATTTAGGCCTGTAGAGTAGGCCACCTATTATGCCGGTTGGCATCGTTGTTTTCCCACACGAAGTGGGCATCATTGTTTTTATGCTAGGACTTTGGCCTTTTCCGGTTTTGGGTACGATACCCCTCCCCCCTTTTTTTTTTCTTTCTTTCTGTGAGCCTTAGAGACCATTAGGGTCATTTAGGCCTGTAGAGTAGGCCACCTACTCGTGCCATTGGGCACCGTTGTTTTCCCACACGAAGTGGGCATGACTCTGATGATTTTCTGTGCGGGTATCTTGCCTGAAGGATACCCTTAGGGTGTGTTTATTTACTTTTTCTGTACTTTGAATGTCATGCATACGTTCTTACACACTTTTCTCCACAATGCACTTTACATACATACATGCCTTGCATTAGTGGATCTAAGGACATTTCTTATTTATGCATCTTTTCATGCATCATACAACGATAGGTCTATTCGTCTGCATATTATAGAGTCGTTGATTTAAGTCTTTTAGACTATTAATCCTTGATTCCTTAAGATAGACCCTTCCCATCTTGCATACATATAGGACGGTTGATTGTGCTTAGGATTTTAGCTGGCTTCCTTTTTCAGGCAAGGAATAAGTCCAGATTGCTTTAGCTAGGTCGTAGGTGTTAATATCGTATGTACGATATTACATCTTTTATAGATTTAGGGTCTAAGGTGAGTGGTATAGGTGTACCACTATACATCTTATTGGTGGGTAAGCTCTCCATCCTTTTGGGAGTCATAAACCCTACCCATCTGCGTCACACAAATGACGCCATCTCCTTCTCTCATGCATGTTTGAGTGTAGTGTCTTCTCTCTTTTTCTCCACTTTTCTCTTCCTCGGGCCGTCCGAATGTTGACTGAATCATGCGTGTTGATTAAAGCCAATTTGGGACTTTCTTCCTCTTTGATTAGGAAAGCCTAGAAAATTCCCTTGCACTAAACCCATTCGAGAAGATAATCTAACATCCCTAATCGAGAGTTTTCTTAGATCAAGGTCTAAGATGTAATTAACTACGGGGGCTTGCGCCCGTAGGAAACCGATCCCCACAATCAAATAAACCCTATTCGATGCTGATGTGTCGAATAGGGGAAATCTCGTGAACTTTTGGGTTATAGATATTATTATCCATCGAGGTTGGTAGGTGAAAGCCGTTATCCTTCATGGCTAATCGTATCTATAACTCCATCTGCTCTTCCATTGGCCTGCTTGTGCCGAGTGTAAAGGCCTACGACCATTTTGTCCTACGGGATAGTGTGATCGTACCCTTTGCATTCGAACCACACGAGCGGAATCCTTTCGGAGACCCACAATGGCGATATGAAGTTCTTATGCCTGTGGATTATTTGACGCTTGGTTGCTCTTCCTTCTGGTTGCTGTGACTTCAACGAGCTTTTTGCTGGCTGCTATTTGCTGTTTTTGTTAAATTTCTTTCTCTATACCTATGCTAGTTGGAAAGTTTTGTTTTTTATTTTCCACTAGTTTTTGTTTTTTGGCCAATGGTATAGTTTTTTGCTGTTTGCTCCTTGGAGCTGCTTTGTAACTGGAGGTTTTCACCTCTTTTTTACCTTCTTTAATATACGGGCTCTGCCCTTAAAATTCCCAAAAAAAAAATAACAATAAAGTGCTATGAATTTTGATTGAAATTATTAGAATATCAAATATAATAAATCGAGCTTCTGCATATTTGAGGAGGCTATAATGAGGTGAAGCCATTGACATCAATGCCGACAACCACCATTATCATTATGATTGACAATCAACATCGATATCAATGCCAATGATCATCATGGCTACCAAGGTCGATATACATCATTGACACAATGTTCTTACTTGCTAATGTTGCTAAGGTCAACACACATTATCAACATTGATGTCAGTGCTTGTCATTGCCATTAAGGTTGATGCACGCTATCAAGACTAATGTTGACACCCATCATCTCCGCTAAGATCGATGAGTCATTTATACAATATCGGAGCCAAAATTTCCAGTAAAATTGATGTCCACCATGACCACTGATACGTCATGCAAAAATTATCTTAATCGGGCACGAATCTCGAGACAAAAAGCTAGCTGGAAACTTCAAAAATTAAATTCGGGAGCACCTGAACTCCGATTTCAGCGAGCTTATAGTCAAACTGAGCGTCTCAGAAATACAAACCCAACGACACCAAGATCAACCCAATCCGAGCCCAAATGAGTCCAAATCAAGGGCTCAAAGCGCTATTGGAAGGTTCAAACCGCAATTTGAGTTACCAAACAGTCTCCGATTTTGACGAGCTTATACTCGAATCGAACGGCTCGACGAGACAAATCCAACGAGCCCAAGATCATCAAATTCCAACATCACTAAGGCCTTTAAATGTCCAACAAACAATACATGATCAAATGATTCGATATCGGCCGTCCATTCAAACCACTCCCAATTAGCCCTTGATCTCACACCTATTTACGGGCTATGCCACTCCAGAAAAACTATAAATAGAGCCCTCATTCTACACCAAGGGGACTCAAGGGAAGAGAGAGAAGAAGAAGAGGAGAAAGGGGAAAAGGAGATTCCTCACCTCCTCGACCACAGCCGGAGCTCTTCCTGCCGCCTGAAGACGCCGGAACTCTGCCGGATTTTTAGTAAACGCCGGGAATTTGCACAACTTCCACGTGATGCTGAAATTCTTCTCATTTAACGATAGAGTTCCCTCCTGACGCCGAAACTCCGCCCAAGGGAGGCTGGATTTCTCCTATGCCGCCAACAGACGTCGGACTTCTACCCGACGTCGGACCTTCACTCTTCGCCAAGTCTCTACCCGATGCCAGACTTCTACCGGTTATCGGACTTCGCTGGACATCTATGCGAAGATGCATTTCTTTTCATTGCTGGACTTCTACCTGACGCTGTCCTACTGATCTTCGTTTTCAGACTACAGTCCTTCCGACCTCCGTCGCCAGCTGACTACGATCCTCCTGACTTACGTCGCCCGCCGACTACAGACTTTCCGACATCCATCGCCCGTTGACTACGGTCCACCTGACTTATGTCGCCCGCCGACTACAGTCCTCCGTCGCCAGCTGACTACGGTCCTCCTGACCTACGTCGCCCGCCGACTGCAGTCCTTCTAACAAAGTGAACATGTCAATAGTGATCCTTTGTATTTACATCATGTAATGTACTCCATAAGATGTACATCAAGCTAAGACCTTCCACCAAGGAAGGGCCTCATTTGTAATCAACTGCAATACAAGTGGATTCATTCAAACTGGGCTAGGCCCCGTGGTTTTTCCCCCTTTTACAGGGGTTTTCCACGTAAAAATCTTGGTGTCTCATAAATGCTAGACCCTCTCTCCTTATCTGATTGCGTGCGGGATTTTCGTACAACGCTAAGACGATAAACTTTATATTTCTCTACCGCCGCGAATACTCCTGAACGCAACAGTTTGGCGCCGTCTGTGGGAACGTGGTTCCCGACTGGGGGGCAACTTTTGCTCCAATCTCAAAAGATCACTCATAGAATCAATATCATAAGAAGCAGATGCAGACTGGGGGGCAACTTTGACTCAAACCATGGTCAAATAGATCCTCTAATACCTTCAACACCAAGTTGATATTTCAGGAATATCCGAGCAAATGCAAGGATACTTCAAATCAATTACAAGCTTTATACAGTTCATTGTTGGACTTTTACTCCTCGAGTAAGGTCTTAACCTCGACCTCAAAAAGGCAATAACGGTCTAAAAATAGACCATTCTTCACCTTTGATTCGGGATACACGCGGCATTCGCCCCCTCCCAATCAAGGTAAAATCGATCCTAGGGGGATCCGATTTGGCCTCTTCCACACAGGTTAACGTCATCGAGCAAAGGCTCAGACATACAACCTCGGATAGGTCTCACATCCTTGGTGGATTCTCTAGGCCTCTTCCACACAGGTTAACGTTGTCGAGCAAAGACTCCGACATACAACCTCGGAAAGGTCTTACATCCTTGGTGGATTCTCTCGGCCTCTTCCACACAGGTTAACATCGTCGAGCAAGGATCCGACATACAACCTTGGAAAGGTCTTACATCTTTGGTGTATTCTCCCGACCTCTTCCACACAGGTTAACATCGTCGAGCAAAGACTCTGACATACAACCTCAGAAAGGTCCTACATCCTTGGTGGATTCTCCCGACCTCTTTCACACAGGTTAACGTCGTCGAGCAGGGCTCCGACGTACAACCTCAGAAAGGTCTCACATCCTTGGTGGATTCTCTCGACCTCTTCCACACAGGTTAACGTCGTTAAAAAAAACTCTGACATACAACCTCGGATAGGTCTCACATCCTTGGTGGATTCTCTCGACCTCTACCACACAGGTTAACGTCGTCGAGCAAAGGCTCCGACATACAACCTCGGAAAGGTCTTACATTCTTGGTGGATTCTCTCAGCCTCTTCCACACAGGTTAATGTCGTCGAGCAAAGGCTCCGACATACAACCTCGGAAAGGTCTTACATCCTTGGTGGATTCTCCCGACCTCTTTCACACAGGTTAACGTCGTCGAGTAGGGCTCTGACGTACAACATAGGAAAGGTCTCACATCCTTGGTGGATTCTCTCGACCTCTTCCACTCAGGTTAACGTCGTCGAGCAGGGCTCCGGCATACAACCTCGGAAAGGTCTCACATCCTTGGTGGATTCTCCCGACCTCTTCCACACAGGTTAACGTTGTCGAGCAGAGCTCCGGCATACAACCTTGGAAAGGTCTCACATCCTTGGTGGATTCTCTCGACCTTTTCCATACAGATTAATGTCATCGAATAAATGTTCTAACATACAACCTCAGATAGGTCTTACATCCTTGGTTAACGTCGCCAGAATGCCGTCAAGGGACTTTCATTTAACTTCTTCACAAAGTTAAATTTCTACCCGATGTTGAATTTTCTCTTGTCGCTGAATTTTTGCCTTGTAGGACTTTCGTCGGAATTCTGTCCGTCGACGAATTCTCGTCGGTCTTCTACCCGACGTTGAACTTCTACCCGAAGTCGGACTTCTACTCATCATCAGACTCCTGCTCGTCGATGAATTCTTGTCGGTCTTCTACCCGACGTTGAACTTCTACCCGACGTCGGACTTCTGCTCGTCAGCGGACTTCTACTCGTCGTCAGACTCCTGCTCGTCGAAGAATTCTTGTCGGTCTTCTACCCAACGTTGAACTTCTACCCGACGTCGGACTTCTGCTCGTCAGCAGACTCCTACTCATCCTCGGTCTTCTACCCGGCGAAGGACTTCTCCTTTTTGTCGGACTTCTGCTTGTCAGCGGACTCCTACTCATCGTCAGACTCCTACTCGTCGACGAATTCTCGTCGGTCTTCTACCCGATGTTGAACTTCTACCCGACGTCAAACTTCTGCTCGTCAGTGGACTTCTACTCGTTGACAGAAAATAGGGGGGCAACTGATACGTCATGCAAAAATTATCTTGATCGGGCACGAATCTCGAGGCAAAAAGCTAGCCGGAAACTTCAAAATTTAAATCCGGGAGCACCTAATCTCCGATTTCAGCGAGCTTATAGTCAAACTGAGCGTCTCAAAAATACAAACCCAACGACACCAAAATCAACCCAATATGAGCCCAAATGAGTCCAAATCAAGGGCTCAAAGCGCTGTTAGAAGGTTCAAACCGCAATGTGAGTTACCAAACGGTCTCCAATTTTGACGAGCTTATACTCGAATCGAATGACTCGACGAGACAAATCCAACGAGCCCAAGATCATCAAATTCCAACATCATTAAGGCCTTTAAATGTCCAACGAACGATACACAATCAAAGGATTCGATATCGGTCGTCCATTTAAACCACTCCCAATTAGCCCTTGATCTCACGCCTATTTACAGGCTATGCCACTCCAGAAAAACTATAAATAGAGCCCTCATTCTACACCAAGGGGACTCAAGGGAAGAGAGAGAAGAAGAAGAGGAGAAAGGGGAAAAGGAGATTCCTCACCTCCTCGACCACCGCCGGAGCTCTTCCTGCCGCCTGAAGACGCTGGAACTCTGCCGGATTTTTAGTAAACGCCGGGAATTTGCAGAACTTCCACATGATGCTGAAATTCTTCTCATTTAACGATAGAGTTCCCTCCTGACGCCGAAACTCCGCCCAAGGGAGGCCGGATTTCTCCTCTGCCACCAACAGACGTCGGACTTCTAACCGACGTCGGACCTTCACTCTTCGCCAAGTCTCTACCCGATGCCAGACTTCTACCGGTTATCGGACTTCGCTGGACATCTATGCGAAGATGCATTTCTTTTCATTGCTGGACTTCTACCTGACGCTGTCCTATTGATCTTCGTCGTCAGACTACAGTCCTTCCGACCTCCGTCGCCATTCGACTACGGTCCTCTTGACTTACGTCGCCCGCCGACTACAGTCTTTCCGACATCCGTCGCCAGTTGACTACGGTCCTCCTGACTTATGTCGCCCGCCGACTACAGTCCTCCGTCGCCAGCTGACTACGGTTCTCCTGACCTATGTTGCCCGCCGACTGCAGTCCTTCTAATAAAGTGAACATGTCAATAGTGATCCTTTGTATTTACATCATGTAATGTACTTCTTAAGATGTACATCAAGCTAAGACCTTCCACCAAGGAAGGGCCTCATTTGTAATCAACTGCAATACTAGTGGATTCATTCAAACTGGGCTAGGCCCCGTGGTTTTTCCCCCTTTTACAGGGGTTTTCCACGTAAAAATCTTGGTGTCTCATAAATGCTAGACCCTCTCTCCTTATCTGATTGCGTGCCGAATTTTCGTACAACGCTAAGATGATAAACTTTATATTTCTCTACCGCCGCGAATACTCCTGGACGCAACAACCACCAACATCAATGTCATCCATTGTCAATAAGGCTTACTTCTAGCCTTGCAACCAAATTTGGCACTCCTTATCACTAATAAAGAAAAAATAGTACCGCACAAGACAAAGCAAGTTTTGTTTGAGACAATTTTTTACCATAATTTTTTTATTATAATTTTTACTGTTTTTATCAAATTTGTTTACAGTATTTATTGAGATATATCTATATATATCCTTGTTGGTTATGCTATGTGTAGAAGTCGGTATCAACAGTAGTATATATCCTTGTTGGTGATGCTATGTGTAGAAGTCTGTATGAATGGTAGCAATTGACAATGGATGACATCAGTGATGACAACTAACTGATTTAGAAAAAATTGTCCGTAACAAAACTTGCTTTGTCTTGTGCAGTTTCTGTGCTTGTCCCGTGCGGTTTGGCCACGGCTGAACTACCTGGTGTGGTCGTTGAGATGTCTGATTCTTCTGTTTCCCCTATTCGTGTTTTATCCGATTGTGGCGTGCCGCCACCTGTGTGCCCCATGAATCCAGATGTTGCCTCCTCCTCTGTTCAATTGATGTTGGATAAATAGGGTATTGATCAAGCGGATTTAGTGTCAAATGACGGCTTGGAGGGCAATGTCAATTTTATAAATATCCCTATTTCGGTAATATCTAATGTGGAAATAAAAGAGCAGGTGGCTAAGTCGGTGATAAACTATGTTTTGGTTCAAACTGACTGGTTGATTTTAGAGGATTATTCTTCTCTTTGTAGTGGGGAAGAATCTGAGTATCATGAATTTGAGAAGGACCGTTTTGCAATGCATGGTGTTCTTAATGTGAGTGGTAATAAGCAAAAAAGAAAAGGCATGAAGAAATAGTTTTTCTGTTTTGGCACTTGCGATTAAGTTGGTGCCTTTAGATGGTTTATTGGATGATGACGAGGAGGCCCCTACTGCCCCTTGTTTGCTGAGCTAGCTGGCAACCTAGGCGTCTCGACTTTGGATTATGGATTGCGATCGTATTATGTCACCTACGGATGGTCCGTGTTTGGTTGCTAGGTTGGTGCTGGGGGCCTCCATTCCTGGGTCCCCTTTCGTTGTTTTTCCTACTCTATTTGACTTTTTGGGATTTCATTGTTCTGTTTTTCGGGCTGTTGGTCATTTGATGTTGTACCTTTCATTTTATTATTCAATAAATCTTATTTTGTTTTTGGAAAAAAAAAACAAAACTTTAGTTTCGAATTTTGGTAGATTCAATCCTCATAACTGATGATAAATAGAATGGTATTGGCTCATTAATATGATTTCGTTGAATCTTAATATAATTTAAATATTTTATACAAACTTATAGTCTAAATTTTTTGACAAGACGAATCCATTGACATAAAAAATTATATGATCTGCCTGCAAATGAACTCAAATCAAGCACTTGAAGTATAGTTGAAAACTTCTAAATACTTATTTAAGGATCAAATAATCTCCAATTATAGCACGCTTATGATCAAATTGAGTGGCTTGATAGGACAAATCTAATGTGCTTAAGATTATTTGCTTATGATGTCATTAAGATACTCAAATATTAGATAAACAATATATGATCAAAGGAATCAACATAAACCGTAAAATGAAAAGTTTTAGATTCTGGTTAAATATACTAAAATGCTATTCCAAAAAACTTATAAATAGAGTCTCATTCTTGACACGAAAAATAGGTTGAAAAGCTAAGATAGCTAAAGAGCTCTATCGCATTTTCCAGCGATAACTGTTACCAATCACTATTGTCAATCACTGCCACCATTGCTAGACTTCTATAATCGACTACCATCACCTAACTATTAAACTCAAAATGTTAATTGTTCGTTTGTGGAGACTCTACTTCTATAATCCACCTAACGATAGCCGAATAATTACTCTCAACTGTAATGCAACTCATCATGATATGTTGCTTTGGATCTTTGGCTATTAATCAAGAGCTTTTGAGTTCAAAGTTTACATATGTAACGTGTGTGTGAGTTTATCTTAATTGTCTCAAAGTCTAAAAAGAACTATAAATAATGCATTTTCTTCAATTGTGAGAAATAGAAGATTTAAGAAACTTTCACCTTCTTAATTTTTTTACATAAAAAATTCTGATATCTTATAATTTTTTTCTATACATATTAAATATTTTATCAAAAATTAAAATATTACACACACATTCTATCATCATAAAATCCTAATACGTAACAACTTTAATTAATATTTTATATTTTAGATTAGTACAAAATATAAAATATTACGGATTTTAAACAAAGATTAGATTTTTATGCCAATAGGCTTAGGATTCTTTCTGTCAGCCATTTGTTTTCCTCTTCTCTTCGCTTACCTTACCTTTTTTTGTTTCTTTTATATAAACCAAGTATAAGGCCTTATTTGGGTCAATTGTCTTACTATTTTCTAAATCAGTTTTTTTTTTACAAAAAATTTTTAAAATATATTTTTTTGTACTAAAAAGCTGATTTAGAAACCTATAAAAAATTATCCCAAATAAAGCCGAACAGCTTTTGTACTTCTTTTTAAAATGGTTTTTTAATTCTAAAATTTCAAATTCAAGATATTTTTGTACTAGAAAGCTGTTTTAGAAAACAAGAAGAAAGTTGTCCCATATAAGGGTGTCAATATTGGATACGACTCGAAAACCCGTATCGAACTCGACACGAAAATTTCGGGTTCGGGTCAACCCGAAGCCGAATCGGGTCAGGTTCGGGTTAGAGATTTCAACCCGTTTGTAAAACCAGGTTGGGTTTGCCCAGAAACCCAGAATCAACCCGGTTTGACCCGGGTTCGCGTCATTCATGTCCGCGTCCATTCTGTCGCGTTGTCTGAGCCTCTGCGGTCTGTCGAGTCGTCTGCAGCTGTCGGGTTCAACGTCGCGTCCGCGGTTGGTTGTCCGCGTCAAGACTCGAGCGGCTCGAGCGGCTCAAGCGGTAAAGCCCATAGGGCATTCCGGAACCGGATCCGCCATCCGCCTGTTTGGTGACCGCTGTCCTCGCACGGTTGCACCATCGCTGCATCGTACCGTGCGACTCGGACGCTCGCAAACGGACTAACGGAGTCACCGACTCACCGCGTTCGCCATCCATACTCGCAGACGAAGGTCTCCGCCAGCAGTCGCGTCCGCCGCCGGTCCGTTCGCTAGCTATTTCGCGTGCTTGTTTAGCCAGATCGCGGAAATCCGGGTCGGATCGAGTTGACCCGAACCCGAAGCGGGTCGGGTTCGGGTCCCAAAAATCGACCCATTTGCAAAAACAGGTCGGGTTCAGGTTGACCTGAATAGTGCCGGGTCAGTTTTGGCTTCGACCCGAACCTGACCCGTGACCCAAAATTGACACCCCTAGTCCCATACAAAGCCTAAGACTTCGTTTGTGACAGCTTTCTTAATGATTATTAAAATAATTTTTTAGTACAAAATTTATAATTTTAATACTAAAAAATTACTTTAAGTAGCATGAATTAAGAGCAATTTTTATAATCTGTCACAAATGAAGTCTTATAATGAAGAATAGTATCTTATAATCTCATTTTTATTAATGGTTGTTGTTCTAACTAAGTTATGATTTTCTCTTTCATGATTATTCACATTAAATTTTGTCCCCAACTTATTTACTTGATTTGTTACATATGTGTTATCCATAATAGCTAAGATAATGAATGATTATGCTTGACTATTTCATCTTTTGAATGCAATAAGGGTAATTTTTTATAGATAAAATTGTGGTTTGGGCTTTAAAATATTGTTGTCTTAAAATGGCTTAAATGTTAGTGTTTATATGTCTTGATGATTTAAATTTAAAAAATTGGCCTTTTTTTGTGATGTCTCGTTGTCAATGCTCAATCATGGCCATCCACTTGTCATCATTATCATGCAATGCATCCTAACTAAAACAATGAACTCAATCCTTAATTTGATTGAACCCTAATTGACTTTTCTTAATATAATTTTTGCTTAACCAAGGTCATGTCAAACAATCAATAATCAAAAGTCATTCATTCTATAAAATGAGAGATTATTATGTTCGATGATCGAACTCATTCGGTGGTCAATTCGGACGCACCATAATATCCAATGCATTATTTATTGTGTGATGTGACCCATCTGAATCGACATCTGGACATATACAAACACCACACATAATAATTTTTTCAATAAAATAGAGTGTCATATGCCAATAACAACCTCTAGTTCAGTCACTATTGTTAACTTTTATCTTGATTATATCTTCATGTCACTTTGCCAATTAACCTCCAATTTCAAGTGCCATGCTTGTCAGACATAGGGTAGGTGTCAAATCTTCATAATGTCCATCATTAGTGCCCTATCAATGTTCATAAAAACATCACTATTAGTGTCTCAGGCTACCATTATCAATATCATGTATGAAATCAAATATTCAAATTCTTTTTTTATATTGTCTTGCAGCTATTTAGCACATATTTCCTTTTATGGATCAAACAATCACAATTAGGGGTGTCAATATTTGACACGACACGAAAACCCGTTCCGTTTGAAAAATAGGTCGGGTTCGTAGATTCGACCCGTTCGAAAAAACGGGTCAGGTTCGGGTTGACCCGGCGGGTTGCCGGGTCCTGCCGGGTCAACCCGAAAACCCGTTTATTTCCGACCCGTTCACCTACCCGGGTCGGATCCGGGTTCAAATTTATGACCCCGTTGAACCCGGGTCAGTTTCAGGTTCGACCCGAACCCGACCCGTGACCCGAAATTGACACCCCTAATCACAATGATGTATTGTCAATTTACGAGTAGTTAAAATCTTAATGTATATTATATATATTTGATAACATTGATATAGAAAAATATGAGCTTAATATGATCTCAAATATAAAATGAAAGATGTCATATAATTGCCTATTCGTTGGCCATTGTTGGATAACTTCCCGACCACTGACCGTCGTCGGACTTTCGACTTTTCATTGGCCACCGTTGTATCTCTTCCTGACCACCGACTATCACCAGACTTCTGCCTGACTGCTAACTATCATTAGAACTCCTCCAGAACACTGTCGTCGTTGTACCTCTTCCCTACCGCTAACCATCATAAAAACTCCATCCAACCATTCGACTGCATCCGATGGTTAAATCTCTATTGAACATTCTCCCAACCGCTTTTACCAGATTTCTAACATCCATCATTCAAAATTCTTGAATACCTGCTAGAAGTTCGACCAATATATTATAGTCTTTTGTAATTTTACGATCTTCAAGCTAAGGGATAGGTCAACTTTTGTAATCTGCTCAAATATAGTAAAATATTATCGTCGCCCTCGTGATTTTTCCCTATATGGATTTTCCAGGTAAATCTTTTTTGGTGTTCTCTTGTTATCTCAATTATTTGTTTGTGTGTCGAATTTTCATACATTGCTAAGACGAAAAAGCTCACTCTACCGTCACAAATCTCTCTACCCGCAACACAAGTATCTATAATATTCACCACAGCTTGAGAAAATCTACCTTTCTTATAATAATTTGACAATTAACTTCATAACAAATTATAACTCTCCCTAATGAATCCTAAAAATGTGCTAAAAATTTATATTGCCGGCCACATATATACCTTTTCAATACGATTTTGAAGGAGAAGTTGGGCTACATTCATAGCACATTTTACTATTTTAGCAATAATATAATTTTATCAAAATAGTTCTATTAATTCTATTTAAAAAATAGAATTTTTATTATTAAAAACAATAATGACAGCGACAATTTATTTATTTTGGGAGAATATCAAATTGAAGGACAGAATAATCTATTCGGTCCATGGAAGAATAAAACAAGCAGCTTGCATGTTTAAAAAATGAGAGAATAATGGATTTAAGAAAATTGATTTGTGATATTTTATTATTTTAAATTTAAATTAAATTTAAAAATAATGAAAATATTTATCATAAAGTTTGTGATAAAATAATAAAAATATTAAGATATTCATTATAATAAGCAAAATAGAGATTGCACACATAAATTTCTTAAGATTACTCCTTTAAGTCTGGTTGATGAATTACGACTGTAGTGGGAACTAATGAATACTGTTCCCATCACCAATTTGGACTGTCCATTCATGGTATGAATAAATCATACATATACATATGGGATAATTAACTTATAATTTCAAGATTAAAGTTTTGATAGATTTGGTTATCATGATTTAAGATTTTAGTTAATTTGGTAAGCACTCTATATGTAATATCACAATCTGCTCCAGGATCGTCCAGGACGATCTGGATCGTCCTGGGACGATCAGTGGAAAAAGAGTTCCAGAATTTGCCCAGAAGTGTTCCAGGTGATTTCCTGTAGGCATCGTCCAGGCCGATCGAGGACATCGGCCAGGCCGATTGCACTGTTCACAAGTATCGGTCGGATCATCGCCCTGTGAGCTGTCCAGGACGATCCATTTGGTCGGATCGTCCCGGGACGATCTGGATATCGTCCAGGACGATGTAACTGTTCATAAGGATCGGCCGTGCAATCGCCCTGGAGTATCGGCCAGGATGATCTTGTTTGGTCTGATCGTCCAGGACGATCTGGAGATCGGCCGGGCCGATATGTGTATTATAAAGCTGATTTCAGCTCATTTGAAGAGAGAGAAAATCAAAATTTAAAATATCTGATTTTGCGTCTGAGGAGAGAGAAAAAGAAGTTTTTGGAAAAGTTGATTTCGGGAAGACGCGGAGCCGTTTTCGTTCGAAGTGACTGTTGAGGAAATTGCTGTGCACGAGGTAAGGCACATTCCGTCTTTCTCAATTTTCAGTTCCGTCGAGTTTGGCGGTATTTTCTGTCCGGATTTCGTTTTCCGTTACGGTTTTTCGTCCGTATCTTTTGATTGGTTCAGTTTTTACCGCGTAAGTTTCTGTATATCGTTGCCGTGCCGGGTGTGCACGTTTTGACTATATTTTTAAGATTTTTGTCCGGGTATTTTTGATTCGGCGATGTTTTTCGTAGACTACAATTTTCTGTGAAATTGTAAATGCTCTGTGCTGTAGAATAAATGTTCTGGAATATGATTATCTATATTATGTGCGAATTCGGTAAATTTTCTTTGCAGGAAATTTTGTGTAAATTCTGTATACTGCCGTTGTGCTGCCCGATTTTTGGGTAATTTCTGAAATTGTCCGGATTTCTTCTGAATTGAAATGCTATGTGTATAAGCTATAAAAAGGGAGTTATAAGGGGCCTGAATCCTATGAGATTCAGTTAGTGTCTGGGGAAATTTAGATGAGCTCAAGTTGGAGAAATATCTGTTATATTCTGGATCCGTGAATTCTATTATTCAGGTGCCGTGAGCACATTTAGCTTAGTTATTAATTATTCAGCGAATTTCTGGTGCCGTGAGCACAAGGGAGACATAAGGGTCAGAATCCGTAGTGATTCTGTTCAGTTTAGTTTAGCTATTAATTACTCAGCTATTATTCTGGTGCCGGGGGCACACTTAGCTATTAATTAAATATCTGATATCCGCTATTATCTGATTCTGATTTCGGTATGATTCTGACTCTGTTGATTTATTCTGTTCTGTGATCTGATCTGTACGACTCTGATTCTGATTTGATATCTGTCCGTATAAGTTCTGATTTTCGATTCTGTTCCAATTTCTGATATGATTTCTGTCTAATGAGTTTGGTTTTGGTTTCTGAGAATTTAGATTGGTGGTTTGTTGCTTTGCTGAGCTGTTGAGCTCACCCTTGCTTTCTAGTGGTTTTCAGGTTCTGGGAAGGGAGCAGTCAGATTCTTAGCTTCTAGTGGTTTACTCTGTTTTTTGTCATGGTCTGGTGTCTGTCAAGTGAAGTCCTGTTGTTTGTGTATTGAGGATGAGTGTGTTTTTCATCTTGCATTTGTTGATTTGTAGTCAGCTCTGTTCTGTTCTGTGAAAGTGTCTGCTGTAGAGATTATTTTGAGGAAATGAAAGATAGATGTTTTGTTCCGCTGGATTTGATGATTTTAGTAGCTCTGTTGCTCTGTGTGTGTCTGCTGAGTTAAGTATTGGAAGATCAGTCTCAGTAACCTAATCCAAAGCCAGATCCTGGATATAAGAAGCGTCGGATCGTCGCGATCCGGCTCGGGCGGGATCCGTCCCCGTCGGGTCGGGTCGTGACACTATATGACAAAAATGATTTATTTTTAAAGGTGGTGTCACTTGACTCAAGGGATATAGGGTGCTCGAAGATGAAGAAATTATTACGTGCAGATACTGGACGTAGAGCTATATATGTCCGGACTCCGATAAAAATATGACGCGTGGACTAGTGTATTACTATGTATTACTAGGTATAATTATGTATTTGACTATGTATTGATGTGTAGTAGCTAATACACAACTAATACACATAAATACACAATAATACATAGTAATATTATTGTGTGTTGGTGTGTATTAGCTAAATACATAGTAATACTTATTCCACGCGTCAGTTTTTTATTGGAGTCCGGGCTTAGCTCTACATCTCGATCCTGATGTCCGCATGGAATAATTTCTCCTAAAGAAGAGAAAAGCCGAGATACTTTTCGGCTTGATAAAATAAGAAATTGATGATCATTTTTGTGGCTAATGGTGGTCAATTCTTGTAGTGGGAATAGTTGATATTTAGAGAAGAGATGAGTTGATGTATACATATAAGGGGATATTGTGATGCCCCAGATATCAATAGTGAAAGGATTCGTCTGACATTCTGATCGAACTCCATTCCAGTTGCCTTGCTCGGACCTGAAAATTTTAACCACATATAATGAGCTTACAAAGCCCAGCAGGTCACCAAAGCCTACAACTGAAATCAAAACATGGCGACGCTATCAATATGCGGGTCAATAAAAATCAAGTCAATCAATGGTCAATGAATCTATGCAATGCGGAAATCCATCGTCAATGAAATCAAGTCTGCACAGCGGAAATCAAATCAATAATCAATGCAGTATGGAAATCGATAATCAAATCAAATCCATCAGTAGTCAATAATCAATACAGCGATAAAAATATCGATAAATCAATATTCCCCAGCAATCAAATCAGTAAGTGCTTCCAATCAATATCTATCCATCATAGCAGTGTCTATCAATCAATACTATCAGTTCAATTAATCGTATCGTCTAGTCAATTCGTCAAATCTATATCATCTATTCAATCAATAGAATGTCTGTGTCAACTAAAAGCAATCAATAGCATCAATTAATGACGACGTACGATGCTACAGTAGGGAAATCATCTCAATCAAGAAAGCACTTTCCAGTCAATTATTTATCGCAGCAGGGAAATCCATCGAACAATCGAATCAACCCAAGAAGCAATAAAATAATCCATACAATGAAATCATCAGGTCA
Source organism: Dendrobium huoshanense (assembly GCA_016618105.1). Lineage (NCBI taxonomy): Eukaryota > Viridiplantae > Streptophyta > Magnoliopsida > Asparagales > Orchidaceae > Dendrobium > Dendrobium huoshanense. The sequence continues at coordinate 73,611,789 of CM028351.1, forward strand.
ATAGAAATCAATACAATCAGCTCCATAAAGAAATCTATCCTACGATAAATCAAATCCATACGGCAATACTCCATTCAATCAATCAATCGATAACCGGTACGACGACTCAATGTATCAATAACATGTCAGGATCTGTCGTATCAATAATATCCATATGTCCATATCATATCAATATCAATGTCGATGTCGGTATCTTATCAATTGGTACAATCTATATCAATATCATTGTCAATCTCTATGAATCAATAACGCAGAATCCATATCGATATCGGTGCCGGTATCTATGAATCAATCAAGTCGATAACATCAATCGGAAAAGCAATACGATAAATCCAATCGGAAAAGCAATACGATAAATCAACAGTAGCAAGTCAAATCAATGCTTAATCAATAGTATCAATGAGTCTATAAATCTATGCCGTCCATATCCATATCAATGTCATCAATAATTAATAGTATCAATGTTCAATGATCAATCAATGAAATCAATGAATCCGTACAATAAGAAATCAATTCGATAAATCAATCAAATCAATAAATCAATCAAAAATCAATAAATCAATGCATATCAGGAAATCCATACAATGCACTATCGTACACATGCAAATCCATACAATGGTCTTACTCGACAAGCACAAACACTAGCTATTATCAATAGTGTTGTTATAGAAATCCATAGATCAACCAGGTTAAACTGACTATTATCAATAGTGCTGTTGTAGAAATCCATAGATCAACCAGATTAAACTGGTTATTATCAATAGTGCTGTTATAGAAATCCATAGATCAACCAGATTAAACTGGCTATTATTAATAGTGTTGTTGTAGAAATTCATAGATCAACCAGGTTAAACTGGCTATTATCAATAGTGCTGTCGTAGAAATCCATATTGCTGTTGTAGATATCCATACGTTGGTTTCTATAACCAACGTTCAACCAGGTTTCCACTTGTCTTTCAGAATCAATCAATCAATGCAATAATCGATGCAATAAGCAATAATAAAGAAATCTAGAACAACCATATCAATAGTCATATGCATATCAATTCAATCTATCAGTTTCGGGAAAATCAGAAATCGTACGAAAATCGGGCAGAGTAACGGCAGTCTGTCAAATTTACACAAAAATCCTGCAAAAAAGCACAAATTCAAATTTCTCCAAATTACAATAGAATATTCACGACATCAATACAAGACTATTATTCTATAGAATCCAAATCAAATCAAGTCCTGATATTTTTCTATTCAATTAAAATCGCGTAGAATCAATTCCGACCGGTAAAATCTTCGTAAAACATACTCAAATCATGTACAGTAGTCATATCTATAACATACCAAAAGTTGTGCGGTGAAAGTTGTGTCAATACAAAATCAGGTCGATAGTTCAACTACGAAAACACAAAACAGTGCACAACTCGGTCAAAACTCAATATCTTCGAAAACAAAAATAGGATTCGGAGTCCTTACCACGAGATCTTCATTTTTCCCAACAGCGGCGTCGGACGAAAAGCGCTCCGCGGTCTCCGAAAACCAGCTTTTCCTCTCTTTTCCCTTTCTCTTTCTCTCTCCTCAAAATATCTGATTTTATAAAATGATTTTCTCTCTCCTCAAAACGACTGATTTCAGCTTTATAAAACTCAGATCGGCCCGGCCGATCGCCATATCGTCCCGGGACGATCAGACCAATTTTGATCGTCCTGGACCATTCCCAGGGCTATGTTCAGGACGATATTTTGAACAGTACCGATCGGCCTGGACGATCTCAATATCGTCCCGGACGATCCTGTCCAGAAATCACTCCAGAAAGCACTCCAGAAATCAGCTGTTTTCAATGCACTGATCGGCCTGGACGATCTCAACATCGTCCTGGACGATCCTGGGAGGAAAATCCAAATCAGAGAGGAAGAGAATGATGGCAGGAGGATAGAGGAAGATATGAACATAATAATGTACATGATTAGTCTTACAGCCAAAAATCATTGTGTAGTGAGAGGAAGTTGTTGCCCATTACTTAAGTAAAATGTGTAACCTACAAGGGAAATCCACCATGTTCTACTAGAGAGTGTCAGCATGTGAGGGACAAAGAATAAGATGAAGGGGAGGAAAGGAGGACTCCTCATTTCCAACAAGGACTTCAGTCTCAACATATTTTGCTTTCATTGGCGATATAGGTTGCAATATATGCTGGTATAATTCAGCCTAGTAAAATTCTATATTACATTTGATGTGTCACCAAAAATTGTCTTGATCATGTACGAATCTTGAGGCATGTTCAAGTTGTCAACTTCTAAAATTAATTTTGGGATCATCCAAACACCAATTTCAACAAACTTGTTGTCAAATTGAATGTCTCGGTAAGACGAACCCACCAACACCAATATCAGTACAATCCTAGTCAAATTGGGCTCAATCAAGAGCTTAAAGCATACTGGGAAGTTTTAGAGCTGTAATTAGATGACCAAATGATATCCAAATATGATATGCTTATTTTAGAATCAAGCGGCTCTAAGAGATGAATCCAACGAGCCCAATATCACTTAATTTTGATATCATTAAGGCAATTAAATGTTGAATAAATACTCTTTGATCAAGGGAATTAATATGAGTCATCCAATTGAGCAGTCCAAAATTATCCTAGATCTTCTTCATATTTACAGAGCATGTTACTCTCAAAATCTATAAATAGATTTGTGCTCTTTACGTGAAAGAGAACTTTTAGTGATTGGACCTTTGGAAGTTTAGACATTGGGCTAAGTATTAAGAGAGTTATAAGACTTGAAGAATCATGGTGCTCCACCCCAAGACCACTGCCGGCAAACCCTCATGTCCGACCAACACTACTAATCTCCATTTGATCATCGCCATCAGATCTCCTTCCAGCAGCAACTGTCGAGTCTACTTTTAACCACCGTCACCAGTCAAATATGGTCCCTTCGTTTATCTCCCGTTGATTACAATCTATCTAACCTCCCGTCACTTATCGACTACGGTCCCTCCAATCTTTGTCTCCTGTCAACTATGGTCCCTTTGATCTCCCGTCTCCCATCGACTACAGTCCCTCCAACCCACATCACCCATCAACTACAGTCCCACCAACCTCTATCACTTGCCAACTACGATCCTTTCGACCTCTCGTCGTCCATCGACTACGGTCCCTCTGACCTCCAGTAGCCCACCGACTATGAACCCTCTGACCTCTGTCACCTGAAAATAGTCTCCTCTACCTCAGTTGTCCGACTGCGGTACCTCCGACCTCCATCACCTAACTATGGTCCTACCAACCAAATGAACAGGCCAGCACTCTCTTGAGAATTATCTCTTATCACTGGATTATTCCAACTCTTGCTATATAATGTGATCCATATGATATATATTTTTTACATTGAGCCAAGGCCTTCCCTTGAGGAAGGACATCACTTGTAATTAACAATAAGCATTAGTATAATCATTTCAATTAGATAAGACCCTGTGATTTTTCTTCCTTTCCAAGATTTTTCACATAAAATTTATGGCATCTCTTATAACTTTTGCACCCTCTCTCTTTATATGTATTTGTGTTAAATCATCGTTCAAAGCTAAGATGCTAAGATCTTTATCTCTCTATCACCGCAAATGTTTCATAACACAATAACACTCTAATGTGTTGGCTGCTTCTACAGTAATTGAGCTATCTAAAATAACCTGATTTGGATCTAGTAATACTTATAGGTTAATTAGCATTTACATAATTTCTATAAAATTTTAGAGTTATTGTTATGCCTAATTTAATCACAAAAAATTTCATTGTTTGATTTAGAGAGAAATTTTAATAAATGGATATCATCCTTTGGGAGTGTTGCAGCAAAATCAGGTTTGTGTTGTGACACTCATTTCATTATTTTTAGGGCAAAATTCTTTCCCTTGAGAGCGCTGCAATGTTATCATAATTGATGCTTCGATGCTCATCACTCCATCTTCATAACATAATTTTGTTCCCTTTCGTGGGGAGCAAGCTTGCGGCGTTGTCTCTATGGCGTTGTGACACTTAGAAAAAAATAACTTATTTAATTATTATATTTGGCTCCACTTCATAGTTTACATCCGTGATACAATGAGGTCGGAGGGTGTCGTGACACTTAGAAAAAATAACTTTTATATAATTATATGATTTATATGTGTTCAACTTCATAATTTACATTAATGATACAATGAGGATGAAGAGTCCACTCTTAATTATAAAATACACAATATGTAAATGATGTCCACATTGACTCATTGGACAATACCGATAAGTGAGGGGCAAATAACAACTCATCCTTCTCATATAAGAGTTTAATTTCAATGGTTTCCAAAAAGTCCATATGCTATCATATGTGAGGAGCTTTTATGAGGAGATTGGCCTCAAATTAGCTATCACATGTTCAAATGCAATATAGTGATGAGTTACATTTATCTGACAACTTGATGACGAACTATCAGTTTGATCCTCATGTGATATGCAAGGCTTAAAGAACTGTCTTGATCATGGAAGAATGACATGTACTATTGGCATACCAATCTTCATGTGAACTTCAAAAAGAATATAACATGAGTATGCTTTGTATGAATAATGTGGTATCAAAAGCTTGACGAGGATGTCCCATGATAATTGACTTGATAAATTATTGACGACTTATCAAGTAAGTAGTTGAGGTACTAAGGAGACTACGTTCTTTAGAGGAGGCTCTAAGAAGGCCAAGTTCAATGAAGGAAAGCAACAAAAAGATTGATATCCTTGGAGGAAGCCACCTTGGGAGTAGGGAGTCTAGGTTCTTTATATAAGAACATTGAGAAAGTCAACTTCCTAAGATGAGCCATTCATCGAGTTCTTTAATGGAAGTCGTTAAGCAAGCCTGCTTTCCCTTAAAGAGGTCACCTATAAAATAATTTTTTTGGAGGACATCATCGAAGAAAGCTATGAAAAGGCAAATCTTTTATGGTATCACTTATTTGATGAAGTTTGCAAAAGTTTCAAAGAAGGTTGACTATTAGATGAAGTCAACTTCAACTTCCTTAGAGGAAGTTGTTGAGGTCTCTTGGTGAAGGTGCCAAGATAGTTAGAAGGAACTTTGGGTTAAGATGAGGATGGTGAAGGCATAGAAGGCATTGACCAAAATAATTTGTGGAAGTGAGTTAATTATTGTGTACTTTTATAGGTAATAATTACAGTTAAGAATGAGTAACCTTCAAAATTTTGGGTTAAGATGAGAATGAAGAAGGATGTTTGGTGATCACATATAATAATTTCGTCAAAAGTGAAGGTCATTAAATTCAAGAGGAATTATTCTGTACAGAGACCGACTACAGAACATCAATCAAAGATCAATTAGAATGCGACATATCAATACTATCGAATGATACCGAACAATATCAAGCAAAAATAACATAATATATTTTAATTAATCTCCAAAGCACAATCGACATCGCACCTAATAATTAATTCAAATTCAGGGCAACAATTAACTTTTCCGTAATGTCATCAAATCTAGCGCGCTAGTCTCTGGTAGAGCTGCAAGAAAGTTGATGGAGGGGCCATCTCTTCATAGGGCTCTGGTTTTGACAAAGCAAAAGGTCCTTCAGATCTGACGTAAAAAAAATAATTGTAATAAAATTTTATGTTAAATGATATTTAAAATAATCCATTCTTCTAATCGGAACAATTCATGAACTGTACGCAGTCTGGTTCTTCTTTTGGGGTTGCCAACTGGAATTGTTCTGGAAACGACTGATAAGTAGGAGGAAATTAGATGCGATTCTAAGTACAAATTGCAAATTTATGAACATTTAAAAGAGCAAGACCGGCCCTTTAGGGTTCCACCTTCCCTTCTAGTTCTCCACTCGCAGAGGGAAAGAGGGAGATTTCTCTCTCTTTACTTTTTTTCTTTCTATATATAGAGGGGCGTTCTGCTGTTGGTGAAATTGGAGATCGAAAGCTTCTTTTTTATTCATCGCTTGATCCCAAACCAGCCCTTTCTATTTTAGTTTAAATTTTCAGTCAATTTTTGAACCATCATTCGTTGATATCAGCAGTCGGGTCTGTTTGGTAACGGGAATACCAGGTAGATTCACGATTGCTTAATCTATTTGCAGCAGAGTTGTTTTTTCCTTCCCTGTATTTTGGGATTGTTACGGAGATTCAGAGTTGGGAGCTGATTCTTACAAACGACTTTCAAGATTTATCTCGTGGGTTTTGAAAAGCTTGTTCCTTTCCTTTTTAATCTTATGTGGATGCGTGATCCTCTTATTTTCTCCGCTGCGATTCCAGCATTGTTGTTACAAATAGCTGATTTTTGTACCAATCTTCATATTTTGTGTTGTTTGGTTTGCGTTTCGGTAGCTTTTGATTATTCAGTTCATGGTTCTTGAATGAGAGGATGATTCCATTAGCTAAACTTGACTTTGCTAGTACTTTTGTGACAAGCTTTGACATGGAAAGAACATTGATTTGGTTTATATAAGGGGAGATTTTTAGGTCAGGGTATCAGAAGCAAATTTGATCAGTATGGCTTTATAGTTAGTAGATGAGTGCAAAGCCAATTTTTCTCAGTTTTTATGGGTATCTTAGTACTCGAGCAGGAAGAGAGTGGTCAAACTATACATTTAATGCTATAATAAGGGTATCTTAACGGGTGTTTGAATCTGTAACTCTGCTGTTTTTCTTCTTTTTGCAGTTTATAAGTCACCTTTTGTTTTCTCTTTTTATTCAGGAAGAAGGTTGATCTGTAAAAAGGAGGATTTTTTTATGGTGAGTTCAACCTTGTGTGAACTTATTGCATCCAATCTCAAGTTTAGCTAGTTGAACTATAGAATCTTTGCTTGCAAATTAAACCTGCATAATTTGTCTTACAATTGCAAAGCTAGATCTTTGAAGTTTCTAAATAACTAAATTCATTTCCATCAATATTTTTCCAAGGATTCTCTTATTTTGCACAAAAACTTTTTGAATGCTCAGCTGAAAAAGATCTAGGTAAAGAAAAAAAAAAACTTATTTTGCTATTAATTGTATAGTTCTTATTTGAAAATCTGTTCATTTTCTCAGGGTGAAGAGGCACCCGAATGCTTTCTTGATTTAAAACCACAGACCAACCAGTCCTTTACTTTCCTTGGTGATAAAATAGTAAGCAGACACATTAGTCAGATCTGTATTTTTTTTTTTTTTTTGGGACAGTTAGGGGGATTTGAGCCCGGGTGAGATGGGAGGAATTTCTTCCATCGACCACTCGGCCGCATACCCAAATCTCCTCAGATCTGTATTCTCATACTCATCTACTATAAAACCTTTCAGGATTTTTTTTTTATCTGATTCGTTTGCTCATGTGCATAGTATGCAGTTGGAGGATCTGAGGACACAACCAACATATCAACTAGCATCAAGGTTTTTGATAGACTAACTAGCACATGGTGTGCACACTGTCAATTGCATCTTCCTTGCCACTCATAGTTCTTTGCATGTGAAGTTGAAATATTTTATTATTTGATTTGGCAGGTTGGATCTGACAGTATTTGGCACGAACCTTACTCCATCTAAAAGCCATGAGGCTATTCTTCTAAATGACGATCGAATTTTGATACTTGAGACAGAATCGTCACCTGATAATTGCTTCTGGTTTCTTGAGGTTTTCGCTCTGCAACTTTTCTTAAATGTGTTTTGCTCCAGCTTTTTTTCTGTTTAAAACAGCCAGATGTTGTGTAACTGCTGAAGTTATTAGTATTTGTTATCTAAAACTATTTGAAGTATAATTAAATGTAAAGAGAAGCACAAGGTTTTTAAATGATTCATGGGTTTTCTTGTTAAGTTCAGCTGTAGAAAATACAATTTCTATTTGTTTGCCTAGTTCATATCAGGTGAACTAGTGTGCTTGAATATCTAAGAGATTTAGAGTTTTATCTATGAGCTTCTTGATGCATCAAACAATGTATTCTAGTTGCTTTGATGTACAATGTAGCTATTTGTTAGACCTGAACAGGTCCCTGGACCGGTTCATGTCTATGCCCGACGGTCCAAAGGAGGAGGCGGACAAGAGGGGGTGGGCGGCAGCATTGTGGGCCCCATGGCTTTAATTAAATAAGGTTTGGGAGGGAAATTTTGAATGAGGTGCTGTTTAGGGATTAACTAATTTTCCTTTTTTTTAATTAATTTTCTTTTTGCTTTAATTATTATTTATTGTTAGGATTTGGGTTTATGTTGAATTGGAAATCAAATTTGGGATCTAGGGTTTTCTTTTAGGCTCTAGGCTTGGCTAGAGATTTGGAGAGCTGTTTCTTCCTCTCGAATTAAAAACTTGTATCATTTGCTATTTTCCTACAACTACTAGTGGAATACTTCATTTTCTATCAGTTTTACTTCTGTTTTTTCCAAGGAACTTGTTGTATTTTGTTGTTTTATTGCTGTAAACCGCAGTTTGTGGTTAGGTTTGCTTGCGAACTCAAATATTTCCTTTAGGGTTACTTGCAAACTCAAGTATTTTCTAACACTATTCTCATACTCTCTTGCCTTTTAAATTTTTTTTGTAATATTATTTGGCAGGTGGACACCCCTTTTGTTAAACAGACAAGGAAGCTTCTTGGAAATGAGGTAGTGGCATGGAGTAAGGGTGTAATAGGTGATGGACCGAAGCCAATTGTAATCAGTGGTCCATCTGGGGTTGGTAAGGGCACTTTAATAGCTAAGCTCATGATGGAATTTCCTTCAACCTTTGGGTTTTCTGTAAGTCACACAACCAGAGCTCCAAGAGAGAAGGAATTGAATGGAGTTCATTACCACTTCACTGAACGGAGCAAAATGGAGAAAGATATCCAAGATGGGAAATTTCTTGAATCTGCATTGGTTCATGGAAACCTATATGGTACAAGCATTGAGGCTGTTGAAACAGTTTCTGATGATGAGAAGGTAATGTCAAGTGACTAACTATTTATAAACTCTTGGTGTGGAACAACAGCACATAAATTTACCTTTTTTGATTTCTTTATTGTAGAGATGCATTCTTGACATTGATGTTCAAGGTGCTTCACAAGTCAGGGCAAGTTCCCTTGAAGCAATATTTATATTTATCTGCCCGCCATCTAACGAAGAGCTCGAGAAGCGGCTTCGAGCACGGTATTGATTAAGGCTTCATTTGGGACGACTTTCTTACTACTTCTTCAAGCAGCTTTCTAGTTTAAAATTTTAAATTTTTGAACTAAAAAGCTACTTTAAGAAGCAGTAAAAAAGCCGTCCCAAACGAAACCTAAACTTTAGAAACTTTTCTGGGTTTTACTCTTCAGTTAAGCTAATCCATGCAACCTTGTTTCATCATCTCAGTGGAACTGAAAATGAGCAGCAAATTGAGAAGAGACTAAGAAATGCTAAGGCTGAGCTAGTAAGGGGAAAATCCCCTGGCCTTTTTGATCATATCTTAGTGAATGATGACCTTGAAACATGCTATCAGAATTTGAAGGTGCCTTCATATAGAACAAAATCAAATTACTTACAAAAGTTGCAATATATTTTTAGTTATTGTGCTAAAATCCTATTTAATGTAGACATTGCTTGCTTTAGATGAGCACACCAATGCTCCTTCTCAACAATGTAAGCTATCTTCTCTCACTTTCTTCTCTTCCAATATCTTCCAAGGCTGAGATTGCTGAAATTAGTCACATATCACACAGTTATGGAGAATTTCAAAATACCACTCTCTCATTCCCTATCCAAAGTAGATAGCAAGATTTTGATTCAGTCTCCTTCTGGCATGTAAGGCATTCTGAACCCATAATCACTTTTATTTTGCTCATTAATTCTCCACTTCAATCTTGAATTCCTTCCATAATTTCTTTCAAAAGGTTTGTGCTTGATTTGTCTTCACTGAAAGGCGGTGCCCCGGGCCGAACAAGAGGCCTTAGAATGTATGCTACAGATTGTTGAAAATAGCCTGATTGATCTATAAAATAAATCGCTTTAATCATCTACCGAGTAGTCTGAAGACTTTTGTTTGAGACAAATTGATTTAGCCAATTCAGAATCATGATTTGCAGAGTTCTTTGAAGCTAATGATCTTACAAACTGTTAAAACAAGTTGTCTTTTCTGTTTCTGAAAACTAGCTTACAGTTCTTCACTGGATGTTCAATGAAGAGGGGGTCACCATAACTCTTTTAGGCATTGGCCATTCTTCTTTTAGATAGCTCGTTGATTCTTACTGCTATGAATGTTGTATTGTTCCAATTATGAAATGGAGGGATTTAATTAATTTGTGTTTTTTTTTTTTTTTTTTTTTTGCAAATTTGGCATTGTTTGATTTGGTTTTTATTTCTCCCTTTTTTTGTAATCAGAATAATTAAAAAAGCTTATTATCAATCATATTTTGGTATGGCTTATATTTTGCAAATTATTTGATATGATTTTTGCATGAAGCAACTGAATGAGTCCTCAATGCAGGCTGAAAATGATTCAAAAATTTTAAAAAATAAATAGCTGATGAGCTTAACTTGATGAGATACCGAGTTAAATTTGAGCTAATTTAGGAACTTTTATTCTATCTAGTGAACGTACGCAGAGGCAGAGTAAGGTTCGGTTTTAGCTTTTTTGCTTAAAATCGAACCTTCCTTTGCGTACGTTCACTGGATTTAATAAAAGTTCCTAATTTAGACTTGACTAATTAGTGTTAAAAAAATATTAATATAAAATATATTGAAAATATGCAAGCATTCAAGATTTATTATTAAAAAAGTTTAAAAATTATTGGCCATTTTTTAGGAACGAGCGTTATTGAACTGTAATTTAGCAAAAACAGCGTGGCAGGGATTAAATTTAAAAAGAAGCGAATTTGTGTAACCGTTTGGCGCATTCAAAGAATGCGCTGAACATAACGGCGCATTCTTTGAATGCGCGTGATGGATTAGCGCATTCAATAGAATGCGCTTGATGGATTAGCGCATTCTATGGAATGCGCGTGATGGATTAGCGCATTCCATAGATTACGCGATTAAGGAAGGCGCATTCTTCACTCTCACTTATCTGCCAGCTTGTTTTTCAGGATTTCTTTGTCTTAACGCCCGACCAGATCCGTCAATTCCGCGCTGTCTTGGTGGGGAAATAATTGAGGGAATTGAATTTGGTTGGTTGGGTAGACGAGCGAATTGGCTATAAATAAGGCATGAGTTGAGGAGTGAAGGCACACCTCAGTCTCAGTTCAGCTCAAGGTTATTCGGTTTTTAGCAGAAGAGCAGGTATTTTTTTTTTCTTCAGTTTGTGTAGTTTATTTTTTGTATTTAAGGATCTATTAAGTTTTGTTGATTTTGTATGATGAGAAAGTCTTAATTTTTTTTTTTTTTAGACGATGTAGTAGTTTGGCTTCTTGTATATTTTTATCTCTCCATACACGTTTTAAATTCGGCATAAGTTATTTTTTAAGAACTTGTTGATGTTAAAGAAATATTGTGATCTAGTATTGGAACTTCTTGCCAACATTTTTGTGATGTAGTCGAAATGTCCATATCAAAGCGAGCTTTATTTGTCAGATCCGTCTGCTTGTATATTTTATTTATTTTCTTAGTTAAAGCATATTTTCTTAGTTAAAGCATATTTCTAATTTTCATAGCAATTTTCTTTTCATTTTCTATATAAATACTGATTGGTTAGTAAAATTTAACTATACAATTTATCATTCTAATAAAATAGATTTTGTCAAGCAACTATCAATAAGATCCCTTTTACAGGAATGGGTGAACTAAATGGTCAACTATAAAATTTTAAATCCAACGTAAATTTATTTCTTAGTTAAATGAATAAAAAACATGTTCACTATGGGCAAGTATAGTTTTACTGAAGTAATCTGTAGGAGTTTATTAGTCAAAGAGATCAATATTAAAAAGTCGATTAAATCCAAATTTATTTCTTAGTTAAAACAATCAAAATCATGTGGGCAAGTATATTTTTACTAAAGTCGCAATCACGATCTGAATTCTCCATCAGGATCAGATTTTCGTTAATAATTTTACAGATTTTTGTTAATAATTTAACAAACAACTCAAATTTTATCGTAACAACAATGCTCACGAGGAAGTAGCATCAATAACAACAATGCCTCTCTAGCACAACAATACGCCTTAAATGTTTAGTAAGAATAATCTTAAGAGCACAAAATTTTCTTCGTTTAGTCTCCTAATTCCTAACCAATAAAACAGAAGAGCATAACAAAATAACTTCCTTCAACCATAATTCATGGAACAATATTAGCACAGATCGTGATTGCGACTTAAGAAACGAATACAATAAGCAAAAAACACGCAAAAAAACAATAATAGTAGTAGTAGTGGTAATAACTAAACAAAAAAGTGATGCACCTTTTTCAGTGCTCTCTGCGCTTGCAGCATACTAGGCCAAGTGTTCCCGAATTTTGTAAAAACGTTATCCGGATCGAAAAGAAGACGCCGGAAATTACCCGTATAGCAAGAAAAACCTAGAGATTCTGAGATGTTTTCTATATGATATAAAGAAGCAAGCCCTAATATAACGTTAAAGAGAGCTTAGAAACGAGATGAAACGCTTACATGATCCAGTGATTCTTCAAAACCAAAGAATTAACGAGAAACGTAACTTTAAAAGATATTTTATAAAAGATGAATGATATTTTATAAGCTATAAAATATATTTTATAATAGAGATGTCAAAAAACTTTACATGATTGAGTTTGGTTCCACCTTAATATTAACTCTATGTGAATCCAATTAAATCATCCTAAACTCGACCTATTTAATAAATTCGTGAAAAAGATGAATCCCAAATTAACAAATTAGCAATCCGAGATGATTTGAACGCTACTCGATTAACTATAAAGTCTAGGCTAATTGATAACAAAAATAGTCTATCGAAAAGCTTAAAATTTTAAGAAAATAAAATTATCAAATGAGTTCCTATCATATTAAAATTGAATTCACGAGTCAGCTCCAATACAATTGATCAAATTATATGTAAGTTAATCTACCGTATGAACAGTGTCAGTAATTTGAACACCCTATGAAACTTATATAGAGGAATGATATAATTTATATTATAGTTGGTCTCTCCCCTAAGAATTAATATCCCATGATTTTGATATATCCTTAGTGATCAAATCATGAGCGCAAAGTAACAATTGACTTATTTATCTTATTTATTTAATTTATTGAATTTTATTTTATATATAAATTTATATTTGTATTTTTTTTTTTGGAAATCATATGAACTTAATATAAAATTGTTTACTCCCTAATTAAAAATTATTTAGTTGATGCATATTTAAATTTTAAAATAAATATTATTAGTTTTGATATTCATTTAGTAATTAGGTGCTAACTAAATTATGAATTTTATTAATTTGCTTGAGAAATAAGCGGTCTCTAGCTTTTAATTAATTTTGGAGGTAATTCGTAGTTGATTTGAAGTTATTATGTAATTTTGTAATTTTTTCGGTTTTATATGTATATTTTTAAAATTCAAGAAATTAACTTGAATTAAAAGTTCTAGTAATTAGGCTAGTTTTATTGTGTTCCGAAATAAATCCCTAATTAAGTATCCAAGGTAATAAGTGACATTTTAAAATTTATTTATATTCATAATTATATTTATTAGCTTATTGAATTTGGTATAGTTTAAATTATTTTTTATGTTAATGTTTATAGGTGAATTTATGTTCCTTTGAAAGCATATTGAATATGCGATTGAGTAGAAATAAATCACAATTTTGTGAAGAAAAATAATGTTAAAGGTGTAAATAATATTAACATATCACATAAATTTAATTTGTAGGTTAAATTTGAAAGTTCTTGTGGAATGTTCGACTGTAACGAATTTGTCGTTAGGCTCATTAAAACAGATGTAATACTATCACTTAATCTAGAAGATATAAACTTATAAAGAATTAAAAATATGGTGATTGATAATCAAAGCAATACAATATTAAATCAATCACCCATTTTCGACCAAGATGTTATAATAGAAAAGAGATGTTGGTGGGTTAGGATGCTAGTTTTTTTAATATGAACTTTCAAATTTATTATCGCTAAACATTAAGTTAAAAAAAATCATTAAGAAAAGTACAATTTATATTTGATTTATATCTCTTGTATTTACAATGTGATCAATGGAGGAATGCTAATTTAAGTTATAATTTTTTTTGAATTAGTAAGGATTTTTTTTGGTGGGGTATTGGGCTTTATAAAATAACTTATACTACGTAATTGATTTTTTTTGTGTTCATAATTATTAAAATTTTTAAACTAAAAACTAAATAATGACGATAATTTTCTTATCTTTATAGTATGTCACGATTGTTGCTGTATTTTGATGGAGAGTTACATATTTCGGACGATTTCACACCAAATTATATCGGCGGTAGGATTAGACCGCTCCTCATCGAAAACAATGTTTCTCTTGAAATGATAAAACTCAGAGTTATGCGTGCACTTAGAATAAACTCAGCGACAAGCACTATTAACCTCACATGTCGTCTTCAAAATAATGGTGGATTCTGTGCGATTCATGTCACCGATGATGAGGTTTGTGAGTACATGTTGATGGAGGCTAGAACACAATCTGTTGTTGTATATGTGGAGGTTGAGCAAATTTCACCCGTCCACTTTGATGCAGCACCGATTGAAGCTTTCATGTGAGTATAAATCATTGTATTGTCACAACTAATTGACTAAACTAATCATGACACCAAAGTGAACTTTTTTGTATTAGGCCCACTCGCACATCTGAATCATTTATGGCTAGTGTTAGAGATGTTCCGAGAATTGTGGAAGATGATTTTGATGATCATCCTAGTGTACGGGAGCGACCTAGTACTTCAATTGGGCAGCTTCCAAGAGTTCAACCTAGACATAGTGTAGGGGAACATTCATATTACGCCATGAATAATTATACAATAGCAGAAGATATGAACCCCTCCATGCCTTTCATGGATCGTAATTCCGAAAATGATGATGAAGGATATGAAACAATGAATAGCGATAGCACTAATTCATCGAATGATGGAGACCCGATGTTGGACTCCGACATACCTACGGAACAATTTACCAGTTCGGGATGTAATGGAGAAGAGTTCATTGCAGAGCACGCAAGACAAAATCGTGATGGGATTGGTGGCATGAACATCAATAACGATTTTGTCGAAACAGTTCGGACTACTCATCAGTGGGATGATGATGAAAATTTTGATGCGCCATGTGCTAACATTGTTGGGTCGATAGAAGCTACAACTCCCATAGAGTTATATGAAGGTCAGATCTTTCAAATTTTGATGCGCCATGTGCTAACATTGTTGGTCCTGGGAGCGATTGTACATTGATAGACCGACACTGCGAGTCCCTCAGATTATTGACTTAGCTGGCCGTCCATTGGGTTGCAGGTTCGTACGCTTTAGTAAAAAAATTAAATTTTTATTTAGATATTTCATTAGTAACGGTTTATTCATATATAAAGGTGGGCTGAAGATAGAATACGTGAGCTACCTGCAGGCAATACAATGACGTACAGAGATGAGTTTGATGGGTTACGTATGAGTCAGGTATAATAAAGGTCTTGTTATGTTAATAAAGGTTTTTTCCCCACAATTATAAATTAATTTTTGACTCGTAATTCTAGGTTATCATGACTCCATACACCCATACAGTTCTAGCTGCTCTTCCATTACAATATCATGATGGAGAAGACATTTGGAGGGCACGAGTACCCCTTATTAGCTGGAAACGCGCAGAGTGGCACCTTCCAGACCGGGTTGTAAGACAGTTTTCAGGATTACCAACCACTGAAATAGAACCCATGGATCAGTCATTCAGGCGCATTGATGGTAGGGGTCGAGCTGATCAAGATTGGACTGTACAGTACCGTGACTACCTCCAGATCTGGGAGGATAGAAGGGCTTACGTGGTACCCATCACTCCAGTAACAGGGACAGGCAACCAAGAAGTTGGAGCTTATCTACGGTGGTATAGATCTTGGGCGTCTATCTACCTATTACAACCTCAAATTGAGCCTCCAGAGACCTTCTTCCCGCGCTCACCTGGCGAGAGATTAGTGGTACGTATTGAATTGTTACGTATATTGTTTTATTAATTTGGTACTAAAATTTTAAAAATTCATATTTTCTTAGGCGGATTACTATATACGATCATCTGCGATACTTGAGCCACTAGCCGGTGGTGGGGGTCAAAATGCTAGTTCATTGCAGATGGCTATAGATCAGGTTGCTGAATTGTCTGCCCGAGTTCAACAATCAGTTTACATCGACTATACTACCTTCGATACATCCACGGAGGCAGAGCAACAAAGGAGAGAACATGCGGAGACTTCTCATGGCCAGCAACACAGTAGACGATCTGTTTCAGATGCTCCTTCCAGGTCGATGGGAAGTCGGCACCGACGAAATGTTGTATCGGACCCGCATCGGCATTCCGTTCATACACCATCCATGGCCTACGATTACATGGGAGCAGGTACTTCGACCCCACATTGGAGCCCGCACGTTGGACAGTCAACTCAAGCAGGTCAGATTTATTATGAGACACAATATGGCCAAACCAGTAGACAATCATTATTTCCAATGGCCATACCACAGTGGATGTCATCAGTAGGAATACCTTCTTCCCCAACGCAGCAGGACATGATGTTAACGGGAGGTATTCCTGAGCAACGCACAGAGGTTGAGCAGGAGGAGACAGAGGTATCAGAGGAGCCACAATTACAGCGGAGAAGACGGAGGGCACCGAATAGATTTACTCCAGGGAGTGGGGCATTACCTAGGCATCGTTAGAATGAGTTTTGAGATGTATTGTTGTGCTGATATTTGTCATATGACTACCTACTATAGAAATTTTTAAATATTATGAAATCTTTTTATTATTTTGCTTGACAACTCATATCTACTAGTTAATTTTTTTTGGCACGTATTCATTTTTTATCTTCATTATTTTGTATCACATAATAAAGGTAAAATCGAGAATTCTCACGGACATTCTAAAAAAATATCATTTCAGCATCAGCAACCAATCATGTACTCCAACAATTCTGATGATATCAGCAGTACAGAAATCAAAGAATGGATTACGGAGGGTACCGTACGAGTGCGTCAAAGCTTATGTTATTCTCTCGATAACGACCTGGAGGCTAGAGTTTCATCAAATGCACTTTTCAGGTGTATTATCCATACTTGGGATGAAGATGACGATACCTTACTGTGGTACTTACATGATGATACAATGAAAGAGAAGGAATATAAAGGTAACCAAGCACGTCGAGAGTTAGGTTGGAAATGTATACAAGAAGGCTTTCCCGTTTTTAAGCACCACCTTGTGGCACAAGCTTTCCTAAAAGGTAGATTTCTAGAACTTTGTCGAGATAAAAACGGTGACATTGAACCCGGTTTAGGAAGGTCTATGATGGATATAGACAATTGCATCTTATACTCCGAGTGGACGCCGGACCATGATAAGAAAATATTAAATTCTTATGAACAGTTGATGCAAATTTCTAAACACCAAAAAGCTAAGGATTTCCTTAATGGAGAAGATTGGCAACAATTACAACAACAATTCCAGATCAACTTCAAATGTTGTCCTACACAAACGCAGCTCCAAACTCGTCTACGATATCTTCTTAACAATATGAAGCAGTAACTTCAGCGTTACTCCAATCCCCGAGCTTTAAATTTGTATTTCATGTTGCTATTTAGTTTCTCGTTCGAACATAACGTTTAAGTGTATTTCATGTTGTTATGTTGATGATGAATATTCATGTTCGTAATTGTTGCTTAACTTGTAATATGTTATATTAAATTCCCTCGTGTCTTCCAAATCTTTTATTTACAAAATTTCATTTAATAGTATTATCCTAAGGACAAACTAAATTGCATATGCTAAATACTCAGGTAGAAATGTCATCATCATCAAGGAGCTTATCAATAAAGCGGTCACCGTCAAGGGATTTCCTACATATTATTCCAAGGAAGAAGTTGATCTATGATGGTACAATTCGATTAACAGAATGTCTGTCGTACCCAATGGATGAATTCTTGGAGGAGAAATCAAGATCAAATGATTTTTTTCGATGTTGTCTGCATGAATGGTCATGGTATGAAGACGATAGTTTATGGGATACATATCATGAAGTTATCAAATGTCGTCATCCCATGTATGTGGATGGAGAAACTATTACTGATTTGGGCTGGCAATTTGTACGACAAAGGTTTAGAGATCATAATGGTCATTTCGCTCCTATAAGTACTTTAAAAACAAGAATTAGTGAAATCACAAAAGTAAAGGATGGTTCTGTTGTGGTCAATGTTGAGAATCCAATAACTGATGTTCAACATTGTATTCTGTACAAAGAGTGGCATAATTATCAAGATGCATTCCTATCGGAAATATATCAAGAGCTGAATGTTATAGATGGTAAAAAGAAGAAGGAGTTCTTAAATATCAAAGATTGGCACCAAATTCAAAAGCAGTTCACAGAAAAATTCTTATGTTGTCCTACATTAACCCAAATCCAAGCGCGTATGCGCATTGTACTAAGCCGCTCGTAATTATAATTTCTTATTTCTTCTTATTCTTATGATATGTATTTCATTCTATTCCTGAACTTATCATGTATCTTCAAATGTTGTCCTACACAGACACAGCTCCAAAATCGCCTGCGATATCTATTTAACAACATCAATCAGTAACTGAACTCATCATATGTATTTTATTTTCTTGCAGACCGAATCATGTATTTCCATTAATTATTGTTAACTAATTTTTGCATTATTCTCATTCTAATTTTAAATATATTTTAAAACAAGAGGCAGAGCCAAAAAATTTTACTCATTCAAAAAATGTATTTCAATTTATTAATATTTCTTTTAATTAATGAACTTTTCATATATTTTAACTCAAATTTATCTATATTATCAATTAAAATCTCTAATGTTGGACAGCATTTTAATTGTATTTTATTAATACAAAAAAATTAATTATTTATATTTGCTTTATACCAATAATTGCTCTATAAATATTTCATTTAATAACAACTTAATATAACATTTCATGTAAAACTTATATTTAATTAAATTTTCATATTTTAAAATAATCTCAGTTTCTCGATTCCAACAAATGTTTAATTAAAATCTCATACTTTAATAAAATTTTTCAACAACACTTATTCATTACTTTATATTAAATTTTTTTAAAATATTAATATATTTAAATTTAAGCACTTTAGAAGTTCAATACGATTAAGGTCTTGTTTGATTAAGCTTTAGAATTTCATTAATAAGTAAGCATAAATCTAATCAAACGAAGCATAAATATTACACAAAACTAGCTTATTAACCATATATAATTTATATAATACATATTAACAAGATATAAACGTACTATTTAACTTGATAGCACAAAACTTAAGTTTTTTTTTTTTTGAATTAATTTGCCAGCTTTAGTACTATTTAACTTGCTTTAGTGGAGAGAGTTAACTTGCTTTATCTTGTTAACTTAAGTCTTTTCGTTAATAAATTATATATGGTTAAAGCAAGTTAACTTGCTTTATCTTGTTAAAACGTACTATTTAACGTATTATTTACCAGCTTTAGTGGAAAGAGTGCCCCCGTATGTTTCTTTTCGGGAAGATGTGACCTGAAAAAAACAAACCACCAATTCAAACGGCGAAATTGAGGCAAAATATATGTTGAAATTGAGGAAAATGTCGCCTGACATGCACTGAAATGACTGCGATAACTGGATCTCTCTATTATACTTGTAAAAGCTAGAATACGCGGACTGTTTCGGCGCAATCCAAAGAAAAAGCCAAATGCGTCATACTGTTACGCGCATTCAAAGAATGCGCCAATTCATTAGGCGCATTCTTTGAATGCGCTGTTCCACGCAGCGTATCTGCTCCTTCTCAAATTCTTTTGCAAACCCGCTTCTTCTCTTAAATTAATCTAGTGACGAGCTCGTTTCTAAAATTTGGCCAAAATTATTTCTCATATAAAATAAATTATTATTGTTTTTTTCTATTTTTAATTATTTTAATTTTTTTATTATAATAATTATTTGAATCATAATTATTTTTTCATTTTTATAATAAATGAGTTCGTTTGTTTGTTGATTTAAACTTGAAATATTAATTTCAAAATCAATCAATTAATTATAATTAAGATTTCATTTTGAATAGCTTTCAATAAATTAAAAAAACAAAATTCAAAACAAAGTCTTTTATTTATAATTTGAACAAATAACAATGATAATAAAATTTTCAATTTATTTTATATTTTTTTAATAATATTTAGTCAAATACTTGATTATCAATTTTGGGAGGAACGATTGAAAGAGAGAAAAAATAAAAAAGAGAAAAAAGAAATCATGAGATTGAAGCGGCATCATATACATTAGAATAATCAAATGCTTAAATGACTAAGATAAGACAAGTAAGTGTTGCAGAGATGAGGATGCTCAAGTGGATGAGTGGCTTTACCCTTAAAGATAGGATATCAAATGAGCATATGCATGAAAAGGTTGGAGTAGCGTCAATGGAAGATAAGATTAGAGAGAGTCGCCGTAGATGGTTTGGTCACATAAAACGACGACCTTCCAATGACCCAGTTAGGAAACTAGATGTATTAGATTTGACTTATGTTAAGAAAGATAGAGGTAGACCTAAAAAAACTTGGTTATAAAATATTAGAAATGATCTTTCTTTATTAGATTTAAATGAGAATTTGACTTTTAATAGAACACAATGGAGAAAAAAGATTAATGTAGCCGACCACACGTAGTGGGACAAAGACTTTATGTTGTTATGGTTGTTGCGTCCAGGAGTATTCGCGGCAGTAGAGAAATATAAATTTTATCGTCTTAGCATTGTACGAAAATCCGGCACGCAATCAGATAAGAGGAGAGGGTCTAGCATTTATGAGACACCAAGATTTTTACGTGGAAAACCCCTGTAAAAGGGGGAAAAACCACGGGGCCTAGCCCAGTTTGAATGAATCCACTAGTATTGCAGTCGATTACAAACGAGGCCCTTCCTTGGTGGAAGGTCTTAGCTTGATGTACATCTTATGGAGTACATTACATGATGTAAATACAAAGAATCACTATTGACAAGTTCGCTTTGTTAGAAGGACTGCAGTCGGCGGGCGACGTAGGTCAGGGGGATCGTAGTCAGCTGGCGACGAAGGACTGTAGTCGGCGAGCGACGTAAGTCAGGAGGACCGTAGTCGGCGGGCGACAGAGGTCGAAAAGACTGTAGTCGGCGAACGACATAAGTCATGAGGACCGTATTCAACCGGCGATGGATGTCGGAAAGACTGTAGTCGGCGGACGACGTAAGTCAGGAGGACCGTAGTCGGCTGGCGACGGAGGTCGGAAGGACTGTAGTATGACGACGAAGATCAGTAGGACAGCGTCAGGTAGAAGTCCATCAATGGAAAGAAATACATCTTCGCATAGATGTCCAGCAAAGTCTGATAACTGGTAGAAGTCTGGCGTCGGGTAGAAACTTGGCGAAGAGTGAAGGTCCGACGTCGGGTAGAAGTCCGACGTCTTTGGTGGCAGAGGAGAACTCCAGCTTCACTTGGGCGGAGTTTCTGCATCAGGAGGGGACTCTGTTGTTAATTGGGAAGGATTTCAGCATCACGTGGAAGTTGTGCAGAATTCCTGCGTTTCCTGAAAATCCGACAGAGTTCTGGCGTCTTCAGGCGGCAGGAAGAGCTCCGGCGGTGGTCGAGGAGGTGAGGAATCTCCTTTTCCCCTTTCTCCTCTTCTTCTTCTCCCTCTTCCCTTCCGTCCCCTTGGTGTAGAATGAGGGCTCTATTTATAGTTTTTCTGGAGTGGCATAGCCCGTAAATAGGCGTGAGATCAAGGGCGAACAGGGAGTGGTTTGAATGGACGGCCGATATCGAATCCTTTAATCATGCACCGTTCGTTAGACATTTGAAGGCCTTAATGATGTCGGAATTCGATGATCTTGGGCTCGTTGGATTTGTATCGTCGAGCCGTTCGATTCGAGTATAAGCTCGTCAAAATCGGAGACCGTTTGGTAACTCAAATTGAGGTTTGAACCTTCCAACAGCACTTTGAACCCTTGATTCAGACTCATTTGGGCTCGGATTAGGTTGATCTTGGTGTCGTTGGGTTCGTATTTCCGAGACGCTCAGTTTGACTATAAGATCGCTGAAATCGGAGCTCATATGCTCCTGGAATTAATTTTTGAAGTTTCCGGATTGATTTTGCCTCGAGATTCGTGCTCAATCAAGATTATTTTGTGATGACGTATCAATGGTCATGATTTGAAACCCATATATATATATATATATATATATATATATATATATATATATATATATATCATTTTTTTTTTTGCTCCGGCTCGGCTAGGCGAATTAGTCGAGCCAGAACAGGAAAAAGGGCACCTAAAAATGACACCTCTTTAAAGTTAAATTTAAAATTGAGATTGGGAACCCAAAAAGAATAAATGGCCTACAGATCATCTGCAGTGAAAGCTTTGGCCTAACAGGAAAGTCCAGTAGAATGGCAGTCAAAGCCTCCTGTTAGCAAGATTCCATGGCAACTTTCTCATATCATATTAGATTCATCATGACTTCCTTTTCATCATCAAACATATAAAATTAAAATGCTAGATATATACAATAACAATAATAACAAATCTCTATCTCCATACGTGAGATTGATCGACTATAGGAATTCTTTTTTCTCAATTGCATCATATTAATAATCAAAATCTCATTTAAATTAAATTAAAAAATATATTTTCAATACTTTCTAATCAAAAATTTTTTTTAGGTATACATCTATCTTTCTTAACATAATCAAATCTAATATATCTACTCTCCTAAGTAGGTCAATAGAAGGAGAAATTATTACATGCGGAGTCCGGAGTACGTTCGTACTCCAATCAGAATATGCCACATCAGTATATACACTCACTGTGTATAAACACAGTTTATGTACAGACTGACGTGACATTTTCTGATTGGAGTCTGAATATAAGCTACGTCTGATTTTTGCAGGTAATAATTTTTCAAGAGGCCAATATTTTATATGACCAAATCATTTAACATAACTTCTTCTAATCTTAATTATCACTAAAGTTATTCTAATCTTTTCATGCATATATCCATTTAAAATTATATTATTTACGTACTCAATATTTCATAAATATATAAATAACATAATTTTAAATACTATGCATATAAATCTAAGGGGGCAAAAAAAAATGAGTATCAAGTCCTCAGTCAGTTGCCACGTCACACTCATCATCTCTAACGACGACCAGAACTTCTGATTCTATGGGACCGCCCCGCATCTCCCAGGATGAGCCGAGCCAAACGAACGGTCCAAAATACTCCAATTCTGACGGGGATCTCAACCCTTCCTCCCTCGATTAAGGAAATTCCCTACCGTCCGATCCACATTCACGACTCGCTGCCCATCCCCCTCCCCGCCAAATACAATCATACTCTTACCTCTCTTCTCCGCCATTAATGGCGTCATCTGTACTCTCCTGCAACTTAGGGTTCCCTTCACTCTCCCATCGTCGATCCCTCCCCCCCAAATCATCCGCATCCATTTCCCTCAGACCTCTTCCCACCAGATCCCGCGCCCTCTCTCATGGAATCTCCTATCCTGTTCGAAAATCTGGGGTCTCTCCCCGGATCTCAATTGTGCGGGCTTCGGCTGCCTCAACCGCCGCCCCACTCCCAGCCAAACAGTCCTCCCCATGGCAGGGCGCGGCGCTGAAGCCCTTAGCCGCCACGATCGCCACTGGCGTTATCCTCTGGCTCATCCCCGCCCCCTCTGGCGTCTCCCGCAACGCCTGGCAGCTCCTCGCCATCTTCCTCGCCACCATCGTTGGCATCATCACTCAACCGCTCCCGCTCGGCGCCGTCGCTCTCTTGGGCCTCGGTGCGACCGTTCTCACCAAGACCCTCACCTTCGCCGCAGCCTTTTCCGCCTTCGGAGACCCAATTCCCTGGCTCATTGCACTTGCCTTCTTCTTCGCCCGGGGGTTCATTAAGACGGGCCTTGGCAACCGCGTGGCCTACCAATTTGTATCCCTATTTGGCAGCTCTTCCTTAGGCCTTGGCTACAGCCTTGTCTTCAGCGAGGCGCTTCTTGCCCCCGCAATCCCCTCCGTCTCCGCTAGGGCCGGCGGGATCTTTCTCCCGCTTGTGAAGTCGCTGTGCGTGGCTTGTGGAAGTAATGTTGGGGATGGGACGGAGAACCGGCTCGGATCGTGGCTGATGCTTACTTGCTTCCAGACGTCCGTTATCACGTCCTCCATGTTCCTGACGGCAATGGCGGCCAACCCGCTAAGTGCGAACTTGACTTTAAATACTATTAAGCAGACAATTGGTTGGACTGATTGGGCGGTGGCGGCGATTGTTCCCGGCCTGGTATCTTTAATTGTTGTGCCATTGTTGTTGTACCTTATTTATCCGCCTACGGTGAAAAGCAGCCCGGACGCGCCAAAGCTAGCGAAGGAGAAATTGGAGAAGATGGGACCGATGACTAAGAATGAGGTCATAATGGCAGTGACACTCCTAGTAACGGTAAAATTGCTCATTTATTTCTTTATCAATAAATACTGTTTTCTCTGTGATGAACTATAGTTATGGCTGTTAACAATCGGTACTCAAGTTGATAAGGCACCGGCTCAAGATCAGCTCAAGCATTTGATTTGATCTTTAGTCGAGCCAGATGTTGCTGCTATTTACATTCGATTTGAGCCTGATTCAATCTAAAAATCGATCCAATTTAGATCAATTTTTATCCTCTAAAACAAATTCTAGTCCAATCCACATAAATTCAATTGTATATATATAGATGGAGAGAGAGAGAGTTCTGACACAGTTCAAGATCACATGATCGCTATTCTCTATCGTTATTTGCATGTCAGGACTAAGGTTGGTTTGATAGAGTTGACTATGTTGATTACATTGAAAATACATAAGTTGGACTTGATATAACTTGTTGTGCTAGTTAGGAACTTCAAATAAGTTTCGAGTTGAGGGTGAGTACCTTAGGCAAGTTTTCTTGCAAAAAATCCTTTAATTGATTGGCAAGCATTCAAATGTGAGTTTTCAAACATTTCAAGTTAGTAATTGAGTTTTTTGGGTGAGTTGTCGGAAAATAGTGACTTCATGAGTCCTTAATTGACTTCAATAGCTTTGTATTGAGAATTGAGGAAGGCTGATTGTTGGGTGACTTGACGAGATGTGTCTCTAGGCTACTCAAGGTATTAGAGGACTTAAAACATTATGAGTTTTGAGTTATAAGGGGTTCACAATCAACAATTTGTTGAACCTGATTCAGGCTTTCATGATCACATACAATGAAATTTGGTGCTCAATATTGAACTTTAATTTTTTTTTAATCAACCCCCATTTCTGAAAATTAGCAGCAAATTGAAGCTGAAGTACAAGCAATTTAATATTTTCTTCTTATACACCCCATACCACCTAAATTGAGGTTCTTAAGAGACTAACATACTATATATCAAAATGACAACATTGAAAATACCATTGCTTCAGGATAATAATTAAAAATGGCAATATTGTATAGATTTTGCATACAAGAAATTGGACTTTATATGAAATTAATGTGGTATTGCAAAGGTATCATTCAAAGTTTTTAAGCTAAGCTAGTTGTTCTAGTGTTGATGTTGTTGATTAAATTGTTATTTGTATACTTATCATAAATTTATAATTTTTTGCTATGATTTTCTCTTTCCCCATTATCTTTCAAATGCTACATCACTTATAATGCAAATTTGTCTTATTGATATTTTATGGCTTCTTTGTACTTTTTACACATTATTCTTCAAGAGTGATATGCAGGGTGTTGTCTAGATTTTTGAAGCCTATAGTTTAGGGAAAATCACTAGTTAAATTATGGATCGTGTCCAAATGCTTGGAATTTGGGACATCAAATGTGAATTTCTTTATGAAATGGTGAAATAGATTTAAATATTATTTTATTTTTATCACTCAATTAAACCTTATAATTATATTGGAAGCTAATATTAACCCTTATGTGTATCGATGGTGAAAATAAATATTTGTAGGTGATTATGGACCGTGTTTTCGCCTAGTGATTCATACATTGGCTCCCAACCATGAGATCATGTGTTCCATCCATATTCCTCACACTATAGCTTATTTCTTGGAAGAATGTTTAGGCATGCATTTTCATTTGGCTCTTGAATCAAGGGGTTGCCTCCAATAAATATTCCTAAGGTCTTATAACTTGATTTATGCCTCTTTATAAAAATATGGGATATGTTTCTATAAAAAATAAAAGGGTAAAACATCTTTTGATTATTATAAATTGAGTCTTGGTTTACTGGTTCATAATATAGCTCCTAACAATGAGGTCATTTGTTCGTTTACTCTTCTTACTATTTCTCAAATTTTCAAAAAATATAAGGTGTGCATTTTTGTTTGGCTCTTTTATCAAGGTTTTGTCCCCTGTGGTGAGTATTCTTAAAATCCTATATTGGGCTTTGTGCCCTTTATATCAGAAAATACATGGAATAGGTTTCCATCCTTAAAGAAAGTATATCTTTAGATGCCAAAAACTAAAAGAAGATTCACAATTAGCAGGTGACAATAAGTGGTGTTTGAGCTCTATGGCCTCAACACATGCTTGGTGCATTTAAACTTATGTGTTGAGTCCGTTATGAGTTGAACCAAATTAATTTTGTGAGCCAAATAAATTGACTTAGCTTTTGAGATTATTAAAACTGTAGTGATTTTCAGAGAATTCTCAGTTTGAGTGTAATTTTCATCCCTATTTGTGATAAATGCTTCTCTCTAGGATAATTTCTGTACTCATATAGTCTTTGTGTCTTTACCTTGACGATTACTTTTCCTTTTTTTTTTCTATATTGTAATTATTAGTTTCTTCAGTTTGTCGATCTGTTCTATCCCTCTGAGATGCACTAATTTTTTGTTTGGAAAATCAATACAGGTTGGCCTTTGGATTTTCGGAGGCGTACTGAATGTGGATGCTGTGACTGCTGCAATTATTGGCTTATCAATTCTTCTCATAACTGGGGTTGTTACATGGAAAGAGTGTTTGGGTGAGGCAGTAGCATGGGATACTCTCACTTGGTTTGCTGCACTAATAGCAATGGCTAGCTATCTCAACAAATATGGTCTAATATCTTGGTTTAGTCAGACTGTGGTCAAGGTTCGTGGTCCTCTGTTTATGATTGTTATCCTTCCCTGTCACGCATTTCTATTGCAATTTGTAATGCTTTGGGTCGCATATTCATTAGTAACTATTCTTATATCAAACTGGAAAACCAAATTTGTTCCTGTCCTACCTAAATTTAGTTGTGTAGTCAGCTAGCCAGTTTTAGTAATTGGAAGGGTTAAATACATTAAGGAAAAACAGGTAAGTTCTCAGAGTTTAACAATTACATGTCAACTAATAGTAAGTGTTAAAATTTTGGAAGATGAAGCATCCATTATCTTAACTAACCTTTACTTAAAAACTGGATTCATATGAAGTTACTTAGATTAAAAATGAGAAACTTGGGCTCATGCTTTCATATATTTGGAAGTATTCAGTATTTCCTTAGATTAAAAATAAGAAGCTTAGGCTCATTCTTTCACAGTTCCAACTATTTCCTTCAAAATCCTGTACTCCTTGTTTCATAATTTTCTGTTCATATAGACATGCTTTCATTACTTGTGTGCCTGCCTGTTTGAAAGATAATTATGTTTCATTCTGAGCTTTGTTAACCATTGTGTTATGTTATATTTGTTAGATAACTTACTGATTCATTTTTGCTTCTTTGATCAAACTGAATGATTTTCTATTTTTATTAAAGAAAATGATTGAATTAAAGGTTTTGGTTCTAGAGTCGGTTTGGAAAGTCTTTGTTAGACCGGCCCAGGGGGCCAACTGAACCGGTCCATCCTGGACCGGTTCACTTCTACAGGAGGCAAACCAAAGGGGGGCGGAACCAGGGAGAGGGTGGCAGATGAGTAGATGGGGCCCATGTACTAATGAAGTTTTGGGTTGGAGGGAAAATTCAAATTAGGGGCTGTTTATTTCCCACTCAATTCTAAGTGTTTTTTTTTTTGTGAATTCTTTACAGAATTTGTGAAAACTGCTGTATTAATGCTGAATTTCTCTGAAATTCTGCTCTGTTTTTCATTATTTTGTGTTGTTACCCATCCGTCTTCTTCAGTTTGCTGTGTTTTTTACAAGGTTCTATATGTTGTTTCAGGCTATTTCATTAATAAGGTTTAGATGAGCATGATTTGATTACCATGTCAAAGATGAAACATGCTCAAGACGTTCAGCTAATATTAAAGCATTTTTATTACAATAGATAAATCGTGCATTGTTTTCCATTAATATCATTTCTATTCCTAGTAGGAAGGAAATTGCCTTAGGATATCCTGACCCAATTTTTGGTCTGGATGAGTCTCAAAATTGATGGATTTTCTTTGAGATGAGTGCAATATACTTTGATTAATTTTTCATATATCGCACTCATCTCAAAGAAAATTTGATGGCTTTAGAATCCATCCTTACCTAATTTTTTTTTCTAGTTTTGGGCTTTGTTTAAGGTTATCATCTCATACTTGCATGGAAAACCCCACTTGTTTCCTTGATTATACCGAGGGAATTTTGGTTGGGAACAGGGTTAAACAATAATATTAAAAATATTGTTTATTCTGTTTTTAACTGAAATAACTTATTTTATATTAGCGAGTTAGATCTATATGTTGTAGCAGTATCTCTAACTTCTGTTATAACTAAGGATGTTGACTTTCAAATGTGTAATTCACTGTGCTTTGCACTTGTTAGCAGTAACTATCAACTATCAAGTAATGAGTACATCTACAAGTCCAAGACAGACTACTTGGATGAAATCGAAACATGGGACATTTGATTTTTCATGAATAAATAATAATGGTTTATTATTAACTCATCTTTGAAATTTCAGAACCATTTAACTTTACACATTGTCATTCGAACAAGAATTTATATCACACCGTGCCATATTCTCATCTATATCCTTCACTTGTGTATTCCTGCCAATTTCTTGTCTGAATATATATGCATCATACTATCTCTTCTATGCCGTATCCAACTAGTGGTAGAGATGGCATCTCTGCGTATTCTTTTGGTTTTCTTTTTTTATCTACCAAGGAGATGCATTTCAAGCTTCATTCAGCATCATTAGCCTTGCTGCATCGTTATCAATTCCGCCGCCAGCTGTCCGTTTGCTCGAATGAGCTGCGGATGCACCGAAATCCGACTTTGATGGCCAGAGAGTCGAATGGCTCGCAGCCCTCGTCATCCGTCCTAAGCTCTACTCCAGCTTCGACGACCTTCCTGTCTTGCGGCTTCGACCAAACCGGAGACGAGCGGCCTTCCTCCCATTCGCGCGCTTCTTTCGGCCATCCATTTGGTGTCGGGTCAACCCAGAAACCCGACGGGTCAAGTCCTGGTTGAGTTTTATGACCCGTCTGCAGAAACGGGTCAGTTCAGGTTGACCCGACTAGTGCTGAGTTAGTTCTGAGCTCGACTCGAACCCGACCTATGACTTGAAATTGACACCCCTAACGTCAAAATGAGAATCACTAGAGGTAAGAAAATATTTTATGAGTCTTCACGATCATGCAATAGATGGTCTTAAGCTATTTTATTTAGGCATATATTTTCATTAATTTCAAAAAAAATACAGACCTTGAGATTCACTTTATCTCTATAGGCCTCGTGGCAAAAGTAGTATAGAAAATTCTTGGTTTTGAACTATGTTCTAAATTATTTGTTAAATGGGAAGAAATCATCTTGTTGCAAATGTTATCAAGGAGACAACTCCTGAATGAAAATTAATAAGACGGATTCTTATTCATACTTGAATGTGAATTATTTAGGGTCTTTTTGGCCCTGCTGCAGTTATCTACAAAGTTAACTATAATTTTTTTGAAAATTCTGCTGCTACTATAGACATTTTAGCATTTCTGCAGCAACTGTGTTGTTCTAGTAGTAGATTTGATTGTAAAAAATTATGCCATCAAAAAATATTTTTTTTTAAAACAAGCAGATAAACTGATAAACAAAATTTTCAAAATAGATCCTAAATCTAACTATTCAATTTCTAAAATATTTTTTTTTTCTTGTTCACAGTTTGTTGGCGGCCTGGGTCTCTCATGGCAGCTTTCTTTTGGCATACTTGTTCTGCTCTACTTCTACTCCCACTACTTCTTTGCCAGTGGTGCAGCACACATTGGTGCAATGTTCACAGCTTTTTTATCAGTAGCGAGCGCACTTGGAACCCCTCCACTCTTTGCCGCTATGGTCCTCTCCTTCTTCTCCAACCTCATGGGAGGCCTCACTCACTATGGCATTGGTTCTGCACCTGTGTTCTATGGTGCCAATTATGTTCCTCTCTCCAAATGGTGGGGCTATGGATTTCTCATCTCTGTGGTCAACATAATCATCTGGCTTGGAATTGGTGGTATCTGGTGGAAGACCATTGGTTTATGGTGAGGTAACCTGATTCAAATTTCTTTTGATTCTAATTTTGATTGATCCCAACAAATTAGCAGTTTGGAACATTGAATCACTGATTGGATTTACATATCCATGTAAATTCTACAATCAGAGTAATCTTTTGGGCTGTTATTTTGTTGTTTGAGGTGGAAGTATGTGAGAAACTGTTCTTGGTATGATTTTTGGAAGATTTGGCTTTCATCCTGTTATGTTTTCTGGTTTATAAAATTCTTAATTTGAAAAAATTATCTCACGAGCATTTTTTTGTGTTAGAAATAGAATTCGGTTGGAGATGAATTACTGTTTGATATGATTATTACTGTATTTTGAAGTGAAAACTAAAATTTTCAGTTGGAGATACCCTAAAGAATTGTTAGAATGATTTTCAACTAAAAGATAAAGTTGGCATGACCTTGGGAAGATGGGTAATGAATGAAGTGAATGAAGTGACATTTAAATGTTGGGATGGCTATTAAGGATTGTTGGAATAGTTCTCCTCTCAGAATAGGGGTGTCAAAACTTGACCCGACCCAGACTCGACCTAAAAAAATTAGGGTTCAGGTCACCTCGTTTGCATTATGGGTCAGGTTCGGATTCGAGTTTTCGTCTCGGACAGTTCGGATTTGAGTTTTCAACCCCATCCTTTCAAGACTTCATCATCCTTTCAAAATATGACCCGACCCGAAACCCGACCCGCCGACTCATTTTGACACACCTGAGACTCATAGACAAAGATGACATGATCTTGGAACAATGGATGAGAAAGTCTTGAAAGGATGGTTGAGGTGATATTACTTATAAATGGGAAGGTAATAGAACCTTGAGGTTATGTACAATGTGATAATAAAAATTTAGAGAGGCTATCGTACATGGTTGGATGAAGAATTAAATGGCATACTATAAATAGAAATATTTTTAATAAAATACTATAAATTTTAGGAAAATAAAATTTGATTATCTTATCTTTGATATTTTAGTAAGTATATGAGAGTATCATTTATTGAAAATTATGTTATCTTAAACATAGAATTTGATGGTTTTTCATGCATCGCAATAGAAGTCATCAAAATGAGCTATTGTTTACTTCTTATTTTAGGCTTCTTTTGGGACAATTTTCTTACTATTTTGTAAATCTGCTATAGAGAAAGCAACTTTTTAAAATAATTGTCAAATAGAAATTGTGATTGTGATCTGATAAGTAAAGTAATAAAAGAACATAAAATCAAGAGCTTTTTATTAGCAACCATAATGGCTCATTGGAAAAAGTTTATGGAAAATATATGCCTTCCTTTTGAGTATATCCTTTAGCAATGAGATTGACGTTCTATTTGTTGATAGATTTATAAGGGTTGCATTTTGTTTTGTAAGTTCATTTGCATCTCATAGGATGGTTTCTATTAAGTAAGGGAACAACAAATCAAGTTTTAACAAATTTAAGAACTCAAAAGTTCTTTATGACATATTGCCATTTAGGAATGTGGATAGCTTGATGATGATGTTGAAGTTCGATGTTGGCCGAAATGTTAAGAGCAAAAAGTTTGTGGTAATTAGATAAAAGGTTATATGAAACATAATATGATAAAGGGCCGGGTATTTGGATTTCTCTCATGTAGTGTTGTCATTATGGGTTGTTAACAACAACATGATCTAAAAGTTCCTATGGTCTTTTGTGGATATGTAAGGTTGATGATATTCTATTTATTTCATATGTTACTATCAATAGACACTCATTTCAGTATTGAATAAATACTTTAGATTGAAAGTACAGTGCTCTAGCAACATTTAATGTGTATGTGTTTGCTCTCCATGAAGGAGTTTTTGTTGATGCAAGAAAATTGATTGATAAACTCTCTAATCACTAAAAAAATCTTCAAGTTTTAATTTATTTTGTATCGTCTCATCCAAAAGTCCTTAGTTTATTATTACAACAACAACAACAAGCCTTTATCACACTATATGGGATCGGCTACATGAATCATTTTTTCTCCATTGTGCCATGTTAAAAGTTAAATTATCATTTTAATCTAATAAAGAAAAATCATTTCTAATAAAAAAAAGTTTAAGTCTAACTCTACCCTTCTTAACATAAGTCAAATCTAATACATCTACTTTAATAATTGGGTCATCGGATGGACGTCGCTTTATGTGACCAAACCATTTAAGGAGACTCTCTCTAATCTTATCTTTTATTGGAGCTACTCGAACCTTTCAAGTACATGCTCATTTCGTATCATGTCTCTAAGAGTAAAGCCACTCATCAACGTGAACATCCTCATTTCTGCAACACTTAACTTAATATTATGCTTCTCTTTTAATGACCAACATTCTGCACCGTAAAGCATTGCAAGTCTAACTACCATCTTATAGAATTTTTCCTTAAAGTTTGAGGGGGACTTTTCTATCACACAACAAGCTCAACGCATTCATCCACTTCAAACATCCAACGCATTCATCCACTCACAATCACTTTGAACAATAGACCCAAGATATCTAAAATGTGTACTCTTATTAATGACTTGATCATTCAAAGTCATAATCCTCCCACTAGAACCATTATTACTAAAATTACATTCAATATATTCAGTTTTATATCTACTAAAACAAAAGCCTTTAGTCTCTAAGGTGACCTCCATAATTGAAGTTTACCTTCAACTCCTTCTCTAGTTTTATCAACAAGAAGAATATCATAAGTAAAAAGCATACACCAGGTGCAACCTCTTGCAAATGTTTAGTGACAATATCCATGACTAAAGCAAAAAAGATATGGGCTTAAGATTGATCCTTAACGTAATCCAACTAAAATAGGAAAATACTTGCTCAAACCACCTTGTGCATGGACACAAGTACATCTCATGCATACATATCCTTAATGACTTGAATATAAGTATTATTAACCCATTTCTTTTCTATAACTCTCCATAGCACTTCTCTTGAAACTTTATCATATGTTTCCTCTAAATAAATAAATAAATATCATATGTATATCATCCTTATTCTCTCTACACTTTTTCATCAAACCTCTCAATAAAGGTATAGCTTCCATAGTAGACCTACGCGGCATGAATCCAATTTGATTTTAAGAAATGTTTGTATCATGCCGCAACCTATGCTCCATAACTCTGATCTCCAGTAGTTTTGAAGTATGACACATTAAATTTATTCCTTTATAATGCGCACAATCTTGTGCATCAATTTTATACTTAAAAATAGGAATCAACACACTCATTCTTTACTCATATAGTATCTTTTTAGTCTCAAAATAATATTAAAAAGTTTAGTGAGCCAATATATTCTCTCTCTTAAGCATTTCCACATTTCTAATGGGATATCCTCATGTCTAATAGATTTTCCATAATTCATTTTCTTTAAAGCATCTCTAATTTCGGTTTTACTAATACGCCGATAAATGAAAAAAAAAAAATCTTAATTTTCATTTGGGGTGCTAAGGTCACTAAAGTCAGTCGCATTCTCATAATCTTCATTGAAGAGTTCATAAAAATATGTCATCCACCTTTGTTGAATATCTTCTTCTAATAAAACTAATTTTTGATCTTCATCCTTAAGACACATCACTTAAACTAAATTGTTTACTACTCTTATCTATTTGACTAATTTATACATATACATTTCGTTCTCTTTAGTATCTAATCTATTATATAAATCATTAAAAGCTAAAATTTTTATATAGCATATTACTTTCTTAGACTCCTTACAAGCCTCTTTATATATTTCACAATTATAAGATTTTTTACAATTAAATCAATTTTTATAGTAGATCTTATTTTTTTAATCTTTTCTTGAATATTTTGATTCCACCACAAACTGTTTTTGCTATTATTAGTTTTTTCCTTTGATAATCTATTCAAATACATCTTTTTCAATATTCTTAATATCACTATCTACTTTTTCTCACATAACATTAGTTTCTTTATGCATAGACACAATCTTAAGATTTAGGCTTCGTTTGGGACGGCTTTTTACCTCTTTCTAAAACGGAGTTTTAGTACAAAACTTTTTATTTTTGTATTAAAACTCCGTTTTAGAAAGCAATAAAAAAGCCGTCCCAAACGAAGCCTTAGTATCTTACTCTAAAAAAATACTTGTTGTTAATATTATTTAAATGCCTCCCATCTTTATGTTTTTATTACATGGCGCAAAAATTGATCAAAAGAATCTTTTTATGATTGTGAAAGCTTCTAATTTATTTTGGAGAAGATAAACCCACTAGAATCTTATGCAATCATCCTCAAGAGTTGGAAAGAACTATACCCAATATGTGCAAATATGCAATATGGCCCAAAATGTCACTATGGATTGAATCAAAAGTTGATTTAGATATGTTATTGTGCGAAAGAATAGGCTATCATCAGTGGCAGATCCACTAAATCATTAAAAGCTAAAAGTTTTTACATAGCATATTGCTTTGGTTTGGGACATCTTTCTTACTACTTCTTAAATAAGCTTTTTATTACAAGAATTGAAATATTTGCATTAAAAATTACTTTAATAAACAGTAATATCATTAGCATTAAAATTATTTTAATGCAATCATTTAAATTATTAATTATTTTGCATATTTAATTATTAATTTGTCTTGCAATATTGATGTGTTAGATACCTCATATTTTTCTATAATAATTATGTTATAAATTAGTTAGTTCCAAACTAAATTTTTTTTATTACAAAAACTTACCCTTTTGTTGCAAATATTAACATTTCTCCTTTTTTATACATTATATTGACACAAATAATTGGCATTTTAGAAGTAAGCCCAAAGTCTTCTTCTTATCTACATTTCTATGGTGCATTTGTTGCCGTTGAAAGATTGATGTCTATTAATTGATTGATACACATGAAAGTTATCCTTGCCTTGATTTTTAACATATGATCATTAGGGATTATTTTTTATTTTTTAAAAAAAATTGTTTGGTCTATATTTTTTAGTTATTTTTGCTTATTTTTAACTAATCAAGCAAAATTTTAAAATAATGAAAATAGCTTAAAAGTGTTTTTTAGGGGGGTTTTTATTTTCAAAATAAAACTCATCCTAACCCTGAGCCCTTGGTTAGGGTGATTTTCTTTTTTTTTTTTAATAAAAAACTAAAATTTATTTTGAAT
This sequence comes from Dendrobium huoshanense, assembly GCA_016618105.1. Classification (NCBI taxonomy): domain Eukaryota; kingdom Viridiplantae; phylum Streptophyta; class Magnoliopsida; order Asparagales; family Orchidaceae; genus Dendrobium; species Dendrobium huoshanense. The sequence goes on from CM028351.1 coordinate 73,647,463, forward strand.
ATTTTTAATAAATAAATAAATAAATATATATATATATATATATATATATATATATATATATATATATATATATATATATATATATATATATATATATATTATACTTTGGTTAAAAGTAGAGAGTTATTTCTTCTTGCCAATTTGCAAATTTAGTTAATAAATATGATTACTTGTCAAAATATTTTCTATAAAATTTATCATAATTATATTTAAAATTTATTAAATTTACTTGAATTAATACAGTACCTTTTTATGTATAATATTAATTTAATAATTTTTAAATATATTTTAATATAATTTATATCAAATATTCTAATATAATTTTTTTTCTTTCTCTTATTAATTTAGCTTTATGATTCTTAAATTTAAGTTGGGAGAGCTTTTGGCCAGGTGTTTTTATTCGGTCCGGTGAACGTACGCTCCTCTACGTTCGGCCACCAATGTTTTAGCGCCACGTAGCTTGAAGAAAAGTCGCTAACCCGACCCGCTGTTTTTTGGGTTCTCGCACGTGCGTTTTTTAAATCCTTGACGAGCCGAACAACATCCCATCACCTTTTGGATATATTTCAAATACCTAGCAATACCAAGCAAATACCGAGTTGTACCTAGCAATACCGAGCAAATCCTTAGCAATACCGAGCAAATCCCTAGCAATACCGAGCAAATCTTGAGCAAATACTGAGTTGTACCGAGTTTTTTCTAGCAATACCGAGCAAATACCTAGCAATACCAAGCAAATCCCTAGCAATACCGAGCAAATCCTGAGCAAATACTGAGTTGTACCGAGTTGTAAAAAAACTCGGTACAACTCGGTATTCTCATAATATTGATCTTCACAAAGTGGTATTTCTCATTTTTGCAAAGCAATACCTAGCAAATACCGAGCAATATCGAGAAAATCGCGAACATAGCATTCCCGGGTTCCGCTCCGGGTCAAGTCATCGGGCCGCACGGTAAAGAGTAAGAGTCGTATTTCTCATTTTTGCAAAGTGGTATTTCTCATTTTTGTAAAGCAATACCTAGCAAATACCGAGCAATATCGAGAAAATCGCGAACATAGCATTCCCGGGTTCCGCTCCGGGTCAAGTCATCGGGCCGCACGGTAAAGAGTAAGAGCACGTGACGACATGTTATTAGCGGCCGAACGTAGCTCTACGTCCAGTCAGAGACGTAATAATTGTTCTTTGGCCAGTGCTTTTATACTACTTTTATAAAATTTGTTTGCTAGAAAATTACTGAAGAAAGTATTCAAAAAGCTGTACCAAAAGCTAAATCTGTTTGCCTAACCCTCTCCTCTTTGTAGATTCTAAATTGGTAAGCTGCCAAACAAAGACCTTTCAAAACTGCACTGACCTCATATTTTATTAATCTTGCTTGCCTAACCCATTAAACTTCTTCATTCCTTGACGTCCAATCTAATCTTATTTTTATATAAAAAAAAATTAAAAATTAAAGAAAATTCTGCATAAAGAAAATATTATCCTGACTATATATTTATAATCATATATTTAAAAAAAAAAAAGTTCATTATTTTCATTAGTTTATATTGCTTCTTTTACTTTTAAAATTTCATGCAAACATTTTTAATATTAATTATGTTGCTTTTAAATTTATTATGTTAAATCAAAATTTTGCAGGCATAAATATATTTAAATTTTAATATTAATTAATACTTAGAATAATAATAAATAGCTTTTATTTTTTCATATATATTCTGGATTTAATATTAATTAATCAAATATATGATTTAAATTAATTTCAAGAATATATATATATATATATATATATATATATATATATATATATATATATATATATATATATATATATATATATATATATATATAATATTACCATTCTATAGTGGCCATCGCATTTAAAATAAATAAATAAATCTGTGAAGAAAATTGTGTGGCTGGCCAAAAAGATCCTTAGACCAATTGGAATATTGCAATTGGCTTTGGAATAATTTGGGTGGGGAGTTACTCATTGAATGTGGGGTCCAATTTTCAGTGGGTTGGGTTATTATAGGATTTATACAAAATTGATTGGGTAGAGTTTTCATGCTTTGTATAAGGTATATTATATATATAATGATAGAGGAGTATTATTAATTCATTGGTTGAAAATGTTATGAAGGCTCTTCGAATTGATTGATCATTTTTAAAAATGATAAATTAGCTTTCAAATAACTATTTGATGATCATGGTTGCCAAATTTTATCACAGGCTGAATACACATGCCCTACAATCGTCTGGAATGAAGAAAGTGACGGGAAGAAGAAAAGTTGATGAGCTCTTAAAATATCCCCTAACTATTGCTCGAGGGTTCTCATTTTATTTATTAAAAAGTATAGGTATTTTAGTAGGGCTGCAAACGAACAGAGCCGAGTTGAGTATGTGCGTGTTCATGTTTGAGTTCATTTATGATCAGCTTGTTCAAGTTCGGTTCAAATTTGATTCGAGCTTGTTGTATTTGTGTTCAACAGTTCAAGCTTAATTAGTTCGTTTAAATTAACGAGTGTTCATGTTCGGTTCATTTCATGTTTATCGAGCTTTAAACAAGCGAGCCTTATCGAACTCTAGATGAACTATACTTCATGATGTACATTAACTTAACAAATGAGCCTTGTCGAGCCTTCTAACAAATAATTAGTTCGAGCATGTTCGTGATTATATCAAGCGAAATTTTTTAAACTATCAAATAAGATCATTCAGGAACATATATCATGAGTATTCTTGAGCTACCAAATGAGCTTTTTCACAAACAAACGATCTATGATTCATCTTATATTTATTTGGAGAGCGGGTTGTTCGCGATTTTGGGTAGATGCAGGAAATAAAATAAACTATTAAATAATTTTAAATAGGATTATTAAAATATAATTAATAATAATAATAATTTTAATCGAGCTTCTTAACGAGCTTGCTCATGAGCATTAACGATATTGTTCGTGAACATAAACGAACCGAACACCAAGTTGTTCAAGCTCGTTAATTTAGTTATCGAGTATTTATCAAAAATGCTCAAACTTGTTCGTTTAACTTATCAAACGAATATGAACGAGCTCTGATCGAGCCGAGCCACGAGTAGCTCGTCAAATGCCCTGTTCATTTGCACCCTTATGTTTTAGTTTAAAATGAACTTTCCAAGACATATTTTCCTAAAAAATAAAATAACAAACATATTTCTCCTTTAGGACACTTTCTTATTTCTTAAAAATCTGACAGAAAAATAATGTTTCCTAATAAATTCTTTCTTTGATTTAGTAAAAAAACTTTTTTTATATTATTTTAAAAATTAAAATAAGCTTTTTTGAAACATTCATATATTTTTTTTCAGCTGAAGAATTTTGAGCGCATCAAATTACTTAAATTGGATCCACTTTCTTTGAATTCTATTTATCATTCGGTTTTTATTTTTCTTTTTGAAAAAATCTGTTTGCATTTTCTGAATACGACAGACAGCAAACTGAACACATCTGAAGAGAGAGCCGTAGAGAGAAGGAGATAGACATTTTCTTAGTGGGGAGTTTTATTTTATTTTATTTTATTTTTACATCTGAAATTGACAATGTAATATTATTGTTGTTATTATTATTATAAAAAATAAAAAATAAAAAATAAAAAATAAAAAAATGCTATATTGAAAGAGAGAAATAATTTAATAAATTATGTGGAATTTTTAAAATAAACTCAGCTGTTTATACATTTGATACGTCATCAAACATTGCCTTGATCAAGCACGAATCTTGAGGCATATTCGAGTTGAAACTTTTCAAAATTAAATTTGGGATCATCTGAATTCCATTTTCAGCTAACTTATAGTCAAATTGAACATCTCAAAGGGACGAACTGAACAACACCGAAATTGGTCTAACCCAAGCCCAAATGGGTCCAAATCGGGGGCCCGGACCACATTTGGAAAGGTTAAAGCATTATTTGGATAACGAAATGATATCCAAATATTGCATGCTTATAGTCAAATCGAGCGTCTCGGCGAGACAAATCCAACGAGCCCAAGATCTCTGAATTCCGACACTGTTGAGGCACTTAAACAGTTAAAAAACTCTCTATGATCGGGGGAATCAATACGAGCCATCCGATGGAGCACTCTGAACCTGCCCCGGATCTTCTCTAGATTTACGGGGTGCGCCACTCATGAAAATCTATAAATAGACCCCCACTCTCTACATGAGGGGGACCTTTTTGCTTGAGATTTAAGAGAGCTCTGAAGCTTCAAGAGCTCTAGCACCACCGCCGCCTGTCGTCGGACCACCGCCTGCAGCGCGGACCACCGCCCGGCCGCCGTCTGCCGCCGGACCACCGCCCGGCCGCCGCCTACCGCCAGACCACCGCCCATCCGCCGCCTGCCGCCGGACCACCGCCGGGCCGCCGGACCGCCGCCAGCCGCTGGACCGCCGCCCGGCCGCCGCCTGCCGCCCGGCCGCCGCCTGCCGCGGGACCGCCGCTTGCCGCCGCATGCCGCCGGACCGCCGCCTGACTGTGCCTTCCGTCGGACCACCGCCCTGCCGCTGCCTGCAACCGGACTTCAGACCGACCTTCGTCGGACTACCGCTCGGCTGCCGCCCGTTGCCACACCATCGCCCGATCGCCGCCTGCCAGACTTCAGCCCGACCTTCGTCGGACTACCGCCCGGCCGCCACCTGCCGGACATCCGTACAACCTTCTCCAGACCTTTTGACCGTCTCTCCAAATCACTGTAATTCGACCGCCTCTAAATCGAGGGACGGGTCAACCCTTGTAATTCACTCAAGTTTTGTGGAATATTTTCACCTGGGCAAGGCCCCGTGGTTTTTCCCTCTTTGGGCTTTCCACGTAAAAAAAGATTTGGTGTTCTACTTCTCTCTTTCTGTTTGCGTGTTGGATATTCGTGCATCGCTAAGACAAAAGTTTACTCACTCTACCGCCACGAATCTTTCAGACTGCAACAACATTAATATATTTTTTATGTTAATATGAAAATATTTAAGAATTAATGTTTTTTTATTTAAAAATTACATTTAAACTAAGTTATATCAAAATTTGAATAGATATATAGATCAATAAAAATAATTGTAAGTTCATTTTGTTATGACTATACAGGCCTTTTGGGGAGTTCATGTATTAAGCTCATCTTATCCACCTTCTTTAGCAATGGCATACATTGTCACTCATTTATAAGGAGGTTTAGACTCTCCTACATCATTTTTAGCTCTTTGGAAAGTAGGTCAATCATTTTCTCTAATTCATTTATAATCATGATTATAGAGATAGATCTAGACACTTTAAAAAGGCAAACCTTGGCGGACTTGGGAGGCCGCTAGGACTACCACCTCATGGAGTTGATTCTCCATTATCTTTGAGATTTTGTCTATCCTTATTAAAAGAATCTTGACTCACTGCAGTGACAAGCATTGCATCATGGGAAGAGGGGGAGGAAAATCCTCTAAAGTATTCATGAGAAGCTCTTTATTTTTAGGAGGGGAAAATGAATAACTTTGTTGGCATGAAAGGGATCTACCTCCTCATCGTTTGGATTCTTATCATATTCCACGTCTATCAAAGTCACCTCCTTCCTCTTGATAGACTACATAGGATTCTTTTTCATTCAATGAGAGTTTTCCTTTTTCATTGATAACATCTCCCTTAGCACATCTATAACATATCTAATGAGAACAGCGGGAACAACGCCTTGTGCTATAATGGTGATTATAATAGTGACAAAAGCCTCATCGATATGCTTTAGGTTTGAGACCTCTAGGACTATGTTCTCTACATTCTTTGGTGGCATAGGTTTTGAATTGCTCAAAGTTGTCCTCTCTTATATATTTGATTTTTTTGCCTTAAGTCACTTTACCCCACAAACTCATGGAAGCATGCTTATCATTAGCAAAGGCACTCATAGAATAATGGCCACAACAAGGAATATTTGAGCAATGAGTAGATTAACATTTCAATGTCTTAATAAGACTTGTAGCTTTGTTAAAATGAGGGAAAATATACTCTTCAATTTTCACACTTTGCATCTCATCCCTATACATGGCATGATGGAAAAATCAATCCATATCTCATCTTAGGACTTTGGATTTCCTTCTTAGTTTTAGGACATCCTTCTCTTTCTCAAGAAACCTCTTATTGATTTCAAGTCATTCTTGATCTTGGAGATTTTCATCTTAGCCTTGGTATTTTTCTCGAGAAGTTGTAAATCCAAAGGGGTTTAACTATGCATTTACGATAAAATTTAAATAGAAATTGACAAAATCTTAAGACATCACAATCAAGAAATACCCCCCTCATGCTAACCCATATTCCATTATTAATCATCAAACTATTATAATGGCGACACAATAATTATTGTTGTTTTCCTATGACTAACATCAATATTAGAAAAAATTAAGCAATATGATCTTTGTAATCAATCACTCAAGCACTATGGGCAGGATTTAAAAAAACCCTCCAATCTTCAAGCCTAGAAGAATTTTGTTACACAAAGCTCTTGTTTCATAACTCTCTTTTATCTTCTATACTGAATCAACCACTATAACACCCTGGAGGATCTTAATAAAAAAAAAACTACATTTATTGCTATCCTAATTCCTGACCACATTAGATTTCAATTCATATGATAGAACCACTCTAAATTGTATGTTCCTACTCTTCAATGTTTTATTCATTAATTTCTTGCATTTAGTTTCAATCTTTGCTTATTTTTATTAGCTTCAGTTGTTGTATTTTTTTATCACTCGCTCACAAATCTCGACAAAATCCCTTTTATCATTTTTCTCTTAGTAGATTTTAATCGGTTGATTTGTGAATCATCAATACAATAATAGATCCTTCAACAATAAATATTCATTAATTCAATTTATATTTAAGTTGTTATTCTTTGTATAGCTTTTTTTTGTTGGTTTTATGTCATTGCAAATATAGTGCATCCTTTTTTTTTTGGTTAGCTAATGTTCAAGTTTCTCTCTATCAAATATTATGAAATAAATCTATTGATAACATAAATTTTCATTTTTTAGATTTATGCCATTCATATTTGCTTACATATATTCATATATGAGTTATTTTCTGTCACGACCCGACCCGACGGGGACGGATCCCGCCCGAGCCGGATCGCGACGGAGCTATTCATTCTTATCCAGGATCTGGCTTTGGATTAGGTTACTGAACTGATCTTCCAAGTACTTAACTCAACAGACACACACAGAACAACAGAGCTACTAAAAACATCAAATGCAGCGGAACAAAACATCTATCTTTTCATTTCCTCAAAATAATCATCTACAGAACAGTACATGGCTTTTGAACAGAAAGAAAGACAGAACAGAAAAGCCATGACTGTACAAAAATCAAAAGTACAAAAGTACCTAAACTGATCAGACTCTGAACTCTAGTCCTGGACTTCCTTGCCCTTCCCAGAACCTGAAAACCACCAGAAAGCAAGGGTGAGCTCAACAGCTCAGCAAAGCAACAAACCACCAATCTAAATTCTCAGAAACCAAAACCAAACTCATCAGACAGAAATCAGATCAGAAATCGAAACAGAGTCGGAAATCAGAACTTATACGGACAGATATCAAAGCAGAAACAGAATCGTACAGATCAGATCACAGAACAGGATAAATCAACGGAGTTAGAATTATACAGAAATCAGAAATCAGATTCGCAGATCATATCATATCAGAATCACAATTTCGTACAGAACAAATACAGAAAACAGAACAGATACATATAGCTAAATGCCCTGACACTGACGGAATCTCTACGGATTCCGGCCCCTTATGCCTCCCTTTCCAGACACTGACTGAATCTCATAGGATCCAGGCCCCTTATGTCTCCCTTTGTGCTCACGGCACCAAAACAGATGTGCTTATAGCACCAGAACAGAATTCATCGGATCCGGAACAGAACAGATATCAGATTTCAGATTTGATCTCATTTCAGATTTCCCGTTTCTCTAACTGAATCTCATAGGATTCAGGCCCCTTATAACTCCCTTTTTATAACTTATACACATAGCATTTCAATTCAGAAGAAATCCGGACAATTCAGAAATTACCCAAAAATCGGGCAGCACAACGGCAGTATACAGAATTTACACAAAATTTCCTGCAAAGAAAATTTACCGAATTCGCACAGAATATAGATAATCATATTCCAGAACATTTATTCTACTGCACAGAGCATTTACAATTTCACAGAAAATTGTAGTCTACGAAAAACATCGCCGAATCAAAAATACCCGGACAAAAATCTTCGGAAAATAACCAAAATGTGCACACTCGGCACGTCAACAACATACAGAAACTTACGCGGTAAAAACTGAACCAATCAAAAGATACGGACGAAAAACCGTAACGAAAACAAAATCCGGACAGAAAATACCGCCAACCGCGACGGAACTGAAAATTGAGAAAGACGGAATGTGCCTTACCTTGTGCACAGCAAAATCCTCAACAGTCACTTCGATCGAAAACGGCTCCGCGTCTTTCCGAAATCAACTTTTCCAAAACTTCTTTTTCTCTCTCCTCAGAACAGTAATCAGATATTTTATTTTTTTGATTTTCTCTCTCTTCAAATCGGCTGAAACCCTTAAGTAATCCTCATATCGGCCCGGCCGATCGCAGCATCGTCCCGGGACGATCCGACCAAATGGATCGGCCTGAAATCTTCCCATGGCTGTTGTCTGGACGATATTTTCTACAGTGCCGATCGGCCTGGCCGATGTCTCCAATCGGCCTGGACGATGCATGCATAAAATAACCTGGAGCAAAACTGGGCAAATCTGGAGCTGAACTTCCACAGATCGTCCCAGGACGATCCCAGATCGTCCTGGACGATCCTGGAGCAGATTGTGATATTACAATCTCCCCAACTCAGAAAAATGTCGTCCTCGACATTCTCCAATCCAAACTCAGTCAAAACAAGTACGGGTACGACCGTCTCATATCAGACTCCTTTTCCCACGTTGCTTCCCGTGCAGTCCGGTGCTTCCACTGGACTTTAACCATCGGAATCTCTTTATTTCTTAACTTTCAGACGTCGTACGCCAAAATCAACTCTGGTTCTTCCTTGTACGTCAGATTCTCCTGAATTTCAACCTCATCAACTGATACTTTCTTCCCAGAGTCTGAAACCCACTTCCTCAGAGTGGATACATGAAACACATTATGCACATCAGGCATAGAATCAGAAAGTAATAACTTGTAAGCAGCTTTTCCAATTCTTTCCAAAACTTCAAACGGTCCAACATACCTTGGACTAAGCTTGCTTACCTGACCAAATCTGCTCATACCTTTCATCGGGCTGACTTTGACATACACAAAGTCACCAACCTGAAACTCAACAAATCTGTGCTTCTGATTGTAATACTTCTGCTGACGATCTTGAGCAGTTTTCAATCTTTCTCTTATCAAACTGATCTTCTGAGCAGTTTCATCAGCAAAAGTGGCCCCCAAAGCCTGTCTATCTCCGACCTCCGTCAGAGTCAAAGGAGTACGACACTTACTGCCATACAGAGCCTCGTACGGTGCCATACCGATACTGGACTTAAAACTGTTGTTATAGGCAAACTCAATCAGCGGAATATGATCTTCCCAGCTTCCGCTAAAGTCCAGAACACAAAGTCTCAACAGATCTTCCAGTACCTGAATAGTCCTCTCAAACTGTCCGTCGGTCTGAGGATGAAAGGCTGTACTGAAATGCAATTTCGTACCCAAGCCTTGCTGAATGCCTTTCCAAAGTCTGGAAGTAAAACGTCCATCTCGATCAGAAACAATCACGCGAGGCACACCGTGCAATCTGACTATTTCCTTCACATAAATCTGTGCCAAGCGATCAACTGAATCCGTCTGTCTGATCGGAAGAAAATGGGCTGACTTCGTCAATCGATCCACAACTACCCAAATAGCATCGTGTCCTTGTCTAGATCGAGGAAAACCCATCGCAAAATCCATTGTTATCTCTTCCCATTTCCACTCAGGGATAGGCAACGACTGCAACAGTTCACCTGGTCGCTGATGCTCTGCCTTCACCAACTGACAGGCTTCGCATCTCGACACAAACTCCGCCACATCCTTCTTCATCCCAGGCCACCAGAACAAAAGCTTCATATCAGCGTACATCTTACCACTGCCTGGATGAACAGTGTAGCCAGAATGATGAGATTCATACAGAATCTCCCGCCTCAAATCTCCAAACACAGGTACCCACAACCTGTTCTTACAAAAAATAGCACCAGAATCAGAAATTCGAAGTTCAGGAGTCTTACCAGATCCAATCTGTGCAATCAACTTCGAATAATCAGAATCTGACTTCTGGGCTTCTCGAATCCGTACTTCCAAAGAAGACTTAATACTCATCTGAGCCAACTTCAAATCACTAGAGGAAATCACCTCCAACTGCAATCGCTCCAAATCACGTATCAGAAACTCATCACAAGTAAGCTGCAAACCTGACAATCCAGAAGATTTCCTACTCAGAGCATCTGCTACCACATTCGCCTTCCCAGGCTGATACTGAATAGTCAGGTCATAGTCCTTGATCAACTCGAGCCACCGCCTCTGTCTCAGATTCAGATCCTTCTGAGTAAATATATACTTCAGGCTCTTATGATCAGTAAACATCTCACATGTGACGCCATACAGGTAATGACGCCAAATCTTCAAAGCAAAAACAACTGCAGCTAACTCCAAATCATGTGTCGGGTAATTCTTCTCATGTGGTTTCAACTGTCTCGAAGCATAAGCAATTACCTGACCATGCTGCATCAGGACACATCCCAATCCTTTCAGTGAAGCATCACTGAACACCTGAAAACCTTCCGTACCTGACGGAAGTGCCAACACTGGAGCTGAAGTCAGACAATCCTTCAATCTCTGAAAACTAGCTTCACACTCCGGTGTCCAAACAAAAGGTACTGACTTCTGCGTCAGTCTCGTCAGAGAAGTCGAAATCTGCGAAAATCCTTTCACAAACTTCCTATAATATCCAGCCATGCCTAAGAAACTACGTACCTCAAATACCATAGTCGGCCTTGGTGTCACGACCCGACCCGACGGGGACGGATCCCGCCCGAGCCGGATCGCGACGAGAGACTTACTAAACTTGCTTATCCAGGATCTGGCTCTGGATTAGGTTACTGAACTGATCTTCCAAATTCTTAACTCAACAGAAACACACAGAACAACAGAGCTACTAAAAACATCAAATGCAGCGGAACAAAACATCTATCTTTTCATTTCCTCAAAAATAATCATCTACAGAACAGCACATGGCTTTCAACAGAAAGAAAGACAGAACAGGAAAGCCATGACTGTACAAAAATAAAAAAGTACAAAAGTACCTAATCGGATCAGACTCTGAAACTAATCCTGGACCTCCTTGCCCTTCCCAGAACCTGAAAACCACCAGAAAGCAAGGGTGAGCTCAACAGCTCAGCAAAGCAACAAACCACCAATCTAAATTCTCAGAAACCAAAACCAAACTCATCAGACAGAAATCAGATCAGAAATCGGAATCGTACAGATCATATCAGAACAAATCAACAGAGTCAGATTCAGAAATCAGAAATCAGAATCGTACGGAGCATATCATATCAGAATTATAATTTCGTACAGAACAGAACAGATACAGAAAACAGAACAGATACATATAGCTAAATGCCCTGACACTGACGGAATCTCTACGGATTCCGGCCCCTTATACCTCCCTTCCCAGACACTGACTGAATCTCATAGGATCCAGGCCCCTTATGTCTCCCTTTGTGCTCACGGCACCAAAACAGATGTGCTTATAGCACCAGAACAGAATTCATCGGATCCGGAACAGAACATATATCAGATTTCAGATTTGAGCTCATTTCAGATTTCCCGTTTCACTAACTGAATCTCATAGGATTCAGGCCCCTTATAACTCCCTTTTTATAGCTTATACACATAGCATTTCAATTCAGAAGAAATTCGGACATTTCAGAAATTACCCAAAAATCGGGCAGCACAACGGCAGTATACAGAATTTACACAAAATTCCTGAAAATAACAATTTACCAAATTTGCACAGAATACAGATATTAACATTTCAGAACCTTTATTCTACTGCACAGATAATTTATATTTTCACAGAAAATTGTAGTATACGAAAAACATCGCCGAATCAAAAATACCCGGACAAAAATCTTCGGAATATAGTCAAAACGTGCACACCCGGCACGACAACGATATACAGAAACTTACGCGGTAAAAACTGAACCAATCAAAAGATACGGACGAAAAACCGTAACGAAAACGAAATCCGGACAGAAAAATACCGCCAACCGCGACGGAACTGAAAATTGAGAAAGACGGAATGTGCCTTACTTCGAGCACAGCAATTTCCTCAACAGCCACTTCGATCGAAAACGGCTCCGCGTCTTCCCGAAATCAACTTTTTCTTTTTCTCTTTTTCTTCCTCTCTCCTCGGATCAAAATCTGATATTTTATAAAATTTTCTCTCTCCTCAAAATGACTCATTTCCCTTTAAGTAATGCTCATATCGGCCCGGCCGATCGTCTCGATCGTCCTGGACGATCAGACCAATTCCCATCGTCCTGGGACGATTTTTCAGGACGATACTTACTGTTCATAGGCGATAAAAACCCCTATTCTCTAACTTGTGCCATCCACTGATCGTCCCGGGACGATACCTCGATCGGCCTGGACGATCCCTACAGGAAATCACCTGGAGCAATTCTGGGCAGAATCTGGAGCTGAATTCCACTGATCGTCCCAGGACGATCCCAGATCGTCCTGGACGATACTGGAGCAGATTGTGATATTACACTTGGCCAAACAGCAACTGCCTGAATCTTCTGGGGATCTACAGAAATACCTTCTCCGCTAATCACATGCCCCAGAAAAGAAATGCTCTTCAGCCAGAATTCACACTTGGAGAACTTGGCATACAGCTGATGTCTCCTCAAAGTCTCCAACACAATCCTCAAATGTCTGGCATGATCATCCTCAGATGCAGAATATACCAGAATATCGTCGATGAAGACGATCACAAACTGATCCAAAAACTCCCTGAATACTCGGTTCATCAGATCCATGAAAATAGCGGGCGCGTTGGTTACCCCAAAAGGCATAACCAAAAACTCGTAGTGCCCGTACCGAGTACTGAAAGCAGTCTTCACCACATCAGATTCCTTCACCTTCACCTGATAATATCCGGATCGCAAATCAATCTTCGAAAATACCGAAGATCCGGAAAGCTGATCAAACAAGTCATCAATCCGAGGCAAAGGATACTTGTTCTTGATTGTGACCTTATTCAAATCTCTGTAATCGATACACATACGGAGTGTACCGTCCTTCTTCTTCACAAACAGAACAGGTGCTCCCCAAGGAGAAACACTAGGACGCACAAAACCTCTGTCAACCAACTCCTGAAGCTGAACTTTCAACTCAGAAAGTTCTTTCGGTGCCATCCTGTACGGAGCTTTTGATATAGGAGCTGTACCCGGAAAAACATCGATAGAGAACTCCACATCTCTATCTGGAGGTAAACCAACCAACTCCTCAGGAAAAACATCAGCAAACTCCCGTACCACTGGGATCTCAGAAACAGAACCAACCTCCAGGTTCAGATCCCGCACCGAAGCCAAAAATACTGGGCATCCTTTCTTCCACATTCTGCTCACCTCCAACGCAGAAATCAGACTGGAGAGAACACCTCGTAATCCCTGAAATACAACTCTCTCTCCAGCCACAAGCAAACTCACTTGCTTCTTCAGACAGTCAATCTGAGCCTCATACTGACTCAACCAATCCATTCCCAGAATCACATCATACGAAGAAATCGGCAATCGAATCAAACTCGATTTCCACTTCTTGCCAGAAATCTCGATCTCACACAAACAAAACTGTCGAGCAATCAATGGATTCCCAGCCGGTAAAATCACAGACAAAAAACCGGTAAAACCATCGAATCCAAATGTAAAATCTCAAAACAGTGCTCGGACAGAAAAGAATGACTCGCTCCAGAGTCAAACAAAACACGACAGGGCTGATCAGAAATGTAAATCGTACCTGTCACAACATCCGAAGCATCACGAGCCTCCTGCTGACTCAGACTGTAAACTCGTGGCTGAACTGGAACAGGAGCTGAAGCAACAGAACTACTTTGCTCCCTCTGAATCGTAGGTGGTCTCCGTGGTGCAGAACTAGAACCACCACCTCTACCAGCAAATCCCTCAGGGCGTGGAGGAACAGTCCTCGGTCTTCCTGCTGCTGAACCAACAGGTCTGACGAAGCCCTCTGATCGCTGCTCAAAATGCTGATCAAATCCAGTCTGTGGACATTCTGCAATCCTATGTCCCGGCTGACCACATCTGAAACAAAGACCAGCTATCCTGTAGCACTGGCCATGGTGTCGCCGTCCACAACTCTGGCACACAGGTGCCATACTGACAGATCCAGAACTAGTCGTACTGGTAGCAGTACCAGACGATCCTCCGCTCCTCCTGGAATCTCCAGATCCAGATCCAGAAACAAATCTCCTCTTCCCAGAGGAACCACTGCCAGAAGTCTCACCTCCAAACCTCTTCCTACTCGCAGTCCACCGCTGCTGAGTAGCCGTCATGTCATTCTCAATCAGACGAGCTCGCTCCACAAGCTCAGCGAAATCAGTGATCCGGAACGGTATCAAAGGCTGCCTCAAAGTGTCTCGTAAGCCTCTCAGAAATCAGTAGCACCTCTCAGCAGAAGTGCTGACCAGCTGCGGAGCGTACCTGGCTAAAGCAGTAAACTCAGCCTCGTACTGCATCACCGTCTTGCTCCCCTGAACCAGCCTCAGAAAACTCTCCTGCATCTGCTGTCGTGCAGAAGGGGGAACAAACCAGTCTCGGAATACTTCAGTGAACTCTTCCCAAGTGATCAAAGAGTTCAGTCTACTCTGAAATCTGGCTGCCTGCTGGCCATCCCACCAGTGCTCAGCCTCTCCGTCCAACAGAAAAACAGCTAACGGAACCTTCCTGTATGCAGAACACTGCATCCCGTCAAAAGTCTTTTCCAATCTCCTAAGCCACTCCTCGGCTGCTCTGGGCTCAACAGCGCCCTCAAATCTCGGAGGTTTCAACCTCAAAAATAACTGCAGGTGTCGATCAATATCCTCAGATCTAACAGTAGAAGCTATACTCTGAGTCTCGCTCATCATCTGAGCAAAAAGTGAAGCAAACTGTGAAAGCGTGTCAGCACCGACCACTGGGGCTGTACTCCCCACTGGTGCTGCCTGATCGGCACTCTGACCGTCTGTCATGTCTGGGTCTGGCTGATCCATACAGAAAAATCCAGAAAATCCGGAAAACTATCACAAAAACAACACAAAAACAACACAATAAAAAGCCAAACGACCCAAAACTACCTCCCAGACAGACTTACTGATCACTTCCTAGAGCTCTGTTTCACAATTCAACCAGTTTCCAAAACCAGTGCTCTGATACCACAAAAGCTTGTCACGACCCGACCCGACGGGGACGGATCCCGCCCGAGCTGGATCGCGACGGAGCTATTCATTCTTATCCAGGATCTGGCTTTGGATTAGGTTATTGAACTGATCTTCCAAGTACTTAACTCAACAGACACACACAGAACAACATAGCTACTAAAAACATCAAATGCAGCGGAACAAAACATCTATCTTTTCATTTCCTCAAAATAATCATCTACAGAACAGTACATGGCTTTTGAACAGAAAGAAAGACAGAACAGAAAAGCCATGACTGTACAAAAATCAAAAGTACAAAAGTATCTAAACTGATCAGACTCTGAACTCTAGTCATGGACTTCCTTGCCCTTCCCAGAACCTGAAAACCACCAGAAAGCAAGGGTGAGCTCAACAGCTCAGCAAAGCAACAAACCACCAATCTAAATTCTCAGAAACCAAAACCAAACTCATCAGACAGAAATCAGATCAGAAATCGGAACAGAGTCGGAAATCAGAACTTATACGGACAGATATCAAAGCAGAAACAGAATCGTACAGATCATATCACAGAACAGGATAAATCAACGGAGTTAGAATTATACAGAAATCAGAAATCAGATTCGCAGATCATATCATATCAGAATCACAATTTCGTACAGAACAAATACAGAAAACAGAACAGATACATATAGCTAAATGCCCTGACACTGACGGAATCTCTACGGATTCCGGCCCCTTATGCCTCCCTTCCCAGACACTAACTGAATCTCATAGGATCCAGGCCCCTTATGTCTCCCTTTGTGCTCACGGCACCAAAACAGATGTGCTTATAGCACCATAACAGAATTCATCGGATCCGGAACAGAACAGATATCAGATTTCAGATTTGATCTCATTTCAGATTTCCCGTTTCTCTAACTGAATCTCATAGGATTCAAGCCCCTTATAACTCCCTTTTTATAGCTTATACACATAGCATTTCAATTCAGAAGAAATCCGGACAATTCAGAAATTACCCAAAAATCGGGCAGCACAACGGCAGTATACATAATTTACACAAAATTTCCTGCAAAGAAAATTTACCGAATTCGCACAGAATATAGATAATCATATTCCAGAACATTTATTCTACTGCACAGAACATTTACAATTTCACAGAAAATTGTAGTCTACGAAAAACATCGCCGAATCAAAAATACCCGGACAAAAATCATCGGAAAATAACCAAAATGTGCACACTCGGCACGTCAACAACATACAGAAACTTACGCGGTAAAAACTGAACCAATCAAAAGATACGGACGAAAAACCGTAACGAAAATGAAATCCGGACAGAAAATACCGCCAACCGCGACGGAACTGAAAATTGAGAAAGATGGAATGTGCCTTACCTCGTGCACAGCAAAATCCTCAACAGTCACTTCGATCGAAAACGGCTCCGCGTCTTCCCGAAATCAACTTTTCCAAAACTTCTTTTTCTCTCTCCTCAGAACAGTAATCAGATATTTTATTTTTTTGATTTTCTCTCTCTTCAAATCGGCTGAAACCCTTAAGTAATCCTCATATCGGCCCGGCCGATCGCAGCATCGTCCCGGGACGATCCGACCAAATGGATCGGCCTGAAATCTTCCCAGGGCTGTTATCTGGACGATATTTTCTACAGTGCTGATCGGCCTGGCCGATGTCTCCAATCGGCCTGGACGATGCATGCAGAAAATCACCTGGAGCAAAACTGGGCAAATCTGGAGCTGAACTTCCACAGATCGTCCCAGGACGATCCCAGATCGTCCTGGACGATCCTGGAGCAGATTGTGATATTACATTTTCTCTTAAATACAAAACTATTGTATTTGATTTTAAATCTTGAGGCTTATCTCTTGAGTTTAAATTAAATTCCTTTATGATAAGGTTATGACATAAAGTTTTGTATTTAAGAGAAAATAACTAGTCGGGTGACGATGGTTGGATGGACACTAGTCGGGTGACGATAGTTGGAAGAATCGTAATCGAGCGATGGTGGTCAGAAGGATCATAATTGGGTGATAGAGGTCGAAAGCATAGTAGTCAGACAATAGAGGTCGAAAGGATCATAATCAGGTGACGGTGGTCAGAAGGATTACAGTCGGGTGATGGTTGAAAGGACCATAGTCGGGCATCGATGGTCGAAAGGACAGTAGTCGGATGACGAAGGTCAAAAAAATAGTAGCTGGCGAGCGACGGTGGTTGGAAGGACTATAGTTGGGTGATGATGGTTGGAAGGACCGTAGTCGGGTGATGATCGAAAGGACCCTAATTGGGTGACGGAGTTCGAAAGATTGTAGTTAGGTGACATAGGTCTAAAGGATCATAGTAAGCAGACGAAGGTGGTATGAAGGACAGTAGTCGAATGACATTAACTCATCCCTTAACTCAAGGTCAGGGAGAAGAAGTATGGTGAAGAGATTTACAAACCGACAAATAGAGAGAATATTAATGGCATGTTAGGAGTGCTTATTTGGACGGTTGATATCAACTCCTTCAATTATGGATTGTTTATTGAGTATTTGAGTATTGTAATGTTGTCATAATTGAACGATCTTGCGCTCGTTGGATTCGTGTCGTTGAGCCGCTCGATTCGACTATAAGCATGTCACAAATATCATTTGGTCATCCAATTAATGTTCTAAAGCTTCTAAATAGGCATTAAGCCCTCGATTTGGACTCATTTATGTTCAAATTAGGCTGATTTTGATGTCATTGGGTTCATTTCTTTGACACGTTCAGTTACTATAAGCTTGCTAAAATCGGAGTTCAAATGGTACCAATTTTAATTTTTGAACTTTTCGACACATTTTTACATCAAGATTCGCCCACGATCAAGATAATTTTTTGATGACATATCAATAATAATATAAGAATAAGTAGTAACATTTATCTCATTCAATTAAATTTTCTATCTTATCATACAATCAACTATCATTAATACAACATAACATCTTGTTTAGAGCTATAATTATAGTATGATAGTCAAATATGAAGGCTGATCATTCTCCACACATGAGCTTACGATATCAACTAAGATTTTTTTATACTACGATAAACTATTCAAAAAAAAAAAAGTACCATAAAGCCGTTTTAAAATGCAGCAAATAAGCTGTCACAAATCAAACCTAAATTTGTTTTAATAGGTTGTCTCAAATAGTATGTGATAAAAAATGATTAGTTATTTATAAATAATGAATATTTAATACTTCTTAATGTATCCTATTATACACAGGCAGGCAATATATGAAAAAAACATTAACACGTCTATTTCTAGAAAAAATCTTATTAGGAGGGACAAAAGCACAACTAAAAATAATTTGAAATTGATGAGAATATGAGATGCAATAACCTACATGTTAAAATACAAATTTCATCAAGAAATGGTAACTAATAAGAGCTTCTTCTTTACATTTGGAGCTTTTATAACTATTATTATTATAAATGAGCAATCTTTGGTGTAACATCGAACACATTACACGCCTTCTGTGTTAACAGGTCGTAACTGAGGCCGTTCCCTTCTCTTATTCTTGTTCTCTTGCCTACTGTGCATTATTCGCTCCACGACCGCTCTGTATTTATCTCATAAAGTTCCCTCCTTTCGTCTTTCACGCTTTTCGTTCTATTGAGCATCTCGAGGGGCTTCAAATGGTCTATTGGGTGGTTGTTGGAACACGCTCAAGAGGTGCTCTCTGAAACGTTCTTCCAAGGTGACCGTCTCTCTCTCTTCTCACTAACTCGTCTTCTACTTCTTGCTTTCTTACTGTGTTTTTTGAAAATCCGATTTTTGTACGCAGAGCGTGGTCTTGTATGTTTTTGGTTTTTGAATACATATATATGGAGCAACCTAGCGGGTTGCTTTGATTGCTTGATGGCTATGGGTTCTTTGAGTCATTTCCTTCTTCAGGACTCTGCTGCTCCGTCGATGTCGGAAGGGAGAACAGAATGCCCCCTTCGTGTTTTCTTCAAAGATGCAAGGTTGTATGAATACTGATTATGGTTCAAGTTTTGGAATTTTTATTTTGTTTAGGAAAAAAAAAGATTGAATTTTTATGCTTTTCTGAATTGGATTTTCCGCCGGAACTTGAAGGAGTGCGTTCAAAAAGGATGAGTTGGGGTTGGAGATTGTGCAAATTGCGCTTCCAGCTGCGCTTGCTTTGATGGCTGATCCGATTGCTTCACTGATCGATACCGCGTTCATTGGGCAGATAGGTTTGTGCTTCTTTTATAGCACTTTTTTTCCTAGATTTTAGCTGAAAGCTTCTTAGCACTATTTCTGAATGAGCTTCCTTGATGGCGACGGGATATTCTGAAGGGGCTGTTTGGCTGCAATTAGGGTTTATTAAATCCTGGAAATCGGATTTATTAAATCCGGAGATTGTTGAATCCGGGAAACTTTTCGGCAGTACAGATGTGGATTAAATCCTCGGAAGCTGTTTAGCTACTTATTTCAGAATTTAAGGATTTAGATGATTTTGATATTTTATTATATTAACTTATCCTATTTCAATCTTAATTAAATCAATTAAATCATAATTAGTTTAAACTATCTTCTTAATTAATCATTCTTTAGTAATCTACTATGCTTATCAAATAACACTTTTGATTTAGTCAAGTTAGAGGGACTTAAATTAAATTAATCATATCCCCCCCTCATCTTAATCACCTTTCTCCTTACCATGCCTACTTGAAATCCTCTTTCATCTTAATTTTTTCTCAATTTAAGTTTTTAACTATGCAATTTAAAGTAGAATTATCATAATTAATAGCTTAACTAATTATTAATTAGTAATTTATAAGGCTGATTAAATATAATAATACCTAGTTAATTAATTTAAGCAATAAAAGTGTTAATCAACTTAAAGTAATATTTTTAGTTCATTAATAATGATTATTTTAATTAATTTAAAAATCTCATTAATATATTTTATTTAATGAATATTAATAAGTAAAAAAATTCTAAATTAAATAAAAAATATGCTCATCTATCTCCCTTAGGTTTGTGTCCCTCAAATACTAGAGACCCTAGATGACAAAGAAGCCAGGAAGTCAGCATGGGAGCCCGCTAAAGAAGTCATCGGCAAGGTCAATTGTGTATATAAGTTAAATACGCCCATTGCACGGATTTACTAAATCTTGAATTTGATGCAAAATGGGGAAGAATTGAGATTTAAATTATGTAGGATTTAAAGTTATCATTTTTTCTGTATGACAGGATTTAGATTAAATTCTGTTGCCAAATAGCTCCTAAAAGATGCCCAATTTACTATTTTATTTTCCTCCAATAATCAAGTTTTCTTGCTGCAATTGGTTGATTATGTTTATCAGGGAGCTTTATTTCAATTGTTCTGCACTTGCAATTTGGATAAAAAATAGCTCAAGATATCTGTACTTTTTTTTTTTTTTGTTAGGATGGGTCTCATTGCTATTCGATTTGCCAATTTTGATTGATTTCCTATGTATAATATTTTTTTTAAAGCAAATCCAATGGCTTTAAAACCTTTCCTGATTAATTTTTTTTTCTTGCAATTTAGGGAAATTCCATGAAGCCTATCATGCTAACTTGTGTTAGTGGACAAAGTTTGTGAAAACCATTATCTTTGGAAATTTTGTGCATGCATACTGCTTGATAGGCACACATCAAGCATGTGGAGCATGCTGGACCCCATATTATTGTGTGTATAAATATTATGGTTTGGTATATCCTCATGACTTGCATGTGTTGTGCTTGTATGGATGGGCAGAGCAACATTCACATAATAATTTATTCTTTTTTTAAAGGATATAAATCTATCCAATATACAATAAGGTACAAGGTCAGTTACATGCTCATAAAATTTATGTTGGGGGCAATGTTTAAAATTACGCAATTGGGTATTGAGGCGATTTTTGTTTGTGAGGCGAGGCGTAAGTCACAAGGCGTTTTGAGGCGTGAGCCTCAAAATAATAAATTGCGTAAAATGCAAATAAATGTTAAAAGTGATTTTTTATATAATTCCAAAATAATATGTTAAAAGACAACATATTATTTTTCTATGAACTATTAAGTGACATATTGACATTCATATGAAACAAAAAATTATATAAGACGTAAAGTGACTAGTGATAAATTGTATGAAATATAATTGAAATACAATATTACTTGAGAAAAAAATATTAAATATTGAAACTACATAAAAGAATCATATAACATTAAGTTTAACTCCAAATTCTTTGTTTCTTAGTTCCTTACTCATCTACATTTAATTTCTGAAAAAAAGTTGAAATAGTTAGTAACAATTAGAAAATCAGTTGTACTGTCATCACTGAGATGATCTTTATTTGAGTTGTTATTATAAGAAATTGGTCTCTCCCATATCTCATCCTATGAAGTTCAATGCCTCTCAATGTGCTATTTATTCATTTATTTCAGGCATCTTTCTTTTTAAAGAAATATTTTTCATCAATATAAAGATGAGATTAATACTCCAAAATTTCTAGAGGAGCTGGTGGTGGTGTGCGGCTTTTAAATGATCCTTGACGGCGGCTATATGGTGGTGGCTATGGCGAACGTGACAGACTGGAGGTTAAGGAAGTCGAGAGAAAGTTGTTGCAACTCGGGGGTACATGAAGGTGTCATTTGTTCGAGGCTTTACTTTAGGATTTATGTCAGTTTTAATAAATATTATTATCAATAGGGTTAGGCGTAAGCTTCACGTCAATGAGGTGAGGCACATCTCAAGGTAAGCCTCAACCAAGCTGAGGCGCAAGCCTCATAATAAAAACTTGAGGCGTAAGCCTCGAGGCATTTTTCATTGGAATGGTGCTTAGGCATGCCTCATATTGCGCAAGTTTAAACAATGGTTGGGGGTAGCCTATATCATGTATGCAGACCAAATTCAAACTTGAGACCTTTACGCTTTAATTCAAGTTGAGCAACATATTGCCTGATCTAGTGCGTGTCGGTTGCTAGCATAATTTTTTTTTAGTAAAATGGGTAGATTAGTTGGATTCTATATTTGTTTGTTCATTATTTTGATAGGAAGTAGATGCAATTTCAACAAAACAAGATAATGACATAAGAAATTTAGGAAGAAGAATGTAAGAATTTTTTTTTAATTAAAATAAAAATAAAAATAAAAACATAAGATATGGTTGGATCTTCAATTGGAGAGGAAGTTCCGGCTCTCACAAATCCTTAGCCATTGGCTAGAGCCCACTCAACCTAAGCAAAACTAATTCCTGTAAAATCAAGCATAATCTGAAATCACACCATAGTTAACCTTAAATAGGCTCCCATAAATTTCTCCCAAATCAACCCTTTTCCCTAAATAATTCTCTCTCAGATTTGAATTCAAATTAGATATCTTTCCTTAATTAATTCCCTCTCAATTGTAATTAAAATTATCCTAAATAATTCTCCATTGATTCCTCCTTACATAATGAATATTAACTCCTTAGGGCTTTTCGTAAATAATTTCCTCTCATATTTGAATTCAAATTTGATCTCTTTTCTTAATTAATTCCCTCTTAATTGTAATTAAAATTTTCCTGAACAATTCCCCTCTCTTCTTGCCTGCCGCCCAACCTTGTGGGGCCCACCAGTTTAGCTGCCATCCATCGATACTCTCCTTCCAAAGAGCCATATTGTCCTCAAGGTGAAAGGAAAGAAACTATTGCTGAAGCATTGGACTAATAACAATGGACTATAAAATTGATGCATGCAAAAATTAGGAGAAATCGTAATTTTTGCAAGAAAAAATAAAGACTTCCTAGATAAGTAGAAAATTATAAAAAATACTCAAAATTAATATAATACAACCATTAAACGAAGACATTCACTTTTATAAAGAAAGACGACCATACAAAAAGTACGCTTACAAACATATGAAATAAAAATAAAACGACACATACAACTTTTTAAAACTGTATTTCATCCGTCACTTTGAGAAGAATGCTAAAAGTGGCGTCGAACTTGCGGAGAGAAGAAGGAGATAAGAAGCCCTAGACGAAGAAGGACAAGCTCGCAAGCTTTTCTAGAAGAAGAGAGGAATGAAATAAGCTCGCAAGCTTTTCCACAAAGAAACCCGCAGGTTTTGGCTCCCAAAAAGTAGTCACATAACATCTTTTTTTAACATACAAAACATCTAATATTTATAGGAGAAAAGAGGGCAGCCAAACATCCCATAAAACACCTCCAAATAAACGAATTAGGTAAGGGAAATGAAAGGCCAGCTTGCTGTCCAGAAACATCACCCAAACAGCCCAAAAGGGACCAGCATTTATTCCAAAACAGCAGCTGTAAAGGCCACACAGAACCCAGGAAAAGCAGCCATGGGACAACCGACTAGGGGAGAAACCAAGGGGACAAAAAGGGACTGGAACTAGCAGCCAGGGAAGAATCCAAAGGGTCACAAAGGGGAACCGGGATAGCATCCAGGGAATTGTAACAACCCATGGGAAGGAGAGCCAGCAGGGGAAAAATCGAAGAGACAGGGAGAGGGGGTAATGTGGAACATTATGCAAAGGAGCTTCTTAAGAAAATTAAAAGTGAATGACAACGTAATTTCAATTAATATCTTATTGAGATAGCAAGAAAATCATTAAAGAAGTCGTGTTATTAACTAGCTTAGGCGAAGAAGTATGCGTAGATTGACCAAAACTCATGGATAAACAACGATAGTAGCAACACCAAAAGCTATTAAACAACAATCCGTAATTTAATAACGAGAAGTTCACCTTGGGGATTAACCACTCAACTAAACTAGGCTTAGCGGGAGAAGATGTTCAGCACACCAAACGATGCCACGAGGAAGGTTACAATGCCAAGGGTCTTGAGCCACGGAGAGGTTGCCGGTGGTGGAGGACACACGGACGGCGTGCTTTCAATAGTCCACCCGTAATCTTCGAAGTCACCCCAAGGAGGATGGGGAGAGGATCGGCCAGGGTGGGAGAAGGGGAGGGGCGGCGGGTTATGGGAGGAGGAATTGGGTTTAGATGAGGGGAGAGGGAGAGATCTAACCAAATCTGAAATTAATTCAGATTTTGATTAAATTAGGAGGGAGGTTACTTAGAATTTGAATTTCAAACCTCAAATGATCAATGCCATGAAGTGGAAATTAATGGGCATTAATCCCAATCAAGGCCGGCGGCCAATAGGGGAAGAATAAGGGATTAATTCCAATCCTGAAATTAATTTCAGGATTAAGTAAATTTGGAGGGAGATTTATTTGAAAACAATTTGTATTTCAAATAGGATTGGAGCTATATTAGGAAACAACAAGGGGAGAGGCATGAGAGGGGGCCAGCGGTCCATAGAGAGAGGGAGAGATTTGAAACTTCAAAACTGAAATTAGATTTCAGTTTTAAGTGAATTAGGAGGGAAAATTGATGTGAGTTAATTCCTCATTCAAAGGGGAATCAATGCCTTAATGGAGCATTAATGGGGCTCCATCCAAGCATAAGGCCGGCGGCTCCTAGAGGGGGGATTTGGTGTGGGTGTAAGTGGGTGGCTTCCAAAATTGCATGCATGATGTTTGAAAGGGGTTAAAACAAAATCCATTTGAAATTGAAATTTGTCATGAGAACGAATTCAAAACTTTCCTAATTTGGAAACTCTAAAATAGGAAAGATTTTGGCATTCGAAATTCGAATTTCAAAATTTAGCTTCGAATGGAAGAGGAGATTGGGTCAATGGTTGGAAGATTCCCGGCCGGATGGTGGTGGTAGGATGGCCGGCGGCTAAGGGGGGGAGTTGAGGTGGGCGGGTTGGAGAGAAAGAGGGGAAATCGGGTATGGGGGATAGACCACGAGCCACGGACTCTTCCAATGACTGGTGGGTGTTGCTTTTGCCCTCACCTTGGGCTCTCCATAGAACTCACACAGAGATCTAGGAGAAGAAGAACTTACTAAGAGATCTTCAAGACGGAACTCACAAAGAGAACACAAGAGCCAAATTTTCATTCAAAAATATTCATTCGCTATTACAAGAGGAAAGACCCATATATATAGGTCTCAAGCATACATGAATAAATAAAGACTAAATTGCCCTCAGGGCCCCAACATAACTCAACTCAACATAAGGGTAAAATAGGAAAATATAAAAAAAAAATGCATAAACAATTAGAAAAATAAGCTCTGAATCGTGGCCATCGATCGGTGATGCACATGTTTGGACTTTGGATCGATGTCCTCATCATTCTCCCCAGGTGGGAGAAAACTTGACCCCGTCGAGTGAACATCTCTGGAGCTCTCGTACATCTCTAAAAGATCTGGATCCAATCTCTGTAACTCCTCGCGATCAATCCATGTATCCTCGGTCACCGGCTTCCCTTTCCAATGAACCAAGTACCTGTAGCACCCGCCTTCCTTCATGGAAATGATTTCATCGTTTAAGTATAGCATCGATCTTCTCCGCATTGGGTAAATGGGATAAATTGGGGAGTGGAGGTAGGCTAGGGATCTCACTGGGTGGGTTCTCACAAGGCTCAATTTGAAGTGGATTTTTAGGGTTCAGTTCAGGTCCCTCAAAGGTTACTAAATCTTCTATATTAAAGGTTGGATTAATGTTAAAACCTTTGGGAAGGTCCAGCATATAAGCGTTGCTATTTATCTTTGACATTATCCTAAAAGGTCCGGCGCTTCTAGCATGCAACTTCTTCACGGAGGGATCCGTACCATCACAAAGTTTCTAACCTCGAATTCTTTAAATCTTTTCTTGTGATCTGAAATAAGCTTATAATTGGAGTTACATTGTTCAATTCTTCTTTTAATTTCTTTACAAAGCTCCTGGAGATGAGATGCAAATGCATATACAAAAGAACCGGTATGCATGACAATAATCAAGGCTCACACAAAAGTTTTAAACAGAAATAACTTGGAAGACAACATACTACAAACACACACACACTTATTAACTCCTACGAACACAGCTAGAAAAAAGGTGGTCGGGTCACGAAAAGATGGGTCTGAAGTGTTCGGTCTAAGGGAACCGGTGTAGGGGGAGGAAGGAAGACACTCTTGGCTACTAGGGCACTTCTATGGATAGTTTCAGTTAGGGTCGACAGCAGTCTCCTAGTGGTAGTAGTATAACCGAATAAATTCATCCAACTAGGGTAGGAGTAGTCCTTATCCTGGTAGGACGAGGCTATAACGGGCAAAATGTATGAGTCAGGAATGACACGCTCAGCCAAATATAAATCCAAATGAGCAGCTCCAAAGTTAGACTCTAATGCACCAAGAGGATGCTCATTGTTCAAATCAGGATTCGAAGCTTTCAGAGTCAAATCATTATCTCCCGAACTCATAGTACTATTCTTAGTAGAATCAGGGTAACTGGGTTCAGGGTTAATTAAATCGTGAGTTAAATCAGGTAGTAAGTTAAGTTGAACCACTTCCGATTCGATATTATTATCATCATAATTACCCAAAGTCGACTCAGTAGGTGATACAACTAAATCAGGATCTTCCGAATTTAAATTCAATGTGTCCAAGGCCAGATTGGCTTCTTTCAAGATCATATTCCTATCGTCCAGGCCTACTTTGTCCAAGGACTGATCCTCGAGGAGACTAGGATCAGGGTGGGTTAAGGTGTCGACGTTTACAGGTTCTAACTTCCCTAGCTCAGGGTTTAAGTCATTCTGAAAGTCTGATTCATTCACTTCTGTTTCATTCTCAAAGAAATTTTCGTCATTAGTGATATCACTAGCATCCACGAAATGGATGCACTCAGTCTCAGGTTTAGGGAACTTCTTCTTAATGCATTTCTTTATTAAACTTATACTCGCAGGGTCAGGGACTGGGGAGGCTAAAGGTTGACTGGTATTGCTAGAAATGGTTCTCATTGGGGAGTCATAAGAGGTTGATCTATCAGAATACCCAATAGAGGATCGGCCATTACGGTTAGGTGAAGACCTACAAGGTGGGGCAGCAATCCTGATGTTATTAAATGAAGGTTGGTTTCGACTATAGTGATGTCCAAGGTTTGTCCCAACAAAAGAGGTAGGGTGATGCTCTAGATGACGGTCACTAGTAGAGGGCTGGTATTTCAAATTAAGCTCTCTTCTCATGTCTTTCCAAGTAAGGTACTCACCGCGAGACTCTCTATGATCTTCCAATTTCATCCAAAATTGAAGAGCTCGACCTTTGAGGTGATATTTAGCGATGCTAAGCTGATGGGATTCAAGGATATGACATGATTCAAAATAGTCATCTAGTTGTCTCGCCCATTCCCTAAAGTGGTAAGGGTCCGAGGAACCATCAAAGGGTGGGAGACGGTAAGGCGATTCAAAGTGAGGTCGTCGTGGCTTAAACTCAGGTCTAGGTTGATAAGAAAAGTGGGGCATCCTCCGACTATCATGATTGACCGACTGGGGCACGTACCTAGAGTGGGGGGAGTCAACAAGTTCCTCATTGGTGGTTTTCGTTAGCGAGCCTACAAGATTAACTAGGTCGTCTAACCTCTTCTGAAATCCTATCGAGTCCATTGGAAAGTGCTAAGTGAAGCTTAAAGAAGAATGGGTGCATGATACATTACTTAGACACCAAGTTAGGCTCACTTAGACTCACTATTGGGTGCAGTAAATGTGTGGACAGCAAGCCATAATAGTTGGTGAGAAGTCTAGGTGTATAGGATGGATTGTGGGATGTGGGAAGCACCTAAACGCTAGGGTAAGATGGTCCTAAGGCCTCTATATGCTGTTGGAATGCGGTGGACAGCAACCTACACAGTGGCGTAAGTTGTCGAAGTGTTTGGGGTTGAGTGTAGAGTGGGGGCAGCAACTTAACAAGGGTTTAAGGGCACCTAAAAGTCCCTGAATGGTGCAGGAAACGTGCTGGACAGCAAAGTTTTCAATTGTAGTTAGTGGCCTAAACACTTAGGTGAGTTGGAATGGTCCGAGGGAGTGGGCAGCACCCAAACGAAGACTAAAAGTTCACTAAACGATGGCTAAATGCTGCTGGAACAGTGAGTACAGCAGTTACCATTCAAGGTGTAATGGCTCTAAACACTTAGAAATGTTACGGACCGAAAGGGAGCAATAAGACACTAGTTAGGATGACTTAAATGCTCATGACAATGTGCAGGAAATGTAAAAACAGCGGCTAAAACAGAGAATATTTTGAAGCTACGCAATGATATGCATGCAAAATTAAAGCTATAACGAACGGTTAAACCCTAGGATGTTTTTCTAACATGTCATGCATGCCTACCATGCTCTGATACCAAGATGATGTGGAACATTATGCAAAGGAGCTTCTTAAGAAAATTAAAAGTGAATGACAACGTAATTTCAATTAATATCTTATTGAGATAGCAAGAAAATCATTAAAGAAATCGTGTTATTAACTAGCTTAGGCGAAGAAGTATGCGTAGATTGACCAAAACTCATGGATAAACAATGATAGTAGCAACACCAAAAGCTATTAAACAACAATCCGTAATTTAATAACGAGAAGTTCACCTTGGGGATTAACCACTCAACTAAACTAGGCTTAGCGGGAGAAGATGTTCAGCACACCAAACGATGCCACGAGGAAGGTTGCAATGCCAAGGGTCTTGAGCCACGGAGAGGTTGCCGGTGGTGGAGGACACATGGACGGCGTGCTTTCAATAGTCCACCCGTGACTTTCGAAGTCACCCCAAGGAGGATGGGGAGAGGATCGGCCAGGGTGGGAGAAGGGGAGGGGCGGCGGGTTATGGGAGGAGGAATTGGGTTTAGATGAGGGGAGAGGGAGAGATCTAACCAAATCTGAAATTAATTCAGATTTTGATTAAATTAGGAGGGAGGTTACTTAGAATTTGAATTTCAAACCTCAAATGATCAATGCCATGAAGTGGCAATTAATGGGCATTAATCCCAATCAAGGCCGGCGGCCAATAGGGGAAGAATAAGGGATTAATTCCAATCCTGAAATTAATTTCAGGATTAAGTAAATTTGGAGGGAGATTTATTTGAAAACAATTTGTATTTCAAATAGGATTGGAGCTATATTAGGAAACAACAAGGGGAGAGGCATGAGAGGGGGCCAGCGGTCCATAGAGAGAGGGAGAGATTTGAAACTTCAAAACTGAAATTAGATTTCAGTTTTAAGTGAATTAGGAGGGAAAATTGATGTGAGTTAATTCCTCATTCAAAGGGGAATCAATGCCTTAATGGAGCATTAATGGGGCTCCATCCAAGCATAAGGCCGGCGGCTCCTAGAGGGGGGATTTGGTGTGGGTGTAAGTGGGTGGCTTCCAAAATTGCATGCATGATGTTTGAAAGGGGTTAAAACAAAATCCATTTGAAATTGAAATTTGTCATGAGAACGAATTCAAAACTTTCCTAATTTGGAAACTCTAAAATAGGAAAGATTTTGGCATTCGAAATTCGAATTTCAAAATTTAGCTTCGAATGGAAGAGGAGATTGGGTCAATGGTTGGAAGATTCCCGGCCGGATGGTGGTGGTAGGATGGCCGGCAGCTAAGGGGGGGAGTTGAGGTGGGCGGGTTGGAGAGAAAGAGGAGAAATCGGGTATGGGGGATAGACCACGAGCCACAGACTCTTCCAATGACTGGTGGGTGTTGCTTTTGCCCTCACCTTGGGCTCTCCATAGAACTCACACAGAGATCTAGGAGAAGAAGAACTCACTAAGAGATCTTCAAGACGGAACTCACAAAGAGAACACAAGAGCCAAATTTTCATTCAAAAATATTCATTCGCTATTACAAGATGAAAGACCCATATATATAGGTCTCAAGCATACATGAATAAATAAAGACTAAATTGCCCTCAGGGCCCCAACATAACTCAACTCAACATAAGGGTACAATAGGAAAATATAAAATAAAAATGCATAAACAATTAGAAAAATAAGCTCTGAATCGTGGCCATCGATCGGTGATGCACATGTTTGGACTTTGGATCGATGTCCTCATCAGGGGGAAGTAACCAAGGGGAGGAAATCAAAGGGCCAAAAGCTAGGGGGAATGCACCAATTAAATTCTCAATTAATTTTAGATTTATGAGCTGAAAGAGTAGAGACTAAGCATTTTTGAGCTGATTTTAGAAGCTCACCAAAAATTAAAAACCCAAAATGTTTTGACTCCCCTTGCCTACATCAATTCTTCTCCGGTTGAAAATACTCATCTCCTAATGAGGTTACTGTAGATTTATTCTGAGGAGATGAAAAAGGTGCATCAAGCTCTTGAATCTTTGCTTCATACCTTTGTAGGATCTCTTCTCGTTCATGCTTGAATTAGGCTTGTAGAAGTCGCTTCTTTTTCATGTACTGCTCCGTGCACAAGTGTATTTCATATGTAGTATGTATAATTCGTTTTGTAGAGGATCTGTTGAATCTTCATCGGGCAAGAGATTGATGTATGTTGGAATGCCAACTTCATGAGTACTGGGCAATGGGGTTTGACTTTCAACATTGGCCGGATCGTATTCATCTTGAAATTCTGTCGGCTCTTGACTTGAGATTCCAATAAGATGATGGTTTGGACTGCTCATTATTATAAATATTTTTTTTTCTAAAGACTCACAAAAAGACTTGCATACAAACCTAGGCTCACACAACAACTATTATGACTCACCAAGACTCACTCGACAACTTGCTCTGATATGAAATTGATGAATGCAAAAATTAGGAGAAAGCCTAATTTTTGCAAGCAAAAATAAAGACTTCCTAGATAAGTAGAAAATTATATAAAATACTCAAAATTAATATAATACAACCATTAAATGAAGACACATTCACTTTTATAAAGAAAGATGACCATACAAAAAGGACGCTTACAAACTTATGAAATAAAAATAAAACGACACATACAACTTCCTAAAACTGCATTTCATCCGTCGCTTTGAGAAGAAGGATACAAGTGGCGTCGAATTTGCGGAGAGAAGAAGGAGATAAGAAGCCTTAGACGAAGAAGGATAAGCTCGCAAGCTTTCCTAGAAGAAGAGAGGAATGAAACAAGCTCGCAAGCTTTTCCACGAAGAAACCCGCAGGTTTTGGCTCCCAAAAATTAGTCACATAACATCTTATTTTAATATACAAAACATCTAATATTTATAGGAGAAAAAGAGAGTAGCCAAACAGCCCATAAAACACCTCCAAATAAACCAATTAGGTAAGGGAAATGAAAGGCCAGCTTGCTGTCCAGAAACAACACCCAAACAGCCCAAAAGGGTCCAGCATTTATTCCAAAACAGCAGTTGAAAAGGCCACATAGAACCCAGGAAAAGCAGCCACGGGACAACCAACTAGGGGAGAAACCAAGGGGACAAAAGGGGACTGGAACCAGTAGCCAGGGAAGAATCCGAAGGGGCACAAAGGGGAACCATGATAGCATCCAGGGAACTAAAACAACCCATGGGAAGGAGAGCCAGCAGGGGAAAAACTGAAGAGACACAGGGAGAGGGGGAAGTAACCAAGGGGAGGAAATCAAAAAGCCAAAAGCTAGGGGGAATGTATCAAATAAATCCTCAATTAATTTCAGATTTATGAGCTGAAAGAGTAGATACTAAGCATTTATGAGCTGATTTTAGAAGCTCACCAAAAATTAAAAACCCAAAATGTTTTGACCCCCTTGCCTACATAAAAAATGGATTGACGCTGAGTCGAACGATCCCTGCCTCGAGCATCTCCCTTATCAATCTCTCAATCTCTCAATCTCTTCATTTTGGATTTGGGGATGATGGTACAGAAGAACATTGATAGGTGAGACTTCTTCCTTCATGATTACTGCATGTTGGCATTCTTGCGGAGGAGGCAACCCCTGAACTGGCTAAAACACCTCTTGATAGTGTTGTAGGAGTGGTTGAATCATATCTGATGCTTCTACATTCTCCTCATCTTCTTCTCATTCTAAACTTTTTAGCTCCAACAAAAATTCTACTCCTTCACCCTTTCCCCTACTTGGAAGTGGCTCTAAAGATGACAATCTTCTTCCACCAAAACTTCTACCTCCCAATCCTCCCTCATTGTCCCTATATTAGGGTTTCCCCACATCCTAGCCCAATCAATGGTGCTCTCGCCACCAATGTTGTTGGTTAGGTGTGAAGTTCTAATAGTTTCCTTATCATTCCTTCTAGGTTGGAAAACTTTTCCTCCATTAATGTCATTCTATCCTTAAATGCTGATTTGAGTTGGTCAACTTTTCCGTTAAGATGTTCTTCCAAGGTATCAATTTTCTTTGCCACCATAAGTCCCAAGAAATTGCTTTGATACCAATTTGATAGGAAGTAGATGCAATTTTAGCAAATTCAGAGAATGACACAAGAAATTTAGGAAGAAGAACACAATAACTTTTTTTTATTAAAAAAAAAAACTAATAAGAAGAACACAAGATATAGTTGGATCTTCAATTGAAGAGGAAGATCTAGTTCTCCTAAATCTTGGGGGTGACAAATTCTGACCCGACCCGGACCCGACCCAAAAAATTCCGGGTTCGGGTCAATCCGTTTGCATTACGGGTCAGGTTCGATTCGAGTTTTTGACCCGTTTGTAAAATTGGGTCGGGTTTAGGTCGATCCGGAAACCCAAAATTGACTCGTTTTGACCTGAGAAAATGACTTGTTGCGTCATACCAGCCTGTCTGGCTGTCCAGTCGCCTCATGTCGTCGCATCGCCCAGTCGCATCTAATTGCGTCAAGCGTCGCATCGCACGCCATCGCTCAATCGCGTCGCCCGGTCGCTGTCGTGCAACCAACTCCGGTGCTTCGCCGCTCCGCCTCGCTGTGCCGCCTCGACCACGTTAGTGTTGGGGTCGTTCGATACTTCGACCAGAAGCAGGCCGCTCCGACGCTCTGACTTGACCGCCATGCTGCTGGACTTAGCTCGGGTCGGGTCGGGTCAACCCGTAACCTACATGGGTCGAATTCGGGTTGACCCATTTAGACCCGGGTCAACTCGGGTTCGACCTTAACCCGACTCGCTGACCCGTTTTGACACCCCTATTAAATCCCTAGTTGTCAGTTAGAGCCCACTCAACCTAAGCAAAACTAATTCCAACAAAATCAAACATAATCTGAAATCACCCCATAGTTGGCCTTAAATAGGCTCCCCTAATTCTCTCCCAAATCAACCCCCTTTCCCTAAATAATTTTCTCTCAGATTTGAATTCAAATTAGATATCTTTCCTCAATTAATTCCCTCTCAATTATAATTAAAAATGTTTTAAATAATTATCCATTGATTGCTCCTTACATAATGAATATTAACTCATTGGGGCTTTTCCTAAATAATCCCCTCTCATATTTAAATTCAAATTTGATATATTTTCTTAATTAGTCCCCTCTCAATTGCAATTAAAATTTTCCTTAACAATTCCCCCTCTCTCTCTTCTTGCCCGCCGCCCACCCTAGCGGGGCCCACCAGCTTAGCCGCCATCCATCATATTTCTAATGATATATACAATTACGTGATTCGTTAAAATCATTTTAATATGCAACCAGTGTCATTCATTTAACTATATCCCTTTTTTTCTCTTTTTTCAATATTAATATTCAAACTCTAGCTATCAATATTCTCTTTTTTTTTTTCTCACTTTTATAAATATTATCAATACTATTTATTATTTTATTGTTCATATCATTGAAATATTGCCATGATTATACACAGGGCACAGATGTATGTATGTGCGTCTCTTTGAGCACATGGTTTTGCTTTATGTTTCATTGTTGGGATGTAATTTCTATCAATTTCTCTTTGTTAATTGATATCCATATCTGTAGGACCTTTTTTTTTTAATTTGTAAACAAATTAAATTCAGAGAGAAATTACATGTGAATTTTCACGTTCCTTCCTTTTAGTGTAATCGCCAGGCTATCTCTAGTGTTAGTGTTATCATGTCAAAAAAGAGCTGTTCAAGTTGCTTACCCTCCTCTAGAGTGTTCTACTAATTATATTGTGAAGAATAGATATCGAATAATGAAAAGATTGAATGATTTGCTTATTTTGATCTCATCTAATAGAAAATTAACTATATTATGAAAAGTTATATATTCATAGTTATACGGATTATTTATGTCATATTGATCTATGTCCATCAAATTTAAATCAGTTTTAGTGCAAATTGCGATGCGTGTCATTGAGTGATCAATTAGGATTGTTATGCAGCTAGAACTATCCTTAAAAGTTACATACTTGCCATGGTTTTCTGCTCACCATTTAAGTATTTAAACTTATCCAACATCATTTTTCTTGATTGCTTGAATTTTTATCCCTGCAGTTTTGGTTTTGGCCCTCTTTTACCCACCCCTTCTTTACTCAGGGATTACATCAAGGTCTCTTTGGTTTTGTTTTCAAATCAAAAGACATGAATAGGTTAGAAATGGTCTTTCAAACATTTTGTATGGTTAGTGACAATAAAAGAGAATGAAAAGATGTCTCAGGAAAACTACTAACTAGTTGATATCTTGTCATGATTCGCTTAACTAGAATTGTAATTTAAGATACATGTTGCCTGTGGCGGAGCCAAAAATTTTATTCAGGGGGGTGCTAAATTTAAAATTAAAATAGTTCTGTTTGTCGTCTCATTGCCGGACAGTCTCCGTTTGGGGGCAAGATGCATATATATATAATTTATAAATCTTTTATAAATTTATATATTTTTATGACTGAATTTTTGTATGTATGATTAAAATTTATTTTATAATCATTAAACTAACATAATAAATTTCAATCTAAAATCACTAAAATTTAAGTGAAGGTCATTACATTCATGAAATAACTAATGTTTTAAAAAAACATTTTTATTAAAAATTAAAATAATTTGAAAACATTTTTACAAGGTGTACCTCATTGCCTAAGCTAATGTGAATAGAAAAAATATTTCCTAAAAAATACTATTGATTAAACATGATAAATATGCTGGGGGAGAGAGAGAGAGAGAGGAGAAGAAGAAGAGATATAACTGAATTTTTTGTTTAGGGGACGCCTGCCAGTGAAGCTGTTATCTGATATTGCATCAAAATGTTGTTTCTCAATTTTAGTTGTCGCAAATGGTTCTTTTCTGCTGTAAAATAAAATTTGCATCTTTAACATCTGAATGTTTGGTTTTGCAGGTCCTTTGGAGCTTGCTGCTGTTGGCGTGTCAATTGCAGTGTTTAATCAAGTATCAAGGATTGCCATCTTCCCACTAGTTGGTGTCACAACATCCTTTGTTGCTGAAGAAGATGCTACTTGCAAAATGGCTGATGAAGAGCTTGAAGTTGGAAACTTTAAATTTCCCAGTGAAACAAAAGAATTGATTCCTCATAATGGTATGAAAATTTGTTTTTGTTCTTTTATTATCTCTTTTCATTTGATCTATTATTGCTAGATCTTAAGGTTATCAATTCTAATGCATCCTTTAGTTACAAAAAGGAAAAAGATTAGGGTTGTTCCTTTTCTCTTTTACTTTTTCTTTAAATTGTATTGATTTCTTAAGAAATTGTTGTGGACTTTGTTTTATTGAATTATCAGATTCTAACGAGAGAGCAAACAGTTTATCCTTCTCCTCTGATATGTCTACAAACTCTGCCAAGATAGAGACTGAACGCAAAAATATTCCTTCAGTCTCAACTGCATTAGTGATTGGTGGAATACTTGGCCTTCTTCAGACTATGCTTCTTGTCTTTTGCGCAAGGCCTATCTTAACATTTATGGGTGTAAAACATGTAAGTTCAATGTTAGGTAGTTTGCATGTTTATTTTTCATTTTAATTTTAATGTTTTTCAAAGAAAAGAAAGCATAGTTTATTAATTAAATGTCTCTTTGGGTGTAACTATATGATTTTATGTTAAACATCAATTCTAGCATTCACTATTGTTCAGAGTGATGGTGAAATAAATGGGGATATTATTAGTAGAATTCAAGTTGAATGGTTGAAGTGGAGGAATGCATCGGGTTTGTTGTGTGATAGAAAAGCCCCCCACAAACCTAAGAGAAAATTTTATAAGATGGTGGTGAGACTTGCAATGCTTTATGATGTAGAATGTTGGCCTTTAAAAGAGAAGCATAATATTAAGTTTAAGTGTTGCAGAGATGATGATGCTCAGGTGGATGAGTGTCTTTACTCTTACAGATAGGATACGAAACCAGCATAATCGTGAAATGGTTGGAGTAAATCCAGTGGAAGATAAGATTAGAGCGAGTCGCCTTAGAAGGTTTGGTCACATAAAACGACAGCCTTCCGATGACCTGGTTATGAGAGTAGATGTACTAGAGTTGGCTTATGTTAAGAAAGGTATAGGTAGACCTAAAAAGACTTAAATAAAAATATTAGAAATGACATTTTTTTTATTAGATTTAAATGAGAATTTGACTCTTAATAGGACACAATGAAGACAAAAGATTCATTTAGTCGACTCCACGTAGTGGGATAAAGGCTTAATGTTGTTGAAAAATCTCAATATAGTCCCCAGACTATTCATATATGACCAATTTAATCCCAGAGTATCACGTTGCCTCAATTTAGTCTCTTAACTATATAACATTTATCCATAATAGTCACTCATGTTGTAATTATGATGTAAAATTGATCCTAATTTAGTTTCTTAACTTTACAAAGTTGATCCCAATTTAGTCCCAAGGGACCATTTTGGATTATTTTTATAGTCGAGGGATTAAATTGGAGCAATATTATACTCTGGAACTAAAATGGGTATATATGAATAGTCGGGGACTACTTTGAAATTTAATCCTTCATCATGAAAAGCAATCAGGCTTGTTTATGAAAGCATATTTGATATTAGACCAATTTAGAAACAAGTAGTTTTTACTTGAGTTATGTAGCATTCTTAATTTCTTGTAACTATAACTCTTCAATCTTCATGTGTTGCATATGTTATAAATTATATGACACGTAATTTTAATGGGTGTGATATTATTAATTATCAACTAATATTACTAAAAACTAAAGCGATATTTAAGAGTGATGGATTTAAGTATTTTGGATATATTTTATAGAAAGTTAGGGAAATGAATTTTAGAATCAAGTTTTAGTGGTTAAAATAAAGAAATGTCTTAAGAGTCTTATGTGATGAGAGAGTATCACATAGGCAATTAAATTTTACAAAATTGCAATTGGGTTAGCTTTTTTCTGTGATATTTTATATTGGTCATTTATAGACAAGTTATGCCTGATAGAATAAGAGAATTATGATGAATGGATAGCAAAATATGGTGGGATAGATTGAGCAATGAGTATATTAGAGGGAGTAAGAGTGAATTAGGATGATAAAAATTAGATTTATATGATTTAGACATGTATAAGGAAGGGCATAAAATGTACTAATAATAGTAAATAAAATAAATTTAGAAGGATTAGGAAGAAAAAATGGTTGTTTAGAGGGAGGAAAGTTGAAAGCTCAATATATTAGTTGATGCGCATCCATCAATTGAAAAAGGTTAAGCTAGTGCACAGGGGCTACTACTGCTATATTATGAACTTAATTCTTTTTTTCACTTATGATGTGATCCTTTTTTTTTTTCACTCTTATGTGAAACTGATAGGAAACACTTGGATTTCCAAGTGTTTCTCACCAAAACCAACTAGATCCCAGATGAAAACTGCTGTCCACAACAGTAAAACAGCCAAAAACAGTAGAAAATAGGGAAAATCTGAGAGCAAAATGAAGAAACAACTTGTATTTTACTAGTAGATGCAAGGAAAATAGTAAAGATACAAGGATCCTCTATTCGAGAGGAGGATCGCACTCTCCCAATCTCTAGATCCCGATCTAGAGCTCTCACTATCCAAGAAGACAAAAGAAATTCCCACAAAACATCACATAACCCTAATTCCTCTCTTTCTCCCTACTTAATGCATTCTAATTCAAAACAAAAGCAAAAGGACCTCTCTACCCTTCCTTCTCCCTCCAAAAATACTTCAATTTTGTTTGAATTCCAAGTGGACCCCACTCCCGAACTCCCCTTCGTTTCCGCCGGCCTGCTGTCCTGCGATTTGCTTCCGCCTGGAGAAGACCCGGACCGGCTTGGCCGGTCCAGGTTGGGCCGGTCCAGGTTGGGCCGGTCCAGGTTGGACCGGTCCAGGTTGGACTGGCCTAACAGAAACTCAACAATATTCTCATCAAATGAGAGTCCTTTGCCTCATACATTACTCTACCTTAAATCGAGGTTTTTAATATCATTGACTTTCATGCACCAATAGCCCCCTCAATCATGTAGACCATGCGAGGGGATGACTCGTTCTAGACCGTTGCTTAATCATGTATGGTAGAAGTCTCTAGGACCCATGGAAGTCACAAACCACTTATACACTTTCTTGCCCAACCATTGACTTTGATATCACTGATTAGGAGGGTGGAGATCATGGGCCTAAGTTGAGCATAATGCATTAATATATGGACACCTGTTAAACCAAAAGTTTAACTAATGGGTAGTGGCCACTACTAGTATATTAGAAGCTCATCTCTAGTTTCACTTATGATGTGATAATATGAATTTTAATAAAATTTATGTGGATTGATTTAACACCTCACGTAGCACTGAATACTGATGAGTGGAGGATGAGTAGCTAATGATGATGCACCTAATTATACATAAGTTCCATGTTTTAAGGGTTTGTTTTGATTTATAAACATCACCGATCTCTTTTGATTAGAGATAATGTGGTCAATAATATCAAATACATTCAGCACGGATGTTAGTTATGCATTATGTTCCATATAACGTCTTATATATGAGGAAATCATGCACAAATAACTATGTCTTTCTGTAATAAAAGAAATTCCTTTTTCTTTTGCAAATGAATTAATTTTGTGCATTTTAAATTCCTTAGTTTGGCGGACAAGCAGTCAATTTGCCATTTTAAAATTGAAATTTCCACTTGCCCTAATCATAGGGTGTCTTTAAGATTTCGCAAATCTTTTCTAGCAAGACTAATTTTAATTTTATTTTCATTGGCCATAAATAAGCTTGATGCATCACCCCTTGAAGCAAGACAAATTTTTTTTATGTACTATTAGTTTTTTCCCCTAAACCTGGTCAATTTTTTTTCATTGTATTAGAATATGGCTGTAATTGTTTTTATAATAAATTTTGACATCTTTGGTGAAAATAATTTAAGATCAATTGGTTTATGTTATTTGTAAATAAAATTCGTTAAACATGGTTAAATTGGAGATAGGCATCACTAAATGGTGACCTCTTGTGCAATTGATGGTTTAAAGTGACAATTATACTGACAACGCTGCTCTTCAGAAATAACCTAATGTAAGCCTCTCATGGCATGAGCTACAAAGCTGAAATTTTCAATTTTGTTTTTCTAAATTTTGCCTAAGTCACTCTATTTGCTCCCTGGAGAACTTTTAAATTTTATATAGATCTATCTTTCAATTATGCGATACTTCAAGGACCTGCAGCTATAAAACTACGTAGAACAATGGTGGTAAATATCACATACTTGAAATATTTGCTAAATGCCTCTTTTTGGCATCATTGCTAAAGTATCATACTTCTCCTCCTCCTCATCATCAACAGTATTTGTTTTATCCAAACAATTCGGAGTTGGTTAGACTTCACCTTTGCCTTATCATCCCTAAAATGTATTCTCTTTAAATCAACTCTAACTTCTGACTCCATAAACCTTCTTATTAGTACATGCATCATTCTTATTTGATAACATAAGTTCTTGTCTTCCTCACGTGAAACTCCATCCTAACAATTTGGCTTTGGTTTATTTTTACTTTGCACATAGAAAGGTGGTTTTGTAGATAGTGGAATTCATTAGTTTGTATGTCATGACCCGAAATAATCACGCATTGTTAATTGTATGCCTTTTTCTCAATAGGATTCTCCTATGATGACTCCAGCATCTCAGTACTTGACATTGAGGTCTCTTGGTGCTCCTGCTAATGTCTTATCTATGGCCATGCAAGGGGTTTTTCGAGGATTTAAGGATACAAAAACTCCTTTATATGCGACTGGTACGCAAATGTAAATCTTTTAGATTATTTTAAACAGAATTACCTTTTGTATCAAATTATTTGGGTCTACCTTTTTAGGTGGCCCAATTGAAGTTGGGAGAATGCCATGCGCTTTTGTTTGGGTTAGTTTTTATTGATCCACCTAGTCAAGTGATGAAGCGACAAGAACTTTTGTTTAGTATATTTTGACGAGTATAACATAATGCATATCTCTCTCATATCTTCAACATATCTGAGTTGCTAAGTGGAATGATTTCTCATTGTGTGGATGGTTTTATCCTGTTAACAAAATCATAAGCAATCCATGGAAAGGGCATGTAACTGGCCGTTGAAGAATGAGCACAGCATACTTAAAAGCCTTCCCATTTTTATTACTTTGTAGATCATTTTTATCTGCAGGCGATGGTTTGTTCAATCAAAACATGTCTTGTCAATAGATTTGATGCAATCATAACATGCATTGTTGAATTGTCATGACATTTGATGCGAAGAGTGTAAAAGTGGATAAAAGACCAAGGCTAAGGCATTAAAGCTCTGCTTACTTTAGCTTACTCCACATAGATCTAAAACTTTTGTAATTAAGTTAAGGGGTCAGTTTTTAACATATAAAAAGTTACCCATATGAAGGTTCATGGAAATTATGAACTACTGAGAAAAGGGACTGATCTTCAAGCCAATTTATTTGAATGATGCGATGTATGCATATCACATTAGAAAATTTAAGATTTGCAGATCAAGGGCTCTAAATATAAAAAAATTTTACTTGGGTACAAAATAAACAAATGTGAATTAAAATCCACCCAAATGATAATGCAAAGATCAAATAAATTCAAAAAAAAAAAATTGAACAATGCAAAATCAACAAGCAATTTCAATTTATTTTCCATAATTATAATCCCAATTGTTTCAAGTTTGAACAAAATAAGGAACGCAACCATGCTAATAAACAATATATTTGGATGAAATTAATGAAAA
This sequence comes from Dendrobium huoshanense, assembly GCA_016618105.1. Classification (NCBI taxonomy): domain Eukaryota; kingdom Viridiplantae; phylum Streptophyta; class Magnoliopsida; order Asparagales; family Orchidaceae; genus Dendrobium; species Dendrobium huoshanense. The sequence continues at coordinate 73,688,825 of CM028351.1, forward strand.
GAATTCATCAAAGTAATAGAAATTGAGGCTTTGCGGAGATGATTTATTCCATAATTAGGTAATCACACTTGCATCACACTCAAAGGAATCACACATCTAGTGTGCATAAATATGATTGAAAATTAGAATAATAAATTATATTGAATCCAAATTCGTCCACTTATATACCCATGCTATCTATTTACAAACTCTTCATTCTCAAGTTAGTAGATATGGTTGCCACAAAATTAACCCAATTTAGTTTGAAATAATGCAATGATTGAATAAATTTAAGAAATTAATAAAAAACATCGAATAATAAAAAAAACCAATAAGAAATTTTAATAATTGTCATAATTATAATCCCACTTGTATCAAATTTGAACAAAATAAGGAATATCAATAAGCTAATAATAACAATATATTTTGAAGAAATTAAAGAGAATAATTTGCCAAAATAATAGAAACCAAGACTTTTTGTCTGTGCTTGGAGATGATTTACCCCATAATAGTTTGGTATATTTGTACCACACTCAAAGGAATCACACAACTAACATGTAAATACATGATTGACAATTAAAATAATAAATTTTATTAAATCCAAGAGTTCTCCAATTATATCTTTTTCCTAAGTTAGTAGATATGGTTGCCACAAGTTCAACCCAACCAAAGAAAAAAAGTGTAGCAAGAAGGTACAATTCGTAAGAGATGGTAAAGCAAGCTGCAGGTAAGGCCACAAGCTAAGGAGTCACAACAACTTGTAGAGGCTGTAGCAAACTTAAGTTCATTTTTGTAACAACAATCAATTGAGAAACCCAATAGGCAAACCTTAAAATAAGGACCCATAAGGATAACTGATAATGAATGGCTACAAATTTGAAGAGGATAAGTCCGAATGCCCTGTGAAGGAAAGATTTTTAAATTCTACTTTCATTCTTTAAAAGTTTGTTTTTGCTTTCTCTGCTCTTCTTATAAATTCACCTGTACATCACTTATTACCTTATATTAACAAACTTAAATTCATATTTTTGGTATTTCAGTGGCTGGGGATGCAACCAACATAATATTGGACCCAATTTTCATGTTTGTTTTCCATTTAGGCGTCAGTGGTGCAGCAATTGCACATGTTATTTCTCAGTAAGTACCACCACATCATCACAATCATATCTATATACCAATATTTTTTATAGACACTCTTAGAAATGGTTTTTCTTTTCTTCTATATTTTCAGTATTGTAATTCTTATTCAACTTGTGATTCTGTAGATACTTAATTGCATTAATTCTTTTGTGGAAATTGCTGAGAAGAGTTGAAGTGCTACCACCTAGTATCAATGATCTACAATTTCACAGGTTCCTTAAAAATGGTAAATTTACCACAACCATTTTGATTTCTCTCATTATTAGGGTGGCAGCATCTCTCATCTAGCTTTATTTATTATTGCATTATTCACTTTATACTTTTTCTTCGATGGTAGTGAGATGGAGCCAATCTAAAAGTGATTCAAATTTTCTTAGGTATTAGCCCTTAATGGCTTGTTAATGAGTAGTTTTGTCCATGATTTTATCAGTCTGAGTTCTTAGAAAGAAGTTATAGCATGTAAACCTGAGTTCAAACTTGAGTGATATCTATAATTTGTTTTGATGTTGATTTAGTCCTGCAATCACGTTTTGAAGAGAACCTTTATTATTATTTCCTTGACATAATGACTTTGTTGGGATTGAAGAGAAGTGAAGAAAGTGAAATGGACCTTCAAAAAAAAAAAAAGTGTCGGTTGATTATGAATCTACAACCATTGATATGTTCTTCCTAACCCTTTATTAATTTTCTTTCACTCAAATTCCCAGCAATCTAACACAAAGTTTATTAGTACTACAGCCTTTCCACTTCGGCACTTCCAGTTACCATCTTGCCTCTTGCAATGAAATCCTATGCTTTTTAACTTAAAGAAAAAAAAAAGACTTAAATACAAAGGAAAACAAGTCATGAACTATACTAATTAATCATGATCATGATGCCCAATGTCTTGTAATAATGTGATTTTAATATAATGAATAAGAAATAAAATATGGAAGTCAACCTTAGAGTCTAAAGGCTTTGGCTTGAGTAGATCTAAAACTGAATATATAGTGTAATTTTAGTAGCAATATACCTAGTGAGGGGATTGTGGCTTTGGGCGATCAAGTCATTAATAAGAGTGCGCGTTTTAGATATCTTGGATCTATTATTCAGAGTGGTGATGAAATAGATGGAGATATTATCAGTAGAATTCAAGTTGAATGGTTGAAGTGGAGGAATGCATTGGACTTGTTGTACGATAGAAAAGTCCCCCTCAAACTTGAGGGAAAATTCTATAAGATGGTGGTGAGACCTGCAATGCTTTATGGTGCCGAATGTTGGCCATTAAAAGAGAAGCATAATACTAAGTTAAGTGTTGCAGAGATGAGGATGCTTAGGTGGATGAGTGGCTTTACCCTTAGAGATAGGATACGAAATGAGCATATACGTGAAAAGGTTGGAGTAGCTCCTGTGGAAGATAAGATTAGATAGAGTCGCCTTAGATGGTTTGGTCACATTAAAAAGAGGGGCCTTCCGATGACCCGGTTATGAAAAATGAGGTATTAGATTTGACTTATGCTAAGAAATGTAGAGGTAGACCTAAAAAGACTTGGTCAGAAAATATTAGAAATGATATTTCTTGATTAGATTTAAGTGAGAATTTGACTTTTAACATGACACAATGACGAAAAAGGATTCATGTAGCCGACCCCACGTAGTGGGATAAAGGCTTGATGTTATTGAATAAGAAATAAAATGTCTTAAATTTTTTTTTTCTAAGCACACAGAAAACAAGTCTTTTAGAGCTGTAGTTAGGCTCGAGATTAGAGTGGCTTAACAATTATTTCAATTCAACATTTGATACTTAAAATTTCCATTGAAGCAGCAGCTGCTTGAAAAGCGATTTGGTTTCAGGTTTCCTACTGCTTACGAGGGTGATTGCGGTGACATTCTGTATAACATTGTCAGCATCAAAAGCAGCACGAATGGGTTCAATTCCAATGGCAGCATTCCAAATCTGCTTGCAAGTGTGGTTGACAATCTCTCTTCTTGCTGATGGATTGGCCGTTGCTGGACAGGTATGTTGTTTTTCTTCTTGTATTTCTTCTTTATGCGTGGAATTACCTTGCTGATGATACCCGAATGTTTCTTAGAAAAACAACGCAGTTATGATTATATGGTAATAAAAGTGAAATCCTTTATGTTTTTCCCATACATCCAAGTAACTTTGCATATAAACATAGAAATAACTTTTAAATGGAATTATAGAAATAATTTACTGTTGCATTACCTGCTTACTTCTATTTTTAGGATAGTGATAAGACTTCATGCAAAGACTAGAGCAGAAACATGCCAAAGATCTTAAGCACAGGTCACACAAGTTTACATGATTTGATGTGATTGATCCGCATCCACGGTCACACAAAGATCAATTGTTCCATTAAGCTTCAAAAGAGTTATATTGATAGATTACACAATATAAATAAAGACAAAGATATCACTTTATTTGTATTGATAACTGATAAGTAACATGTTAGACCGGTCCATTGGACCGTTCTAGTTGGTCCACACGGGACTAGCCCAGGCAGAACAATGGCGTAAGTTCCGCCTCTCTTGTATACGCCGAACACACGCCTGGGTCCAAGGGAGCTGTTTAGGAATGATTTTTGAGGGAGTTATGAGGAAAATTTGAATGTAGGGACTGTTTAGAGATTTCCTTTTGAATTGTATGCATTAAATAATTTGTTTTTTCTAGGATTATGGCATCTTGAAGTTGGCTGAAATTTGATATCTCTTAGGTTTAGATTTTTGGGCTCTAGCGGCATCTAGAGATTTGGGAGAGATAGATCCTCCTAGAGGATCAATTATATATTGTTATTTTTTTTTCGTTAGTTTGATTATCGCAATAAAATTATTTTTTTTCTAGTTTTTCCTTTGGATTTGTGGATCGTTCTCGTTATTTTCATCAAGGTAGTTATGTTTTATTTGGGAATTCCAAATATTTCATAACATAACCTAATCAGCTGCTGTAAAGGTAAGGGCTGAACAAATAAAGTGTTCATAATTTTTCTCCTCTTATCTTCTTTGCTAGAAGAACTTTCTCTCTTCCCTTCTCACCTCCTATTCTCTTATTCTCTTTAATTGTTTGTGTTATAGGATGCTTGCAATTATTGATTTTTTCTTCTTTTGCAGTTGCAATATAAGGTGGTAGGTGAATGATTAAGTATGAATTAAATTTGAATTAGGTAGCAAACATGTTACAAAATAAAGTAAATGAATCTTTAGTTATGTAGTCACCATCTTATAAAATCAAATGTGAATGGATCTTAAGTTCGTATAGTACCTAGCAATTTTAAGAAAAGGAAGACTAAATTTTAGCCATAATAGTTAAGAGAAATTAGACCCATACCTAACAGTTTGGTCAGCTAGAATAATCATATTGGCAAACTTAAAAGGGTATATATCTCGACTAACTTTGGCTTTGCATGGACATGGAATAAAATAGATTTTGACTGATCACTCTATTGTCAGGTTAAATCACCCTTTCAGTAGAAACAGAGCTTTCTTTGCTTTGAAATTCTCACTTTTTCTGCAGCTTTATCTTGGGTATACCTTGCTACGAAGGAAGCTCATTTTTTTTTTCCTAATATATCTAAATCTTCACAGTAGAAATTTGTGAAAACTTCTGGCGTAAATGCCATTAGCAATCAACATTGTAAGGGAAGATAATTTCTTTGTGCAGAGTTAAATCGTAGACCTTCCAATGATTGAGAATATTCACCACTTGTTTACATTTTTTGAGTTTCTTTATTATTGATAGATGAGAAAGTATTTTTTTGTTAAAATTTTCAACATTTTGTACATGGTCAGTTCTTACTATTACCAAGAACACCTTCATTGACTCCTAATTCATTCAGGCAATACTTGCAAGTGCCTTTGCAAGAAAGGATTATCAGAAGGCAGCATCTGCGGCTTCGCGCGTATTGCAGGTATATATGCTTTCAATCATAGATATCAAATTTTACGGTGCCGTGCACCGCACCTGTGCTGATGCGATTCACTTCATTGGTGCGCGTGTTATGCATGGGACCTGGTGGGTCCCATGCAGTGTACATGAATAAACTCTCGCAAATCCCGCAGGCTATCACCAACACGGACTTCGAGAGCATTTTTTCTTATTTATCTAACTAGTTTCTCCATTAGATCTTATATCTCTATTCTGTAACAGTGAGGAACTCTTATTTAACATTGTGTTGCAGTGGGCAGTTATTCTAGGCTTGTTCCTCTGTGCATTGCTTGGGGGTGGCTTGCAATTTGCATCAAAATTGTTTACCAAGGATGCTGAAGTGCTGCACCTCATTCATATTGCAATACCAGTAATAATCTTTTTTCTGCAAAGTATTTAGCAAACGCAATTGGAGTTTTATTCTTACATTGGGCTCTAGTCAATCGATTTGCATAACTCGAACCCGACCTGTTTCGGGTCCGGGTTGACCCTAACTCAAAATTTTTGTGTCGGGTTCGAGTCGGATTTTCGGGTTGTGTCAAATATTGACACCCCTAATATTTAGTGCTAATGAATTAATAAACCGTGATGTTTTCCCATTGCATCTAACGAAGGCTCGTTTTTATTTTCAGTTTGTGGCGCTGTCACAACCAATTAATGCTCTGGCCTTTTGCTTTGATGGCATTAACTTCGGCGCATCAGATTTTGCATATTCAGCCTATTCTCTGGCAAGTCGAAGCACTACGAATTCTGAATTCTGTTTATGATGATAATCAAGAGAATTGCTGTTTGTTTCCATTATGTAGAGTAAATGTTTATGATGTCTACATTTCCAGGTCATGGTGGCCATTGCTAGCGTCCTCTGCATAATTTTCCTCTCCTCAAGCTATGGCTTCATTGGAATTTGGGTAGCTTTGACAATTTACATGAGTTTAAGATTTTTTGCTGGTTTGTTCAGGTATTTTGTTAAATGCATTCAACTCATTCTAACTACACTCATAATGTCTTAAATGGGATACTTTGCTTGAATGCTTTGTACATTTCTTAGAAAACTAAGGCTTCATTTGAGACGACTTTTTTACTGCTTCTTAAAGTGGCTTCCTAGCATAAAAATTTAAACTTTTGTTCTAAGAAGCAGTAAAAAAGCCGTCCCAAACGAAGCCTAACTCTAAGACTTTTTTAACAAAAAATATATCTAATAATGTGTAAAATTGCGACCTTGTTGCTACTTTATCTTCCTGAAATTTTCAATGATGCTTTTGTGTTTTTAAATTCCTGATCCTTATACTCTCTGGGCTTCATCTCATAGGTCTGTTTACTTCAGCTACAGATTTATCTTTCAAGAATGCATTTGTTTACCCAACAGCTAATAGAAATCACAAAAAAAAAAAAAAAAAAAAAATCATGATCAGAAGCAAGTATTTTATGTAACATTAAATTCTTTAAACAAAATAGCACTGAATTAAACATATTGCGTTTGTTGGATGTCATACTGCAATCTGGATGAAACTGCTATCTAAATAACATTAAGACTTTGTTTGGGACAGCTTATTTGCTGCTTCTTAAAGCAGTTTTAAAGTAAAAAATTTCAACTTTTGTACTAGAAAGCTGTTTTAAGCAGCAGTAAAAAAGCCGTTCCAAATGAAGCCTAAATTAAACAGTCTGAAATCTTCTTTGCAACATATTTCATGTAAATTGCATCTGAAAACTGGCAATTTGGTCATTGCCTCTTGGAATTAAGCATGTTTCATATGTCAAACTAGTTTCATGTTATGTTTTACATGTTTCTGTAAGCTCAAAAGAAACACTACCCACCTGTACAGGATAGGTACTGCAAGAGGACCATGGACCTTTCTTCGAACTTTCCGGTAGCTCGATTTCCTTCTGGATTGTGTTTTTCTCATTGCTTTGGATGCTTTGAATACTTGAAGGGCATCTTTGCACATATACAGAGATCATATGCTCCATGGATGTACAATTTCTTTCTTTCTTATAGTACAGCACTTACAGACACCTTTAAGGAAGATTAAGAGTTGAAAATTTGTCAGCAAATGCACCCATTTTTTTGGCAGATAGTCATTGTAAATGAATGTTATTCTCATAATGAAAAGGCTTTTGGCAATAAAGCTGCTGTGGTTTGATTGAAAGGAAAACCACTTAAAATGCTCTATTGTCCAGTATGAGAATTGTCTTATTACAATAATATTTGCATAAATAGATGCATATGGTTGATTTACTTTAGCAAACTTACTTCAGTTGCAGTTTATATACTAACTAATGCCCATAGGTGAGTGGGTCTTCTTGTGGTCCAAATGCTGATGTAAATTAACCGGTTCAAGCTCGATTGTTCTTGACTCAAAAGATTATTGACCTTGATTTAATCAATCGAGTTTGAGCTGGCTTACGAGTTGGAGATGTCTCATGAAAGAGAGAAGATGAATGTTAATGAGTTGTATTGAGGGAATTGTGAAAAGAAGAGAAATGAAAGGTTGAAAAATAAAAATTTAAGGGGAAGAAAGGGAGGGGTTTAGATTTTCATTTTTTTTAAATTATTTTATAATTGAGGCTTTTAACTATAATAATTAAACATATTATTTTAATTAAATTTTTTTAATGGTGAGTTATATATTTCAAAATTGGTGATCTTAAAGATACAACCTTCTTTATTAACTAATGAGCTATGGATTCTTTTACATTTTCTTAAACTTAATTGACATTTTTAAAGAAAATTTAAATATTTTTGTGTACCTCATTAAATTCAGTGGATCCTCACATCCATTTCCCTTGCAAAATAAGCAAGCCAAGTAATTAATAATGCACACTAAATCTCTTAGTCATGCCTCCCACTAAAGAAAAAGGCAAATTGCTCCTATAATTTTGTCTAAGGATGTGACTAATTATTTCTTTCACATGACTTGCTTGAAATCATTATTAATTCAGTAACTGACTGATCCAACCTTAGAAAACAATGAAAGCTGAGCATAATTACATGTAAGCAAATTATCAAAAGCTTTACAGTAACAAAAAATTGGTAATGTTGCTATGTGCCTTCAATGATAGGATCTAGATATGAATGATAGGTTTTAAGGAATATAGGCATTGTTTGGGATGGCTATTTTACTGCTTCTTAAAACACTTTTTTAGAAAAAAAATTTAAATTTTTGTACTAGAAAATTGTTTTAAGAAGCAATAAAAAAGTCGTTCCAAACAGTCTTTGGCTTCGTTTGGGACGTCTTTCTTATTGCTTCTTAAAACAGCTTTCTTATTACTTTCTAGAAAGCTGCTTTAAGAAGGATTAAGGCTTCGTTTGGGACGGCTTTCTTACTGCTTCTTAAAGCAGCTTTCTAATACAAAATTAAAAAATTTTGTACTAGGAAGCTGTTTTAAGAAGCAGAAAGAAAGCTGTCCCAAGCGAAGCCTAAGAAAGCCGTCCCAAATAAAGCCTTAATTGATTTGTTCACTAGCTTTTTGTCTAAGTCCTCTCTCTCTCTTGAAAGCTGTCCTTATTAAACATGTTAAGCTCTGAACCCTTTGAATAACAAGAGGCTTGTACATGTGATCATAATTATTTTTGTTAATATATGCTACTAAGACAAGTCTCCTAATGGAACTTTAATATTAAAAGTATTAACTAATGGCTTAGGTTTAGTGTTAGGATATATGCTTAGGAACATGTACTCTATGCAATTTGATCTTGCTTAATCAATTACTTGGTTTAGGCAGAGTTTTTGGCTAGTTTGCTAAAATTGGGTAGATTGATTTGTAATTGATAATACTTTTGGGCGAAAATTAATTAATCTTTGAGGTGTTTATCAAATTTGATTACGAAAAGTAGTTCATTGAAGGGTTATTGTTGTTAAGGCTAATTTATAAGGGATAGTCTATCTATTGATATGGCTGATCAAGCACAAATTTACACAAATTATTTATAGATAAATGAAGATTGAGAAGTCATTTTCAACAAATTTAGGATTGTAATGATGTCTTTTGATGATACGAATCTAGCAATACTAAAATAATCCAGATTCAAGTCCAAATGATCTCAAAGAGTTTGGTTGATAGTATAATTAAAAAACTTAAAATTATTTGAAAAAGAACTACAAAATTTGTGTGATTATAATCAAAATGAGCATCTCATTGAATTCATCTTAAAAAGTTCAAGATATCTTGAATCTAAGTTCATTTGGGCTCACAAACATTGAAAAAAAAAAAAATTGCATAGTAGGACCTATTATTCATCTTTTATGAATAAAATCTAAATACAACTTTACATTTTTTATCATCACTGTTGCCACCCATTTAGCTGGTTGTTAGGTTAACCAAAAAAGTCTTAAAAAATTATTAGTGATTGCATGTAATTTCTTTGGGAAAATTTAGAGATTATCACTTCTCAAATACATTATGATCTCTACAAAAAGAGAAAAATGTTGGCCATTTGTTATATTAAATGGCTTCCCAGAAGAAAAATCTTCCATTCAAAAATATTATCATAGATTGTCATCACCACACCACCATCATTCTCTTATCGATTGCTTCACTTGGTCATGACTTATGTGGGTTGATTGAGCCGATGTAGGGACATGATCATATAACCACTTTTTAGTTAATTGAAGACATAATCAAAAATTTTGCTTTGTGATGCGACAATGATAGAGGATATGTTTTACATGCACAAATGATGCTTAATTAGTTGAATAAGAGCCTATCTCATCTAAGTAAGCGCACACTCAATAAGATTTAAAAAACTATACATATTAAATGGTTAACCTAGAATTCATTTCATGATTGATCATATGTGTAATGCATTGTTTAGACTAAGCATTCTAGAAAGAGTTTTAAGAATAAAAATATAGTGACAACCATTAGGTTATTAGAATTTCATCACATAAATTTATTTGAACTTATTAGTACTACTAGTTTAGGAGAAGAAAAGTATGCTTTTATAATAATTGACAATTATTTGAGGTATTCAAAGGTTGATATTATTTTTAGCAAAAAAAAAAATCTAACAAATTGCGCTCTACTAAACACACAAACCTGTTAAATTCTAACAAATTGCACTCTACTGCTCACCTCATCAAAAAAGAAATCTATGTATCATCTGGTTCTATGAAACCTCTCAAGTAAAAAGAAGCTAAATTCTTAAACATCGAGTGACTTTTGATGTAATTGTTAGAATTTCATTAAGAAACTCAACAGTTAAGCATGCTCATCCCAGATAAATTTTGAGAGGAGCGACCTCGTAGGAAGTTACACCAACATGATAAAACCACGAAACCCTTAATCTAAAGCAGACAATATCTCAATATTTAAAAATTTTGGATGTTACAAATTCAATGAAATTTCATCTCTCTTTTATCTAAGAGCATGCAAAATCTTCATATAAATTAAGATATAACTCTCAATATCTACCAACTAAGGCTGTATATCTATAAGAGTTAACACTTAAGGACACTTATGTGAATAATACCAAAAAAAAAAAAAAAGAACTATTTTCTTTTTTTGGGACATTTAGGCTATTTACGGCAAACTCACACACACAACGCATACACAAAGACTCGAACCCAAGACTTCTTAGTTAGAAGCATAAGCTCTCAACCAACAGGCCAAGATGAGCTATGTAAGAACTATATTCCTATGGTTCCTTTTTTTACAGTGATATATCAGTGCTAAAGACCATTTTTGTTTGTAACAATTCTAAGCAATCAGAAAGCCATCTGTTTGCATTACAAATAACTTATGTGCTATAAACTAAAAGTAAAAGTTTTTTTCTATATATGAATGCTCTTTATTACAAACAGCTCATAACATCACTAAAAATGTAAAAGAAAGAAGGATTGTCTGCTTCTATAATCATCAATACCATACTGAGGATTGAGGCCTTAAATGCTGAGGGGGCTCACAATAAAGCAAGCAGCAGTAAATAGTTTGATACTCAATAGGTCATTCATGACCTGTTAATTACCTGTTAGTAACTGCAATAATGGTACTCTTCATGCCAGAAAATTAAGTACCAACTGGGTTGGTATAAACTATCTCAATCTATGAATTCACTACTGACAGTTCAAATTTTATTGTCAATCCTCCAAAGCTAAATTTGGAGAACTCTGTATTTGGCTTTCCCTTTTTCATGATTTTAAATTTCAGTTGCACCACTTTTATATTTATGTAGGTATTCAATGAAATTTATATGGCTCTATCTCATTCATTTATGGGTGATTAATTTTATTGAAATTAGGGATGTTAATAAAGAACTTGACACGATAATCTAATACGAAACAAACTTCTAAATTTTGGGTATGTATTGATTTGATTATAATTTGGGTTGAGACCATTATGAAATTTTAATTAAATTGAATTTCGAGTAGGGTTCACTCAGAGATTGAAATTGACCCGATTACTATTAGAGTTTGGGTTAAATAGGCCAGGATTGGGTTAAATAAGTCGGTTATTACTTAGACAATTTATATTTGGAATAATTTGGTCATGTTGATCTAAAAAAATTAATGAACTATATAGCAACTGAGTTAAATGGGTACTGTTTAAGATAGGCATGTCTAGGTTGAGTCAAATATTTTGATCTATATAATAAATGGGTCAAATTCAGGCTAAGCATATTTGGGTCTGGTCGGCATTAGGTCATACTCAAATACAACCCATCAATCTGAATTGATACCCCTAATTTAATTATTTAAAAGTTAATGGATCTCACTCCCATAAGTAATTTCGAGAATTTATTTATTGAAAGTGGATGAAACATTGTCCTTTTATTATTATTATTATTTTATTTTATTTTATTTAGATGAAACATTGTCCTTATTCTTCAAAGTCATATAAAAAAAGTTAAAAATTGGTTTCAATATTGTAGGCAAAGAAGTCACCTTCAAATAATATTAAATATATAGGATGATGAATTATAATACAATGAGTGAATTTAATCTTAAATTCACGCACATATATGCATACGCTATGCTTTAAATTAGTGGTGTAAACAAGTTGAGTTAAGCTCGAGTCCAGATGAGCTATGTAGAGAAAAATAATCATTCTTCTTGTATGATCTATTTCCAAATCATATGACTAAAATGGAAATCAATTTTACATCTCAAACATTAGTATCAGCCCTAATCTCAAAGTAGTATTCCCTCTAACACAATAATTAACTATATAAAGTTGCACTATTAACTAAATTCAAAACAGCCTTATTAGAGGTAAATTGTAGCCCCTTAAATTGCTTAAATAATTGCCTAAGATCTAAATTACGTTTGATTTTGCTGCTCCATATGCTATTAAAGGGGCCAAGCAACATCATTTCACCATCCTCTTTTAATATCTTACTGAATCTCCAGCTATCATTTCTCTGTTACTCTTAATTAAATAATAATTAATCTCTTAATTATTCTCACTAATTACCTATGATCTCTCTGTTACTCTTATTTAAATATTAATGAATCTCTTAATTATTATCACTAATAACCTACGACTCTAATTAAAGAAACTATAGCTGCCAGTACTTACTCATCATTATGTGCCCTTTCTTTCCTTGCACTCCAAAATGCAAACTATTTGCATGGCAGCATCACATCATAACTACTAATGCCCATTGACCCCATCAACTTCAATTAATAAAATATATATTAGGATATTTTAATTTATTTTATATTATGATTGTTGCGTGTTGATATGTTTACAATATTCGAGAAAGAATTTATCATCTTAGTGTTATATAAAAATTTTACATACACATATAAGTTGATAGCAGATCATAGGCGATATGAGATTTTTAATTTACATGAAAAACTCGAGATATAAGTTGCTGATATTGACGTCGGTGGGAGATGACTTTGTTGATAACGACGATCTTTGTCATTTGTGTCAAAGAACATGCATGCATTGACCGTCTTAAGCACAATATTGATGAGCATTTGATGTCGTAATTGGCTACAATAAGCGGTGATCATGTTGGTATTGATGATAGGTATTTATATTATTGGCGTTTATGAGTGTAAATGTTGTCATCAACAATAATAGGTAATAACCTTATTGGAGAGATGATGACCAGAAAAAATATGATTAGATAGCTGCAATTGCTGGCGATTGATAATCACCAACATCAATCATCATATAGAGTTTTAGGATTCTTCAAATTCACAAGCTCTCTCTAACCCAAGCTCACCTCCATGTCTGTTTAGATTGATGGTTTATTTATAGATATGAAGTTGAATTTTTATTATTTTCGTCAAACTCTCTAAAACTCCATTAAACAATATATTTGATCCCGTTGATCATGCACGATTCTTTAGATATCATAAATGACTTAGTGATATTAATGATACTTAACAATTTTAGGCTCAATATATTCATCTAATTGTGATGCTTCGACTGCAAACACACATGATTCATATATCATTTAGTCTCGTAAATGATCGATCTCATAGTCTATAACTTTATTTTTCAGTGTTTGATTTAGATCTATTTCTACTCAAATCAAGATACATTTTGGTGCTTATATTATCAAAACATTTGTTTAACTAGAAGTTTGGTGTAAAAATAGTTTAGATGCTTCTTAAAATTTATGGTTGACATTCATTGTCATGATTCATGCGTATTTTTGATTATTTATCAATACTAAAAAGAATAACATAATAAATACAAAAATATTAAAATAAATAATAAAAATATATAGTTATCTTCTTAAAAAATTTATTTATTTTTCCATATTTTATTATTTTATAGGCTTATTCTCATAATTGTTTTGTGCTCCAATAAAAATGAAAAAAAAATGGCATTAATAAAAAAAATTTATAAGTTCTGACAATGCTATTATTTAAAAAAAATTATGTATGAATATCCTTATGTAAAACACAACAGGACAGGCTTTAAAGCCCTTGGATTTGTGCTAAGATTAATATGATATATATTATTGTGAATTGCACAAATCTACAAAGTTTCATTTTGCATGCATCAGAATATCTTCATTTTTCATTGTTTTCACTATTCAATTTAAATTTAATTTTAATATATTTAAGATATGAATTAAAGATGAATATATAATTGTGTTGCATAAATTTGACAATTACTTAGCTTCACTAAAATCCCATTAAAAATGTATGATTTACTAATAAAATTCTAAAATTTTGTGTGAAATTTAATGAAATCTCAATAATGCTCAATATATTTTGACTTTATATATATGGTATAAGGCATTTCTCTTCCACCATCCCTATAAATACACTCACCTCCCATCTCCTCCCACTCCTACATCCTCCACAATGGCAAACCAACAACTCATACTGAGTCTCTCCGGCGTCGATGATGATTCGACCGCCCTCTTCCAGTCCTCCCCTTACCCCCTCTACTATATACAAAGCCCCTCCACCACCTCCCACTCTACCAATACCACTGTGACCGCCGCCATCCCCCCACCTTCCTCCTCCGACTCTGGCGCCTTCCTCTCTCCCACCTTCCCCCCTCATCATCATCATGATGACTCCACTCGCGGCCGTCTCACTCTCTCGCCGTATTCCTCTTCCTCTCGGGGCTCGAACAACGACTCATTCATCGAGGAGACGAAGCATGAGATGATTGAATTGAAGCGAGGAAGTAGCTCTAATGGAGTCGAGGACGAAGAGGAGGAGGTGGGTAGTGGAGAGATAGGGAGGAGAAGGAGGAGAACAAAGGGTTTAATGGAGAAGCTAGTGGTTTTGGATTCAAATGAGTCTTTGTTTTGTGTGGTGCTTCAGATTAGTTGGAGGATAACAGTGAGTTTGTTATTGGCTTTGCTTGTTTTCTTCTTGGCTACCAATCCTCCTAAGCCTGAGTTCTCCTTCAAGGTTAATTTCATTTAGATATTTTAACTGAATTTTCCTATCAAATTATTTACATTTATAATTTCAGACACGTTAATTACCATCGAAATAATTTTCGCCGGAATTTCACCTGAAAGAGGAAATTTCCGACAAATTTGTAGGGTTACTGGCCGATTTGTCTGCCGGTAACAGAGTGTTTTTCTGTAGTGTCCGATATCTTTTTTTTTTTCCTGGCACAGATTGTTAATGTTAGGCACTTCAGCCTTGGGGAAGGATTGGATGAGACTGGAGTTCCTACCAAAGTGCTTTCCTTTAACTGCTCAGTGGACATGGAGATTGTTAACAAATCTAAGTTCTTTGGTTTGCTCATCTATCCTCCATTGTTGGAGATGGATTTTGGCAGTCTAAAATTTGCCAGCTCGCAGGTAAAAAATAATTATTGTATTTATAAAATATTTCTGGCTTGTAATATTAAAATCATATAGAAGTGATTAACATAGATTTGTAAAATAGATTTGCATAAAATGGATAGAAATATGGCAATATATTTTGTGTAAGATACCTTCATATCTCAAATAGCACTAAATGAAAAAATAAATTACATATGTAACATTCAAATTTTACATAATTACAAAATTAATATCTAACTATCAATATTTTCAATAATACTACTCATCAGATCACTAAGAGCTCAACAAAGTCCTATTGCAATTTTTTAGCTTTTGCCAAATCCTGAATAAGACTTCGTTTGGAACAGCTTTTTTGTTACTTTATAAAACAGCTTTTTAAAATATTTTTTACTAGAAAGCCGTTTTAGAAAGCAGCAAAGTTGTCCCAAACGAAGCCTAAGTTGATCTAGTTATTTTTTTGGGATAGATATTAAATTTATAAATACGCATAATTTTGAAATTATCGAGCAATTCTCCCATAAAAACAGAATGATAATTGATTTCATCACAATACGGTTTGTATGATACAAAGATAAAGTTACATGAATCATCTCTTTATTTTTCAAACTGCAACAATAATCTTTGTTTGATCACTATTTTTTTTATAAAAAAATATGTTAGGAAGCTGTTTCTTGCAACAGCTTTTAAAAAAGTTACTTTCTCCATAACAACTTTATGACTCCCTTTATAAAAACTGCAGCCCTCTCAAACTAACCCTAATTCTAGAGATTTTGTTTCTTTCTTTAGAGCCAAGCAGCTTATGTTGAAAGCACAAGCTCTTCAATAAGGCGACTCTTCATTGGCCTGAAGAACAAGCCGATGTACGGTGCAGGGAGGAGCATGGAAGACTTGCTTGAATCAGAGCAAGGTTTATCACTAATGGTTCAAATTCAAACGCGATCATCATATCGAGTTGTTTGGGGTTTGATAAAGATCAAACACAATCATTTTGAAAATTGCGTTGTAATTCTGCAAGCAATGCATAATCCCAAACTTTACACTAAACTGCACAATAGCAGTTGCTCCCAGGCTTGAAGAACTCTACAGGAGAGAGCAGATGAAAGAGTTCTGTTGTTATTGTTTTGAGGAGAATTATGGACAGATTTTGGCTTTGTTTGGGACTGCTTTTTTACAACTTTGTGAAGCTATTTTTTAATAAAAAATCTTTTGAAAGCAGGATAAAAATAATAGTCTAAAGCTATCCGGCCCAAACGAAGCCTCCTTCTCTACAAAAAGAGTCATCTGTGTGGTTAAAGGTTATTATTTGTGTGGTTCCTTTGTTTTTTGTAAGGCAATATTCTGTGGTTGAAATGTTGTTGAAATCATATATATATATATATATATATATATATATATATATATATATATATATATATATATATATATATATATATATATATAGCAATTTGAAGTTATGTGAAACCTCCTTTGATTGTTTGTTGATACAGATTGTTTTGAGAAAATGATGATTTTATTTTATTAGTTTTTTTTTAAATCATATTAATTATTAAAACCTTAGGTTTATTTTATTGGTATCTAAATCTCACTAATTAAAACTTGAATAAGTATCATATTGAACAAATAATATACAACAACAATAATAACAACATCAAGCATTTGTCCCACGCCGGCTACATAATCCTTTTTCGCCATTGTGTCCGGTTAAAAGTCAAATTCTCATTTAAATCTAATAAAGAAAGATCATTTCTAACATTTTCTAACCAAGTCTTTTTAGGTCTACCTCTACCTTTTTAACATAAGTCAAATATAATTCCTTAACTTTCCTAACCGGGTCATCGGAAGGCCTCCGTTTAATGTGACCAAACCATATAAGGTGACTCTCTCTAATCTTATCTTCCACTGGAGCTACTCTAACCATTTCATGTATATGCTCATTTCGTATCCTATCTCTAAGGGTCAAGCCACTCATCCATCTAAGCATCCTCATCTATGCAACACTTAACTTAGCATTATGCTTCTCTTTTAATGACCAACATTTTCGGCACCATAAAGTATTGTAGGTCTCAACACCATCTTATAGGATTTTCTCTTAAGTTTGAGAGGGACTTTTCCATCGCACAATAAGCCTAATGCATTCCTCCACTTCAACCATCCAACTTGAATTATGCTGATAATATCCCCATCAATTTCTCCATCACTCTAAACAATAGATCCAATATATATGAAACGTGTACTCTTATTAATGACTTGATCGCCCAAAGTCACAATCTCCTCACTAGGTCTATTGCTACTAAAATTACACTCCATATATTCAGTTTTAGATCTACTCAATCGAAAACCTTTAGACTCTAAAGTTGACCTCCATAATTCAAGTTTACCTTCAACTCCCTTTATAGTCTTATCAACAAGAAGAATATCATCAGCAAAAAGCATACACCAACGTACATCCTCTTGCAAATATCTAGTGAGAACATCCATGACTAAAGCAAAAAGATATGGACTTAAGGATGATCCTTGATGTAAACCAACCGAAATAGGAAAATATTTGGTCAACCCACCTTGTGTTTGAGCAAATAATATATAATAAAAAATTACTCATCTAATTTTTTATAACAAATCTTAAAATTATCAAATTTATTTTAAAATAACTTTAATATAAATTTTAATTTATCATTTATATATAATATTCATCTTAAAATAAATTTGATATCTTCCACATGCATTATAACTATTTTTTTAATATCATTTTGATGATAATTGATACGTCACTACAAATTGGTTTGATCGGGAACAAATCTTGAGGTATGTCTCAATTGGAAACTTCCAAAATTAAGTATGGACCATCTAAACTTCAATTTCAACAAACTCATAGTCGAACTGAACGACTTGACGAGACGAACCCAATAACACCGAAATTGGTCCAATCCGAGCCCATATGACTTAAAACATATTTGGAAGTTTTAGAATAGTAATTAAAAGATTAAATTATCTATAAATATTGTATGCTTATAGTCGAATAGAGTGGCTTGACGAGATGAATCCAACAAGCCCAAGATTGCTTAATTTTGACATCATTAAGGCACTTAAATGCTTGATGAATGCTTCATGATCGAGGGAATCATTATGCATTGTTCGATAGAGAACTCCAAATTTCCTTTGGATTTCCTCCATATTTACGAATCATGTCAGTCTCAAAAAATATAAATAGAGCCACTCTCCCTACATGAAGTGGACCTTTGGGACTCGAAGGCTTGAACCTTGGACTAGAAATTTACGAGAGCTCTGAGGCTTAAAGAATTTTGGAGCCCCTACCGAGCATCACCATCACATGAACCCTTACCGTTGTCTGACCCAGCTAAGGTCCTCAGACCACCATTGCCCGACTATAGTCCCTGAACCACCATCACCTGACCACGCTCCTTCTAACATTTCTACCGCTAACTATGGTCGTCGAAATACCATTATCAAACTATGTTGCTTCTAAATTTATTCTCCCACCAACTACGATCCTTTTGATAGGACTGTAAAGAAACATAGTGTTCAATGAGCTGCTCATCGCTCGGCTAGATAAGAGCTCATTTATGTTCATTTGATAAGCTAAATGATCAAACTTGAACACTTTTGATAAACACTCATTCGCCCACCAACTATGGTCCTTCTTACCACCGTCACCCAACTATGGTCCCATCAACCTTTGTAGCCCAATTACGATCATCGGACCATCATCACCCAACTACAATCATTTTGATCTACCCCACTCGTTGACAACAATCCTTGGAGCACCACACCCGATGATGGTCATTCTGACCTCTATCATCTATCGACTATAGTCCTTCAACCTCAGTCTCTCGAATACGGTTCTTCTGACCCTCGTTGCCCGCAAACAACGATCCTTCTAACCTCATTGACCGTCGTCTATAATCCTTCGACCTTAGTCACCTACCTATGATCTTTCTAAACCTCATTGTGTAACAACCCTAGTTTTGAATAATATGAATTTTCATATATTTTTTTTTTAAAGCTGCATGGAGAGCGATGCTAAGAATCTATAGAAAGTGGAGCCTCAGTGTTATACAACAAATCTTGAATCACATGCAACATAACAGTGACGGGTCACTTAGGCGCAGTGGTGTCAGTCACTGAAATGAGTTTATATATATATTTTTCTCTCCACTCACCTCACCCATTGACTACGATCCTTCCAACCTCTTTCATCCGCCAAGTATTGTCCTTCGAACCTTTGTCACCAGTCCACTACAGTCCTTCTTACCTTCGTCGCCCACCAACTACAGTCCATTGAGCTCAATCGCCCGCTCGCTCGACTACTATCATTGATCTTAGTCGTTCGACTATGATCCCTCTGACCCCCAGTCATCCGATTACGCTCCCTCGAACCTCTGTCTGACCTATGTCACTTGACTACAACCTCTCTTATCTATCTCCCACATATTACTGTCCTTCTGATATTCGTTGCTAGCCGACTATAATCCTCGAATCACTGTTGCTTGATTGCGATCCTCGGACCATTATTACCTGATTAAGATCCTCATACCATCGTTGGCCATCTATGATCTTATCGACCAAATTAACAAGCCAACATTCTCTTTAGAACAACTCTCATGCCATTTAATTCTTCCAATTCCAAATATGTAATATATTTTATATGCTACATGCGGCAATGCATCATTTGTAACCAATGACAAACACTAGTGATAGTTTCTTGAGTTTTGAAATAAAAACCTAGATGATCAATAAAATATGACTCATATGATTTCTATTGAAAGAGTTAATCTGCCAAATAGATAATTTTATAGAGTCAATGATTATTGTGATCCCTCATAAAAACATTAGTGAGCAATTCTTTCCTTTTTTTTCTTCTCATTTGTAATATCCATTAATATACTAATGCTTTTTAAGGAGGGGAAAATATGATGAGCTTTCCCTGAGTTTTCTTTTAGAGATGTTCATCCATCCTCGGGAACTCTCCCAAATCCAAGCCCACATTACAAAAACCCTAAAGCCCAATTTTATTAACACCCTCCTAAGAACGTTAACTCTCTCCAAAACCCCACAAAAGGTCCTTCCAATCTACAACCTGATGCTCCTCTCCCCTTCCCACCACGATCATTTCACCTTCACATTCGCCCTCAAAGCCTGCACCTTTCTCACCTCCTCCCTCATCCAAAAGGGCCGTGAGGTGCACGCTTGCGCTCTCAAATCCGGCCACTACTCCGACCTCTTCGTCCAGAATGCCCTCCTCGCGTTCTACTCAGCCGCCTTCGATGCCGACGCTTGCCGTACAGTCTTCTCTGAGACCTCATCACCGGACGTTGTCTCTTGGACCTCCCTCGTGTCGGCATTCGCAAAGAATGGTTTCCCAGCTGAGGCGCTCCTCGCCTTTGCTTCTATGGATGTTGATCCGAATGAAATGACGCTTGTGAGCGCTTTGTCGGCGTGTTCCCGGCTTAAAGATGGCAACTTGGGGAAAATCCTGCATGGAATTTGCGTTAGAAGGTTTGGTGGACATGAAGGAAATGTTATTTTGGACAATGCGTTGTTGGATGTGTGTTTGAACTGTGGTGCCTTCACTGATGCAGTTCAGCTGTTCAACGTTATGCCCCATAGAGATGTTGTGTCTGTAACTACTATGATTTGTGGCTATGTGCAGCATGGAAAGTACGAAGAAGCTATAGCTATGTTTGTAGAACTAGTAAGGGATGGAGAAATAGTACCTAATGAATTGACTGTGGCTTGTGTCTTGGGAGCTTGTGCTTCCGCAGGGATTTTGAGGCTAGGAAAGTGTGTGCATTCCTACTCACTTAGGAGTGGCATTGATGTAGATGGTATTGTAGGTAATGCTCTCATCCACATGTATTCGAAGTGTGGCGCCATAGCGGTGGCTCTTTGGATCTTTGGTGGACTTCTATGCAGGGATTTGGTTTCTTGGTGCACAATTATAAAGGGAATGGCCACAAATGGAAAGCCTAAGCATGCCATGCAATTGTTTGCTTTAATGTTGTGTTACGGTGTTCAACCAGACAATATAGCCTTTCTTGCAGTGATGACTGCCTGCTGTCACGCCGGCTTAATGGAAGAAGGCTTGATGTTCTTCAGGGCGATGCGCGAAGTTTATGGCGTCCTTCCAGAAAAGGAGCACTATACGTGTATAATTGACACTTATGGTCGATCTTCTTGTTTAAAGGAAGCAGTGGATTTTTTTCTTGGTATGCCAATGATGCCTGACAAATGTGTGTGGGGAGCTTTACTGAGTGCTTGCAAGATACATGGCGCAGGTGAGGTTGTGTATGAGCGAATTCAAAAGAGGGCTCTACATGCTGCAATGACTTTAGGGGGAGGAACTTATGCACTTCTATCCAACATGCTGGCTAATGCTGAGAAATGGGATGAGTCTAACAATGCTAGGAAACAATTGCGCACAAAGAGGATTAGTAAGCTGGCTGGCTATAGTTGGACTGAACTTGCTTGATCAAGGAAGTTTAATTTTTCTAATGTTGGAATATCAAGTTGCTAGAGCTTCCATTGTAATGCTCTCATGGTTGACAAGTGTGGCAACTTGTTTGTATGACAACCTAACTTAGTTGACTTAAAACTATTCAAAGTTACAAAGGATGGTCTATGAAGCCGAATTCCATGGTATGAGTTTATGTGCATTAGATGTTTTTACATTGGAATCACAGCTCATAACATTCTATCAGAGGAGTTTACTTCGGAACATCAAGTGCAATATGACAGAAGCTGAGGTAATCGGCATTGCATTTTAGCTGACTGATGAACTATTCCAGGTAACTTGAAGCATTTTTCTCGGGCATGTTTTCTTATTAGAAAAGTTTGGATACTCAGCAGATACCTGAAATCTTTTCTCTGATGTGCCAGCTTATTTCAGACGAGCATTATTAAGTCCTGGAATATCAGTTTTAAAGCAGGGAAGAACAGGAGCAATATGACTTGAACTGATGCAATCAGCATTTCATCTTACCTGGCTGGTGAATTATTCCCAGAAGATTGAAGCATCGATCTTCAAAAAGGTATTTCTCTTTTTCTTGTTGCTGTAGCATGTTTTCTCATTAAAAAAGGGATCCTTAGTAGATACTTGAAATTAGTTCTTGGATGGACCATGTTACTTTCAGATGAACATTATTAAGATCCTGAAATTAGCTAGGAAATTGAACCAAATCAAAATTTCTATGTGAAAGGAAAAGGTTGAATTTACTTAATTGTATACTCACCTGCTATTAGCAACATGTATTAGATAATTTGAATATACTCAGGAAAGGTGTTAGGAATGGAGGGTTGACCGCTGTTAAGTCGGTTATGGAGGAACTGACTCAACCGGCCCAACAAGGGCTGGTCCAAGTCTACAGGAGGAGAACCCATGCCGCCTCCCACTTAGCCACCTAAAACAATGGGGCCCACAGCCCTTGCCGCCCAAATGAAATATTTAAAATATAAGGGGGGGGGGGGGGGGGGGGGGGGGGGGTGTTCAGGCATCAAGGGATTTTTTTATTAGAATATTAAGGCTATAAATAGGGATGAGAGGGGAGGGTTAGGGTATGTTTGATTATTGTTATCTCTTGGAGTCTTTTGGGGTCTTGGGCTCTAGGCTTATTGTCTAGAGATTAGGAGAGACCGATCCTCCTCTCGAATTGAGGATCAATTGTATATTTGCTTTATGTTTGCTTGCTTTGTTCTATATAATAAAAACTACTGTTTTGAGTTGATTTCATTGATGATCTTGTGTATTTTATCGCTGTTTTTACCAATGTATTGTTAGGGTTACTTGCGAACCCAACTATTTCCGGATTACTTGCAAACTCAAGTATTTCCTATCAACCACCTATATTTTCTAATAGTTGATAAAACCTATTCTAAGTAGTCTGAATAACTTTAATAAAGATGTTGACATGGTTCCATTCCAAACTTTCAATTGAAATTTACTAGGTGGAAAACTTGCTTGTCTCTGCTTATCATCAATGAATTTATTTAATTTTCATAGCTTTTTGACTAATAAACATTGGCAATACACAAAGCATCTATAAGGTTGATACTGTTTGTTGTCATAAATGGCCTAAATACACATGCTTATCTTGTTGATGATCATGGTGTAATGCCTAATCTGCTTGTTAACTCAACAATGCCTTACAATATGTTTCCAATCTGCAGCTGTTTTATTTGAATAAAAAATATTCTTTTCTGACCATTTGGTTGCATGAAAGTAGAAAATTTAATGTTATTATTTTATTTTCACTGATATTGTGTCAAAATGAAATCATTACATTTAAAAACTGGCAGTTTAAAACTCATCTTGATTTAATTACATTCAATGAAACGAAACAAATAATCTGGTAAAATTCCACAAGCAATCAAATGGTTTCTAAAAGATTTAAGAATTAGGATAATATCTTATTCATTGTTGCAATCTAGACTTGTTGGAAGATTGTGAGGGTAACTATCCTTGCAAAATTTATGGTAGAGGAATTCATGATTTGGAAAACTAGAAAGGAGGGAAAAGGGCTTATGTGAATCCACCAATGGAGCTTAATCGAGCTATTTCCTCTCAAATCTCCTCTAGATACTTCTAGCTGCAAGGGACATTCATCTCCAAGATTCTTTATCTGGAGATAACCAGATTACACTACAAAAAAGTAGATAATTAGTGACTGCTAAAAGTTTTTTAAATAGGAAATGCTCAAGTATTGTAAGCACCTTGATATTGCCCTTGGCTTACATTTAGTTAACATAAAAAATGTAAATGAAGAAGAATGAGATTTTTTTTTTTTTTTTCATCTCATTTTTTTAGAAATCAATGATTCTTCTCCTTAGAAATTAGAGCTTCTTCTCACATCCTCTTATCACCATCCTACTTCAAAATTAGACCATTTGAAATAAGAGTTCCTTTTGAAATCGCTGTTTCACGAACATTTCTTTCTTTTTAAAATCTTTACCGTTAGCTTTTGAAATCTATAGATCTCTACAGCAGTAAATTGTGTAGATATATTGCCCATAGAAAGAGTTTTTTACAATTTCATCTTCAATCACATGCTTTGATATAAGAAACTTTGACACTAAATTTTACCTCTATGCACCTTTTATTCTCTTTGCGTTTGAAGTTTAGTTGGCGACTTGCTATTGGGAGTATGCAATGACAAATAATGTTTGGTGTCCTCATCCCATTATTGCATTGTCGAAAAAAAATAGAATAGGAGAAGAAATCATTTTCATCAAAAATTTGGATTCAAGCAAAGATATGCACATGTATGATGTTATGACGACCAAACTCATATTGGTTGGTGATACATCATCAAATAATTTTTGTGATCGGGCACAGATTTCGAGGCAAGTTTGAATTGGAAACTTCCGAAATTAAATCGGGTACCATCCGAACACCCATTTTAGGAAACTTGAAAAGACAGACCCAACGACACCGAATTTGACCAAATTCGAGCGCAAATGGGTCAAAATCAAGGAGCCAAAGTGCATTTGAAAGATTCAGATCATAATTTGGACAAATGGACAACCAAGTGATTTTCAAATGTGACATGCTTATAGTCGAATCGAGCGTCTTGATGAGATGAATCCAACGAGACCAAGATCATCAAATTTTAATATCATGAAGACACTCTAATACTAGATAAATTGTCCACGATCAAGGAAGTCGATATCTCAGTTGTCCATTCAAAACACTATCCGCATGCTCTTAATCGTCTTCCTATTTACTAGTCATGTCACTCCCTAAAATTATGAATAGACACCTCATTTCGCACTGAGGGACCAAAATAAGGAAGTGAGGAAAGAAGGGAAATCAAAGTTTTCTTGCCACCACTCTTGCTCGACCATCGCTCGGCCACCGACTGTCACCGGACTTTTGCCTGACCACCAGTTGTCATCGGACTTTCGCCCATGCACTAACAGAAGCCAGATTTATGCCTAGCCACTGACCTTCGCCGGACTTCTTAATACAAAATGTTTGTCACTAGATTTCAATTCGACGATTGACTATTGTAAGTGATTGTTCTCAAGTTTAAGGACAAATCAATCATTTGTAATATATTTAAACACTAGTAGATTTATTTCAACTGGGTATGACCTCGTGTTCTTTCCCTTCAGAATTTTTCATGTAAAAAATTATGGTGTTTCTACTCTCTCAATTTATGAGCTGGATACTCGTGCAACGCTAAGATGTAAAATTTAATACTTTACCGCTGCAAATATTCTAGCCCGCAATAGTTGCCTTTATATAACTTAATAATAAAATCATCACTTTTCATTCATGTTGGAACATCACTTGAGGCACTATCCATCATTTCATAATCTTTCTCAACCATTCAAAATTAACCTATGAAGTTGGAACATATTCAACCAAGATTGCAATCCTGCTTATGTAAGATTGGGGCAATGATTGGCTTATATAAGTTTCTGGTGCATGCAATAACGTTTCTATAATGTGCTTGTTGACCTCGTTTTTAGCATGATTTGCTCTTTAGCATATTTGATTGATTTGATCGGGCCTTGTCGGGCTTGATTTAAGTCAAATTGGCATGGATTTGTGGTCGATTTATTTTATCTTATTTTATTAAATTAATTTTGGTTGAGTTGAGGTGAGCTCGAGTTGACCCGGATCGAACCAGATTTGACTCAATTTTGCACCTGATTTCTTCCTATGAGTGTAGCTAAATCCTAATGAAAACATGATTAATTTTCTAAGCCAATTTGAATCCCACCGTTAGATAAAAGAAATTTGATCGGACGGCCCCGATCTTCGATCTACCCTCTCTCCCTTAGTGCCCTAATTGAGGCCGAAGGCCTCCATCACGCGCGGCGGCCTCTCACTCGGTCTTGGAAAAGGCAAGAGGCGGAACCTCCCTCCGGCTCTTCCTCTCTAGTTCGCACAATCCAAGCGGAAACCCCGTCTCCCGTCGCTCCTATCATTCTCCCGCTTGCACTCTGGCCGAAGCCTCCTTCTCACGCGAGATCCTGGAGTTCCCAAGGCTCTCTCTCTCTTAGATTTTTGGACAAGCCCAGGCAAAATCGAAACAGATCTCCCTCTCGGCTTCTCTCCGTTCATGAGCCCAGACCGAAGCTCTCTACCTCTCTCCCTCTCTCGCGTGAACCAGGAGCACCGAAGCCCGGCCGACCTCCAGAGATTGAACCCTCTCTGCCTCTCTCGGGTTCGCAAGAAATCCAGCACCGGCCTCCCTCGTGTGGTCCGAATCCTTACCCTCGTCGATCCAGACCCGACCTCGCCTCCTAGCCGCCAAACTCTGCTCCAGGACTGAAGCCGCTCCCTCTCTGCCCCCTTGTTCTCTCGTGTGATCAGCAAGGTCGTAGCTCCGATATCTCGGAACAAAGAGAGACCCGACGCTAACCTTCTCTATCCCCGTCGCTGGCCCGTCCAACTCCAGGCGTGCGAAGCCCCTTTGCCGGCGTCCTCTCCATTAGCTGCAGGTATATGCTTCTCCCCTCTTCCTCATACTTTTTTCTTCACTCCACTTCTTATTCCAAAGTATTATTTTATTCAATCTCATCTTCTCCCGTGAGGGACATTGCATTAGAAGAGATTCAAAAAAAAAAATCTGTGTTTGCTCCTTTACAAATAAATTGTTATGTAATGAGGTTTAGCTCTTTGACGTTTTTTTTAGATCTCTATGTGCTGTTAAGTTCATGCTTAGGTTATGAGGTATTGTTCTTTACAAACCCTTCATGAGCAAGGAAGATCAATGCATTAGTGAGTTACGTTACATCTTTACTCTATGATTCCATAAATCAAAGGTTTAAAGAAAACTACTTCAATGTTTGGAAGAATGACTGCTCTCTCTCATGTCAATGTTTAGTAAGTTTAATGAACTTTACATAAGTTATTTTAATGGTAATCTCAAACGAAATCCTATGAATATCTGTGATGGTAAAGTAATTAGCTTCATGATGATTTTGTGAACTTTGTATGTCAAGTATTTGTGGAAATGCCACTAAAGAGAAATGCTAAGTTGTTTGGCTCATGAGCTTTGAATAGCCAACATGCCAGAGTTCATATTTTCTTCCCTTAATGGAGAAGTTGATTCCTCGCTCAGAAGTTTATTTCTATGTTGGGGAAGAATTCCCATGTATGTTCTTAAAAGAATATAATGATCTTATATTGTTATAGACTTTATATGGAAACATTTCTTGCTTCTCAGAATTTTGACATTGAAGGGCACCTCTTGCAATTAGTGAACAATATCATCTCTTGGCTTTATAATCTTATTCGTTTGGAGGCTCTTAGAGAAATTTCCCAGATGATTGAAGAGGCGTTTGCTCTCAGATTTTTGCACTTGTAATCCCTTGTATTGTATTTGAGTTTTGGGATTGATTTTGTGATAGGAACGACAAGATATACTGGATCTTTTCTTGAATTCTTTGAAGAAGCTTTAGTGGTAAAAAAAAAAGTAATGGTTATTAGTTGTGAATGTATGATTTATTAGTGAATTTGTTTGAAGACATTTGGGAATGGCCGACATCCGAAATTGTGCTTCAATACTATCTATCAATTAAAACTTATGAAATTGTTGGAGATTTTATTTTACTAAGCGTGGATGAATCTTGTGAATTTCATGTTTTTTTTTTACTACAAGTCTTATTTGACATATGCTAAAAAAACGAATGAATATAAAGATTTTATAACTTTCCTTTATATACACTTGTGGTCACTTGATGTATCCCGCCTACATTGGAAAATCTTCGCATGCTTTCTGATTTATTTGAGGGTTCGAGTTGATTTGCTGCAAGCTTTACATGCTCGGTAATTGGAAAGTTTTTTTTCTTGAACTATGGAAAAGTATTGACAAACATTTGAAAGTTTTCTATAAAGTTCCTTTTGAGAGAAGTATTGGAGAATGTTTGGGTGCTTTAAATATGAGTTTTGTGTAAGTAGAAGTATGGTATCTACTTATGCTGATTGGAACATCATTTTGAGCTTATGATTGAATGGAATAAATTCTTAAATACCCTTCTACTTTCAATTTCTTTTGGATGATAATGTCAAGTTGGAAGCATATTGAAAAGCAATCAGGTGTTTTATGTCTTGGATCGATGTTGCATTGTGATGATGGAATGTTCTTTTCTCCTGAATGCTCGAAGCAAAGCAATGGCATGAGAATTCATTTCCCCTTTTTTTAAATTCATTCAATATAAGTTTGGAGTTTATGAAGTCATGTGCGTTTAGATCATTTGGAAAGGCATATGAATGTTGATGGATGGATCTCGTAGGTAAAAGGAGTAAGCATATTGGGAGACTTTCTTCTTTAATCTCATATTGCATTTGATATCTTTATGCATTGGTTTACATAAGACGACAAAGTGGAGGATATTTGGAATAACTCATTTACTTGGGTGAACATCTGGCTACTTGAATTATGCATATAACATTACATTGATCTTTGCCTCTTTCGTATTCCTTACATACGCTATCTTTTAAGACTTTTGTTGGAAATAATTGATGTTTATTTTGACACATGAGATGTATAATTTCTTGCATCAAGTTGAGTGATACTAAAGTGTGTTTGAGGTGAGTTTTCTCTTTGACAAGTTTTTCTACATTCTTCGTTGGCTTTGTAGTTCCTTTCCATACTAATGAAATGATAAGGGTTAATATAAGTTATATACAACTTTTTGTAAACGATGGTTTATGTTGGAAAGTCTTTATGTTTCTTCTATATTAGAAAGTTCTATGAGTTGTCTCATGTTTGAGAGAGTGATGACTTGTTATAAATTTGAAAGACTTATGATTTGTTTTACGCTGAAAAGGATTTTTGGTTTATTTCGTGTTTTAAAAAAAAAAACTATAATTTGTTTTGTGATTGGAAAGATACCATGATTTGTTTTATGCTAGAAAATCATGCTTCGTGTGTTTCTTCTTGTTAGAAGGCTTTATGAGTTTTGTGATAAGTTTTATGAGGTTTTCTCAGTTTTACCCCACTCCAAATAAAATAGAAAAAAGCACTTGATTGTTGTTTTCGTGTCAAGGTCGTTTTGGTAGATTGCTTATGAAAATGTTTCTATGCAGTGTTTCATTTTGGAAGATTTGCATAAGATATTGTTTTGGGGTAGATAAATTTTGTGAGGAAAATTGGTGTTAGGAATTTCTCTAGATCTTTCTTTTTGGGATGAAGTGATTTATCTTGCATAGGTTGTCTCTCCTTCATTAGTGTTTGTTTCTAAGGTGTAAGGTTGGAAGAATGCGGTGGGTAGAAAGAGATATTGTTTTAGTTCTAGTTTTAGGAATTGGAATTTCCCTTGTTGCTTTAAGTTTGTTTTGAGAATAGTTTGTGTAGTCGAGTCGGGTACGTATCAAGTGCTGAGTTTGGAGTATGGGGACAGTAAAATGGCATTAAGACCCCTTCTCTCCTGTTCATTTTACATTGAATAGGAGTGAAGGGTGTTTTCGAGACATGCTTGGCTTCGAAGAAGCATGCCCAATAACAAAATGCCCACATTCCTTTATTATTTTGTCTTCTCATTTTTCCCTCTCTTTTTGGTATTTTGTAGTTTTCGTTCTTCTTGCATTTCTACTATTCTTTTACTTATTGTCTTATTTCACTTATAGATCACTAAACATATTAATACATGTATGAATGTCTAGAAGAGTTAGAAAAAAAAATATCTCCTTTCGTTTTCTATAACACTAGTGACAACTAAGGACAAGAATTAAGGATCAAGTCTTAGATAACATAGACTTAGGGTGCATGTTCCTTTTAGGATAGAGATATCAAAACTTAAACTTAGTGACATATTTTCCTAGGTTTGTGATGCCTTAACCTACTAATAATCAACCAATAAAATTAATCATAATCCAGCTTCTAAAAACATATCAAAATATCTTATTCTTAATCAAACCTTAATTAATGAATATAACTACTAAACTGCAAAATTCAAACCAAATTTAACCGATTCCTTAACCAACTCCTAACCAACCTAAAATCTTAAAGGATGTAGACTAAATTAGGAGAGTAAACCTAAACTAAAATTCCCTAACATAAAAGACTTATAAAATCGAAGCTTTAATCAAACCCACTTATAATTAACAACACATTTAGTTTAAAATACCTTTAATATTGAGTCAAGTGAATCAAAACCTAACCTAAACTAAGTGAACCATAAAAGAATTTATTAAGAGATTTCATTATAACTCAGAGTCTAATAACTCGTCTAAAATCCATCAAACTCTTAAATAATCTTTTAAAAATCAGTCAACAAACCCCCTTAATATATAACAATCACTCCAAAGATGAAGTTTATTGGATGGACTACTCCGGGCTGCGGGGCTAAGTGTCCTAAGGAGGCATGGTTCCTCGAGCCTGGTGGCACAACGCCACGAATGAATTCAATGGAGTGCTAAACTATAAAATTAATTGTTAATGATTTGAATCAAACATCAATCGATAATAAATCACTCAATTCACCTTTCTTTTTAATTTATAACAAACTAAAATAATTCAACAAAAATTGGTTGCCACTGGGTAACCCAGGCCTACGAGGCTATTAAGTTAGCCCCAAGGAGGGTGAAATAAACCTCACGGCCTCGGTGTGAAACAAAGGTGGTAATCAATCAAATGCTAAACATAAAATCTCTAAAATCAATCCTAAAATACTAATATTTAAACTTAAATTAAAATTTCTCTTTTAACCTTTAACAAATCAAATGAAAGCAATCATAATTAAACTTCCCTACATAGGACATATCCTAAATTACACAACCTACACATACCTTAGACATGTTTGATTAGAACACGACTTTTAGCTCTAGGTCAGGCTTACATTTTCTCTTATTATTCAATGCTTGTTACATATACATGTTCTATAAATGCAATTATTAAATTTCCTGTTAGCTATATTCAATTTCTTGTTAGTTATATCTTTGTTATTTATCTGCATTTCTTTTCTGAACGGCATCTACGCTCATATATATATTTCTCTGTTATATTTTCTTGCGAGGTACATTGGAGCTTAATGATCGGGAGCTAAACGGAGCAATTTTCTTATAAGCTTTTAAGTGGCAGCGCCACATACAGTCAGGTATAATTTCTGCAATTTGTAAAGTAAATTTTTAGTTATATATCGAACTGCTTCACATCACACACTGCTTGTTAGTAGGTATTCTAGCATGTTTAGGTAGCCAGCCTTAGGTTAGTTCACTGACGAAGCTTTGGCCCTATAGGTCAAAGCTTGCCCCCCTTCTGTGAGCCCTAGAGACCATTAGGGTCATTTAGGCCTGTAGAGTAGGCCACCTACTTGTGCCATTGGGCATCGTCGTTTTCCCACACGAAGTGGGCATCGCTAGGTTTTTGGCCTTCTGGTTTTGGGTACGATACCCTCCTTTTTCTTTTTTTTTTCTCTGTGAGCCTTAGAGACCATTAGGGTCATTTAGGCCTGTAGAGTAGGCCACCTATTTGTGCCAGTGGGCACCGTTTGAATGATTTTTTGTGCGGGTACCTTGCATGGAGGGTACCCTTAGGGTGTGTTTATTTACTTTTTCTGTACTCTGGATGTCATGCATGCATTTGTCTTTACACACATTACTTCACATTGTATTTCACTTACATACATGCGTCACATCAATAGATTTAGGGATATTTCATATATGTTTCATGCATCATACATGGCGCTAGGTACATTCTTTTGCATATCGTAGAGTCCCTGATTGAAATATTTTAAACTACAAATCCTTGATTTCCTAGGATAGAGCCTTCCTATCTTGTATACATATAGGGCGATTGATTGTGTTTAGGATGTTAGCTGGCAGCTCACTCCAGGAAAGCATAAGTCCAGGTTGTCTACCCCTCAATGTGTCTCCTTTCATCTGTGTTTTGAGTCTGTCTTTTCTCTTAGGATAGTAATCTGTTTGTTGATCTTCTAAACTCAAAATTTTAATCACATCTTTATCCATTCAAAAATGTCTAATCATCACTAAGGGTAAATAGAAGAGACTCTTTGGAATAGAACTTAGGAACTCTTTTTGTGCACCAAATCAAGAAGTGAATAATACACCATCCTTAATCGAGAGTTTTCTTAGACCAAGGTCTAAGATGTAATTAACTACGGGGGCTTGCGCCCGTAGGAAATCGATCCCCACAATCAAATAAACCCTATTCGATGCTGATGTATCGAATAGGGGAAATCTCGTGAACTTTTGGGTTATAGATATTATTATCCATCGAGGTTGGTAGGTGACAGCCGCTATACTCCATGGCTAATCGTATCTATAACTCCATCTGCTCTTCCATTGGCCTGCTTGTGCCGAGTGTAAAGGTCTACGACCATTTTGTCCTTCGGGATAGTGTGATCGTACCCTTTACATTCGAACCACACGAGCAGAATCCTTTCGGAGACCCACAGTGCTCTTCATAGCAAGTTTTCCTATCTGACCTAAAGTCTATTGAACGAAAACATTTAATTCTTTTAATTTACATATTCAAAAATAAATTTAAAAAATATACGATCTGATAGGCATACTGATCAATCAATCTATATTATCTTTAATCAATGTAAATAGATATTGTGTTGCCTCAGTTATATTGTCAATGCTAGATGTCTGTGTGATCTGAGTGGCAATATATTCATGTTGTGGTCATTAGAGTGAATTGCATATGCTTCTCAATACATAACTAATATATCATATTTTCATGGTTGTGAAAACTGGATTAGATATTGAACCGGAAGGAGAGGTTCAAGTTTCAATAGTTAGACAGGAGGAATGCATCGGGCTTGTTGTGTGATAGAAAAGTCCCCCTCAAACTTGAGGGAAAATTCTATAAGATGGTGGTGAGAACTGCAATGTTTTATGGTGCTAAATGTTGGCCATTAAAAGAGAAGCATACTACTAAGTTAAGTGTTGTAGAGATGAGGATGTTCAGGTAGATGAGTGGCTTTACCCTTAGAGATAGGATACGAAATGAGCATATACGTGAAAAAGTTGGAGTAGCGCCAGTTGAAGATAAGATTATGTTTATTAGATTTAAATGAGAATTTCACTTTTAATATGACACAATGGAAAAAAAGGATTCATGTAGCTGATCTCACGTAGTGGGACAAAGGCTTGATATTGTTGTTGTTGTTGTTGTTGTTGTATTGTGTCCTATTAAGAGTCAAATTCTCATTTAAATCATATACATAGGTTTTTTTTTTTTTTTTTTTTTTTTTTTTTTTTTTTTTACATAAGGTCATTTTTAATATTTTCTAATCAAAAATTTTTTAGGTATATATCTACATTTCTTAACATAGATTGAATCTAATACATATCTACTATCCTAATCGGGTCATCGAAAGGCTGACATTTTATGTGACCAAACCATCTAAGACGACTCTCTCAACCACTCTCTTTTATCAAAATATATTAATGTAAATATCAAGGCATATGATACTATCATTTCAAATTAATATTATTTATTTTATATAATCACTAAATGGGGGTATTTTAGGATGAGAGGATTGATGAATTCTTATGTAGCATTAATGACCTGATAAATATACTTCGTTAAAAATTGACTTGTATTTAAACTATTCAAAATACATGCAATGAAATGACATAAATTTAGCTTGTCCTAAATGTACCTACGATGAAAAAGTGTGAAAGCTTGCTAGATAATCTGCATAAATATCCTTAATAAATTACAACACACATAATTATGGCTTCGTTTGGAATGGCTTTTTTACTTCTTCTTAAAGCAGCTTTTTGCTTTCAAAAAAATTATTTTAAGAAGCAGTAAAAAAGTCATCCCAAACAAAACATATATATCTTATGCAACTACTAAAAAAACTAACTTTGTTGATGAATGTTTGAAAGAGGAGCAATTATTACATCCAGTCAAATCCGAACATATTCGAATGTATACCAAGCAATACCGAGTGTTCAATACTGAGTTTTAGGTGACGTGGCGCGTGGTTATTGGTCTATGAACGCATTCGGTGACCGGACGTACTAATTGCTCTTGAAAAAGAGTGGGGGAGGAAATTAAGGAGAATGGAGTTATGGAGAGAAATGGAGATTGTTGTTAGGAGAGATATTGGTGAGGGTTGATAATGTTAGAAGAGAGTGGATAAATGACATGAGAGAATGAGATTAATATGGGTAGGGAGGAGACATTCAGTTGTTGTAAACCTATTTTAAGGAGCAATGAACACAATTTATAACCATTGTGTGGCAGATTTCGTTTGAAATAGTTTTCTTATTGTTTTCTAAAACACTTTTTAGTATAAAAATTTTTATTTCAAAAAGTTTATTTACTACAAAATTGCTTAAGAAAACAGTAAGAAAACTGTCTCAAACGATGCATGAGGTTTTGTTTGTGACGGCTTTCTTGATGCTTAGAGCAGCTTTCTAGTATAAATTTTTTGTACTAAAAAGCTGCTTTAAGAAGCAGTAAGAAAATTGTCTTAAATAAGGCTTCATTTTTTATGGCTTTTTTCCTGCTTCTTAAAGCATCTTTCTAGTACAAAATTTAAAAATTTTGTACTAAAAAATCACTTTACGAAGTAGGAAGATAGCAGTCCCAAACAAAGCCTAAGTCTATTCGAATCAACCTTAAGCTATGGTGCAAATTTAATTTTCTTTTAGTTTTAAGTAGGTATTAATTCATTTGAATATAATTCAAATTAACTAAATATTATTATGACCATATATTATGTATGGTCTAAAATATAGTTAAGAGGAATGTTTTTTGTTTTTCTCAATCTTCTACTCTTCATCAACAAATTTGAGTTTCTAAATTTTAAAATAATTAAAGAATTAATTTTTTATTCTTTTTATTTATTAATATCTCTTAATTATTTTAGTTAAATAATAATATTTTCATATTCAGTTATATAATTAACAAAGGCCGCGGTGTAGATTGTGGAACCAGGTAAACGAAGAAAGAGAGAGCGATCACGAGAGAAAGAGAGAGATTTCGAGATAGATCGAGAGAGAATTGGTGGATTGATTTCTGCGTCGGCTTCCTCTATGCTGGAATTGGTCTTCGCAGCGGCGCTATCGGCGGCGCCTCTGACCCTTTACATACCGCCGGTGAGGAGTCTTAACCCCTTCATTGAGAAGATAGAGTTATTCGTCAGGGAAAACTCTGGATTATATACCAATCGTGCCGTTCCCCTACTCCGGTTAGGTTTCCGTCGCATTTTCACCGCTTTCTTCCAAGCACTCTCAGTTAGAGTGCCGATCTATTGAGGGGATTTCACTTCTCCCTGCTACGGATCAAAAATTGATCTGTATTTTATCTTTTCTTGTTCCCTTTTTTCAAATCCCTTTCTACTGCACGAATGGTATTCTATCTTTCAATCTGGGTTGAATTCTAGGTTTTAGTTTCAAGAATGTAAAAGATGAATTTTGTATATTGTTTGTGTGTATTGTGGATATTCTGTGTGTGAATCTGATCGCATTTTGGGGGATTTTGAGATGGTTTCTGTTGAATTTTCTTTTCTTATTGTTTTGTGATTTGGCTCTGGAAAGATTGAAGCTTTATTAAGATTTTTTTTTAGAAATTTGTTGGGTTTTCTTGGTTTGATTGTTGGTAACTTGGTATTGTTGTTCTTCACAAATTCCAAGACTTAATGTGCTTTTTCTCCTCTTTGTTCCTTCTCTTTCGGTAAGAAAAAATTGCATGAATATATGAAGATGAATTTCTTTTCTAAATTTTGAATTTTTTTTCTTGACAAATTTTGCTCATGACATTTTGAAGATATGCCCAAAGTTAAATTATTTAATGATTTATTTGGACATTAAATCTATATCAGAAAATGATTTATGTATTAACGATAACAAAAATAGGATGGAATTGGCTGTCTGGAGAAATGAATGTATTGTCCTGTCTTTAAATAAGCTTAAGAACTATCATATTTGATGGAAATATCTATGGTTTGTTTCTGTGATCTTTAGCTCATATTGGCAGATGCATTTGATAAGATTAAGGGGTCATTTGATTTGTTGAAAAACAAATGCACAATCGAAGGGATATAATATATTTGAAATATTTTAGAGTTATTTGATTGTTTGTAAAATAAAATAAATGCATGATTTTATTTTTTTAGTGTTTGATTTGAAGCAAAATGAATGCAATATAAAACCTTGTGGTAGTAGAAGATGACGGTCGTTAAGCTTTTAGTTGGTGGCAGTAGTGACCCGCAATTGTGGGAGGCTAGCAACAATAATGATGGGCGAGAGACGGGTATTTGCAAGGCAGAGACTCGATGGCGGTGATAGGAAGCTATGGATGGTGGCAACGAGGATGGCTTGCGGTGTAGTCGAAACTCGGCTAATGTAGCTGAGTTTTGAATACATCACATCAAACTTGGCCAATTTATTTTGCATTTCTTTTACTTCAAACCAAACATTAATTTTTTCAAAATCCTTGTATTTGGAACACTTACACCCATTTATTTTAAATCAAATAGCCCGTAAAAGTCAATTTTATTTGACTTAAGTCTTGAAAGAACTTTGAGCAGGGCTATCTCATCAATTTAGAATCAATTTTGAGTTGATTAAAGATAAGAGTTTAAGCAAGAATGAATTATAAATAAATTTTGATTTTTATGTACCTATACTTGAAAAGAACAGCTTGTCAAGATAATTCCAAAAAGTCTAAAATCTTATCAAATTGAGTCCGTTTAATCATCAAAAATTAAAAATTGGTAAGAAATTTGCTAAAGTTGCACTGTTTGTCCTACATTTCCTTCATGGAATCTTCACCTGTATGTTATTAAGCTCAAACATGTTATATGGCTGAATGCAATCATCATTGCCATTGCCACCCCTTCAATTTTTCCATAATTTGGCCACTCTTTTGATCCTTCAATTGGCTTCTATTGTGGGACGAGCTCGAGCTCGAGCTTGCTTTTCGACTAATGAGCCAAGCTCAATAAGGCCTAACTCGATTTGACTCAACCCGTTTACATCACTACACATAACACATATCTGAGACTCGAATCCAAAATTTCTTGGTTAGTAGCTGAAGTTCTGTACTAACAGATCAAAATGTGCTATGTCTTGAGCAAGTTCTTCCGAAGCCTTAGCAAGTAAGTGCCAAGTTGGATTGATACCACATGAGCAAAGTCAACTCGGCGAAGTCAACTTCGAGTTGACTTCGACTCGGTGAAGTCAACTTCGACTCGGCTTCGCTCAGGTCCGTATATGTTCAATTACAAAAATTTATTTACAATGCTCACGCTATTATATATCATTTATTGAAATTTTCGTGCAAATATTAAAATTCGAAAAAAAAAATTTTGAACTGAATATTTTTCTCTTTTTTATCAAACTTATAACGGTTAGATCAAGGTAAGTGCAAACAAACTATTTATGTTTTTGTTTTGTTGAGTAATTTTGAGTATTATGTGCATAAGTCCTCCAAAAATACATAGCTCCATATAAGATACAAAGTATTTTGATCCAAAAAAATAAGTGAAGCATATTTTCTCAAATAAAAATATACAAAAAATAGTTATCGAAATAGGCACATACTCAATTGATTACATTCACAGATAAATATTTTAATACTTTATTACTTTATCATATATTTTATAATAAATATCTTTATTATTTAAATTTATCTCTAAATCAAATCACATAATTTTATATCATTTAAATAAAAAATTATTATTAATCTTATTTTAAATCATATTTGTTTAACTATATTCAGACCTCTTATTAAAGCCAAGTAGTAGTAGTTGTCTTCCATAGCCACGCGTCCCTTAAAGGCCCTCACAAGAGTAAGGTTTTGTCTCTTAGCGTCCAAAAAATATCGTCAAAGGCCCACATATAAGCCCTGTATTTGTCCACATTATGTGCATGAAGCATGACTATTAAATAAAAAATTAATTAGAATAAATTTTTATTTTTGAACTTGGAATATAGGTTCCCTTACATGTAAATTAATATAATTAATAAATATTATGATCGATAAGAAGATAAATATGCTTTGCATTCATAAAACTAAATGGGTTGGAGGGAAGTTTAAGGAGATTGATAATTTAGGATTTAAATTATAAAGTTACGGTATGGGTCGTATTAAAAATATTGTATGTGTGATTATAGATATAAAGTTTGAAGGATAATATTGTAAAATTAATAGAATTAGAGATATAATTATAGTTTTAAAGATTGTTATTGATGCTAAGATTATTAATATTATAAGTTATTATACTTCTCAAGTAGGTAAAGAGGTAAATGATTAATATTATAAGCGCTTACAACTCTTGAGGAAAGAGTTTTTATTTGAGGAAATTTAAATGGACATGCTAGTAGAGAGGTGAATGATTTTAAAAGCATTCATGGTGGCTATGACATTGGAGCGACTAATGAAGGTGGTAGGATAGTATTATATTTCTCTTTAGCTTATGATTTTATGATTGTTAATACTGTATTTAAGAAAAGAGATGAGTTTCTCATCACTTACAAGAATGGATGTAGTAAAACTCAGATTGATTATTTTTTTATAAGAAAAATAGATCGTTTAAATTACAAAGATTATGAAATTATTCTAAGTAAAATTTATTTGTCAAACATCGCTTATTAGTTTCAGACTTTAAGAAAATTATGAATAAAGGAAATCGTTGTTCTATGATTAAATGTGGGCATTTAAAGAATATTAATAAAAATATTTTTGGAAGTAAGAATATATATCTTAAGATTTTTTCTGTGCATGAAGATGCTAATGTTAGTTAGAAAAAGTAGATAGTGATATTAAGTATGTTGCAAAAAAATATGTTTGGGGTATGAGAGGGAAAAATGTGCATTAAAGGATAAAAAATAAAAAAATTTGTTCTAAAAATTAATTTTACTGTAAAATTTTTGATAATTGAGAAAGATATAAAGAGACCCGTAAGGAGCCTTAGAAAGCAATTTACAATGCAAAGATTTTAGCTTTTAATGATTTATATAATATATAAGATACTAAGAGGGCGAAATATATATATGTATATATTAGCTAAACAAAGAGATAGGAGAAGTAATGATTTAGTTCAAGTGAAGTGTATCAAGGATGAAGATCAAAAAGTATTTTTATTAGAAGAGAATATTCAACAAAGGTGGATGAGATATTTTGCTAAACTTTTCAATGAAAATTATGAGAATGCGATTGAATTTAGTGATCTTAGCATCCTAAATGAAAATAAATATTTTTATTTTTATCGGCGTATTAGTTAAATTAAAGTTAAAGAGGCTTTAAAAGAAAATAAAGTGTGAAAAAACTGTTGGACTTGATGATATTCCAATAGAAGTGTGTATATGCTTAGGAGATGAAGAAATTTATTGGCTTACTAAACTTTTTAATATTATTTTAAAGACTAGAAAGATGTTAGATAAGTGGAGAATGAGTGTGTTGATTCCTATTTTTAAGAGTAATGGTGATGCACAAGATTGTGTGAATTATAGAGGAAATTAAGTTAATGTGTCATACTTTAAAATTATGTGAGCGTTATGGAGCATAGGTTGCGGCGTGAGAATAATGTTTCTCAAAACCAATTTATATTCATGCCAGGTAAGTCTACTATGGAAGCTATAAATTTATTGAGAGGTTTGATGGAGAAGTATAGAGAGAATAAGGAGGAACTGCATTGAGTTTATTGATTTAGAGACTTTGATTAGTCTTTTACTAGAACAAACTTGGGCCTTAACCTAGTTTGAGTTAACCTATACTTAAGTTGACCTTTTCTAATAATTTATTATACTTCGTAGGCCCTACGTGGGATCTTGTGAACCCTACCTTTAGATGCATGTGCCTAGACCAAAATTTGCCTAATCTTAATTTTTTGACCCAAATGGACCCAATCTACCCCATTTGGCATGTTTAACCAACAACCTAAATTGATAATTAAGCCTATGTAAACTTGATATCTAGTATCCATAAGGATCTAAACCAAGACCCAAATTGATTAACTTTGTGAACTTAATCCTAATTAACCCAACTTGACCTAATAGTATCTACTTGAAGTAATTAACCCAAATTGACCTTAATGCACTAAATTAGACCCTTGGCTCCTCTCATTATGTTAGTCCCGGTAAAGAGAGCACTCGGGCTTCATTTGGAATAACTTTTTGTATTGCTTTCTAAAGCTAACTTTTAGTACAAAATTTTTTATTTCAAGAAATAGATGTACTAAAATATTACTTTAGAAAGTTGTATCAAACAAAGTTTCAATCATTTTTTTCACCAAGCCTATTTTGATTAAGGCTTCATTTGAGAAGGCTTTTTTATTGTTGCTTAAAATTGAGTTTTTGTACAAATATTTTACGGAGGAGTTTTAGTACAAATATTTTAATTTTTTATTAAAATTTCGTTTTAAAAAGCAAGAAAAAATTATTTCAAATAAAGCATAAGTCCTTGCATAGTTCTGCTTTATTGTGTTTATTCACATCAATACTTTGAAATTACTAGATGCGCTAAGAGGGGGGTGAATTGGATGATTAAAAACTTCTTTAATGAAAAGAAATATCTTTTTATGACTTTATACGGAAGCGAATTTCATTCATAATAAAAAGACATGTAATCAATTTCATCCACGCAATTAATCACAATAAAAATAAATGCGGAAATAAATTGCAAAAAAAAAATAAAGGAAAGAACACACCAATTTATAGTGGTTCGGTCAAACCATGACCTACGTCCACTCCCCGGAGGCACCCTCCAAGTATTACACTAAACCTTTAGTGATTCTCCTTTAGCCCCCACAGCTAGGCGGAGAAGCCCTTACACAATCACTTCCACCTTCCCCGGTGCGGCGGAGGAGCCGGGTCCTTTGACACCAATGAGATCTTCTTCTTCCCAAAACTTCATTCAAGACGAACCTTGAATCCGATGGTACTGATGTGCAAGCTCGCCGGAGCAACCGTGTGATCTCCTTCACACTCCCTTGAAACCCCCTCCAAGGATCTTCTCCCTCTCTCAAACTTCACCCTTTCCTCTCTCCCTTTCAAGTCCTCTCTTCAAGTTTTCTCCAAAAGAATGAAGACACAATGGCTGCCAAAGACTCTTACAAAGTCTTATGAGAGTGCTTAAATAGAGGCTCAAAAAACCCTAAAAATACTCAATTCAGTCGTCAAATATCGTACCGTACGATCTCAAGATCGTCCAGTACGATGTGCAGAAATTGACCTGTTAGTACTGTACGATCCAGTTAGTACAGTACGATCCAGTTCGTACAGTACGATCCAAATGACAAATTTCAGCCGTTTTGATTGCATAATCTCAGGATTAACTTAGGCAATATTTCAAACATCGTACCGTACGATTATGATCGTACAGTACGATTGTACAACTGTTCAAATTCAAATTTTTGCCTAATTTAATGGACGGCGGGCTTTCTAATTATAACAGATCGTATAGTACGATGTGGTGATCGTACAGTACGATTAGTTATATTCAAAATTAATTTTTTTAAGGAAAAATAAATATTTCAATTTATTTCTGTTACACCAGATCGTACAGTACGAAATAAATTCGTACAGTACGATGAACAGAAAAGTTAAAATATTCATAATCATTTTTTCCTCCCTCTGTGTGTGTGCATGATCAACAAACTATCATACTTCATTATAAGACTTGACTCAATAAATGAAAATTACAGACTCATTTAATACGACCAATTCTATGCAATCTTGAGCCTTGAATCTTCAAAGAATGGTGCATGATGTACCTGAAATATTAGTTAACATAGAAAGAAATATGCACTGCAAATATCAGGAGAAATAAAAGAATAATAAATATTATTTGTGATCATCAAAATCATAAACTCGGAAGCCCGAGTTGCAACAATCTCCCCCTTTTTGATGATGTCAAATAATATTGGTTGACTTTGCAAATTAAAAAAAATTCTCCTAAACTCCCCCTCAGTAAAAGAATTACATTAAAAATTAGGGAAAAGTTTTCTTTTCATTTTTTTTTAATTTTTGGTTTTTTTTTTAAAAAAAATTAAATTAAATAACAGTAAAAATTAAAACAAAATGCAACAAACTACAATACTTTTTCCCCCTTTGACATTATCAAAAAGAAGAGATAAAATAAAATATAAAATAACAACATAATAACGAAACAAAAACATACGATTATATAAAACAAGTTAAACATACAAAAATGAAAAAAAAAAAAACATACAAAACATATAAACAAAAACACACAAACAAACCTTAACATACTTATACCTCATCATCTTGCTCATGTTCTGATGATTCAGAAACTAGGTCTGCCCAGGAGACTTTTTGCTTTTTATCTTTTCCCCAAATTACAAACGGTTTATTTTTACTCTTTTTCTTTGTGTCACGACCCGACTCGAGACGAGACGGATCCCGTTCGCACCGGGCCGCGACGGAAAAGCTAACCAGGATCTAGCTTTGGAATTTGGTTCGAAACTGATTCTTCCAAACATTTAACTCAAAACAGACAAACACAGAGCTACTAAAAACATCAAATGCAGCAGAACAAAAGATTTATCTTTTTCTTTTCTTTTCCTCAAAACAATCATCTACAAAACAGTACATGGCTTTAGACAGGAAGAAAGACAGAACAGAAAAGTCATGACTGTACAAAAATCAAAAGGTACAAAACAATACCTATACTGATCAGACTCTGAACTAATCCTGGACTTCCGTCCCTTTCCCAGAACCTGAAAACCACCAGAAAGCAAGGGTGAGCTCAACAGCTCAGCAAAGCAACAAACCTCCAATCAAAATCCTCAGAATCTCAAAACCAACACATCAGACAAATCCGTACAGAAATCAGAACGGAATCGGACAGATATCAAATCAAACAGAATTGTACGGAAACAAAAGTCGTATTAAATCAGAAACAGAACAGATCAAACATATCAGATCAACAGAATCAGGATCGTACAGAAATCAGAAGTTCAGATCATATCGGAACAGAACAAATCGTATTAGAATCATATCAGAATCATATCAAATTAGATATAAGATATTATTTAATTCATAGCTAAATTCCCTGACACTAACTGAATCTCATAGGATCCAGGCCCCTTATGTCTCCCTTTGTGCTCACAGCACCATAACAGATGTGCTTATAGCACCAGAATACATATATAGTGCTTATAGCACCTAAATAGATTTTCTCGGATCCGGAACAGAACATATATCAGATTTCATATTGAGCTCATTCCAGAATTTCCCAGACACTAACTGAATCTCATAGGATCCAGGCCCCTTATAACTCCCTTTTTATAGCATATACAGATAGCATATCAATTCAGAAGAAATCCGGATAAATTAGAAATTACTCAAAAATCGGGCAGCACAACGGCAGTATACAGAATTTACACAATTTTCCTGAAAATAATAATTTACCAAATTTGCACAGAATATAGATAACCACATTTCAGAACATTTATTCTACTGCACAGATAATTTTTAATTTCACAGAAAAATCCAGTCGACTAAAAACACAGTCGAATCAAAAATACCCTGACAAAAATCTTCGGAAAATAACCAAAATGTGCACACTCGGCACTTCAACAGAATACAGAAAGTTACACGGTAAAAACTAAACCAGTCGGAAATTACGGACGAAAA
Organism: Dendrobium huoshanense; assembly: GCA_016618105.1. Lineage (NCBI taxonomy): Eukaryota > Viridiplantae > Streptophyta > Magnoliopsida > Asparagales > Orchidaceae > Dendrobium > Dendrobium huoshanense. Next base: position 73,732,640 of record CM028351.1, read on the forward strand.
TCACGAACAAAAATCAATTCCGGACAGATAATACCGCCAAACACGACGGTTCTGAAAATTGAGAAAGTCGGATTGTGCCTTACCTTGCGTACAACAATATCTTCAACTGTCACAACGGACGAAAACAGACCGGCGTCGCCCAAAAATCACTTTTCCTTCTTTTTCCTTCATTTTTCTCTCTCCTGGGCTTTTCTCTCTCTTCAAAATATCTCATTTCTATATATATATCCAGACTGATCGTCCCGGACGATCGCACTTCGTCCCGGACGATCCATGAAGAGAAAAATTTCGTCCATACGAAAATTAAATATCGTCCTCAGACGAAAGGGCTCTGACTTATTTTCGTCCAGACGATCCCAATTTCGTCCAGACGAACCATTCAGCCAAACATGTTTTTTTGCACAACCTGTACCGATCATCCCGGACGATCCAATTTCGTCCCGGACGAACCTGGGAGAAAAATGATCTTTACAATTTCCCCAACTTCTGAAAAATGTCGTCCTCGACATTATCCAATCCAAACTCAATCAAAACAAGTACGGGTACAACTGTCTCATGTCAGACTCCTTCTCCCAAGTGGCTTCCCGTATAGTACGGTGCTTCCACTGGACTATAACCATTGGAATCTGTTTATTTCGTAGCTTTCGGACGTCGTATGCCAAAATCAACTCTGGCTCTTCCTTGTATGCCAGATTCTCTTGAATCTCAACTTAATCAGCTGATACCTTCTTCCCAGAGTCGGATACCCACTTCCTCAGAGTGGACACATGAAACACGTTATGCACGTCAGGCATCGAATCAGAAAGTAACAGTCTGTAAGCAGCGTTTCCAATCCTTTCCAGGATTTCAAAAGGTCCAACATACCTCGGACTAAGCTTGCTCACCTGACCAAATCTGCTCACACCCTTCATCGGGCTGACTTTGACATACACAAAGTCACCAACCTGAAATTCTACAAACCTGTGCTTCTGATTGTAATACTTTTGTTGTCGATCTTGAGCAGCTCTCAATCTTTCTTTAATCAAACTGATCTTCTGAGCAGTTTCATCAGCAAAAGTGGCCCCCAAAGCCTGTCTATCTCCGACCTCCGTTAGAGTCAAAGGAGTACGGCACTTCCTGCCATACAGAGCCTCGTACGGTGCCATACCGATACTGGACTGGAAACTGTTGTTGTAAGCAAACTCAATCAGCGGAATATGATCCTCCCAGCTTCCGCTAAAGTCCAGAATACAAAGTCTCAACAAATCTTCCAGCACCTGAATAGTCCTCTCAGACTGTCCGTCTGTCGGAGGATGAAAGGCTGTACTGAAATGCAGTTTCATACCCAAGCCTTGCTGAATGCCTTTCCAAAGTCTGGAAGTAAAACGTCCATCTCGATCAGATACGATCACACGAGGCACACCGTGCAATCTGACTATCTCCTTCACATATATCTGTGCCAAGCGATCAACTGAATCCGTCTGTCTGATCGAAAGAAAATGGGCGGACTTCGTCAATCGATCTATAACCACCCAAATAGCGTCGTGTCCTTGTCTAGATCGAGAAAAACCCATCACAAAATCCATCGTCACCTCCTCCCATTTTCACTCAGGGATAGGCAACGACTGCAACAGTCCATTTGGTCGCTGATGCTCTGCCTTCACCAACTGACAGGCTTCGCATCTCGACACAAAATCTGCCACATCTTTCTTCATTCCAGGCCACCAAAACAAAAGTTTCATATCAGCATACATCTTACCACTGCCTGGATGTATAGTGTAGCCTGAATGATGAGATTCGTACAAAATCTCCTGCCTCAAATCTCCAAACACAGGTACCCACAACCTGTTCTTACAGAAAATAGCACCAGAATCAGAAATTCGAAGTTCAGGAGTCTTACCAGATCCAATCTGAGCAATCAACTTCGAATAATCAGAATCTGACTTCTAGGCTTCTTGAATCCTTATCTCCAAAGAAGACTGAATGCTCATCTGAGTCAACTCCAAACCACTGGAGGAAATCACCTCCAACTGCAATCGCTCCATATCACGAATCAGGAAGTCATCAAAAGTAAGCTGAATACCTGATAATCCAGAAGACTTCCTGCTCAGAGCGTCTGCTACCACATTCGCCTTCTCAGGCTGGTACTGAATAGTCAAATCATAATCCTTGATCAACTCGAGCCACCTTCTCTGTCTCAGATTCAGATCCTTCTGACTAAAAATGTACTTCAGGCTCTTATGATCAGTAAAGATCTCACATCTGACGCCATACAGGTAATGACGCCAAATCTTCAAAACAAATACCACTGCAGCTAACTCTAAATCATGTGTCGGGTAATTCTTCTCATGTGGCTTTAACTGTCTAGATGCATAAGCAATTACCTGACCATGCTACATCAGGACACATCACAGTCCTTTCAGTGAAGCATCACTGAACACTTGAAAACCTTCCGTACCTGACGGAAGTGCTAGTATCGGAGCTGAAGTCAGACAATCCTTCAATCTCTAAAAACTAGCCTCACACTCCGGCATCCAAACAAAAGAAACTAACTTGGCATACAGCCGATGCCTCCTCAAAGTCTCCAACATTATTCTCAAATGTCTGGCATGATCATCCTCAGAAGCCGAATATACAATAATATCGTCGATGAAGACGATCACAAACTGATCCAAATACTCCCTGAATACTCGGTTCATCAGTTCCATGAAAATAGCGGGCGCATTGGTCACCCCAAAAGGCATAACCAAAAACTCATAGTGCCCGTACCGAGTACTGAAAGCAGTCTTCACCATATCAGCTTCCTTCACCTTCACCTGATAGTATCCGGATCTCAAATCAATCTTCAAAAATACTGAAGATCCGGAAAGTTGATCAAACAAGTCATCAATTCGAGGCAAAGGATACTTGTTCTTGATCGTGACCTTGTTCAAATCTCTGTAATCAATACACATACGGAGTGTACCGTCCTTCTTCTTCACAAACAAAATAGGTGCTCCCCAGGGTGAAACACTAGGACGGACAAAACCTCTGTCAACCAACTTCTGAAGCTGAACTTTCAACTCAGAAAGTTCTTTCGGTGCCATCCTGTACGGAGCTTTTGATATCGGAGCGGTACCCGGAAAAATATCGATAGAGAACTCCACATCTCTATCCGGAGGTAAACCAACCAACTCCTCAGGAAAAACATCAACAAACTCCCGTACCACTGGGATCTCAGAAACAGAACCAACCTCTAGGTTCAGATTCCGCACCGAAGCCAAAAACACAGGGCATCCCTTCTTCCACATCCTGCTTACTTCCAACACAGAAACCAGACTGGAGAGAACACCTCGTAATCCCTGAAATACAACTCTCTCTCCAGCCACAAACAAGCTCACTTGCTTCTTCAGACAGTCTATCTGGGCCTCATACTGACTCAGCCAATCCATTCCCAGAATCACATCATATGAAGAAATCAGCAACAAAATCAAACTCGATTTCCACTTCTTGCCAGAAATCTCAATCTCACAAAAACAAAACTGCCGAGCAATCAAAGGACTTCCAATCGGTAAAATCACAGAAAGTGAAACCGGAAGTAAAATGGAATCCAAATGTAAAGCCGCAAAATACTGCTCGGCCAAAAAAGAGTGACTCGCTCCAGAGTCAAACAAAACACAACAGGGCTGATCAGAAATATAAATCGTACCTGTCACAACATCGGGAGCATCTCGAGCCTCCTGCTGACTCAAGCTGTAAACTCGTGGCTGAACTGGAACAGGAGCTAAAGCAACAGAACTACTCTGCTCCCTCTGAATCGTAGGTGGTCTCCGTGGTCCAGAACTAGATCCACCACCTCTGCCAGCAAATCCCTCAGGGCATGGAGGAACAGTCATCGGTCTTCCTGCTGCTGAACCGGCAGGTCTGACAAAGCCCTCAGATCGAAACTCAGAACGCTGATCAAATCCCATCTGTGGACACTCTGCAATCCGATGTCCTGATTGACAACATCGAAAGCACAGACCAGCCATCCTGTAGCACTGGCCAAAGTGTCGTCGTCCACAGTTCTGGCACACAGGTGCCGTACTGACTGATCCAGAACTCGTCGTACTTGTAGCAGTACCAGACGGCCCTCCGCTCCTCCTGGAATCTCCAGATCCTGAGCCAGAAACAAATCTCCTCTTCCCAGAGGAACCACTGCCAGAAGCCTCACCCCCAAATCTCTTCCTACTCGCAGTCCACCGTTGCTGAGTAGCCATCAGGTCATTCTCTATCAGTCGAGCTCGCTCCACAAGCTCAGAGAAGTCAGTGATCCGAAACGGTATCAGGGGCTGCCTCAAGGTATCTCGTAATCCCCTCAGAAATCTGTAACACCTCTCAGTAGAAGTGCTAACCAGCTGCGGAGCGTACCTGGCTAATACAGTAAACTCAGCCTCATACTGCATCACCGTCTTGCTCCCCTGAACAAGTCTCAGAAAACTCTCCTGCATCTGCTGTCGTGCAGAAGGGGGAACAAACCAATCTCGAAACACCTCAGTGAACTCTTTCCAAGTGATCAAAGAGTTCAGTCTGCCCTTAAATCTGGCCTCCTGCTGGCCAACCCACCAGTGCTCAGCCTCTCCGTCCAACAGAAACACTGCTAACGGAACCTTCCTATCCGCAGGACACTGCATCCCGTCAAAAGTCTTCTATAACCTCCTCAGCCACTCCTCAGCAGCTCTGGGCTCAACAGCGCCCTCAAACCTCGGAGGTTTCAACCTTAGAAACAACTGCAAATGTCTGTCAAGATCATCAGATCGAACAGTAGAAGCTCTGCTCTGAGTATCGCTCATCATCTGAGCAACAAGTGTAGCAAACTGTGAAAGCGTGTCAGCACCGACCACTGGGGCTGTACTTCCCACTGGTGCTGCCTGATCGGCACTCTGACCGTCTGTCATGTCTGGGTCTGGCTGATCCATACAGAAAATCCAAAAAAAAATCGGAAAACTATCACAAAAACAACACAATAAAAAGCCGAACAAACCAAAATTACCCCAAATAGACTCACTACAGATCACTTCCTATAGCTCTGTTTCACACAAATCCCAAATTCCAAAACCATTGCTCTGATACCAAAAAGTTTGTCACGACCCGACCCGAGACGAGACGGATTCCGTTCGCACCGGGCCGCGACGGAAAAGCTAACCAGGATCTAGCTTTGGAATTTGGTTCGGAACTGATTCTTCCAAACATTTAACTCAAAACAGACAAACACAGAGCTACTAAAAATATCAAATGCAGCGGAACAAAAGATTTATCTTTTTCTTTTCTTTTCCTCAAAACAATCATCTACAAAACAGTACATGGCTTTAGACAGGAAGAAAGACAGAACAGAAAAGCCATGACTGTACAAAAATCAAAAGGTACAAAACAATACCTATACTGATCAGACTCTGAACTAATCCTGGACTTCCTTCTGTTGACCTCGATTTTTGCTCAGGTCCCCTCGAGCACCCTTGATCGATTTAATTAGTCATCGACGAGCCCAATTCGAGCTCGATTTGATCCAAATCGATTTCAATTGGAGTTCCATTTTATTTGATTAAATTGATCGGACCCAACCCGATTCTAATCAAGACGATTTGAATCAAATTCACTTTCAAACCCAACTCAAATTAGCCTAAATCAATTCTAATTAAATCCCAAGCTGCTTTCTAGTAAATTTGAATTTGATTTCCTAAATCCAAAAATCGCCTGGACGGTCTTGATCTTTCCGAAATTCGGAACCTGTTGTTGCCAGGCCTTTCAGTCGCACGAGCCCTCGAATGAGAGATCGGTTCGAGCGACTTTTGGTGTGAGCAGAATGTCGCAGCGCCATTTTGAGTTTTCGGAGCAGGGCAGAACGTCGGGAGACGTTAGAAGGCTTGGAGGAAGCCTTGGGCTGCCTCATTCTCATCGGCATTCTCTCCCTCTCACTCTCTCACGCCTTCTCCCCCGCGCCCTCTCTCTCTCACTCGGTCTAAAGCATTTGCTTCCTCTCCTCACTCTCACGGGGTAGAAGCTCTCAGGCGGAACTCCCCTCCCGGTCTCACCTCTCTCGCGCAAGCCAGGAGCCCCGAGCTCCCTCCTCAGCTCTCGGACCGCACGCCCGATCTACCTCTCCGAGCCCGACGCCTCCCCGATCTTTCTTTTCACATGACCCCAGCCAGGCCGAGCCCCTACTGTCCGATCTCCCTCTCCTGGACCGACCCCGACGCCGCCCGAACGAACTCCCCCTCTCTCTCGGCTTTCCCTCTCTCTCGTGCGACCAACAAGACCGAAGCCCCTTGCTCTAGCCGTTGGTCATTCTTCCCCTTGCAAGGTAAACACATTCTCCTTCTTTTTCTCCTTCTTCTTCTTCCTCTTCTTTCTCCCTTCTTTTTCTTGTTTCTTCCTCTCCCATCCATTACTTGTAGATTCAATGTGATGCCACGGTTGAAATGGTTATTGCATAAATAATGGGCAATCTCATGTAGATTGTTTAGTTGAGTTCAATGAGTAAGTTGTGATTTTCATGTCAACTTGTTTTAGATGACTTTATAAACATTGCACTTTAAATGTTTGTTGAAATGTCATTGAAAGAGAATAGTGATATTTTGGTTTTAGATGAAATTTTATTTTAATCACAACTCATGAATCTTATGGTTGGCACTTTGTTGGTGATAGATGTTGGTGAATCTTAAGCAATGTTTTGTTGATACGTTTCAATTAAATATGCACATGAACTTTTCATAAGTAATTGTAGGTGCAAAGTACTAGTTGCTATGTTCACTTCAAGTACATTTACGAAACCCTTCGTTGTGTGCATGTTTTGTGATGGCCGTTGTTGAGTTTGCTACAATACACATTGAGTTGTCTTGTTTTGGAGCGAATAATTGATATATGAGCCTTACTTTTAATTGATGCCATATGATTTAGAAGTTTATGTATAAATGGTGGCAAGGTTTGAGAAGCCACATTGTTCCTTTATTAAATTATGCATGCAAGAGGTTTGATGAAATACCTTCAAGAGATTTTGTGATATTTAGTGGGTGACTCATGAAGTGTATGGAGCCCATGTTGCTATTGCTAATTTTGTTTATAGAAGATCAACCTATATGCATGTCATTTCTTGAAAGCGATAAAAAAATCATGTTGACGTTAAGCTGTATTTGACTTATTTTCTCTTGCATCACCTGTGATTGTTGAGTATTGACATGAATTAAGATTTCTCACTATTTCAAAGGCTTATGGATCTTTGTGCAATCATAAAAGTGGGAGTTGTTATGCGGATATGTTTTAATTGACTTCATGAGCATCGTGAACCTCCAAACATAAGGTTCTTTGTGGATCAGTTGAGTCTCTTTTTTTTATACAAATTGGCTTTCAAATATGGTAGAAATGCATGCTTATTTCTTGTAACTATTAGAGAGAACCTTGAAATCAAAACCTTTGTGATCTTCCACTAGCATAAAAAATGGGTATTGGAGTACGGTTGTTGTCTTCCTTTAATGCATGTGAGGTTTGTACACCTCTTATGGCGTACAATGATGTTTGGATTCTAGGTTTTAAATTCATAAGAAATGCCTTGATGTACCCTTCAACTTGCTTTATGGGGAGAATATTCATGTGTATCCTAAGTCATGTGGTAAACGAAAAGTTTGTATCTATGCTAGTAAATGTCTATGCATTCCATACATGTTCAGAGAAATTCTCATATACTTTGTGAATTCAATGCGGTATTCTTATGTTTAAAGTTTCATATGGATATTAAATTCACTCTTGAACTTGTTTAAAAAGATATGGTGATTACATAGAGGCCTTGTATTTTATGAAATCTATGGACTTGGGTTGTGAGAGCTTATTTGCATGCTTCTTAGCACATGTTGCAGAGTTTCCGGACTGTTTTTTGGGAATGTCTAGGTGCAGTTTTTTTACTGTTTTGCTATTCCGGACTGTTTTCGGGAATGAGTATGTGCATATTTTTGTTGTTTTTGGCTTCCAAATTGTGTTGGGGGTGAACTATGTGCAGAAATTTACTGTTTTTGTAACACATATGCAGATTTTTAATATTTCATGTGTTCTAAGCTATTTTGGGAACAAGTTATATGTAGATTTTCATCGCTTTTGTGCTCCGAACTCTTTTGAGAAAGAGATGTGTTTATGCTTATTTCAAATGACACTAGTTTGTGAGATCCCTCCAAGTCTAATGCTTTGAAGCATCATACATTCAAACTCATTATTTTTTATGCCATTGTATTGTTCATTAATTGTTTTGCTTTTACTGGAATACTATTTTGATGATATACTCATCCACTTGAACTTGCTTTACTAAATTTCACATGAAAAGTTCTAGATAGTTTTGTATTCACTTGCTATGCCTCACCAAGTCTAGAGAACCTTCATGTACTTTATGATTCATTCGAGTATGCGAGTCAATTTGATGCAAGGGTTGCATGCCTTATGTTGGGTGATTTTCTTTGAAGCGAAACATGAAGTTTATATTAGAAGACCTTAATGTTCTCTTGGAGTATAATTAATTTTCTATCAAAACATGCTTTCTTTTACTTTTATTTAGCTTTGAAGTTGGTTGGAAAGCATCATGAGTCTCATAGTTGTGTGACTTATATCATGGGAAGCATGCTTGGTTACAAGATTGATGGATGATGAAATATTCCTATGCTTTTGTGAATTTGGATTCTTCTTTACTTGTTAGAATTTATATGAGACTCATGTTAGCATCTTTAGTATTTTTTTTTATGGTACTTTGCATTTTAATATCGAGCATGTTTTGGGTTTAACGTGAGGTGATTTGGTTATATGAGAAAATGATGCATGCATAAGTGAGCAAGTTTTATAAAAAAAAAAAACTGAAATTTGCCCTTCTTCCCTTCAATTAGAAATGACAATGAGATGCTTTTCTTTAGACTTTATTTCTACTTTAAAGCTTTTGAGAATTTGAGATGCATGTCCAACTTCTTTCCAATATCATGATGTTGACTTTGGATCCTTTGTAAGTAAGGATTTTACACTTGATGATTGAAGGTAGAAAACTTGTTAGAGAATTTTTCTTAATGTATATTCATGTCTCTTTTGTTCAATGCTTGTGGATGGATCTTATTCTCTCTAAAAGAGAAGAAGTAGAAAAATGGTGGGAGACTTTCTCCTTTAAATTCATGCTGCATTAGATACCTTTATGCATTGTTCTATATAAGGCAACGAAGTGGAGGGTATTTGAAATGATTCATCTATTTGGATGAGTATCTTACTACTTGAATTATGCGTATAATAATATGTCAGTCTTTGCCTCTTTATAATTTTTTGCATTAGATTGAATGACATTAAAGTGTGCTTGAGACGAGCTTTCTCTTTAACGAATTTTCTACAATCTTCATTGGTTTTATAATTTTTTTGCATACTAATGAAATGATTAGGGCTAATGTCAATTGCATGCAACCTTTTCTTTTATTTATGCGAGCGATCTTATGTTGGAGAGTCTTATGTTTTGTTTTATATTAAGGATATTTTGTGATTTGCTTCATGATTGGAAGGATTTACCAGTGGCTTTATATTGAAAGGTTTTATGAGTTGTCTTTAGAAAGAGAGGAACTATAAGCTATTTTCTATTGGAAATGTTTATGAGCATTTACTTTTATGGTTTGAAAGCTTTTTGACGAATTTTATGAATTGTATTTTGCGAATTGTTTTATGTTGAGAGATCGAATGATTCGGATTTCAAGAAATGCTTTACAATGAGGAGTTTTATAAAGCTTCCTCGTTGGAAAGCTTTATATTTTATACCCCACTCCAAATGAAGAAGGAGACACTTTATTATTGATCGTTTTGGGTAGAATCTTGTGTCAAAAGAATGGATTTTTGGTAGATGATCTTGTAGAGTTTCTGTGTCAAAACAAAAATGAAAAGAAAAGGAGATCTTGGGTAGATAACTTTCGGAAGTTTCGTGTAGTAGTTCATTTGGAAGTTCTTGTAAATTATGTTGATCTATAATTTTGTGGTTAGACTTGTTTAGTAAGGTCCTTAGTGTCTTTTGGGGACGAGTGGTGTTTTCTCATTTGAATTAATTCACTTAGTGTTTGGTTTCTAAGAGATAAATTTTGGGGTTTTGAAGCTTTAGTAGTAGCTTTATGTTAGAGGGCTTTTGTGTCTTGTTTGAGTAAAGTGATCCTTGCTCATTTGGGTTAGCTCTCCTTAATGACTAGCTAAAATATAATTTTGGATAAATATAAAACAAAGATAATCTTGTTTTAAGTTTAATGTTAGGATTTGTTTCCCTTAGTTATTTTGATCTTTGTTTAGAGGGTGGTTAGATTGTTTGAGTCGAGTCTCGTATCAAGTGCCTTATTTGGATTGCGGGGACATTAAAGGGCATTGAAATGTTGCTTTAGGGTACACTTGACTTCACAGAAGTGTGCCCAATAACAACAATGTCTACATTCCTTTTATGTTTGATTTTCATTCTTTTCTTTCTACTGATTTGCTATTTATTATAGTACTTTCATGCATAAATCCTTAAACCTAGTGACACATGTACGAGAGTCCTAAGGGTTAGAAAGAAAACTTCTTTTAATCCTACAACACTAGTGACATCTAAGGATAAAAATTAAGGATCGAGTCTTAGAAAACATAGACTTAGGATGCATGCTCCCTGTAGGGTAGAGACATCAAAACTAAACTTAGCGACACGTCTTCCTAGGTTTAGCCTTTTCTTTCTTTAATCCATTAATAGCCTTTTCTTTCTTTAATCCATTAATAATCAACCAACAATTTATAACCTAACTCTTAAAATGTGTTAAAAATTCTTAATTCTTAATCAATTTATTATTAACATTTATAATTATTAAACTTCAAGTCTAAGATATAAATCTAAATCAAGTTTAATTAATCTAATAATAAACCTCTAACCAATCTAAAGTCTAAAAGATGTAGACTTAAAATTAGGAGGCTCAAACCTAAACTAAAATTTTTTAGGATTAAAAGACTCCTAAATATCAAACCTTAGGTTAATCTTTTAAAAATAAATAAACAAACCCCTTAATACATAACAACCACTCTAGAAGTGAAGTTTATTGGATGGACTATTCCGGGCTGCGGGGCTAAGTGTCCTAAGGAGGTCTGGTTCCTCGAGCCTGGTGGCACAACGCCACGAATGGATCCAATGGGGTGTTAAAATTTAAAATTAATTTCTTAACTGGCTTAAATCAAACCTTAGTTGATAATAAATCATTTAATATACCTTTTCTTTTAATTTACAACCAATAAAATAATTAATCAAATAATAAGAAAATACAATCTCTAAAATCAATCTCAAAGTATTAAGATTTAAACTTCAATTAAAATCTCCCTTTTGCCCTTTAACAAATGAAAAATACAAGCAATTTGAACTAAATCATCCTACATAGGATCTATCCAAAACTACACACCATTACACACACTTAGACTTGCTTGGTTAGGACACAACTTCTAGCTCAAGGTTAGGCTAACATTTTCTTCTGTTGATTCAATATTTACTACATGCACATGCTTGGTAAATGTTAATTTTAAATTTCTTGTTAATTATAATTTTGTTATTTACCTGCATTTCTTTTCTGAATGGCATCTACGCTCATATATATGTTTCTCTGTTATCTTTTCTTGCGAGGTACATTGGAGCTTAATGATCGAGAACTAAACGAGGCTGCTGGTTTATAAGCTTTTAAGTGGCAGTGCCACAGTTAGGTATAATTTCTGCAGCTTGAACTCTTAATTATATATCGGAACTGCTACACTCCATACACAATTTGTTAATAGGTATTCTAGCATGTGTAGGTAGCCAGACATAGGGTAGTTCACTAACGAAGCTTTGGCCCTATAGGTCAAAGCTTGCCCCCTTCTGTGAGCCATAGAGACCATTAGGGTCATTTAGGCATGTAGAGTAGGCCACCTATTATGCCGGTTGGCATCGTTGTTTTCCCACACGAAGTGGGTATCGTTGTTTTTCTGCTAGGACTTTGGCCTTTTCCGGTTTTGGGTACGATACCCCCTTTTTTTTCATTCTTTCTGTGAGCCTTAGAGACCATTAGGGTCATTTAGGCCTGTAGAGTAGGCCACCTATTTGTGCCAGTGGGCACCATTTGATGATTTTCTGTGCGGGTATCTTGCCTGAAGGATACCCTTAGGGTGTGTTTATTTATTTATTTTCTGTACTCTGGATGTCATGCATATGTTCTTACACACTTTTCTTCACAATGCACTTTACCTACATACATGCATTACATTAGTGGACCTAAGGATCTTTCTTATTCATGCATTTGTTTCATGCATCATATACATCGCTAGATCTATTCCTTTGCATATTGTAGAGTCCTTGATTGAAATCTTTTAAACTATTAATCCTTGAATCTTTAGGATACACCCTTTCCATCTTGCATACATATAGGACAGTTGGTTGTGCTTAGGATTTTAGCTGGCTTCCTTTTTCAGGCAAGGAATAAGTCCAGATTGCATTAGCTAGATCATAGGTGTTAATATCGTATGTACGATATTACATCTTCTATAAATTTAGGGTCTAAGGTGAGTGGTACAGGTGTACCACTATACACCTTATTGGTGGGTAAGTTCTCCATCCTTTCGGGAGCTATAAACCCTACCCATCTGCGTCATACGGATGACGCCACATCCTTCTTTCTCTTGTGCATGTTTGATTGCGTTGTCCTTCCTTTTTCTCCAGTTTCCACTTCTTTGAGCCGACCGGATGTTGAATGAACCACGTATGATTTGATTAAAGCCAATTTAGGACCTTCTTCCTCTTTGATTATGAAAGCCTAGAAAATTCCCTTGCACTAAACTCATTAGAGAAGATAATCTAACATCCCTAATCGAGGGTTTTCTTAGATCAAGGTCTAAGATGTAATTAACTACGGGGGCTTGCGCCCGTAGGAAACCGATCCCCACAATCAAATAAACCTTATTCGATGCTGATGTATCGAATAGGGGAAATCTCGTGAACTTTTGGGTTATAGATATTATTATCCATCGAGGTTGGTAGGTGAAAGCCGCTATCCTCCATGGCTAATCGTATCTATAACTCCATCTGCTCTTCCATCGGCCTACTTGTGTCGATTGTAAAGGTCTACGACCACTTTGTCCTACGGGATAGTGTGATCGTACTCTTTGCATTCGAACCACACGAGCGGAATCCTTTCGGAGACCCACACCTTCCCTTTCCCAGAACCTGAAAACCACCAGAAAGCAAGGGTGAGCTCAACAGCTCAGCAAAGCAACAAACCTCCAATCAAAATCTTCAGAATCTCAAAACCAACACATCAGATAAATCCGTAAAGAAATCAAAACGGAATCGGACAGATATCAAATCAAACAGAATTGTACGGAAATAAAAGTCATATTAAATCAAAAACAGAACATATCAGACATATCAGATCAACAGAATCAGGATCGTACAGAAATCAGAAGTTCAGATCATATCGGAACAGAATAAATCGTATCAGAATCATATCAGAATCATATCAAATTAGATATCATATATTATTTAATTCATAGCTAAATTCCCTGACACTGACTGAATCTCATAGGATTCAGGCCCCTTATGCCTCCCTTTGTGCTCACAGCACCAGAACAGATGTGCTTATAGCACCAGAATACATATATAGTGCTTATAGCACCTAAACAGATTTCCTCAGATCCGGAACAGAACATATATCAGATTTCATATTGAGCTCATTCCAGAATTTCCTAGACACTAACTGAATCTCATAGGATCCAGGCCCCTTATAATTCCCTTTTTATAGCATATACAGATAGCATATCAATTCAGAAGAAATCCGGATAAATCAGAAATTACTCAAAAATCGGGCAGCACAACGGCAGTATACAGAATTTACACAATTTTCCTGAAAATAACAATTTACCAAATTTGCACAGAATATAGATAACCACATTTCAGAACATTTATTCTACTGCACATATAATTTTTAATTTCACAGAAAAATCCAGTCGACTAAAAACACAGTCGAATCAAAAATACCCGGACAAAAATCTTCGAAAAATAACCAAAATGTGCACATTTGGCACTTCAACAGAATACAGAAAGTTACACGGTAAAAACTAAACCAATCGGAAATTACGGACGAAAATCACGAACAAAAATCAATTCCGGACAGATAATACCGCCAAACACGACGGTTCTGAAAATTGAGAAAGTCGGATTGTGCCTTACCTTGCGTACAGCAATATCTTCAACTGTCACAACCGGCGTCGCCCAAAAATCACTTTTCCTTCTTTTTCCTTCGTTTTTCTCTCTCCTGGGCTTTTCTCTCTCTTCAAAATATCTCATTTATATATATATCCAGACTGATCGTCCCGGACGATCGCACTTCGTCCCGGACGATCCATGAAGAGAAAAATTTCGTCCAGACGAAAATTAAATATCGTCCTCAGACGAAAGGGCTCTGACTTATTTTCGTCCAGACGATCCCAATTTCGTCCAGACGAATCATTCAGCCAAACATGTTTTTCTGCACAACCTGTACCGATCGTCCCGGACGATCCAATTTCGTCCCGGACGAACCTGGGAGAAAAATGATCTTTACAATCTTCCCAACTTCTGAAAAATGTCGTCCTCAACATTATCCAATCCAAACTCAATCAAAACAAGTACGGGTACAACTCTCTCATGTCAGACTCCTTCTCCCAAGTGGCTTCCCGTGCAGTACGGTGCTTCCACTGGACTTTAACCATTGGAATCTGTTTACTTCGTAGCTTTCGGACGTCGTATGCCAAAATCAACTCTGGCTCTTCCTTGTATGCCAGATTCTCCTGAATCTCAACTTCATCAGCTGATACCTTCTTCCTAGAGTCGGATACCCACTTCCTCAGAGTGGACACATGAAACACGTTATGCACGTCAGGCATCGAATCAGAAAGTAACAGTCTGTAAGCAGCGTTTCCAATCCTTTTCAGGATTTCAAAAGGTCCAACATACCTCGGACTAAGCTTGCTCACCTGACCAAATCTGCTCACACCCTTCATCGGGCTGACTTTGACATACACAAAGTCACCAACCTGAAATTCTACAAACATGTGCTTCTGATTGTAATACTTCTGTTGTCGATCTTGAGCAGCTCTCAATCTTTCTTTAATCAAACTGATCTTCTGAGCAGTTTCATCAGCAAAAGTGGCCCCCAAAGCCTGTCTATCTCCGACCTCCGTCAGAGTCAAAGGAGTACGGCACTTCCTGCCATACATAGCCTCGTACGGTGCCATACCGATACTGGACTGGAAACTGTTGTTGTAAGCAAACTCAATCAGCGGAATATGATCTTCCCAGCTTCCGCTAAAGTCCAGAACATAAAGTCTCAACAAATCTTCCAGCACCTGAATAGTCCTCTCAGACTGTCCGTCTGTCTGAGGATGAAAGGCTGTACTGAAATGCAGTTTCGTACCCAAGCCTTGCAGTTTAGAATATTCAATTTAGACTGTTTGACTTCACTAGTACCTTCATACGAAATGCATAATCTATCCCAAATTTCTTTCCCAGTAGTACATATAGAGATTCTTATGCAATCGTCAGAATTTAATGCAAGAAAAAATAATTCAAACATTTAGCATTTAGTTGTGCATTGAATAGTTCTATTCTACTCCATTCAGTAAAAGGAATATTAATTTTGACTCCATCTATCATACGTGAAGGTACATAATAGCCAGTTTGAATCATATTCCACATTCGATAATCAATTGATTGCAAAAATATTGACATGCGAATTTTCTAAAAATTAAAAGAAATATTTTCAAATAAAGGTGGTCGTGTAATACAATAGCCTTCCGCAATCTTACGATTTCCAAAATATACCATGATCGATTTTTTCAAGGTTTTCTAAAACACTATTTTTGAAACTCGCTCTGATACCAATTGAAATTACTAGATGCGCTAAGAGGGGGTGAATTGGATGATTAAAAACTTCTTTAATGAAAAGAAATATCTTTTTATGACTTTATACGGAAGCGAATTTCATTCATAATAAAAAGATATGTAATCAATTTCATCCACGCAATTAATCACAATAAAAATAAATGCGGAAATAAAGTGCAAAAAAAAAAGGAAAGAACACACCAATTTATAGTGGTTCGGTCAAACCATGACCTACGTCCACTCCCCGGAGGCACCCTCCAAGTATTACACTAAACCTTTAGTGATTCTCCTTTAGCCCCCACAGCTAGGCGGAGAAGCCCTTACACAATCACTTCCACCTTCCCCGGTGCGGCGAAGGAGCTGGGTCCTTTGACACCAATGAGATCTTCTTCTTCCCAAAACTTCCTTCAAGACGAACCTTGAATCCGATGGTACTGAGGTGCAAGCTCGCCGGAGCAACCGTGTGATCTCCTTCACACTCCCTTGAAACCCCCTCCAAGGATCTTCTCCCTCTCTCAAACTTCACCCTTTCCTCTCTCCCTTTCAAGTCCTCTCTTCAAGTTTTCTCCAAAAGAATGAAGACACAATGGCTGCCAAAGACTCTTACAAACTCTTATGAGAGTGCTTAAATAGAACGCTCAAAAAACCCTAAAAATACTCAATTCAGCCGTCAAATATCGTACCGTACGATCTCAAGATCGTCCAGTACGATGTGCAGAAATTGACCTGTTAGTACTGTACGATCCAGTTAGTACAGTACAATCCAGTTCGTACAGTACGATCCAGTTCGTACAGTACGATCCAAATGACAAATTTCAGCCGTTTTGATTGCATAATCTCAGGATTAACTTAGGCAATATTTCAAACATCGTACCGTACGATTATGATCGTACAGTACGATTGTACAACTGTTCAAATTCAAATTTTTGCCTAATTTAATGGACGGCGGGCTTTCTAATTATAACAGATCGTATAGTACGATGTGGTGATCGTACAGTACGATTAGTTATATTCAAAATTAATTTTTTTAAGGAAAAATAAATATTTCAATTTATTTCTGTTACACCAGATCGTAGATGAACAGAAAAGTTAAAATATTCATAATCATTTTTTCCTCCCTCTGTGTGTGTGCATGATCAACAAACTATCATACTTCATTATAAGACTTGACTCAATAAATGAAAATTACAGACTCATTTAATACGACCAATTCTATGCAATCTTGAGTCTTGAATCTTCAAAGAACGGTGCATGATGTACCTGAAATATTAGTTAACATAGAAAGAAATATGCACTGCAAATACCATGAGAAATAAAAGAATAATAAATATTATTTGTTATCATCAAAATCATAAACTCGGAAGCCCGAGTTGCAACATACTTTTGAGGTGCTGATGCAATTTTTTATAAAATATTTATAAAGTTATTGTAGAGAAAATAAAATTTTTAAAATTATTATGAGTATTATAAATATATTTTTTAAAGATAAAAAATATGTTTTTTATATAAATAGTTAGGTGCGGATGCAAGTTTTAATGTTTTATATAATTTTTTTTAAATAAACCTCTGCTATAAAACTATTTTCTAACTAATTTTTAAATAAACCCTATCATTTTTTATTTTAAACGAAGAGGGATCAATATCCTATCTTAGGGGTGTCATTGTGTCAATTCGAGTCAACGGATCGGGTTCGGATCGAGCCCGACTTGAACCGCCTATAAACGGTTTGACCCTAACCTGATCCGATTTTGCAAACGGGTAAGGTTTGTCAACCCGGACCCGACCTGTGTGGGTTACCGGGTTGACACGACCCGATCCGCGAATATATGTGGAGCAGAGCGATGCGGACGCAAGACGCCTGGAGCCATGGATCGACGGGCGACGGCTGCCGGTGACACAGACGGTAGATTCCACCTAACGCCTCACGAGGACGCGACGACGCGATTTGATGCGGACACGATCTGGTGGGCACTCGGGCAGCGCGTACGAGACCTGATAGGCACTCGGGCAACACAGACGCGACCTGAGCACTGAGCAGCGGGTTTACGAAACGGGTCGTTTCAGGTTGACCAGCGGGTTGTCGGGTCAACCCGAACCCGACCCACTTTTCAAACGGGTCAAAAATTCAAACTCGAACCCGACACGTTTTGCAAACTGGTTGACCCAAACCCAATTTTTTCCGGATCAAGCTCGGATCGAGTCAAAAGTTGATACCCCTATCCTATCTATTCCTTATCAACTTCATCCATAAAAGAAGAGGGTTTCGTATTCTCTTTTTCTTTATCAAAGTTTGACAATTTTTCTCCGTTGGTGGCTAAGTATTATAGTTGTTTGGAATATTTTTAAATTTACCGTATTTTAAAATATAGACACTTTGAAAATATAAATATTTGATTGTATCAAAAGTAAGTTTAAAAAAAAAAGTTGGAGTAATTGAAATTTTGTTTTAAGTGTATTTTAAAATTGATCGAATGTTTTAAAAAAATAAAGTGATGATCTATTTTTGTACAGTTTCAATATTTTATAAAAATAATTATGAAATTGTTATAAAAAATAAATTTTAAAAAAATTATTATAGATATTATTAATATGAATAATTATTCTCTTAAAATTGTTACTTATTAGTAATTATAGTTGTAAAATATTTATTATTATTACAAATTTTTTTGAAAAATTATAAAAAATAATAAAAAAAAGTAATTTTCAAATAAAATTATAATTTTAATATTAAAAATAAAAAGTGTAAGAAAATTATTTCAAATAAATCCCTTAACAATTTTTGAAATATATTTTAATTTATCTTAAAATATTAAATTAATTTTAAGACAAATATAATATATAAATAAATTTAATAATTTTTTATCAAATTTGGCTCATGGGCTTGCTATCTTAATTTTTTAAAATTACAAAGTAACAAAAATGTTATTATTAAAATTTAAATTTAAATATAATTTACATTAAATAAATATTTTAGCACTCATAAATAATAATAATAATAATAATAATAATAAACCGAACCTTCCCAAGGGCTGGTGACAGGAACCATTGCCTCCTCCCCAAGCCATCTCTTCCCTCTTAAATAGGTGATCTTATCCCCTTCATTCTCAATAATAAAAAAAAGCCTCAACATTTCCAATTTTCCATTAGGGTTAGGGTTAGGGTTAGGCACCGTCAAGAGGAGTTTACCTTCGAACTCAACCGACCCAATAAATCTCCAGGCACGGGGGCTCAATCCTCTCTCTCCGATCAGCAATACCCACCATCTCCTTCAAGCTATATGAGCTCCTCCTCCACCAACCGCCGACTGCCTTCCACCGGCCAGCGACCTCGCGCCGCTGCCACGAACCGACAAGAATGGGTTCCCCGCAGCTCCGCCCCTTTACATCATTACGATCAACCTCAACCCCGACCTTCCAGACGATCGGCGACGGATAACACATCCGTTCCACAGTTGGTCTACGAAATCCAGGACAAGCTCTCCCGTGGGACTGTGGAGTGTATGATCTGTTATGATATGGTTCGGCGATCTGCCCCGATGTGGTCCTGCCCCGCCTGCTACTCCATCTTTCACCTCCACTGCGTACGTAAGTGGGCACGCTCCCCAACTTCCGCGGCAGATCCTACCCCCACCTCCTCCGGGGATTGGCGCTGCCCTGGGTGCCAGTCCCCTCAGTCCATTCCGGCTGGTCAATTGTCATACACGTGCTTCTGTGGCAAGCGGCATGATCCGCCCAATGATCTTTATCTCACCCCCCACTCCTGTGGGGAGCCCTGCGGCAAGCCACTGGATCGAGCCTCCTTGCTGCCGCCTGATGGAAGCATAAAGGGTGTTGCTGATAGGGAAGAGGATCTCCGGTGCCCCCATGTTTGTGTCCTCCAATGTCACCCCGGCCCCTGTCCCCCATGCAAGGCTTTCGCTCCACGTGAAACTTGCCCGTGCGGCAAAACAGAGATTGTTCGTCGCTGCTCAGACCGGCGTGTGCCGTTAAGCTGCGGACAGCCATGCAACCGATTACTAACATGTGGCCGTCACCACTGTGAGCGGCCGTGTCATGCTGGGTCATGTGATTCATGCCAAGAGCTTATTACCGCCAGTTGCTTCTGCGGCAAGAAGACTGAAGCGGTTCTATGCGGAGATATGGCGGTGAAAGGGGAGTTTAATGAGAGAAATGGCCTCTTTTCCTGTAATCTGCTATGCGGTAGGAGCCTGTCGTGTGGGAACCATCTCTGTAAAGAGAATTGTCACCCGGGTCCTTGCGGTGAATGTGAATTGCTACCTGCAAAGATTAAAACGTGTCATTGTGGAAAGACGAGCCTTGTTGGGGAGAGGAAAAGCTGCCTTGACCCAATCCCAACTTGCTCCGACGTGTGTGGGAAGCCTCTTGTTTGCAAGACCCATTTCTGTAAGATGCGTTGCCATGAAGGAAACTGCCCTCCTTGCTCTGTCCTCGTTGAGCAGAGATGCCGGTGTGGCTCTTCACGCCAGACTGTGGAGTGTCACCAGCTGTTCGATGACAAGTTCAGCTTTATTTGTGAGAGAACCTGTGGCCGGAAAAAGAATTGCGGTCGACACCGTTGTAGCGAGCGCTGCTGTCCACTGTCCAAGTCAGGCGACGACCAGATTTCCGGTGGCCATTGGGATCCCCATTTTTGCCCCGTGCCCTGTGGCAAGCGGCTGCGGTGTGGGAACCACTCGTGCCAATTGCTATGTCATAGTGGTCATTGCCCACCATGTCTTGAGACCATATTCACTGATTTGAGCTGTGCTTGTGGAAAGACCACAATTCCACCTCCAATCACCTGCGGCACGCCAATGCCGTCATGCCCGCATCCATGCTCAATGCCTCAGCCTTGTGGCCACCCAGCATCCCACTCCTGCCATTTTGGCGATTGCCCTTCCTGCACCGTTCCTGTGTTGAAAGAATGCATTGGTGCCCATGTTATGTTGAGAAACATTCCTTGTGGTTCCAAAGACATTCGGTGTAATCAGCTCTGCGGAAAGACCAGGCAGTGTGGAATCCATGCCTGTGCCAGGACTTGCCATCCTCCTCCTTGTGATTCATCTCCTGCATTGGAGTTAGAAGGAAAGTTTTCTTGTGGGCAGGTCTGCGGAGCTCCTAGAAGGGATTGTAAACACACCTGCATCGCTCCCTGCCACCCCTCATCAGCATGTCCTGAGCGAAGTTGTGACTTTGCTACAACAATCTCATGTTCCTGTGGGAGGGTAACAGCAACAGTACCTTGTGGTGCTGGATCTAGCTCTAGCAGCTTCAGTAATGATGCTTTATTTGAAGCTTCTATTATACAGAAGCTGCCGGCTTCGCTACAGCCCCTGGATGTTAATGGAAGGAACGTTCCACTTGGGCAGAGGAAGTTGGCATGTGACGCCGAATGTGAGAAGGCGGCGAGGAAGAAACAGCTCGCAGATGCGTTTGATGTGACTCAACCGAACCTAGACTCTCTTCATTTTGGAGAGAGTTCAGGAGCATCAGAGGTGCTTTCTGACCTTATGCGGAGGGAGCCTAAGTGGGTTGTGGCTATTGAGGATAGATTCAAATTCATGGTTCTGGGGAAATCCAAACCTGGCAGTGGGAGCAATGTGAAGGTCCATGTCTTCTGCCACATGGTCAAGGAGAAAAGAGATGCTGTGCGATACATAGCCGAGCGGTGGAAGCTCTCGATCCAGGCTGCTGGCTGGGAGCCAAAGCGTTTCGTTGTAGTTCATGTCACGCCCAAATCAAAGCCACCTGCCCGGATTATTGGCTCAAAGCCTGGCGTTCCAGTGAATTCTTCTCACCCCCCGGCCTACGATCCCTTGATTGATATGGATCCCAGGCTTGTGGTTGCAATGCTGGACCTGCCGAGGGATGCTGATATAAGCGCTCTGGTCCTGAGATTTGGCGGAGAGTGTGAGTTAGTCTGGTTGAATGATAAGAATGCCCTCTCTGTTTTCAGTGATCCTGTGAGGGCAGCAACTGCGTTGCGACGCCTAGAACATGGTTCTCCTTATCAGGGTGCAGTTACTGTAATGCAGACCGGTGGGGTTTCTGCTGCGACAGCAACCGGCGGCAATGCATGGGGAGGAGCTGCACAAAGCAATTCATGGAAGATGGCTGTTGCTCCACAGGCAGATTCATGGGGACCGGATTGGTCTTCTGGGGCAGATTCAGCCATACCTGTCTGGAAAAGGAATGAGGAGAATCCTATCTCCACGACAGTCAACAGGTGGAATATGCTTGATTTTGATGATGCAATGCCGGAGTCTGCAAGTGGCAGAGCAGGGAGTAGCCCGGCTGATGAATCTTTAGTTGATAGAGGAGCTGTGGATGTCGGTGTAGGCCATGAAGTTGATAACTGGGAGGAAGTGTGTGAGTGAGATTGGACGAAACTTCATGAATAATCTGAATGGCTGCCTTCATTTTCCTTTTATTGATTTTTTGTGGACGTTTCTCAGATATAGGAAACACTGAAGTAACAGTGCAATGTGTGTTCGGGATTCTTTTTTGTGCCTGAGAATTATACTATATATGCAGGTTACATTTTTACATCAAAAGAACATTGAAGGAGATTTGGTGAAGGATGCCAAACTCTTTCCTTTTTTTTTTGGGTGTGATATCTCTTTCTGGCATTGCAGGATGCAATAAGACTTACAGCTTATTCACCTCTTTTTTTTTTTGGGGGAAAACTTATTCACCTCTTGCATTAAGAAAATAAAAGGCTTAGATAAAATTAGCAATCTTTTTGTCAAATTTTTCATTAATTTCGACCTAACCTTTTGAGTTATTCTTAGGGCTGCAGCTTTTTCCTTTTCAGGTAAACTATTCTCTCTGAGATTTCTCTGATAGACATTGTATTGTTGTTAATTTTGAGAACTTGGCTCTGTGTACTCTTCTGTTGGTTCTTGTTTGATGAGAACTTCTTTGAAGTTCAAACTGTTGTGGAGTCTCGGAGTATTGTTTGCTTTCATCACATTAAGATCATCTCCAACCGAAAATCTCATTTTTCACTCCAAAATGCCGGAAACTACAAAATGCCGTGATTTCATCTCCAATCGAACGCGTTTTTCACCCTTTTGCAGGTAACCGTCGCCTCTTTTTTTTCCCGCCACAAGTTCGGTAGAGTGGTAAAAATGGCGGAGATGAACAGTGCAACGCCAATATTGGCGTCCCACTGTTCACCCGCAGCCATATAGCGAAAATTTTGCAGTTCGGCTGGAGCTGGCCGGGAGCTCCATTCAAGCGTTTGGAGTTCGGTTGGAGATGCCCTAAAGGCTTCATTTGATAGTGTGTTTTAATGTTGTTACGATTGCTATTCTCACGTCCATTTTCACAGCTATCAATGATTGGATTTCGTCACCCTCAGCTCTTTTTCCTGCCAGGTGCTATAAGAATCATCTTCACAACTACAATCACCATATCCAATTGCATCGCAGGTCTCAGGTGCCTCTCTCTCTCTCTCTCTCTCTCTCTCTCTCTCTCTCTCTCTCTCTCTCTCTCTCTCATACATATTTGTAATCTTTGAATTCCCTTTTGTTCTACCTGTAAATTCTCATAACTATGAAAGTCGACATATTTTCATCTCAAATTCTCTGTATGTAGTGCTATGTAAGAGGCGTGTGATGTACGAGAAAAGATTGGTTGAAGGACACAAATCTAAGGTGCACCTCTTTTCTGATTTGCTTCTTTCTCTCTCTACAATAATCTACATTTTGAACTATTTTTCTAAGAGT
Source organism: Dendrobium huoshanense (assembly GCA_016618105.1). NCBI lineage: Eukaryota > Viridiplantae > Streptophyta > Magnoliopsida > Asparagales > Orchidaceae > Dendrobium > Dendrobium huoshanense. Next base: position 73,756,249 of record CM028351.1, read on the forward strand.
GCTTGACATAGCTAGAGGAAGTAAAAAACTACTAGGCCAAGATCGAAACTTTCATATGTTTATTTTCTATTTTTCTACTAAAAGCATATGCAATCCATAAATTTCTTCTTCTTCTTCTCAAGAAAAATGCTGCTCACATTTTTTTTATTGAAAGGATGGGAAAATTATTCACAAAAACAAGGATGGGAAATTTCTTTTCATTAAGGTTATATAGTTATAAGAACATGAGGGAATACAACAATGCTGAAAATATATGGTCAAATATATTGTATAAAAAAAATGAGTTGTCTTGCATGTTTATGTGTATTCTATTCTTTAAAATTTAGTAGACCTTCTTTATATAACTAAAATTCATCCGAAAGTAAGTTTAATATGATTTGTAGGACCATATTGATTTTTCATCCAATGGAGAATTTGAAAAACATATATTAGTTCCTTTCTTGCCCAATGTTCCAAAGAGTTGAGAGTAGAAAAATGTCCTAGATGTATTTAGCAAATGGAGGAAAATGAAGAGTTAAGGGGAGAGAGAGAGAGAGAGAAGCTACAACTGAGAAATATGTGAGCATTATCATCTAAAAGAGAATTGCACACTAAACACAACAATATCAAATCTTTATCCCACTAAATTGAACAAGGATTCATATAATAATTGTTTGACAAATTTTATATTGATTATCGACTATTTAATAAACTCTTCTTTTTTTTCATCAAGGGTATGTGATCTAATAATGATAGTCTTTATATTAGAAGTTTATTTGGGATCTTTCACAGAAAAATGGTCCATCTAAGCTAAGTTTCTTTCCAAGGAACCAAGGCTTCCTATATTAATTTGTAAGATGTATGAACAAAATTGAAGAGCATTCATTTCAAAGAGTCAAAATTTGAAATCAAGCTTATTCAAAATCATCAAGTAAAGATCATGAAATTGGTGAAAACGGCTGAGATGAAGATGTGAGTCAGTAGAAGAGTATTTAGATTTCACCAAACAAGTAGAGTTCTAAGCTTGAAAATATTAGGGTAAACCTTAGTTGAAGGCAAATTATGAATCCATTTATCTTTTCAAAAATCATCTTTTTCACCATTATGAATCTTCCAAAAGATCAAAAAGCACCATAGGAGAAATATTTTTCTAATTGAGAATTATGAGCAATTTTGCCCACATTGGCTATCAATCTTTTGCTCATTTTAATTATAAAAAATAGTTTCTCACACACAAATTTCTTGAATGCGATGAAAAAATAGTGGTCAAGTAGAACTATGATTATGTTTTGAAAAGCAGAGCAATTGAAAAGTTGTCCCAAAAAAAATTTTAGTTAAAAAATAATATAAATGATCTTTTTTTATTAGAGTTAAATGAGAATTTGACTCTTAATATGGAACAATTATTACGTCCTCTGACCGGACGTAGAGTTATGTTCGACCGCCAATAACATGTCGCCACGTGCTTTTACTCTTTACCATGCGGCCCGATGACTTGACTCGGACCGAAACCCGAGAATGCTATGTTTGCGTATTGTGAGTTATTACTCAGTATTTGCTCGGTATTACTCGGTATTGCTTGGCAATAACAAGAAATACCGCTTTGTGAAGACCAATATCGAGAAATACCGCTCTCGGTATTGCTCGGTATTTGCTCGGTATTGCTTATTGCCGAACAAAATTGACCAATACCTAGCAATACCGAGCCATCCTAGGTCCGTTCCAGGTCGGGTTGTCGAGGCGCGCTCTAAATAGTGAGAACGCGTTGCGCAATTCTACTAGCGGCCGAACGTAGAGCTACGTCCTGTAACTGGACCAAATAAAAGCTCCTTAATATGACACAACGAAGAGAAAAGTTTCATATAGTCGACCCCATATAGTAAAATAAAGGGTTTCGTGTTCTTGATGTTCTTGGTGTATTTTTTTTTAAATAGTTATTTCTTATTATTAATAGAAGCACCTCAATCAAAATTTGCTTAGTACATTTTTATCCTGCAATTTTATTTAAAATTTTATTTCTAAAAATCATATAAAGTATTCCTAAATATAGGCAAATCATTAAGATTAAAAGGCATTGAAAAAATTAATAAAAAAATTTGATGATTGTATAGAGTTCTTAGAATATCGTATATTCAGAATTAGAGTATCACTGAAGTCATCGACCGCTAACCGTTAAGAAGATTATACAAAATTGAGGTTCTTTAGTTCATTCTAAAGACATTTTTATCATTCTCCTTTTGGGTGAATGCCAAAGCCCTACATGGGGGTCTAGGTTGGAAACCCATGTTTTACTCGGACGGGCTTCGTCCACTCACACCCACCCATGGTGACTTTCGGGATGTCATACCCGCCTATACCCACTCATTCTTCATGTTTTTTTAACGCAGTCTGTCATAGATTGATGGCCTTTAGGTCTGTTGTCCTTTACCATGATTGTAAATTTTTATGACGCATATTGGAATTTATCGTAGTCGTAGCATGGTTAAATGTTGCACATTACATAGTGAGGATTGCAGTAATATAAGATATACGGTGATTAGTAATGTAAATTGATTTATCCCTAATGTTGAATATCCACCCATCCCCACTCATAAGGAAATGGGCGTACCCATACCGTATGGGTGGGTACATGGGTGGGTGTGGGTATGGGTTCTGGTGAATGCACAATAGTTTGGCTGATTATTTATTTATTTATTTATTTTTGTATTTTCAATTCCAAAATCAACCCTATGATAAGGTAAATTACAATTTTGTCTGTTTGAGACTAGTTAAAAAGTATGCATGTATCTGTCTTTCCATGTTATATCCCTACGTATTTATGTATGCAAATAAAAAAATAAATTATTAATTGTTTTTTTTTTCCTATAAATAGAAAATAAAATTAATAAAAGAACAAACCTATTTTAAATGCTTATGCTAATAATAACTGCGTTTGTATTAATTAAAGTAATTTTTTGAAGTTATTGTAGAAAGTAAATTTTTAGTTAAAAATATATTTTAAAAATAGCAATAAAATAGTAAATAATCAAAGATTATAATTATGATTAAAAAATAAAAAATATATATACTAAATAAAACCTATTTCTCATGAATAACTTATGTTTCATATTTAATGGGTAATATTTATTGTTGGATAATTACAATGAAAAATTGTAATTATAACTTATAAAAAATAAAAATAGTTCTATGAGTAATATTTATTATTTGGATTCTACTGTTCGTGCAGATTTCAAGCATATATGGAATAAGAAAGTTGAACCCACCGTTGCTTAGTCTGTGTGGTGGAGAATCTGCTGGGCTAAGCTCAAGTGTCTGGTTCGAATCCCCTGGACAGCAGTTCGAATCCCCTGGACAGCAGTGTAAGCCTTAACCGTCGGCTCAGATAAATTGGTGTGAATTGCCCGCAAGGTCGACCGAGGTTTTAACTGACCTATGAACAATGTTTCCTCTTCTAAAAAAAAAAATGAAAGATTTATGCGAGTAATTGAACTAATTAAATTTCAATAAATGGCTCATCAACTGAATTTTATGAGTTAATAAATCAAACTTGAGCTAATCTTTAAAAAACATTAATGTTGTAAAACAAATAAAAATTAATTAATTGTACATAAAATTATTAAAAATATTTAAACTAATATCTATTTTTATCTCTATTTTTATTTCAAATATTTCCTTATTATTTTTATATAATTTATAATTTTTCATCATGCTATTATAATAAATGAGAATTAATAAAATCAAGTTTAAGCTTTAATTATTTAATCAATCTCTAGCTTAAATTGAAGGGGATTTAAATTAGGCTCGACTCATTTACCCCTAATTTAATTTGAACTAAATTACGTTTAATAAAGAAAATAGGAAAAAGATAAAGGAATGAGCATTCAACTTTAAATAAACTCATCAGAAGAAAGAAAAAAAAAATCTAATAGGCTAAAACAATCAACAAACAAAATTGAAGTCAAGCTAATTAACAGAGACCTGTTCTTACAATAACAGGAAAGTTTCCAATCAGAAAAAGGTTGGGAAATCAAAATTGAACTTAATGCGATATGGAAGACGAAGAACTTAATATTGTTTAACAGTCATGCTGATAGTTTGAATGATGCAGAATAACCAAAAGGGTCTCAGGAAGCTGCACCAGGATCATTGATGACGCCTAAGAAATCATCTTTGATAGTGCCAATGGAGAACTGCAAAATTAAAAATTGCAGAGTAAGATACACACATAATGAAAAATTACTCGTAAAATTTGGACATTAAATTTAAAATGACAAATAAAGGCAACTATAGAGCAAGAGAAAAGCTAAATACTGCTAGTAATACAGACCGCAATGTGGTAAAATAAAATCTTGAAAAGCCCACATAAATTTGGGTGTTCCTATTTTTGTAATTGAATACAACATTGAGAATACTATCTCGTAAGATAGAAACGATGTTTTACAATAGATTCAGATACAAAAATAAGATTTTAAAAATCTTTTACTTTCATAATCAAATATAGATAGAAGAATAACATATTATCTCGAAAGATAGAAATATCATTCTAAAATAGTATTTGAAAGACAAAAGTGATGTTTGAAAGCTTTTCAATTTAATTATTAAATACAACGATGATCATATCACCCTAAAAGGTGAAAATGATATTCTACAAAGGTATTCAAATACAAAAATTGATTTTGAAAAATTGTCTACGTTACTGAAGATTTTTCCCTTATCTTATAAGAAAAAGATAAGGTTTATTTTAATATGGAGTTACTAGTCTCACATAAGGCAAACACTTATGATTAATTATATCTCAAGAGAAATAGATTCTCTCAAAAATACTCTCGATTAAAATAGTGACAAATATTTTCTTATATTTCAAAGATTGAGGCAAGGATGAGAGATTTTTAAAATTATCAAGGAGAAAAGTTCAATGTTGAATAGTTTTTTTTTTTTAACCAAATGATGAAAAATAGAGAACACTATAATATTCTGAGACCACCAAGAATCACTCCAGTCTATCTTATGTTGAGATTTAATATTATAGAGAGAATTTTTATGTTTGAATTGACATTTTATTAGAAATTTAGGGATATTCTCGAAGGGCGAGGACTTATTTGAAATCTGACTCAGCTAAAATTTTAAAACCTTACTTTAATCTTTCAAATTCTATTTTAGAATGACATTTCTGTCTTTCGAGACAAAATATTATTCTTCTGTCTATATTTGATTACGAAAGTGAAAGATTTTTAAAACCCTATTTTTGTATATGAATCCATTATATAATATTATTTCTATCTTACGAGATAGTACACTATTCTCAATGTTGTATTCAATTAAAAAAATAGGAACACCCCAATTAAAATTTAGAAAAATTAATTAGAATAGAACGAAGTGAATAAATTTATTCATTAACAAATAGTAGCTTTTCCAAATAAAAAAAAACAATTGCAAAAACTTCAAAAAAGGAAGAGGGACTTACAATTTCCGTGGCATCAACTCGAGTACCAATGATCTTTAACCGCACCTCACTATCTTTTTGGATTTTGACCTATGAATATTAAAGAGAGAAAATATCAGATTTGCATGTACCAAGTGGCTCATTAACACATCTGAACTAAACTCTGAATAAATATAGATCCACATGATGTTCCATGCTAGTGGTAGGATTCTAGAGAGAGATTCATTTTTAAAGGAATAAATAGAGAACAAGAGAAAATATAGCAGCAAGTAATGTATAAGACAAAGCAAGAAGGAAAAGGATGATATGACTGACAAAAACAATAGCTGAAATATGAACTATGTGATAGCAAGTGCAAAAATAATTAAATTAGGAGAACAATGAAGAAGAGCAACAAGCCAAAAAATCAGGCAAATTACAGAAAAAAGATGTAGAACCAGCAAAAAAAGCTTGCTAGCATCGCAAACAAACATGTCTTTCAAAGTGAATAGCCATATTAAAACCAAATTGACATGGTTGTGGTTAGGAATCACCAAAAATATATTTTAAACTATTATGCAAAGCCATTTACACCACATATCCCTTGCTAAGTACAAGGCCACCTTTGTTAATCACTCAAGCTTGTTTCCTACAGTATGCCTCTCTTTTCACAACCTCATATTCAAGATATATCACCTCTCTCATGTCCGCCTCGTCAGTAATAATCATCGTTAAGTTCTCCATCATGCTATAATACCACTAAGGCAAACCAAGTATAGCAAAGTCCAATTCACCATGTTTTTCCTCCTCGTTGCACCTCTTCAATAAACTAACTGAGAAGGCCATCATGGTGATAGAGACTGTGCAGAGGAATCTCCAACACTATATTCATAAAGTATAGAATTCATTGCTAAAAGATCCCATTACAGGACAAGGGGGAGGATCACAGAGACTACTGAATGTTTTTTTAAAATAAACTTACATCCTCTAGTGTGTTTCTGCCATAAATCATCCTGAAAGTAAATAGTGTAAACTAAATAGAAAAAGCTTAAAGATAGCAAGAAATCAAATTACTACTAATATATTGTTAGAAAACATTGCAAGCCAATAACTGAAAAAAAAAAAGAGCAAATGAAATGTAGTTTGAATTCAATTTAGCAAGTTCATCAAAAGTAAATAAAAATTAAAGAAAGCATGAACAATGAAATAATCATCCTTTCCATTTGAAATAAGTTTTTTTTTTCTCAATGTAATGGGATGTATCACAAAGAAACTCTCTCCATACCACAGTTCTCAAAAAATTAGTACCAAAGCAAGTAAGTAAAAGTCAACTCAGCTTAATCTAAGGATCACCTCAAAAAATGGGGAAGTTTAGAAAGTTGTTATCTTATTAAGTCATTGTGTCCGCTCACTTGCCAAATACAGATAAAATATGAGCAAAGTCAACAAAGATCAGAGCTCACCGAGCCATCAGAGGTTGTGTAGTTAGACACATCTTCCGACTGAAACTCCATATCATCTGGGATGAGCTGAGAAGGGAACAATAGAAAAACCAACTAAGATTAATAAAGATGTTAATATTTCACTGATCAAAGACACAAGCCCAGCTACTGATCATGATTGGAAACTCAATGCAAAACCATGATCCTAATCAAACAGCAACACTCACGTGATTTGACACGAAGATCTGCACAGGACCAGCCTCAGCAAAGAAACCCATCTGCAGAACGCCAGAACATCAAAAATGCAAATTGTAATCATTTGAACATATGAGGAACAACCAAAATTCCCCACATTCTTTTGAAGGGGAAAAGGAATGCGACCTTATTAACCATAGTGACGACGGCTTCAAGGATCTCCCCCTTGAATGGGCGAAAAACGACGCACTGGTACTTTACAGGGAAAGTGACAAAGCCCGTGCCCTCACGTATCAACCCCTTTCCAATGTCCTCTACGCTTGTTATCGCCACGACGAACCCATGCCTTCCGCTGCTCCGAAGCGAGAGTTTGACATACGTTAGGGTTTAAAGCTTTCGGCTTAAAAGGAGGGGAAGTGAGTGGAATAAACCTGCAAGTACCCTCAACGTCCTTCATGAGTTTTGCAACGAGCTTGTCGCGAAGATGAGGGCCGAAGTGGCGAGGGTGGAGCTGCATATTCCTCTCCAACGTAATGTGAAAGAACATAGCTACGCAAACTCCTTTCAAAAACTATGTGATGGTTATCCGCTCTCTACGGGCTTCTTGCCTCTAAAAAAAAAACATGAACCGTAAGTGGCAGTTTGGTTTCAGGATTTAAGCAGGACGTACGCCGGATTCAAGCTAAATACTGCTAATCGGTAGAAAATCTAGTCTTAGATCCTCCAGTTTTTAAATCTTGTTTTTACTCCGTTTTACCTGAAATCTCAGATTTACTCAATCCTGTCACTGAGCGACTATAACCTAAATCCGCAAGTTTGACGAGCCACTCTTCTTCTTCAGACGCCGCTGGTGCCGTGATGCCTTCTCCGGCGAAGCTCCAGGCGTGACCCCGTCGCTCCTTGGTCGTCGAGGGTTTCGGGAATCTGCAATTAGAGCATTTGGAGAGAGACGAGGATTTCTGGCCTTAAATATATATTTCGCAAAATTTTTTATAATTCCATAAATTTGTAGCATCAATTGATATTAATTAAATAATATATATTAATCAGATAATTAAATTAATTTTAATGCATAGTATTAAACAAATTAATTATATTTGTAATTTAATTAAATATAAATTATTATAATTAATTGATTATATAATTTATTAATGATTGATATTAATTTATATTAACTATAATTTAATTAGCATGATATTTGGTACAAATTTTATGAATAATCACTATTAAAATTATTGCAAATTATATAAATATATTAATTAAAATTTAAATCAGTCTTAATAACTAATACTATTTAATTGAAAACATATCAGTTTAAGTAAATTAACATTATTTTTTATTTAATTTTTGTAAATAAGATGTATTATTTCATTAGTTTGATAAATAATTAATTAATGGTCAACTTAAATGCTTACTTATATTAATTATAATTTAATTATATTAATTAAAGCTAATTAAAACTAATTAAATATAATAAACAACACAATCACATGAAGGATATACATTTGAATTTCTCATCTTCACCATCAACATATTCTATTATTATAAATTTGCAAAGAAAGAGGGTTCTTAATGAAACATGCCGCATTTATGATGTTTTTCTTACTGCTTCTTAAAACATCTTTTTAATATAAAAATTTTAAAAGATGTTTTAAGAACCCGCAAGAATGCCGCCCCAAACAAAACCTTTGGATAAATATAGTGAATGACACTTTAGTTCCAAATGAATTATCTCTATCACTAAATTGATTATCATTATGTATTTTGGGCATAATCGAGTTTGGTTTTGAGTTTATTAGCTTATCAAAATGGCTTGGGCTAATTATTCAAGTTTGGGTTTGGACAACATTTGGCTTAGGGGTGTCAATTTCGGGTCACGAGTCGGGTTCAGGTCGAACCCGAAACTGATCCGAAACCGACCCGTGACCCGATACTATTCGGGTCAACTAGAAACCCGACCCATTTTTGAAAACGGGTCAATTTTCCTGACCCGAACCCGAACCCGACCCGCTTCGGGTTCGGGTCAACTCGACACGACCCGAATGACCTGTTTCCAACAAAAAATTGCTAGTTTTCAGGTAAAAAAAGAGTCTATCTCCTCTTTTTCGGGTCAAAAACGGGTCAATATCGGGTTGCCAGGTCAGAATCGTGTTTTCAAGTCAAAATCGGGACAATTTCGGGTCAAAGGGTTAACCCGAACCCGACCCGATTTTTGAAACGGGTCGAAATGTTGAACCCGAACCCGACCCGTTTCGAGTTCGAGTTGACCCTCACCCGAAATTTTCGTGTCGGTCGTGTCAAATATTGACACCCCTAATTTGGCTCTAGCTTTATACATAAAGGAAGTCCACACCTATATTTTCTCGTAACGAATAGACCTCTCGACAATAGTTTCTTAAGGAATCTTGAACTATTAATTTGAGATGTCATATGATTTTGAGCAAAAAATTATGCAAATTCAAATCACTTTTGAGTTAGAGTTTAATTAACTAAAATCAAATCATTCTCACATTTAAATTGAGCCATGTAGGAGAGGAGGAGAGCTTAGGTGCTTATATTTATATCCAAAATTAGATTAGCCAAATGAACATTAATGAACATGTTTAAGAAAATAATCATAAGATTATTTGAGGTCATAATACATAAAGCTATAACATTCTTTATTAATACTAATTTTATTAGTAAACTATTATATGAATGAAACATATATTATTTTAAATTTTTACTGCAAAAATACAACATAAAATAATATGCAAAATAAATAAGTGGAAATCAACATAATAACTAATTCTTAAGAGTTACTTGTGCAAACATACAAATAAATTCACTAACGTAAATAACAATAAGAATGATATTTATATTTGTTTAATTAGATGTTGAGCTTAAGCTATTCAACTAGCTATAAATGACTAAAAACAAACTGTTAGTATCGGTCTAGTTTTACATTAAGTCGTTCTATAAGATACCACAACAATGTAAATGCTCATATATAGGCATTGCTGTTGTATAATTTGGAAAAAATTGAAGAAAACTTTAGGTTATTTTTCCTCTTTAAATATGTGTGATCTCTCCCTCTCCTCCCTCTCTCTCTCTCTCCCTCTGTCTTGCAAGAAGCTCAAGAAGAGCTCAAGAATCCTCCTAAGTTCTAACAAAAGCCTTAGCAGTTGTTTGGTTGAAAGTATTATATGGCACAGAAGCTTGCGTTGCTCTTGATTTTTGAAGTATTTTGTATGCTGTAAAATGATAGCAAAGTAAAATTTTGAAGTATTTGAAATTCTTCTACATACACTGTTTGATACAATGAAGAAGTGATCACGGCGAGGTCGCTCAATTAGATCGAATGAATTGATCTATGATAATAACAGATGTAGCATGCTTGACTTTTACATTTTATTCTCTTCAAAAGCTTGGAAAATAAACAATATTTTCAAACACATAACTATTAAATAATCAGCTATAAATTAAAAAATGAATAAATAAGACCTGTCAAACTATTAATAATCCCAATGAAATTAAAATCAACCTAAATAAGTGCAAGACTTCAAGAACCAGAACAGATCCACTGTACTCTCCTCTGCTTCAGAAACAACAGAAGCTCTGTTGCATTCTTCTACACTCTTTGGATTCAATTCAAGCTTCTTTTTCTCCCTTCTTTGATCCAGCTCCCGAAGCGCGCCTTTCTCCTGCTTCTCATCCAATTTATAAAACATCAAATGTGATGGAAGTAACAAATAAGCTATAATTATTAGAAGTTAATCCAAACAGGCTTTGAACTTACTGGACTTTTGGATTTAGGAATTTTGCTGAGAGGAGAGGAAGAAGAGACAGAATTTGCAAAGGCTTTTGAACTCTTGAGCTGATGATGATGATGACTGGAAGGTGAAGGAAATCGTTGAGGAGTTGGAGGGCGAGCTCTTGCTTCTTTCAGAATATTGCTTTTCTTCTCCTCATTGCCCTCAAACTTTACTGCCAGTTTACATTTCTTCTTCAGGCTGGTAGTTTTTCTGCAATTCATTACACAGATAGCTAAATAGTTTATGCTGGAAAGGAAATTAGATTAAGATAAGAGATTTATACAGCTTTAGTCACATATAGGGGCTGTTTAGTAGAACCTAGGATTTGATTTAAGTAGGATTTCGTAAATCTTTTAAATCCGGATTTCGAAAATTCTGATGGGCCTCAATCTTGAAAACGATTTGGTTACGTTCATGATAAATCCTATTAAATCATGTGCGATTGTTTGGCTATAGAGCGGATTTAACGAGTGGACTCCTCTCGAGCCAATGGATTTCGTAAATCCGACAAAAAATAAGATCTTGAAAATCCGGGATTTAGCACGAAAAGGCAGAATTTTCCGTCTACGGCGGCTTGCATTTGCCGTGAGAATTGGTTTTGCATTTTAGGCCGTTTTGCTAGATTTCGCTCAAATCCATCTCAAATCTAGCCTAAATCTTGCTACCAAACAGCCCCATAATTTTAGACTTTAAAAAATATAAAAAATAGTAATTAAAAATTGTTCCAAATAAAATCTTAGAGATCTACAATCAAATTTCTATCATTAAATCTAAATATTTTTACTAATACGCCACTTATTAACTTGTATTATACACACCCAATCTTGACTTGGATTCCCAATCAAAAAATTTTGAATTCCAAGCTAGTACTATATGTGTATGAATTTGTAATTTAATTCGCTCAAAAAAAAAAAAAAAGTAATAATACAAATGGATTGCCTTTTTATTGAAAAGGATCAACATGCATAGAATGTTTTTATTTCGCACTTAAATTTTTTATTATTTACTAAAAGATGAAGGCAAGAACATTATATGTATTTAAAGTTGTTAAATTTATTTAAAAATATGTGTAATATAAATTTGATTGATTTTTGATATAATGTATTCAACACAAAATAAATTAAATGATCGCGAGATTATCAAAATATAATCAAATATCCTAATTCAAATTTTTTCTCCATAGCTTAAAATCCTTAAAATGTTTTACCGTTACTTACATGGTGGAAATCAGTGCCTTCTCTTCCTCCGCATTCTCTTTCGAAGCAGCTTTACCGTCTTCTTCTAATATCTTCCTCATCCTGTCCTTCTTCTCCTCTTCGGTAATGGCAGCTGAATCTTTTCCAGCAGCCAGTTTCTTCAGTTCATGGCAGAACTCAGAAATCTGGCTCAAGATATCCTTCCCGGAGAAAAGATTCCTCGCTGAGAAAGTGCTCTTAAGGCGAGGCCGAGGCGGCGATATTTTCCTTGGGGTTTCTCTCATCTCTTCCTCAGCAACACCCCCCTTCTTTTCTGCGCTAGATTTAATGGGTTCCTTCTTCGCCGTAGCCTTTATTTTCTTTGCTTTCATCATCAGCGGAGTAGTTTCCAGGTTCGGATTCTGGTTCTCGAGATCTTCACTGACTTTTCTAGAATTCAATTTGTGCTTACTCGGCGATGGGAAGAATGAAGCAATTCCACCTCTCATCTTCAAATTAGCATTCCTATGAACAGACCATACAAATGCATCAAGATTAAATCTTGATTGTTTCTTTCAAATTTAGATCTTACCTCTGATTGTTGCTCTGGTCGCCAGCTTGAATGGCGTCTAAATTGGATCTCAACAGCTTCACCTGAAATCCGAATAAGGCAATGGAGAGTAAGTGAGGAGTTCCGAGTTTAGAACAGGGAATCAGAGAGGAAGAAACAGAGTTGGACCTTGGGGCTAGGGTTCCAACGGTCAAAATCCTCGTATGTGATGGGATGGCGGCAATCAGGGCGGCAAAACCAGGCGACATCATCAACGGCGGCATCGGGGGCGGAGAAATCGATCCATTTGGGAGCGTTGATGCGCTCGTAAACCTCGTCGAGTTCGTAATGGGAGACGATGTTCTTCCAATCAATTTCGGCTTGTTCCATTGGCGTTCTTTGGAGAGATTGGGATGAAAAGTGAGAGAAGCTGAGGCTAGAGAAGGAAAGAAATGGAGATTAGATAGATAAGACGCGTTACGATGGCTTCTGGGAAGTACGAAGTGGCTTCAAGAGGGTTTGTGAACGTTGGAAGTATTTTTCGACCGTTGCAGATTACTGATTACGTGGCGGAGCCCATTTGTTAGATGCTCTTTAAAATGGGGCTTTGCGGGCTAGAAAATATTAAAAAGGCATTCCAGAGTTGGGGCTAGGGTTTCCTCTTAGCGCCGCCCTCTGCTTCTGATCTCTCTTCTGCCTCCTCCTCCTCCGGCTTGGCCGGAGGTTTTTCTTTTTCTTCTTCTTCGTCACTACCTCGCACTCTGTATGGCGGATTTCGCTTCTCAGTTTCCTCCACTTGGCTCATCGTCTGGAGGAGTGGCTCAAGTTCCACCTAGGAATTGGAGTCAAGTGTTTGCTCCGGATGCTTCCGCTCCTAAAGCGTTCAGTTTTACTCATCACCCGTCGGAACCAGAGATCATTCCTTTCTCAGGAGATAAGTTGAGTAAAGGGGGTGAAGATTGGAAGTTATGTCTTATTGGTTACTCAATAGGACGAAGGCCTTATTATGAGGCTTTACTGGGAGCTATTAATAAAACCTGGAGCTTAAAGGGTTCGCTGCAGCTTCTCTCCCTCAATGAGGGGTTTTTTCTTCTCAGATTCTCCTGCCAAGAAGACCTAGATATGGCGTGGTCGCGTGGTGTTTGGTTTCTTCTTGGCAAACCTTTTGTCCTACAAAAGTGGCATCCAAAGTTTAAGCCGGTAAAAGAAGAGTTTTCCTCAGTTCCTATTTGGGTGAAAATCTACGATCTTCCGCTTGCATGCTGGAATTCCGAGGGTATTTCTCGAATTGCCAGCAAAATTGGTATTCCTGTGGCTGCGGATAAGCTGACGGAGCAGAAAACGCGGCTCACTTTTGCTCGGGTATGTGTTCTTGTTGATAATCTAGCTACTTACCCTGATGAAATCCGTGTTTCCCTAGACGGTGATGTGGTCAATTTGAAAGTTCAGTATGAATGGCGTCCAAATCCCTGCGAACACTGTAAGTCTTTAATGCATGCTTCTTTCATTTGTCCGAAAATAGCAAAAATCCCTACTGAGACAAAGGACAGAGTTAATAATGGGGGGAGAGGCAGGAGTTTCAGCAGGAAACCCCACCATAAACACTCTTCCAGTAATCTGAATCATTCCAGACCTCCGTCCTCTATCACTCATTCAGACCCGCAAATCCCTGGACAATTAAATCTCTCCAATCCCCAGAAATCAAATTCAGTGCAAATAAACACAAAAGCCCCTTCTTCTTCACAGCCCTCTATCCTTAAAAATGCAATAGGACATGAATTGCATTATCAACCTCACTCTCCCACTTCCCTAAAAAATCCACCTCTGTCTGATGCTGGGGATATTCCAGTTTTGGATATCCCGTTGACTGATGTGGCTGTGCTATCGGGCATTCCTAATCTCAACTCCCCACATGAGACTATCTCCTCATCCTCCACTTCCAATAACATCCCTACCTCCAAAGATATAATTTCTCCCAACAAATTTGATATCCTGAACTCTGAAGAAGAATATTCCTCTCAAAAAGTTGAGTGTCAGGATGTTATGTTGGGATCTAAAGATTGCGGGCAAGCTAAGATTGTGGACAAAGGAAAGCAACTTCAAGCTAGTGTGGCGCCGAAAAAATCTGCTCGGGGTAAGCAGAGCAAAAAACCCCAAGGCCCTCCACATTCATAATGTCCTTCCCTCCCATGGCAGCGTGGAACATAAGGGGATTCAATCATCATGATAAAGTCACGAGCTGCAAGCGACTCATCAAATCATTCAATTTACAATTGGTCTGCATTCTGGAAAATAGAATTAATTCTAATTCTCTTCTAGAACCATTCTTTGCCTCTTCTCACTCTCTGTTCTTGTATGAAGAAAGCTGTAATAATTTTGCCCTTTCTCCTTCTGGTAGGATTTGGGTCAAGTGGGATGCCTCTAAAATTAATTTCAAGTCAACCTATATATCTGACCAGATTATTTCGGGTATTGTTTGGATTGGTTCTGAGCCTCTGTTGCATCTCTCTGCCATTTATGCTTCTAACCTTGCTGCAGAACGTAAGGTTCTGTGGGAGTCTCTAGCTCAGATATCTTCGACTATTGATCTCCCCTGGGCTCTAATGGGAGATTTCAACTGCTGTCGTTATGCACACGAAAAGTTTGGTGGTAATGCTATTAACCATAATGCTTTGTTGGATTTCAACAACATGATTTTCCAAAACAGTCTGGTGGACTTAAATTCCGTAGGTCTTCAGTATACCTGGTATAATCAACGTACTACCAATCCTATACATATCAAACTTGACCGTGTTCTTGTCAATGACTGCTGGTTGAACTCCTTCATGAATTCTTATTATTCCATCCAAAGTCCATCTTGCTCGGATCACTGCCCGATAATTCTCAACCCTGGTATGAATGCTCAAAGAAATCATCGTTTTCTATTCAAAAATTATTGGATTAACTTTGATCAATACTGGTTTATTATCTTGGATATCTTTTCTAAACAATGTGTGGGTAATCCTATTTCCCATCTGATGGAGGCTTTAAAAATGCTTAAGAAGGAGATTAAAAGTAAGGATTGGTCTTCCTCCTCCTCTGTTACGAAGCACTTGGATGGTCTGCATGTTAAGCAGATGGAACTGATGGTTAAGCTGCAGGAGGAACCTTATAATGATGATGTCAAACATAAGTATAATAATTGCACTGTGGAGCTCTCTAAATTTAACTCTTTGCTTTCCTCTTGGGCTATTCAGAGAGCTAAAGTTAACTGGATTAGACAAGGGGAGGATGACTTGAAATTTCTGTATGCTAAAATTAGATCTAGAAGGAATGCATCCAATTCTGTGGTTAATCTATTAGCTAATTCTTGCCTTTCTTCTAGATCTGATGTGGTTAACTCGATTATCCAGTTTTTTCAAAGGTTATACAATCCTCCAGCTCCTTCTAATAGGAACTTTTCTCTTTTTCCTGTTGGGTCCACTCTGCCCTTGGCTGATGCTTTAAGTCTCACTTCTTTGGTGTCAGATGAAGAAGTGAAATTTGCTGTTTTCTCGGGTAAATCAAATTCGGCCCCTGGGCCTGATGGCTATAACTTTCACTTTTACAAGACTTCTTGGCACGTTATTGCTCCTCTAGTTTTTAGGGCTGTTAATTCCTTTTTTCAGAAATGCTACATGCCCAATGGGGTTAAAGCCACTGCTTTGGCTATTGTTCCTAAGAATAAGTATGCTTCTGATATTTCTGACTATAGGCCTATTGCTCTATGCAATGTTTTTTATAAAATTATTGCAAAGGTTCTTGCCATTAGAATGAAGCCTGTGATGAACAAGATTGTAAAGGATAATCAAGCTGGTTTTGTTAAATCTAGAGTTTCTACGGACAACATTTTATTAGCCAATGATATTTTATTTTATGCTGGTAAGAAGAGGGGAGGTAAAGTCTTTTGTGCTAAGCTTGATATCAAAAAGGCTTTTGACTCTGTTAGCCGGGAATTTTTGTTGGAAAGAATGCTACATAAAGGTTTCCCTAGCCTTTTTGTTAATTGGATTAAAGTCTGTATCTCAGACGTCAATTTTTCCATTCTGCTAAATGGAACTTTAGAGGGTTATTTCTCCTCCTCTGCTGGTCTGAGACAGGGTTGTCCCCTTAGTCCTTATCTTTTTTGTATTGTGATGGATACCTTCTCCAATTTGCTGGAGGAAAGGGGTTTCAGAGGTATTTCTCATAATGATTATTCTATATCTCACTTACTGTATGCTGATGATGTCTTAATCTTTGGTGAGGCTTCTACTGAGAACTGCAATATTCTGGCTTCTATTCTTTCGGACTTTGCAAATTCTACTGGTCTAAACATTAACTATGATAAGTGCTCTATCATGTTTCCTAGGAATATGAGGAATGTGCAGGAGGTGTGCCAAGCTCTCTCTATTCACAATATAGTCAATAACATTACTTATCTTGGAATCCCGCTTTCTTTCTATAGACTGAAAATTGCTGATTATTTGCCTCTTATGGATTCTGTTAGCAAAAAAATGAATGGTTGGAAGGCTTGCTTGCTGTCTTTTGCGGGTAGAATGCAATACATTAAATTCACTATCCAAAACACCATTGCTTATTGGATTAGGGGTTCTATTATGCCTAAATCTGTATACAAGTTTATTAAGAGATCTAGTTCCAAATTCTTGTTTTTTGGGGATAATATGACTGTCAAAAAACTGCATATGGTTGCTTGGGACAAGATCTGTCTTCCCAAAAACAAAGGTGGTTTAGGCATTCCCTCTATCTCTGCTCTTCAATATGCTTACAACTGTTCGGTTATATACAGGATGTATAATGTTTCCTCCCCATTATCTAAGTGGCTGCTTTGCGTTTATAAATCTCCATGGAAGGCTCCTCCTGATGCAGCTTCTAAATTATGGAAATCTATATGCAAAACAGCTCTTGCTGTTAAGCATTGCTTTACTTTTAGCATCACTCGATCAGCCCCTATTTCCCTCAAATATGACCATTGGTGTCATAATCACACTATCAATGATTCTATGGGTGGCACTTTTCAGGGCTATTGTCCTGATATTACTCTTGACACCTTAATTTGTGGGAATCAGTGGGTTTTTCCGGATACATTCCCTGCGTCTCTGAGAAGTATTATTGAGGGTGTAAATATTTCTGTTACTGATGGAAATTGTTTGCTGTGGAAGAACAACAATTCATACAAGTTTAAAAGCTTTATTGATGAATTTTACTCTGATTATCAAACCTGCTATTGGTTTAAAGCGATTTGGGCAAAAAATTGTATTTCTAAGCATTCTGTTTTTGCTTGGATGGCGTTAGTTGGTGGTCTGAAAACTGCAGATGCTCTTATCAGAAGGAATATCAATGTTCCAGCTAGATGCAGTTTGTGTCATGTTTTTAATGAATCAATTAACCATCTGTTTTTTGAGTGTGATTATGTTTTTGCTGTGCTCACTGCTGTCATTCCTGGCTTAAAAATCTTTCTATATAGACCCTCAATAATGCAGGCTTTTGAATGGATTAAAGGCAAGTACAGTGGAAACAAAAGGGTTAAACGCTTCTTTTATATGATTATATGCTGTATTATCTATCATTCTTGGATAGAAAGGAATGGTAGAAGATTTGGTAATGCGTTTAACTGTCAAGCTACTCTTTCTTTTAATGTTAGAAGAAACATTTCGGACAGAATTATTGGCTGGAAGAATTCATGGTTTTTTCTGGATATGTTATGAGAAGCTGAGATGTTGGCCTGCTGGAAATGTAATGGGATACGAACTGATTTCTGTTCTTTTGCGGGGTGCCTATGCAGATAGCCGAATCTGGACTATGATGCTACTCCCGTATCTGCTTCCCTTGGATGGCCTGAGGGCAACCAGGGAATATTGGGTCCTCTCGAGCACTTTTTCTTTCAAGTCTGAGTCCAGATTCAAGATGGCTAGGGAGTCTTTGCTTTTGGTTTTCTGGGTGATGGATGGATTCTGGGACTTCAAGGCTATTGCCTGCTTCATCTGATGGGATAATTTTTTGGTGGGTTTTTTTTTATAATATCACTTGCTTTGAGAAAGCTTTTTTGGTTTATTTCTGCAGCAAAAGCTGATAGCGTGTAATAGGTTTTTTCTTGTTAAGCAGCTTTTTTAATGCTGATAAGGTTTTGGTGATTGCTACTGGTTTGTTGTGGTTGCAATCATTTTCTCTTTATGTACTCCTTTTGGTTTATATGATATGGGCTTAGGCCCCAATTTTTCCCAAAAAAAAAAAATGGGGCTTTGCATCCAGACCATAAAATTTTATTTACGTAATACTTAAAATTCTATATATTATATAAAAATTTTAATTAATATGACTTTATTAAGAATAATAATATATATCTATGTTATTTATTAGTAAAATAATATATAAATAAATATAAAATTCAAGCATTAAATATATAATGTAAAAAATTTCATGATTTATATAAATCCTCTAAGGGTAGAGAAATTATTTTGTGCGGATTGAGAACCTGCTTTTACAGTGAGTTTGACAATGAAAGTAAACAACAAAAAAAAAAGTGGAAACGGTGTATATCATATTGTTTTCATTACAGTAGAAATGAGTACAGAGCTATATTCATACAAGTGTATGAAGAAATGTATAGGTATTCAACCAATCTAATTGAGACACTTGTGTGAGCAAGATGATTTTATAGCAGTCTGTTGCTTGTGTTTGTTTTTGTCGTACTGTGGCCGTTTGTGGCCATTTGGGTTATGATTAGAGGCCCCCTCAAACTAGTGCATCCAGGGATGTAACTAGTTTGTTTGTGAGTAATTGAAACTGAGCTATTGAGAGTGGTTTCATTAGGAGATATGCTACCTGGTCTTTAGTAGAGATGTGATGGACTTGAATTGTCTGATCTTTGATGCAATCTTTGAAGAAATGATAGTCGACCTCTATGTGTTTGGTATGAGCATGACACACGGGTTGTTGGCTAAAGCAATAATTGACATGTTGTCGTAGAATATGGGGTAGAGGTGGATGGGGAATAGTTAAACTCTTGAAGAATATGACAGAGCCATACTATTTTCAGTCGTTGTTGAGGCTAGAGCTCGATACTCGGTTTCGGTGGAGGAACGTGCTACGACGTTTTGCTTCTTTACTATTAATGAAATGAGAGAAGAGCCGAAAATATTGCAGTATCTGGTGATAGATTTGTGGTCGGTGGAGTCATCTGCCCAGTCGTAGTCCGCATATGGCCCTAAGCTGAGGGAATCTCGAAATATAGGGAGACAATATGCAGAGTTCCTTGAAGATATTGCAAGAGGCGTTTGAGAGCATCTAAGTGGATTGTTAAAGGATTTTGCATATGCTGACATATTTTATTGACATCGAAAGAGATGTCTGATCAGATTAATGTAAGATATTGAAGAGAGCCAGCAAGTTACCATTAAAGTGTGGGATTGGAAAATGTAGTGGAGGGGGTAAGAAATGGCTTATAGTTGAGCATGCTAGCACTTGAAAGGATTGTTTATGTAAACCAGCTTTATTTGAGATGTGTACCGTATGAAGTGTGGACAACTTAAATGCCAAAAAATTGAGAAATTGAGCTGAGGTTGCGTATTGGGAATTTGGAGTTGAGGTTGTCTAATAGATCACGTATAACTTTCGTGATGTTACCTGTGAGAAGAATGTTATCCACGTAGATGAGGAGGTACATGGTGATTCCATTGCTGTTGTAGATGAGCAGGGAGGGATCAGATTAGCTGAACCGAAAGCCAAGTGTCTGAAGATGACCAGAGAGTGTGGAAAACCACTAACGTGGAGACTGTTTTAGCACGTATAATGTCTTTTTCAAATGACATACATTATTGGGGTGGAGTATGTTAGAGAAGCTGGTGGGTTGTTTCATGTACATGGTGTGTTTGAGCTGACCGTGGAGAAATACATTGGAGACGTTGAGCTAATGAATGGGCCAAGCATGATGGAGAGCAATTACAAGGAGAACTCGAATGGTAGGCATTTTAACCATTGGGCTAAAGGTTTCTGTGTAATCAAAGTATGTATTCTTGATTGAATCCCTAAGCAACTAGGCCGGCTTTGTACCTAGCAATAGTACCATTAGCCAAGTACTTTGTTTGAAACATCCATTTGTAACTGAGGACGTTTTGAGTGGGTAGTGGTTAGCATATGTGGTGTGGTCTTGGGGTAGATCATAGTGGAGGAGGTTGAAGATGGTTTTTGGGCTTTAGGTGGCTGGTTTTGGAACGGGTTTGCATTGGATACGTGGAGGATTGGGGAGGTGAGGATATAGTTGGAGGTAAGCTGGTGTGTTCATCGGTTGAAGGAGTATTAGGAGATGTGGATTATTGGATGGGGATAGGTTGGAGTGAGCATGTTTGTAATAAAGAGGGAGGAGAGATAGGCTAGTTGGTTTGGGTAGTTGATGTAGGGACTAAGATAAAGTGGCGGTATGAAGGCCTAATTGGAATCAAATGATATGTATGAGGAAGCTTGTTGATATGTGAAAATTGACTCGTTAAAGACAACGTGTCGGGAGGTATAAACTTGGTCGGTGGTGGGGTTTATGCATCAAAAGCCTTTTTGAAAGGAGGCATGGCTGATGAACATGCAAGGGGTGGACAAGGGAGATAGCTTGGTGGTGGAGTAAGGATTGAGCCAAGGATAACAGAGTCAGCCGAAGATTTTGAGATGATTATATTTGGGTGGTTTTTGATAGTGGAGTTAGTAGAGGCTGTTATGTTGGATAGAGGGAGTGGGTAGATGATTGATAAGGTAAACGGAGGTGTGAAGAGTGTCGACCCATAGGGACGGAGGAAGATGGACTTCGATAAGAAGATTGCGAACATTTTTTAAGATGTGGTGATGTTTTATTTCAGCCACACCGTTTTGGTAGGGAGAGTAGGGACATGTGTACTGGTGGACTATACCCCATTTTTTCAGAGAAATTGGAGTTTAATGTTTATGTATTCGTCACCGCCATTGGAACAGAAGGTTTTTATGTGGACATTGAATTAGCGGGTAACCATATTGTTAAATTCAATAAATTTAGATACAACATCAGATTTGGTAAAGAAAGGATAAACACAATAGAATTTAGAATAGTCGCCAATAAAAGATATTTAGTATCTATAACCTTGCATTGAAGTAGTAGGGGAAGGCCCCCATACATCAGAACAAACTAATACAAATAGTGAAGAACTAGAATTGACTGATTGAACAAAGGGAAAGCGGTGGCTTTTGGCCAACCGACAAGCATTACAATGGGGAATGGAAGAGGTAGTACATAAAGAAGATATGTGGTTTGTAAGGTGTTGTAATGCTGTAGAAGATGGATGTCCTAGACGCCGATGCCAAAAATTGGGGACGTCTTGAGCGTAGAGTATCGCGAGTGATTGCTTGGTGGTGGAGGGACATATGGTGTAAAGACCATTAAGGCAGAGACCATGAAGAAGAAGGAGACTCGTCTTCATGTCTTGAATTTGAAAATTGTGAAAGGAGAGTTTTACAAGGCAGTCATTATTAGTAATGAGACGTTGAATAGATAAAAGACTGAACAATAGATTTGGGATGTGATAGAGATGATGTTGGTTGAGGTTGCCTGTGGGTGTGGGAAGAATGCCTTTGTCAAAGTGCTGGATGGGTAATTATTGACCGTTGCCCAGAGTGTTATGAGTTGGACCAACATATGGTTTACTTGAACTGAGCTGGGAGGGGTCGAAGGTTAGGTGAGTTGTGTCGCCGCTATCGAGATATCAGTCGGGTCAGGTAGGAGTGTCAGAGGGGGAGAACATAGCCGATTTTTATGAGTCTTCTGAGTAGGAGGGGCCGTGGCGGTACAAGCAGCGTAGGAAAGAATGCCCGGGTTTGGATTAAATTTGATAGGTTATGGGGCTGGAGGACGTTCTGTCGGAACGAGTATGAGGTATATGAGGTGAGCAGTTTGAAAATGGAGGTCGACCATGATTGGAAGAGCGAAGACCATGGTCTCATCTGAAAGAAGCAGTAAGAGCCGTAGTCGGCTCAAAGAGATGTAGATTGTAGAGTTCTTTGGTTGCTTCTGAGCGAGATTTTGCTCCTCACTGTAGAGCAGAGTATACAAATCGTCGAGGCTGGGAGGTTGAAGGTTTGTGCAAATAACAATTTTGAAGGCTTGGTATTGGGCGGGAAGACCATTGAGGGTGTAAAGGATGATGTCTTTGGGGTTGAAGGGGGATCTGATTGCAGCTATGTCATCCACTTTTGATTTAATGGTAAGAAGGAATTGATACATAGTTTACTTCTTCATAGTGAGATGATGAACCTCGTTGCGAAGCTAGATTGTGTGGGAGTGAGTGGATGACTAAAGGTGATAAGCAATGGTGTCCCAAATGTCAGCATAGTGATCCAGGGATAAGACATATGGTAGAAGACTGGGGGATATGACTGAATACAAAGAAGCAACGAGAATTTGATCGAGAAGGATCCATCTATGGTAAGAGGTCGTTGTGGGTGAAGCGTTAGCATTTGAGAGGGCCAAGAGCAGCTTCCATATAGGAAACCTTCAAATTCATTTTCTCTAAACAGCTTAAGAACCTGCGAATGCCAGAGTGGTTAGTTTTCAGAGGTAAGTGTAAGAGAAATGATACTTTTGATATTACTCATGAGGCATTTGAGCTGGTGAGGGATGGTTGGGGATTCGAGGGAAGAGCTTGAGCTGTTGTGAGCATTGGGTGCCATTGCAAGTGAGGCGGATGATGTATCCATGGAGAAGACGTGAGCATGCCTTATGTGTAACTCACAGTCACGGGAAGACTGTGCTCTGATACCATGAGAACCTGCTTTTATAGTGAGTTTGGCAATGAAAGTAAACAACAAAGAGAAAAGTGGAAACATTGAATATCATATTGTTTTCATTACAGTTTAAATGAGTACAAAGTTGTATTTATACAAGTGTATGAAGAAATGTATAGGTATTCAACAATCTGATTGAAACACTTCTGTGATATGGATGATTTGATAACAACCTCTTGCTTGTGTTTGCTGTTGTCGTATTGTGGCCGTTTGAGGCCATGCGGGTTATGATAACACGGATTCCGAATTGTCCGGAGATGAATCATAATGCGCTATATCACCCGATACACAACAGTACCGAGCACCAGTACCCAACAAACTGGTGACGTGGTGCGTTGAGATTTGCCTCTGAGCGGTGTCCGGAATCCGCATAGAATAATTAAATCCTAAGGCTTAGGGAAAGAATGTTAGGAAAAACTTATGTAAGTATATTTTGATTATTATTATAATTTAGTTTAACATTTTAAAATTTATATTAAAATAAGTAAAATATATAAATAATTTATTTTATATTTCTCTCAAAGCTAATTTAATAACTTTAAAATCCATCAAATATATTTTATACCAGAAAATTCTGAAACAAACATTTTCAAGAAGATCATTGATCCATCGTCAAAAATCGCCTTGATCCAACACAAATCTTAAGGTATACGCAAGTTGGAAACTTCCGAAATTAATGCAAGACCATTTGGCTTTAAAATTATAATTTTAGACTGCTTTCAGGATAATTTACATTTATTTAGCTTTCTTTTACATACTAAAAAAATATCAGAATTTACTTATTTCTTTTATTTTTTGTCCCTAATACAACAAAATAAATAAGCACTTAATCATTTGAACATAATTCATCCTAAATGTAAACTTTTGGAGCTTCCATTTGTAAATTTGTTGAGGTAAAAAGAAAAAAAAAGTTTTTTAAACACTTTATTTGATAAATAGAAATATTATCTACATAATTATTTTTATCCCACTCCAAAATAGCGAATTGAAACATCGCACTGCCTAAATGCTTTGTTTGTAATAATGTTTTTATTGTTTTTTCAAAATAATTTTTTATGCAATTTTTTTTTTTGAAAACAGTAAAAAGAAATAATAATAAAAGTTATCCCAAATAAAATCCAGTTCTTTCGACTTTATAAACATGACAAATATGAGAATATTTTTGAATATTAGAATATTTTGGATGCCCGATTTGATATGTTAGAATATTTTTGACTGTTAGGGATCTTCTTATTATCCTTTGGTATTAGTTGGTAGATTATATATTGCTCGGTTTTGCGCTTCGTGCCGGTTTTGCGCTTCTTCCCTTTGATAGTTTGTTTGCTTTAGTAATTTTGGTTCATTGTTGAACTGAATATTAAGGTTTTATTTGGGATGATTTTCTTACTGCTTCTTAAAATAATTTTTTAGTAAAAAAATTAAATTTTGTTGTATTAAAAGTTATTTTAAGAAGTAATAAGAAAATCATCCCGAATGAAGCCTAATTTTGGCCCACATAGTGGGATAAAAGTTTGATGTTGTTATTGTTGTTGTTGTTGTTGGGTTGAATATATAATATCTATTTGTGTTGATGTTGCAATGGGATTTTTTGCTCTTTTGTATGTTTTGCAATTGATATACTTTGGTTGAATCTGCTACATTTTATGATCCATTTTTGTTATGTAACAAATTTGATTTTTATTTTAGAGCTGTTTGATAATTACATAATATATTTTTTGTAATCAAATATCTTATTACATTTAGCATTAGTGTTTATGTTCGAAGTTGCAATGTGAAGATGATATATATATGTTTTGCTGGATTGTTGTGTTGTAGATTATTTGAGAGAAAAGGTTTTTTTTTTGTGATACAAGTTTTTGACATATTTGACGGCTTATCTGTCGGTAAAGATGATACGACGAATTGTTATAAAGTTTTCAATGGAATAGTTTTGCCGGAAATACCGGCAGCTATTTCGTCGGTGAGGTCCGCTGATTATCTCGACAGAATTAACTGGCGGCTTTGTAGAAACAGGGATAGCGAAGAAAGCAAGAAGCATGTAGCAGAGATAAAGCTAGGAAAATGTATTGTCTATCTTCTCTTCTTTGTACATATGGCATGTCCTTATATAGAGAGAGAACAAGCCTAGAGTAAGTAAATTACAAACAAGCCAGAGAAAAATCTGGAGGTAAGTACAGGTGTAAACCGAAACATAACTATAATAGCTTTATGTATTCTAATAGGCTTGACCGTCGATAATTCCGGCGAATATAATCTGCAAGAAATGCTGGTGAAAAATCTGTCGAAAATAATGACTTAGAACTGTCATTTATGAGACTACTTTCTTTCGGAAACCCGCCATAAATAGTTCTTGTGGACATATGTCCGTTAAAAATGTATTTTTAACACACATTTTACCATCGATCCATTTTTTGTCGGAAATTTGCAAGAAAGTCAATGCTTCTGACAGATAATGTTCATTTTTGGCGAATTTTGGCTGTTAGAAATACTAGTTTTTCCAGCAGTATTGTCCTAGATAAAAACATATGTTTCATGCTATAATAAAACATTCTAAAATTGACTATCATTTTATTAAGAATTGTATTAAATTCAATAATGTTTTTGTTCATCATATTGTCACTCAAAAACAATTAGACAGCCAGTTCATATCTTCATTAAGTCTTTAACGATGAGTGCTCGAATTATGTTCTTTAAAATATTTAATTTTATTTTTAATCAATGCGCTATAATTCAAACACTTTCTTTTCTATATTGCTCTCATCAGCTTTTACTATAATAATAATAATAATAACAACAATAACAATAACAACAATAATTGCATCACAAAAATCTGTCATGATCGGGCATGAATCTTGAGGCATATCCCATTTGAAAACTTCTGAAATTAAATTTGTGACCATATGAACTTTGATTTTAACAAGTTATAGTCAAATTGAACATCTCAAGGAGACGAACCAACGACACCAAAACAAGTCCAATCCTAAGCCAACTGACTCCAAATCAAGGATGTTGAAGTGCATTTAGAAGGTTCAAAGCAATAATTGAATGACCAAATGACATCCAAATATGACATGCTTATAGTCGAATCGAGCGGTTTGACGAGACAAATTCAACGACCTCAAGATCTTTTAATTCTGATATCATCAAGCCACATAAATACTCGAAAAAAGTTATATAAAAGAGGGGATCAATATGAGTAATCTGATGGAGCACTCCACATTTACCCTAATCTTTTCCATATTTACGGGGCATATCATGCTCAAAATTTATAAATAAACATTCACTCTCTACATGAGGGAGACATTTGGCTGGAGATTGGAGAGATCTCTAAAGTTTTAAATACCTAGAGCTTTTCCCAAGCATCATCGTCGATGAACCTCCATCGACCATTGTCAGACCACTGCCCAGCCTCCGACGGGCCGTCGACGACCAACGAATCTTCTCCCGACCATAGTCTGACCACCGCCGGACTTCCACTCGACCATCGACCGTTGTCAGATTTCCACTCGACCGTTGCCAGACTTCCGCTCGACCATCGTTCGGTCGCCGACTACCGTCGGACTTCCATTAGGTCATTGACCACCATCGAACTTCCTCTCGACCATCGTCGGACAGCCGCCTAACTACTGATAGGTATCAGACTTCCGCTGCAATCACTGTTGAACTTCAACACGACCGCCGTCGAACTTTCGCTCGACAGTCATCAGACCACCACCTAGGTGTCAATCACCGCTTAACTTCCACCTGTTCGCGATCATTCTAAGCTCTCGTGTACCAATATGAAGTTCGACTAACTCTCCAAACTATTGTAATTTCACTATCTCCAAGTTATGGGACGACTCAAACTTAATAATTCACTTAAGTATAGTAGAATATTTTCACTTTGAAAGTCCTTGCATTTTTTCCCCTTTTTGGGTTTCCACGTAAAAATGTTCTTATGATTTTCGCTCTCTCTTCAACTATCTATTTGTGTGCTGAAAATCCATACATCATTAGAACGAAAAATTCACTTACTCTACCATAGCGAATACCTAGCCTACAATAATAATAATTACTATTAGAAAAAATACTATTTCATTTTTTTAAATATTTGAGTTGGGTCCATATGAGTTGTGGATATGGATATGTTTGAGGTGGGTCCAAATGAGTTGGGAATATGTATATGTTTTGATGATTTTTTAAAGGTATATTATACTCATAATTGATAATTCTCATAACATTTTTCTAATGTCCCATAATATTTAACTTCATTTTGAGATCCCAGCTGTGGATAAGGAAAGTATCTAAATAATATTTAGAGCAAGAGAATCAATTAATCAATATTTATAAGATAAAATTTCATCTCTAATCTTAATTAGTTTAGCTAAAGCTTTTGCATTAGTACCACGAGACAAGAAAATCTCGCTCATAAAGATTTAGGCTTCGTTTGGGACAGCTTTTTTATTGCTTTCTAAAACATAGTTTTAGTACAAATTTTTTTATTTTTGTACTAAAACTCCGTTTTAGAAAACAATAAAAAATCCGCCCAAACGAAGCCTTAATCATTCTTCTTGATGCTCCTACAAATTTGTTCACTTTTATCATTGAATCATCATCACTAATATAATATTAATATTAGATATATTGATTAC
This sequence comes from Dendrobium huoshanense, assembly GCA_016618105.1. Lineage (NCBI taxonomy): Eukaryota > Viridiplantae > Streptophyta > Magnoliopsida > Asparagales > Orchidaceae > Dendrobium > Dendrobium huoshanense. The sequence continues at coordinate 73,784,255 of CM028351.1, forward strand.
TATTATATGTTTTTTAAATTTTATATTATCAAAAAGTCATGGAAAAAAAATCACACATTCACATATTATATTCGTAATTTTATAAAAAATACCATTTTAAATATATCAATTTTTGAGATGTACAAACTAAATATGAATTAAAATACTCTTGAAAATTTTAATTTTAATTGATTATTTTTATTTTAAAATTTGAATATAAATAAAGCCATGATCTGTAGGGGACGGATCACTCATTCTTCTATTGGGGATAGGTGCACGGACGACAACTCTAAACGTCACACATCCTAGCTGACCTACCGTTTAGGTGGCACCAGCGAGATCAAGCTAAGGTCAGGAACTTCGTGTCGCGGCTGCTCCACTCCGCTGGGGTCTCTTAAACTGAACTTGGTTGCCTTCCCGCGTGCGAAGCGAATGGGTGTTGTGACGGTCCACTAGATAATCAAGATATTCACCATCCACTAGATAATCAAGATATTCACCATCCACTAGATAAGGTTTTTAAATAGGTGAGCTAGAAAAATAGTATGGAATAAAAAAATTTGACAGAATAAAAAGAAATGTGATTGTAAAGTAATTTCATTGATAAAATTTTAAAAAATTATTATCAATATTTTGATGTCAAATCTCGTATATAAAATTTTCTGAAAGTTAGCGAGTCAGGCGTGGGAAGAGATCGCGACTCGGGAAAAGTTAGAACACGAGAGAGAGAGAGAGAGAGGGAGGGAGGGAGGGAGGGACACGGCAGAGCTTCCGAAAGCAATCGGAGGAGTTTCATCGTTCAATATTTTTTTTTAAATTTTTTGGTTTGGAGAAGGGGATTGGGATCATTCGATGGGTTCGCTTACGCAGAGGGATGAGTTAGAGGTGTCGGCGATGGCCGACGACGGGTGGTCGTCGGAGGCGATCATATACGTTAACGGCATCCGTCGTGTTCTTCCGGATGGGTTGGCTCACCTCACTCTACTGCAGTATCTCAGAGGTAGGCGACGCAAAATGCCAAAATCCTTCCGTATTAGCCTTTTCTTTTGACGGTTCAACTGTTGGGTTTCTACTTCTTAGTTTCAGCTATTTTTTCATAAAGCTTTGATTTTTATTTGTTTTTGTTAAGCTTTTAAGGAATTTCTACTTTCATTTTGCTCCATCTCCTATCAGAGCGGGCGATATTTTTCTAGAAAGCTTGCTAAGCTGAACTCATGAGGAGATTCTGCTGCAGTGTTTGTTTGTGGGAATCCCTGTATTGCTTGTAATTCGTCAAAGTTTTTGTGGTGCAGCAGCAAAGAAGGTGATCTCCACAAGAACAAAACTCAATAGAACAGTACCCAATGGTTTGTATAATATTGAAAAGACTGGTTTTCACCTCTACATCAAGCGGTATATAGAAAAGGATAAACTAATTTTAGCAAAGCAAGACTAGTGCAGGGATGGTACTATGTAATGCAGAAAATAGCAAAAGAAAGCAGTAAAAGGAAGTGGAAATAAGAGTAGTGGCGTCCCTCCTGAACTGGGTGTTCCGCCGGTTCAATATAACAGGATGCCACCTGCATCATTTTGCTTTCAGCTGCTGATTCTGTTCATCATATTTTCACCGTTACAGAAGCATCCAAGCTTTTAAATCCATGGAACAACACACACACATACACACAAACACAAAATGTTAAGTTAAACAAACTAAAACTAATATCTCTCAACTGCATTTTTAGTAATCCCTAAAAAAATGATTTTAACTGTATAATTTCTGATTGCAACTGCTAATCAATTCCATTAGTAAGACTTTGCAACTTTACTGACCTTTTTTTTTGTGGTAAATAAAATATTCCATGGACTTGCTTGGGAATTATGGCTCTGCTGATTTTCTTTCATCGAATTTGGTTTGGTTTCACCTAATCCTCCCAACGCCACCCTTACATGTTAGATGTGTATTTGATGTTTATATTGAATCCTTAATCTGATTCTTACTCATAACTTTTTTGCATGATATGCAGAAATAAATCTAACGGGGACTAAGCTTGGATGTGGAGAAGGTGGTTGTGGAGCTTGTACTGTAATGGTTTCAGACTATGATCGATCTGCAAGGAAATCAGTGTGAGTTTCTAATTATTGGAAAAGAATGAGTGGGAACTCTAGTCGAAGAAAGAAACACTGTAAGACTTCTCTGTCTAAAGAATTGTAAGATGGTGATTTTAGATCTGTCAATAAATGAAATGCCCCTTGGAATGTGGGAGGATTTTTGGCTGAATTTTGCAAATGCAACCTTGTTTACAATGCATTGATTAGGAGTGGTAGAATTATATTTTGTAATATCCCTTAGTTTGAAGTACATTTATATGCTAGATTACCATAAATAATATATCTATGATGTTTTAGACTTAGATCACTGTTAATGCTCATTTTAGTTCCTTGATGCTTTTAGTGCGCTTGTTTGGGAACATAGCTTTGCCACTGCTGAGGGATGATGATAGGAAATACTTGAGTTTGCAAGTAACCCTAATGGGAAATACTTGAGTTCGCAAGGAAACCTAACAATAATCGGTAAAACAGCAAGAAAACAGAAGAAAATTTGGTGGAAAAACAATCAAACGATAGATAGTCTTATAGAAAGTAAAGTGAAACAAGAACGAAGTAAAGATACAATTGATCCTCAATTCGAGAGGAGGATCGTTCTCTCCCAATCTCTAGACAAGAAGCCTAGAGCCCAAAATACCAAAGAGACTCCAAGAGAAATCCAAAATTTTGCATGCCCTAACCCTAGCCTCTCCTCATCCTTAAGTACAAATCTTCCTAATAAAAAACTTCCTAACATAAACCAATTTCAAAAACTCTCCTTATGCACTAGCCGTTCTTTTCTCTCTCTCTCTCTCTCTCTCTCTCTCTCTCTCTCTCTCTCTCTCTCTCTCTCTCTCTCTCTCTCTCTCTCTCAGTTGCAGCCTCAAGGGGGCCCCACATGCTGGGCGAAATACATTAAGGAGGCGGCTTAGCCTGCCTCCTGTAGAACTGGACTGACCCCTTCTGGGCCAGTCTGGTTAGTTCTGTAACAGATGATTATGGGCAGTTTGGGACAACTTCATATGTATTAGGCCTTCTGGATATAAGTTAGTCCTATTTTCCTTTCTTTTATGATGTGTCCGAAAGTTTAGTTCACATTTTCTTTAATTTGTTGTGTTTGTTCATTTATATTTTTGGCTTGTAGTCTAGCCATACATCCCCACTTATGAAAGGAAACTTGATAGGTCAGTAGGTCGTTTCCTCTTAGTGGTTCATGTCACCCCTTTGAGATGATTTGAATTGTGGTTGAGAGTTGTTTAGCATATTTTTGAAGATTTTTCCTCAGTTCTTTTTTATTGTTGGTTAGTGGCTCCAGTCATGCATCCCCGCTTTTGAAATGTAGGTACGTGGATTTTGCTGTTCTATTCACTCATCCTATCGTTTTTAGTCTCCAAGTACTTTGCCAAGATTTAATATTTTTGTGGAAAGTTGTACTCTAGCTTTTATCTGGATAACTGGATAAATTTTGGATAGTAGTTGTGATAATCTGGCGGTTGTAATATCTTTCAGCCATGTAAAATATGCAGGCATTATGCAGTTAATGCATGCTTGGCTCCATTATATTCCGTTGAAGGAATGCATATTATTACTGTAGAGGGCCTTGGATCTTGTCAGAGTGGCTTGCACCCTGTCCAGGTACGATGTTTGGTTCTTGGGCAAATGTTCCCTCTTTTTTTAATGAAATAGTGAGATTATTAAGTGTTAAAGCGATATTTTTCCTGAATTTTTTTTTTATTTCATCAATTATTTGATTTCGTCATTGATTAGAAGAACACAAGAAAGATTGGTTCTTTTATTATGGGAAATCATGTACAAGCACTGGAAGATTTACACTGGTTTTGGATCCTACTTTTTATTTATAAAAGATTTGAGGTTGGTCTCTATCTTACTGGGTGGATTTGAATCAAAACTTCAATTTGCAGTGTATACATGCTTAGCTAATGCAGTAAATTGTAATTTTTTTTTGAATTCTGGTTCATTAAGAGATCATAGCAAGTACTCTTAATTAGGTCAGGACTTAGAATTGACCATAAACATTAGTTTGCAGACAGAGCTTTTGATACATTCAGAATATGTTCTGCAGCTGGGTTAGGATATTGTGTTCTGATATGGTATTTTATTTCTGTATAATGTGTGAAAAGAGGCCTCTTTAAGGGCTTTCTCTTAACAACCTAAGACTTTCCATTGAGACAAGCATATCTAGTAAAGTTGAGTGCATTAACAAAAAAATAAGAAAGAAAGAAAAAATGCCTTTTATGCTCGGTTAGGGGAAGAAGATAAATGTAACGTGTGGGGAAACTTTGTAACCAATTTGTTTTAAATCTCTGCATTGGATAGAAATTAGAAGATTTTTATGATATTTGACTTGTCTCTATCATTTGGTGCATATGACCGTCAAAATTTCTTTCATTTAATAATTAATGTCGATAGCTGCGATCTAATTTACTTTCCTCAACATAATGTATCTGGTTGATCATATCTAAACATTAGTTTGTGTTTTAATTATTTCCCTTTCCAAACAACATATGATATTTTACCATATCGGAAATCTATTATCTTTTAATATTTCATTTTATTACTGAAATATATGATCATAATTGAGGATATTATTGTAACACCCCACAAACAATAACTTAACAGTTTATAAAATTTTAATAAAAAATAATATTAACTTTAATTACACATTTTAGATTATATTTAAATAAAATTTTCATTTTCATACCTGAATATTTTAGTTCTTACAATTATCTTGATTAAATTCTTTCTAGTTTGTTCCTTATATTTTCCTATATTTAGGATGCACCCATCTTCTTGTTGAAATATCAGTGCACGTCAAAATAAACTTTGTAAGGTCTGTACTGATATTGGTATTCATAGTAGTTCATTTGATCACTCTATGTTTAATCGATACTTGTCCTTTTACATGATTATTATATGAGTATGTTGATGGCATTTTCTCATACGAAATGATATTATGAGATTGATGAAATAAAACATCTTTAGATGATATTTGTTACTAAAAATTTAGGACATCTAGAATATTTTATAGGCATTAAGTATGCTTGTCGAAAAAAAAAAAAAAAACGTTTCCCTCTCTTAAAGAAATATGCTACAACTTGCTTGAGGAAATTGAGCGTCTTGGATGAAGGCTTGTTGACTCTCCCATGAATAGTTTACTAACATTTGGTAATGTTGAAAGCTTCATTATAATCATAGTAATGAACTTTTAATTGGTAAGTTTCTATTTAACTATCACCCGACTGGTTTATCCATTGTTGTTGGTGTAGTTTATTAGCATATGCAAGCAAACCCAAAGAAGAAAGACTTGAATCTTGTGCAATTTTTTTTAAATATCTCAAGAAATATACGATAAAAAGTATAATAATTTAAATATTAAAGGTTATCCTGGTGCTGATTATGCTGGATTTATTGAAGATTGAAAGTTTTTTTTTAGGATACTGTGTTTTTTGGGAGGCAATCACACTTTTTCTAGAGAGGTAAAAAATAAACTGTTCTCTTTAGATTCAGTGCCGAAGTTGAATGCGGGGTTATGATCCATTCTCTAAGCGAGATGATGTGGATCAAAACCATTGTAAAGGAAATTCAGCTTCATTATAACACAACCCATGGTCATGAAGTGTAATAATAAGGCATAAATCAATATTACTGGCAATATTATCTTTCATAAAATTAAACGTAGTGAAATTGATTGTTCACCAAAGCTGATTCTATTTTTCCTTTTTTAATGGAAATTTAATTTCCTATTGAGTTTTGATTTTTTACAGAATTTAATTTTTTTTTTATAAATGTATTTGAATTTCATTCATCATAATGAGAATTGAAATGCATTTTTGACTAAAATTTTGACATTTAACCATCATAAAACTCAATTTAGCTTTATAAATTCTTTCCCTTCCCTTCCCTTTCCCTTTTCTTCTCTTCTCTTCCCTTGTACCTTCTTTTTTAGCTCTAGCTACTCTTAGCTTGCATTTGTCTTTGTTCTCCATTAATTTCACCACCCTCGACATCATGAATCTCACTGCATCTACCTTTCTTGTCTTCTCCACTGTCCTTACGCTTGTCACTTACCTCACCTTTTGATGTCCTTGCTTCATCTACCTTTTTCACTTGTGTGCACCGCCTTCTTTAACTCTACCATTGTCATTGATGTTTCATCTTTGTCAAGTTTGCTGCCATCGCCTGCTATTACATCATCTTCGTCCATCCATCCTTGCCCTTATCCTCCACCACTCATCTTCACCTCTTCTACACATTGTTATTTCCATTGCCTCTATCATTGTTTTTATTTTTAACCTCACTGCCCCCCTTCTCATTACTGTTGCCAAATTCTTTTGAATGGGTTGCTGATGATTTTTTTGTTTAATTTTGAAGATAAATTTCAATGCAAAATTCATTAAAAGCTCTTTAAAAAAAACGAAAAATAAATGTTTTTAGTAGAAATATCTTCAGCACAACTTAACTTTGGTAAAATTAGTATTAAAAATTATCAGCAAATCTGTTAGAAATTCTGCTAATATTGGGTGGGTCTCCTTTTTCAATTATTGTGCTTGCTTATTAATTACTTCTTTTCCTCTTTTCTCTCTATCTTCTCTTCTTTTGATTGTCATTGATTGAAAGTGCCATTGAATTTTGTTAGATCTTAATTTTTATGTTTTCTTTCCTTTGCTCAAATTTTCAATCGCTTGCTTGGCTTTTGAAAGCCTTAAATTTTATGGTCTTTAATTTCTATTTTATCGCTAAAATCAATTTACATGTAAATTGGAGTTCAATTGCTTTCAATTTTCATAAAAAGTGATTAATAATTGCTTACAATTAATATCTTGCTTTCTTTGAGATGTTGCATGCTTTTGCCTTGGGTGATAACATCTAAATTTGCATTGCATGTTAGTTGTGCATTAGAATTCCCTAAAATGTTCTAGTCACAAGAGGCTTGTTTCAAAATGATGTGTGCTTGAGGTTTTGTTTGGGACAGCTTTCTTATTGTTTATTGAAGTAGCTTTTTATTACAAAAAAAATTTAAATTTTGTATTAAAAAGTTAATTCAAGAAGCAATAAAAAAGCCCTCCCAAACGAAGCCTGAATCTTTCTTAAGACTGCTTTTAAATTACCTGTGCTATTGTTTGCTTCTTTTGTGAACTAGTTTAGTTTTAGTTTCGTTAATGGGTGCATGAGTTAATATCTATTTTTGGGGATTTAACACATCATAATGTATATAGCTGCATTTCTTTCAACTCTTGTATTGTTGTATCAACGGCTTATGCTGAAAATGACCGTTTACTATCAGTTTGTGTTGTTGCGTCAAGTCATTTGTTAGTTTGTTTCAATGTTTCAACTCCAAGTCAGTTTATTTTGTTTTTGGTGTGTTGTGAACAAATCAACCTGGTTCTGGCACCTAGATTTCTGTATTAAAAAGAGATGGATAAGAGGGTTAAGGAGTCTGTAATTGGAGCTTGAAGCTGCCAAAAAATATTTTCGTACCAAATGGCTGTCAGACTGAAGTTTTAGAGGGTGTACAAGAGAGAGAGCCTTGTGTTTCTTGACTGAAGTTTTTTTCTATCATGCTACAAAGCCATTAGTCACCATCTATAGAAACTTTGTTACATCCATGTTTTGAGATCCTGAAATAAACTACTCTGTTAGCAAATTGACCTCTAAGTCATAGTTCTCAGATAAAATTATTATTTGAACTAGTTCCTTCTTTTGGAGTTAAGAATGTGAATATGGCTTTTACTTCAACTGCAGGAGGCTTTGGCTCAAGCCCATGGTTCTCAGTGTGGATTTTGTACCCCTGGATTTGTGATGTCCATGTATGCATTACTGCGGTCAAACAAATTACCTCCTAGTGAAGAGCAGATTGAAGAATGCCTCTCTGGAAATTTATGTCGGTGTACTGGTTATAGACCGATAATAGATGCTTTTCGTGTTTTTGCTAAGACCGATAACTCTGTGTACACTAAATCATATCCAACAAATAGTGAATTCATTTGCCCATCATCTGGAAAACCATGTTCATGTGGAGAAGGAAAAGTTCATAATAGTGAAAGTTCAACTCACGTTTCCACTTGTGGAGAACACAGACCTGTCTCTTACAATGAAATTGATGGAAGTTTATACAAAGAGAAGGAACTTATTTTTCCACCAGAGCTGGTTTTGAGAAATAATCTTCCACTGAAATTGCATGGTTTTGGTGGAATTAGGTGGTATCGACCCCTAAAACTTAAACATCTATTGGATCTTAAGTCACTTTACCCAGCTGCAAAACTTGTTGTAGGTAATACAGAGGTAGGAATTGAAATTAATTTTAAAAATGCACAATATCCAGTTCTTATCTCTGTCTCACATGTACCTGAGCTCAATGTTTTGAGCATTAAAGAAAATGGTCTTGAGATAGGTTCTTCTGTAAGGCTGAGCAGGCTTCAAGAAGTTCTCAAAGACGTGATAGCAGAACGAGAAACTCATGAAACATCCTCTTGCAGGGCTATTAGTGACCAGCTAAAATGGTTTGCTGGAAAGCAGGTGAAAAATGTGGCTTCTGTTGGTGGAAATATATGCACTGCGAGTCCAATTTCAGATTTGAATCCACTTTGGATGGCTGCTAGAGCAGATTTTCATATTGTTGACTCAAAAGGGAACATCAGAACTGTTCATGCTAAAGATTTCTTTCTTGGTTACCGCAAAGTTGATCTTGCTCAAGGTGAAATTCTACACTCAATTTTCTTACCTTGGAGCAGGCATTTTGAGTTTGTTAAAGAATTTAAGCAATCACACCGGAGAGAAGATGATATTGCTCTTGTAAATGCTGGAATGCGTGTGTACCTTGAGGAAGTAGGGTCAAATTGGCAAGTTTCTGACGTTTCCATTATATATGGTGGAGTTGCTGCAGTTTCCCTCATTGCGGCAAAAACTGAAAGTTTTCTAATTGGAAAAACTTGGGATAAAAACTTATTACAGTCGGCTTTAAAAATATTGAAAGACAATGTTCCTCTTGGAGGAGATGCACCTGGTGGGATGGTTGAATTCCGCAAATCACTAATACTGAGTTTCTTTTTCAAATTCTTCTTGTGGGTTACTCAGCAGATGAATACAAATGGATTCCTTAAGGAATCCATGGATGGAACTCACCTATCAGCCATACAACCTTACTCCAGGCCTTGTTCTAGCGCGAGTCAGAGCTACGAAATAACATCAGTAGGAACTGCTGTCGGTTTGCCGGTGGTTCATCAATCTGCTAAACTACAGGTTTAATGATTAATTAGTCAATGCTTATAGTTCATACTGCGTATGAGTGTAGCCATGTTTTCTTCACTTTACAGTTTACTAAAGATAATTATCTCTAAGTTAATGTCTTCTAATTCTACATTTTTGGGGCAAACTTTACATTTCATTGTGGCACCCATGCATTTGCTTTCTTTTGATGAAATAGTATGTTTTTCTTTTGAAATTGTTAGAAATGTTGTACTTAAAATGTGAAAAGTGCGGTGTGCATGATGTGCTGATTATTTCTGATGTGATGCAAAGTGAGTTACACAATGATTGTTAAAGAAAATTAAAATTCAGCTTTACAAATTACTCAATCTTGCATCAAAGTTAAGTCAATTGTAAGTAAGTCACGGTGTTCAAAATGCTAGGCAAAGAAACGACAATAAGAGAGCCAAATCTTTTAAGCAATTGCAAAAGAAAACGTAAAACCAAAGCTAGTAAATAAGATTCCCAAGATTAATACCAAGTTGTTCACACTTTGGGACCGTTAGCACTCTCTTCCTACGGAGACTAAGTTGAGCGGCGGAAGATTGTCCAAGCGAGCAAGGAGGTTGCCACTAAGATGGAAGCGCCAACGAACGTCGCCATGGAAGAAGATCTCGGAGGTGGAGGAGGCACGGTAGATCGACCTTCGATACGCCAAGTATAGACGGAAAAGTGTTCGTCAATTGTTTCTATGAGCGTCGGCACGATGCGGGCTAGATAATCTTCGACGGTATCGTCGAAATCAAATCCGACGTCGAAGAATTGGGAACGGAGGATGTCGACCCTTCCGTTGTCGTCGTACTCAAAGCCGTAATTCCACTCTTGCTCATCCATGCATCCTTGGATTGGATCCGGATGGTCGCCGCAAGCAAAATCTTCCCAAGGAGGAGGGGTGAGCCGGCGGTTTGGCAAGAGGGAGGAGAGCCGGCGGTAGGGCAAAGGAGAGGGGCGGGTTGTATGAGGGGAAACTGAATTTTGATCTCAGTTTTAGTGAAATTAGGAGGGAATATTTGGGATTTGAAAATTTCAATTAATGCAATAATGACATTAATTGAAATTGTCAATTAGGGGAGAGAAAAAAGGGGGGGGCCGGCGGTAGAGGGGAAGAGGAGGAGAGGGAAAAACTGAAATTTGTTTCAGTTTTAGAAGGAAAAAGGAGGAGAAATAAATTCTAATTTGAATTTAAATTAGAATTAAGAGGGGGGGAATAATTGAGTAATCAAGGGGTTTCCAATAGGGGGGAGGCCGGCGGCAATGCTAGAGAGAGAGAGCCATGGGGAGAGAGAGGGGGAGGATTCTAAATAGGATTTGATGACTAGGATAGTTTTATAATAAGTCCAATGAAAAATTTATTTTTTTTTATTTGAACTTATTCAAAACTTTCCAAAAATAGAATTTCCGATTTTAGAAAATTTTGAAATTTGAAAATCAAATTTCATTGGGGCTTGGCTAGGGCCGGTGGGAAGAGGTGGTGGTGGGGGAAAACTGGCCCGGCGGCAAGGTGGGGAGCCGGCGGGATGTGAGTGGCCGGTGGTGGGGTTAGGAGAGAAAGCAAATTCCAAGGGGAGAAGGGGCTTACACGAATTTAACTCCTTCACCGATTGAATCTTGGCTTGTAGTGGATTGGCTAGAGAATACGACGATCGCATGAAACTCGGGTAGAACTCACTAAGAGATCTAAAATGAACTCACTAAGAGATCATGGTTGGAACTCACAAAGAGATCACAAGAGAAAACTTTTCATTCAAATATCCAATAATCCAATACAAGATACAACGGCCATATAAATAGGCCCAACAGAAAAATAATGCGCAAAGTCTAAAATGCCCCCTGGGGCTACACAAGCAACTATTACCCTCAGGGGTAAAAATGGAAACTACGAAAATACAATCATAAAATGCAAACTGAAAAAATACAAATGAGATCAAAAATAAAGGCTAGCAATCTCGGCCGTCGATCTCCGTGGTCGTCTCTGATAAGCGCGCCGAAATCTCCTATCGATGACCTCATCAATTTCACTATGAAACATATAATTTTTAATGGATTTTTTTGGTTGGAGGAGATTTATCTTCTAAAGAAAAAAGAACTGAAAGTGCTGTTGTTGCTTCTGCTTGTTCAAAAACAATTACTGCTACCTTTCATATTGCAGAATTAGTTTAGCACAGCATGCTTATAATGAGAGTGGTAATGAATGTATTGTATGCTGGCGTACTGAGACTGATAGGTACTTGAAAACTCTACCCGGCCTTGATGAGTATCTATAGGGTCAGCGTTAATTTAGTGGTTTGGCTGCTAACTATGCTTTATATTGTGCCATTGGAGCTTGATTATTTGGTCATGTATTATTTGAGCTTTCTTTGTTACTTCGAGCACAAAGTTATCAATGTCGAACATAAAGAATGTTTTTTTTATTTTGATATTTTTAAGTTTTACCTACATATCAGAATTATTAATGGGCTGTTTGGTTGCCTGAAAAAAGAATACTGTGTAAAAGGAATACATTGGAGTTTCTTGAATGATTGTAAAAAGGAATGTATGAGATTACTTTTTTTTTGTTTGGTTTGAAGTAAAATGAATGTAATGTAAAACGCAAAAAAAAAGTCAGAGGTGGCCCGCAGTGGCCGACGGGTGGCCGGCGGTGCTCGGGGGTGAATGGCTGTCAGGGGTGGCAGGCGATGGGTGTCTGACGGTGGCCCTCGGTGGCCAGCAGCAGTCGGGGTCTAGCAGTGGATTGCGGAGGTTGGGGGTGGTTGGCAGACGGCGAGGGTCGGCGGGCGGAGATAGAGTTGGAAGCTGACTGTTGTAATGGCAACGAGTTTGCGGTGTATATGAACTAGAGGGTGAATTCCATTTTTTTTCAAAATTTTTCTCTGCATTCCTTTTACTTTAAACTAAACACCAATATTTTCAAAACCCCTGTATTTGGAATACTTTATACTCGTTTTGCAGCAAGCCAAATAACCACTGCATTTGGAATACTTTATACTCATTTTGCAGCAAGCCAAGCAACCCTTAAAGCACGTTTTAGGAATGAAGCAATGTGATGCGTTGGCCCTATGCATCGCTTTCTTGTCAGGTGCAAGCTCACAGAAAGTCCCTAGGTTGTGATGTGCGATGAGGGTACTCATTATAGGGGTTGCTTGTCTGATTAAACTTTACTGAATTATGTTGACTATGGCCTTCTTGCTTGCAGAGGATAGAGTTCTTGGGATTTAAGTCTTGTCGATTCCAATCTTTATATTGTGGAGGATCATGCTTGAAATGTGTGACTTCTGTCCATGCCCTATAGGCATGGCAGCCCACTTGGAGAATGTACACACATGTTGGTGGATTTGATTTTTTGAAAAGGGTTTATGAGTTTTCATATTGATTGCATGCTTTTCAGAGCAAAGTGAATTATAGTCTATATTTATAGCCAGTGCAATAGTCTGATATTAAGAGACACTTTTGTTTGAGCACACGTAGGAAATTTGATTTTGTGCAACTTGATGTATTTTTTTAAATAGGGATCTGCATGTTGTGTGCCTGAGACAATATTGATGTTGCCAAATAAGCCTTAGACATTTTTGACTAAGCAAGGTCTCAATAAAGAAACAGAGAATGCAATTATAAAAAAAAAAAGGCAATTTTCTAGATTTTCACAACTAATTTTCATATTGATTTAATGCTTTCACCTCAAAACTATGCTGTTAGGTTTATAGGTGTTATGTTGATGTCATTTTATTGAAGTTTAGATGCTTATCTGAAAAAGTTTCAGATGCTTTGGTTAAATTTTAATTTATTTCAGTTAATTCATATATGTGTGTACAGGATTGAAAATCAAGTGGTTGGATTAAATTTATGAAATAATAAAATTTTCTTCTTGTTTGATTGGAAAAAAAAGTTAGGGCTTATGTCTTCATGGATTTATGCGGAGAAAATCCTTGAAGAAGGAAATGCATAACAACCGTAATATACCTTGGAAGGAGGAACAACTCCACTTACGCAAGTTTGAGTGAATTATTTTCACAACTTAGATCAATTGGGGATAAAGAATCAAATTTCATTAATTAATCATAGTTTAAAAGTCAATACAATCGGTCCTATTTATAAAGGAAAATAAAACCCTAAATTAAGGATGAGATCATTCTTGTTCTTATTATATTGAATATAAATAATTAAGTAAAATCTGGCCAAAATTATTGTTGGATCTGGAAAGACGGGAAACTAATCTGGTTCAACTCTTTTGTAGCTTAGTTCAACTCCTTATGATTGTCCTATGAAAAATTGGGTTTGTATGGTTTAAACTGGTTGAAGAATGAGCCAACACAGGTGGTTCTAAATCCTCCCTAGATATTTTCTTTGCCTTTCATTTTTTAAATATGTAACCGTGCTTTTTAAAATTTTAAATTGGTCTGTCAAAGGCATCCTTGAGTTATTTATATCTGCAAGTATTTTAATAGTCTTACAATCATATATGACACCATGTAAATCACTCAAGCTTCATAGATTATCATTTATTCTTAGATTTTTCTTTGTGAATTTCTAAACCTTGTTGATGAATTTTTTCTATGTTATCTTCAACAATGTTTACTTTCTCATTTTGCAGGTGTTTTAGATCAAGAATATTTTGATTTTATTATGTCAATGATTTTTTCTTATCTTATTAATCCTCATTCTTCCTTCAGCACTACTAAGTGTTGCATTAAAAGTTAAATACTTTATTTTTACTTTCTGTTAATAGGACTTAAAATTATGCTTAGGTGTCTGGGAGGGCTGAGTACACTGATGACACAGCTACACCTCCAAATACTCTTCATGCTGCTTTTGTGCTGAGCAAAAAGGCTCATGCTCGCATATTGTCCATAGATGATACACTTGCCAGAGCTTCACCTGGCTTTGCAGGATTGTTCTTAGCAAAAGATGTTCCTGGTAGCAATAAGATAGGACCTGTTGTCCATGATGAAGAGGTATTTGCGTCAGAAAAAGTTACTTGTGTTGGCCAGGTAAATTGGCAAATCTGAGTATGTCCTGGACATAACAGCATATTGTCTCTCTTGAACTATATATACTTGTATGCACTTTTTGCAGGTTATTGGAATTGTTGTGGCTGATACACATGGAAATGCAAAAGCTGCATCGAAAAAAGTAGAGATTGAGTATGAAGAATTGCCTCCGATTCTCTCTATTAGAGATGCTATTAAAAATGAAAGTTTCTTTCCAAACAGCAAGAAATGTCTTGTAAAAGGAGATGTTGAATGGTGCTTTCAATCAGGACTATGTGACAAAGTCATAGAAGGGGAAGTTCAAGTAGGAGGTCAGGAACATTTTTATTTGGAGCCGAATTGCAGTTTGATTTGGCCAGTTGATGGTGGAAGTGAAGTTCATATGATTTCCTCCACTCAAGTAGGTTGAACATACTTTAGCGGAAATTTCTCCAGTGGCGCTTTTGATCATTTCTTGATAATTCTGCATCTAGTAGCCAAAGAAGTCAATTTCTTGATAAAATTTTTGTACTAAAAAGCAGCTACAAGAAGCAAAAAGAAAACTGTACCAAACGAAGTCTAAATGATAGAGACAACTTATTCTTAATCTTTTTATCCTTGCATTAGTCATTGATAAAAATATTTGTCACAGTGCCCATTGAGGTGTATCCAAGTTTTTATTAAATCATAATTTCATTCTTAGAAAATCCCTGTATGATTCTGATCTTGTTCCTCAGGCTCCTCAAAAGCACGTGGCCACCGTCGCTCGTGTTCTTGGCCTTCCATTTTCAAAAGTCGTTTGCAAGACGAAGCGCATTGGTGGTGGGTTTGGAGGGAAGGAAACAAGATCTGCATTCATTGCTGCTGCAGCTTGTGTACCATCTTATCTTCTAAACAGACCTATTAAAATTACGTTGGATAGGGATGTGGACATGATGATAACTGGTCAGAGACATAGCTTCCTTGGGAAGTATAAGGTACTAATAACTCCATACTCAGAATGTTATCTGGTATTCATGTTATTGTAATTCTATGGACAAAAATATCTACACTATGAAGATTTAGGATGTGCTAAAGTGCTGAATTTCATTTCTTTATTATTGTTTGTTGTCTTTTGGTATGATTGCCAATTAAAGTGACTAAAAAAACTGTGAAAAAGATTAGAGACTTTGCGGGCACTAAATGAAATTTAGAGCTAGTACCAAAATATACACTTACTTGAACATGTGAGTAGCATGCATGATATGGCGCTATATTGTGTTTGCTATTGACTAAAAATAGCCTAGATATTTAGATTCTAATATTTCTTTCATAATGTTATTCACAAAATAATGAATGGCATTACATTAGGAAAATATAGATTTAATCAGGATGGTAATAAAATAAGAAAACATTTATAGTTCTTGCTAACAAGAGTGAATAATACATTGTAGTAGTGTTATGTACATGCTCAATAAATGATGGGAGTTTTCAGTTTTCAGTGTAAAAGGTTTGTTTGCAACATCTAATTAATTAAGTTGTTGCACATTCTTGTGATTGAACTTCTGCAGGTCTCGGAATATGAACATGTTAACTTCTTTGTTAGCTAATTTAAAATATGATTAAAAAAGGAGAAGACAAAGGAAAAGATAAAATTCAATACCTCGTGTTGTCGATCTTAGATTTAGTTGGGATGATTTCAAAGGGTCGTCGATCTTAGATTAAGCTGAGGAAATTCAAGTGATGCCCTCGCCCCGTCGATCTTAGATCCGGATGGGATGAAATCTAATCCAAGACCTCGTGCTATCGATCTTATATCCGGCAGGGAAGAAATCAATGGCAAGTGCTGTCTCGACCTCCCTCGCTGGAGGGAACGCAGAGAGGCTATCGAAATCGCTTCAAAAACTACCAAATTTATGGAGAAGCGATTCAATTTAAGCATTAATTGATTAATTTAATCAATTAAAATGTGAAAAACTATTAATGCAGATTTAAATTTTAATTAATTGGTTAATTTAATTAATATTTAATTAAAATTAATTAATTTTAATTAATCAATTAATTGGAATAATTAATTTATTAAAATCAATTAATTGAAATAAATAGTTAATTAAAATTAATTAATTACTTGATTACTTAAAATTAATTGAAATTAATTGATTTATTAAAATTAACTTATTAATTGAAATTAGTTAATTAAAGTTAATTGCTTAATTGTAATTATTTTATTAAAATTAGTTTGTTAATAAAAAACAATTAATCAAAATTAGTTAATTCGATTAATTTATTGATTAATTGAAAATTTGAGAGCAATTTAAAAAAATTCAAGAACAATTAAAATTTGAGAACCGTTAAAATTTAAAAGCGATGAAATTTAACTTAATTAAATAAAAAATTTATTAATTAAATTAATCAATTAATTATTTAATGTGAAGAGAGCCACTGATGAGAAGTTTTCATTGAGGGCAGAAAAAGAATTACTGTTTTTTTTACTAATGAATCATAAGTACAAGCTATATCGAAACCACACTCTTAAAACTAAAACTCAAACAAAAGAAAACCTCTCCTACACAAACCCTTCCTTCAAGCTCTCCGAAACAACTCTCTGTGCAAGCTCTTTAGTGCTCATGGGTAAGCTCCAAAGCAGCAAAACTCCAAGCACCTACAAGGTAAAGAAACAAAAATGATTAATACCAAAACAACTGCTAAAGAAAAAGAATAGGGTACTGGAAAGTAAACTACGACACTGAAAGAAAAAGAACAGGTTACTAGAAAGTAAACTATGGTACTTAAGAAAAAAAGAACAAGGTACTGGTTTATGAAAGAAAAGCAAGGTACTAAAAGCTAAAGTGAAATAAAAGAAAAGCAGGTTAAAATACTAAACTACTAAAGCATGAAGAGAAACCATAAAGCCACAATAAACTACTGAAAGCTAGGATAGATGGCACTAATGTAGGATGGTAGGTGTGTAACTACTTTAAAGCCAGCCTAATAGGCAAGTACTAGCTAAAATAGGGTAAATACTAGCTAAATAATGCACGCGATCTCCCAAGGAGAGTTCTAAATCCTCCTAAGGGGAGCAAAAAATATTTCCTAAGGGAAGTAATCAAACCCATTGACAACTTCCAAAAAAAAAGTAGCAAGTCCTACAAACCAAACGCTATTTGGCCACCTCTAATAGAGGCCGTAAGACCCGCTATACGGGCTACTTCTAATAAAATCCATAAGACCCATTCGTATCCAAAACCTCTAGGCTACTTCCAAAGTGAAGTAGTAAGATCCTTTTTTAACCCACACATGGGCAACCTCTAATAGAGACTGTAAGACCCGCTACATGGGCTAGTTCTAATAGAAGCCGTAAGACCCGCCACACGGGCTACTTTTAATAAAAATCACAAGTCCTGGCCCAAATCCAAACTTACGGGTAACTCCTAAACGGAGCAACAAGACCCAATATAAATCTAAATTACATGCAACTCCTAAACGAGGCCATAAGACCTAACCTAAGTTTAAACTGCATGCAAGTCCTTAATGGGGTCGTAAGACTTAACCTAAGTCTAAACTGCAGGCAACTCCTAAACGAAGTCGTAAGACCTAATTTAAATCTAAACTACGGGCTACTTTTAATGAAAGCCGTAAGTCCCTACCCAAATCCAAACATGCTCGCAACTTCTAAACGGAGCAGCAAGACCCAATATAAATATAAATTACAGACAACTCCTAAACGGGGCCATAAGACCTAATCTAAGTCTAAACTACAGGCAACTCCTAAACGGGGTCGTAAGACCTAAGTCTAAACTTGATGAGGTCATCGATAGGAGATTTCGGCGCGCTTATCAGAGACGACCACGGAGATCGACGGCCGAGATTGCTAGCCTTTATTTTTGATCTCACTTGTATTTTCAGTTTTCATTTTATGATTATATTTTCATAGTTTCCCATTTTTACCCCTGAGGGTAATAGTTGCTTGTGTAGCCCCAAGGGGCATTTTAGACTTTGCGCATTATTTTCTGTTGGGCCTATTTATATGGCCATTGTATCTTGTATTGGGATTGATGAATTATTGAATGAAATTTTCCACTTTGATCTCTTTGTGAGTTCGCCTCTCCCTAGTTCTCTTTGTGAGTTCTTGGGAGAATATTTTGGATCTCTTTGTGAGTTCCGACGTGGTTACGTTATCTGTTTGAGATCTTGAGGAGGGGTGCGCAAGGTTAGGAAATACAACTTCTCTCCACTTTTTTTTCTTTTTTTTTTTTCTCTGTTTCCCAGTCCAAAATTTCCCCTCCCCCCCCCCCAATTTTTTCTTGCCGCCGGCCTGGCCAGGAAAATTGGCCACGGGCCAATTGCCCATCCCGCTTCCCAGCTTGCTGTTTCCTCTGTTTTCCCTTCCCAGCCCCTCCCGTGACATCCCAGCCCACCGCCCAGCTCACAGCCAGCAGCCGGATTTTTCCTTTGGACCCAGACGTGTTTGGATTTCAAAATACTCCTAATTAAATTACTTTCCTAATTGATCTTCATCCAATTAAGAAAGTTAATTAAGGGGGATTAACGTTTATTTGAAATTCAAATCCTATTCTTTTTTAATACATCAAATCTGGAGTTACTTAAAATAAATCCAAACCTGAAATTACAATTTTAGATTTATTGAAACAATTATTTTTCTAACGTGGGCCCCACTTTCTAATTCTCAATGCCTATCTCTCCATGATATGTGGCCGGCCACTCTCTCTTAATTACCCCCATAATTACCACATAATATCTCCTATTATGACAGTTACTTCTTTCTCCCGCTAAACAAGAAAATTATTTTCCAAATTCAAATCTGAATTGGAAATTGTTAAATTGGTTTTATTTCTAACCCAAGGCTGCCGTGATTTTGGGATTGGTATTTCCTTCCCCTTTTTTTTTTTTCTTTTCACAAAGCAGCTACCTCTTCCTCTCCCCCTCCCAGCCGAAACTCCCCCTCCCCTCCTCCTTCAATTCCACGGCTCAAGTTCTCTCCCCCTCTTTTGGGAGACGATATTGCAGCGACCATTCGCTTCCCTTGCGAGAATGCATGGATGAACCCGAGTGGAACTACGGGTTTGAATACGACCGCAACGGAAGAGTCGACATCTTCCGATCACAGTTCTTTGACGTCGGATTTGACTTCGACGATACCGTCGAAGACTATTTGGGCCGCATCGTGCCGACGCTCATAGACTCCATCGACGAACACTTCTCCGTCTACACTTGGCTTATCAAAGGTCGACCTACCGTGCCCCCTCCACCTCCGAGATCTTCTTCCACGGCAACGTTCCTTGGCGCTTCCATCTTAGTGGCAACCTCCTTGCTAGCTTGGACAATCTTCCGTCGCTCAACTTAGCCTCCGTAGGAAGAGAGTGTTAAAGGAATCAAGGTGTGAACAACTTTATATTAATTGTGGGAATTTTTATTTACTAGTCATTGTGTTATGTTTCCTTTCGCTTTTGCTTAAATGGTCTAGCACTCTTGTCGTAGTTTCTTTGCCTAGCAAATTGAACATCGCGAATATTTTTATTGACTTAACTTTGAGGCATAATTATATAATTCGTGGAGCTAAAATCTGATTTTCTTTAAAGATATTGTGTAACGCCTTCATTGCATCACATCATTTTGGTATCAGAGCATGGTTTACCATGCTTGGCATGTTTAGAAAACATCCTAGGGATTAGCTTTTCATTGTAGCTTTATTTGGCATGCACATCATTTAACATTTAAGAATTTTTACTGTTTTCATTCACTGTTTTGAAATTTCCTGCATGCATATAGTTAAGTCTTAGCCTATCAATTGTGGTATCACTTGCTTGCACTTAACTTGTTAGATTTCTAAGTATTAGAACCTTTTTCCCTTGCATTTACTGTGCTGTCTTTGCTGATTCCAGCCACTGTTAGGGTGCGTTTAGTAGACTTTTAGCCACTGACCAAGTGCTATCCACCCTGTTGACACTGCCCCAACTCCTAGAACGACTTTAAGCATCTGCACAGCTGTTGTCCGCAGTTTCCTGCAGCTGTTAGGTGGCCGTTTGTCAGCCTTTAACCACTGTTTAGGTGCTGTTTTTGACCCGGGAACCTCACCTAATCACTTTAGCAACTTCCCACTCGTCGGTGCTTGCTGTCCCACACATTCCGGCTGCTGTAACCTCGATTCCAGCAAACTTTTCGAAGGGATTAGTGGCTGTCCGTGACCTAGGAAGCCGTCTTAGTGATCCCTAGCACCCAACTATGGACCCAACTCATATGCAAGCAACCCTTGACCTCATTTTGGGCCAATTAGGTACCGTTACTCAGCAAATTCGCAACACACAAACCGACTTAGCTGACTTTAGGCGCCACACAAGTGACAGACTAGATAACATCGAGCGTAACGGGAATCCCGCAATTTATACGCCGTCAAGACCTCACTCACCATATGGTGATGACAACCGACCAGATCGTGAACCACCTCGCGATCCAGGACATTTCCAAGACCCCTATCGTCATAATCCTAGACATCATCAAGAGCCCGTAGAACACGACAATCCTTGGAGGGACAATGACTCTCAGCTTTTGAAAAACATTAGGATCGACGCACCGACTTATGACGGAACACTTGAACCCCAAATTTTCCTAGACTGGCTCAAGTCAATGGATAGCTATTTTAAATGGTACAACATCTCTGAAGCGAAGAAAGTCAGATTCGCTGAAATGAAGCTTACCGGACGAGCCAACCTTTACTGGACCAATCTGGAGAACATGCGTGAGTCTCGAGGAGAACACCCGATAAGCGATTGGAGAACCATGAAGCAGGAACTTAGGAGGAAATACCTACCACCGTCCTACTACCCTAAACTCTTGGATAAGTGGAATCGGCTAACTCAGGGGAGCAAGTCAGTTAAAGATTACATCTCCGCCTTCGACGATTTCCTGATTCGTTGTAACGGCGAGGAATCTGCTACCCCAACTCAAATCCTGTCTATGTTTAGAGCTGGTCTTCGGGAAGATCTTCGCACCGAGCTGTTTGCTAGAGGGGTAGACACACTAGAGGCCGCTTGCAGCCTGGTACTTGACTTAGAAGAATCCAAAACCCATTCCCACACCAAGCAGTTCGACTCCCGACCCAACCCGTATCGCTCCTCCACCAACCAGCCTCACAACCGACCCTCAAACTCGACCAGTAGTCGACCCACCGCTAACTCAGCCCCTCAACGTTCCGACCTTAAGGGTAAAGCACCTGAACGAGACACCCAAAAACCCAATTCTGGAACCAAATGTTATAGGTGTCATGGGTATGGACACATTGCCTCACAATGTTCCAGCCCTTATAAGGTCACCATAATTGAAGAGGTCGATGACGACGAGGAAGAACCCGATACTGACGTAGTTCACCATGTAGATGAAGAGGAGGATTCTTTTACGGAGGATGAACCCGTCACTCTGCAAGTCGTTAGATGTGCACTGTCCCAACCCAAGCCGAGTGATGATTGGAGAAGAACAGCCATTTTCCATACCTTTACCAAGATCGGGGATAAGAACTGTAAGGTCATTGTCGATAGTGGAAGCTGTATCAACGCTGTCTCATCAGCGATGATCTCTAAGCTCAACCTTAAGGCCACACCTCACCCAAACCCGTATAAGGTCGCTTGGATTAACTCTACTTCTATGGAAATTAAAGATAGGAGCCTTATACCACTCGAATTCAATGGATATCAGGAGAAAATTTGGTGCGATGTGTTGACTATGGATGTGGGTCAGATTATTCTTGGCCGCCCTTGGCTGTTTGACAATGATGTCCACATTTATGGGAGGACGAACACCTGCGTGTTCGAACACAACGGGAAGAAAATCAAGTTGATCCCCTCCCAACCCCGACCCGATAAGAGCGAAGCTAAGGTTATTCCACCTAAGCCTAACAAGAGCCTACACTTCTTAACTGCCAAAGAAGTGGACATTGAGATTCACCACGGAACACCCATGTACGCCCTGGTAGCTAGGGAAGTAAATGATGATCCTGAAGGGCAAGTACCTGAAAAAGTAAAACCCCTGTTAGAACAATTCGCTGATGTCTTCCCCGAAGAGTTACCTGACCAACTTCCTCCCCTCAGAGACATTCAACATGTCATAGACTTGGTTCCTGGAGCATCCCTGCCTAACCTCCCTCACTACCGGATGAATCCAACGGAGCACGCTGAGCTAAAAAGGCAAGTAGAGGAACTTCTACAACGAGGATTTATTAAAGAGAGCCTTAGCCCATGTGCCGTTCCTGCCCTCCTAACTCCAAAGAAAGATGGATCCTGGAGGATGTGTGTTGATAGCCGCGCTATCAACAAGATTACCGTTAAGTATCGCTTTCCAATTCCCCGACTAGACGACATGCTTGATATGATGACTGGAGCAACACTGTTCTCCAAAGTGGATCTTAAGAGTGGATATCATCAGATTAGGATTCGCCCAGGGGATGAATGGAAAACGGCATTCAAGACCAAAGATGGATTGTATGAATGGATGGTCATGCCTTTTGGTCTTAGTAACGCCCCTAGCACTTTTATGAGGATTATGACCCAAGTCCTACGACCTTTCCTCGAAAAATTCGTAGTCGTTTACTTTGATGATATCCTAATCTATAGCAAGACCGTAGACCAACATTTGGGACACCTGAAGCAAGTATGTGAGATTTTGAGAAAAGAGCAGTTATATGCAAACCCTCAGAAATGTGTTTTTCTCACTGATAGCGTCACCTTTCTCGGATTTATAATTTCATCTCGAGGAATCTCAGCCGACCCCGAGAAAGTTAGAGCGATCAACGAGTGGCCTGAACCTAAAACCATAAGAGATGTTCGGAGTTTTCATGGATTGGCCACATTCTATCGGAGGTTCATCAGGAGTTTTAGTACCATCGTGGCACCTATAACTGACTGCCTAAAGAAAGGCGAATTTCATTGGACACCTGCTGCCACTAAAGCCTTTGAGGACATTAAAAGGAAAATGGTGGAAGCCCCTGTGATGCGTCTCCCGGATTTTTCTAAAGTATTCGAAGTAACCTGCGACGCATCAGGGATCGGTATTGGAGGAGTTTTATCTCAAGAAGGACACCCCGTAGCGTATTTTAGCGAAAAACTAAATGACATCCGTCAGCAGTATTCGACCTATGACAAGGAATTTTATGCGGTCATCCAGTTTCTTAGGTACTGGAGGCATTACTTGCTGCCCCTAGAATTTGTGATCTTCTCTGATCACGAAGCCTTGAGATATATAAACTCGCAGAAGAAACTCAATGCCCGCCATGGTCGTTGGGTTGAGTTTTTGCAGGAGTACACATACACGATTAGACACAAAGCGGGAAGTGAAAATAAAGCTGCGGATGCCCTTAGTAGGAGACTGATGACAACCCAAGAGATGAGGAATGAAGTTATCGGATTTGAACGCCTTAAGGAAGACTATAAGGACTGCCCGGACTTTAATGATACCTATTCTCTTTTGACCTCGGGATATGGGCACTCGACGGATGATTTTGTAGTAGAGAATGGGTACCTATTCAAGGCCCAGAAACTCTGCATTCCCCAAACCTCCCTTCGTGAGTATCTTGTTTGGGAATTACATGCAGGAGGTTTAGCAGGCCATTTCGGGCAGGCGAAAACTATTGCTGCACTAGAGAACCGTTTTTACTGGCCTATTCTCAAACGCGATGTTGGACGACTCTTAAAGCGATGTCACATTTGCCAACTAGCCAAACAGCGAAAACAGAACACAGGACTCTACTCCCCACTACCTGTACCGAGTCGCCCTTGGCAAGATGTGAGTATGGACTTTGTCCTTGGATTACCCAAAACCGCTAGAAAGCATGATTCTGTCTTTGTGGTAGTAGATCGATTTTCTAAAATGGCGCATTTCCTCCCATGCTCCAAAACTTTCGATGCGTCCCGAATCGCTAAGCTTTATTTTGAGGAAATTGTTAGACTTCATGGCCTTCCTAAGACAATCGTGTCCGATAGGGATGTTAAGTTTACCAGTTATTTCTGGAAGACCCTTTGGCATAAAATGGGGACTAAGCTCCAATTTTCCACTGCTTTTCACCCCCAAACCGACGGCCAAACTGAGGTAGTTAATAGAAGTCTAGGCAATCTTCTAAGAACTTTGGTAGGAGAAAACCTTAGGGATTGGGACTCAAAACTTCCTATAGCCGAGTTTGCTTACAACAACTCTATCAATCGAACCACTGGCCTCAGCCCTGCAGAGATCGTGTATGGATATCAGCCGAGTCAGCCCATTGACCTTGTTCCCATGAGTCCTAGGACTAGAACATCTGAGTCTGCATTTGCATTTGCATCCCATTTGCATGAGTTACACAATGAAATTAAAAGAAAAATCGAACAAAGCAATACGGATTATAAAATTCATGCTGATAAGAAAAGGAGATTTAAAGAATTCAAGGTGGGAGATTTTGTGATGGTACGGATCCGCCCGGAGCGTTTTCCTCCTGGGTCCGTAAAGAAATTACATGCGAGAAGTGCCGGGCCTTTTAAAATACTTGCGAAGGTTAACGATAATGCTTATGTGCTAGAACTCCCGGAAGGGTTTAATATGAATCCCACTTTTAATATTGAGGATATAGTAGCCTTTGAGGGTCCTGATTTAAACCCCAACAATCCACTTCATAATGAGCCTTGTGTGACCCCACCTGGTGAGATCCCTAGCCTTCCTCCACTCCCCAATTTACCCCACTTACCTAGAGCGGAAAAGATTGAAACCATTCTGGATGATGAGATTATTTCCACAAAAGATGGAGGTCGCCAACGGTACTTAGTCCATTGGAAAGGAACTCCGGAGACAGAGGACACGTGGATCGATCGAGAGGAGCTACTGAGACTGGACCCGGACCTGCTGGAGTTATATGAGAGCTTTCGTAGCACACACTCGACGGGGTCGAGTTCTCTCCCACCCGGGGAGAATGATGAGGTCATCGATAGGAGATTTCGGCGCGCTTATCAGAGACGACCACGGAGATCGACGGCCGAGATTGCTAGCCTTTATTTTTGATCTCACTTGTATTTTCAGTTTTCATTTTATGATTATATTTTCATAGTTTCCCATTTTTACCCCTGAGGGTAATAGTTGCTTGTGTAGCCCCAAGGGGCATTTTAGACTTTGCGCATTATTTTCTGTTGGGCCTATTTATATGGCCATTGTATCTTGTATTGGGATTGATGAATTATTGAATGAAATTTTCCACTTTGATCTCTTTGTGAGTTCGCCTCTCCCTAGTTCTCTTTGTGAGTTCTTGGGAGAATATTTTGGATCTCTTTGTGAGTTCCGACGTGGTTACGTTATCTGTTTGAGATCTTGAGGAGGGGTGCGCAAGGTTAGGAAATACAACTTCTCTCCACTTTTTTTTCTTTTTTTTTTTTCTCTGTTTCCCAGTCCAAAATTTCCCCTCCCCCCCCCAATTTTTTCTTGCCGCCGGCCTGGCCAGGAAAATTGGCCACGGGCCAATTGCCCATCCCGCTTCCCAGCTTGCTGTTTCCTCTGTTTTCCCTTCCCAGCCCCTCCCGTGACATCCCAGCCCACCGCCCAGCTCACAGCCAGCAGCCGGATTTTTCCTTTGGACCCAGACGTGTTTGGATTTCAAAATACTCCTAATTAAATTACTTTCCTAATTGATCTTCATCCAATTAAGAAAGTTAATTAAGGGGGATTAACGTTTATTTGAAATTCAAATCCTATTCTTTTTTAATACATCAAATCTGGAGTTACTTAAAATAAATCCAAACCTGAAATTACAATTTCAGATTTATTGAAACAATTATTTTTCTAACGTGGGCCCCACTTTCTAATTCTCAATGCCTATCTCTCCATGATATGTGGCCGGCCACTCTCTCTTAATTACCCCCATAATTACCACATAATATCTCCTATTATGACAGTTACTTCTTTCTCCCGCTAAACAAGAAAATTATTTTCCAAATTCAAATCTGAATTGGAAATTGTTAAATTGGTTTTATTTCTTACCCAAGGCTGCCGTGATTTTGGGATTGGTATTTCCTTCCCCTTTTTTTTTTTCTTTTCACAAAGCAGCTACCTCTTCCTCTCCCCCTCCCAGCCGAAACTCCCCCTCCCCTCCTCCTTCAATTCCACGGCTCAAGTTCTCTCCCCCTCTTTTGGGAGACGATATTGCAGCGACCATTCGCTTCCCTTGCGAGAATGCATGGATGAACCCGAGTGGAACTACGGGTTTGAATACGACCGCAACGGAAGAGTCGACATCCTCCGATCACAGTTCTTTGACGTCGGATTTGACTTCGACGATACCGTCGAAGACTATTTGGGCCGCATCGTGCCGACGCTCATAGACTCCATCGACGAACACTTCTCCGTCTACACTTGGCTTATCAAAGGTCGACCTACCGTGCCCCCTCCACCTCCGAGATCTTCTTCCACGGCAACGTTCCTTGGCGCTTCCATCTTAGTGGCAACCTCCTTGCTAGCTTGGACAATCTTCCGTCGCTCAACTTAGCCTCCGTAGGAAGAGAGTGTTAAAGGAATCAAGGTGTGAACAACTTTATATTAATTGTGGGAATTTTTATTTACTAGTCATTGTGTTATGTTTCCTTTCGCTTTTGCTTAAATGGTCTAGCACTCTTGTCGTAGTTTCTTTGCCTAGCAAATTGAACATCGCGAATATTTTTATTGACTTAACTTTGAGGCATAATTATATAATTCGTGGAGCTAAAATCTGATTTTCTTTAAAGATATTGTGTAACGCCTTCATTGCATCACATCAAAACTGCAGACAACTCCTAAATGGGGTAGTAAGATTTAACATAAATCTAAACTACTGGCAACTCTTAAGCAGAGCCGAAAGTCCCAACATAAATCAAATCAACATACATCTATCTACTTCGGTTTACTCGAAATCTCTGAGAGGAGGCAATCCATAGCTGCTAATCAGATTCCATGGACACTACATTCAACAGTTGTTAGTATTGGTAGAATGAAACATACGGTATACCCGGGACGACGGAACTATGAGATCTTGATCGGGTGTACCTTCATCCCCCACAACCAAAATTAAACTATTGCGCGCTAAACATTGATTCATCCGAGAGTTCTCTTCTAATCGTTAGGAGGGGTAATTAACTATGAGGGCTTGAGCTTATACGAAGTGGAACCTCAGAACTAAATAAACTCTGATGCCGATCATCAGGAGAAATCTGGTTAATTTAAATTCTAATCTACCTCAAGGAAAATGGGACCTTAAGCTTGCGAAAGCTGGGTTCGTGCCGTATCGCAACATTGCTTTTCTAAGTGGAACATATATCATAATCGTAATTTGTTTCATCGAATAGCCCTCACTTTAATTTATGTAGTTTTTCGTCATTTAAATGGGTTTCTTATTAAATAATTCATAGGTTGGTTTCACAAATACTGGGAAGATTCTTGCATTGGACCTTGAACTCTATAACAATGCTGGAAATTCACTCGACCTGTCAGCTGCAGTACTTGAGCGTGCAATGTTCCACTCAGACAATGTCTACGACATACCTCATATCAGGGTTAGCGGGCAAGTTTGTTATACCAATTATCCAAGTAATACAGCTTTCCGCGGATTTGGTGGGCCACAAGGTATGATAATTACAGAGAATTGGATTCAGCATGTTGCCATGGAGCTTCAAAGAAGTCCTGAAGAGATAAGGGTAAAATGCATTTTGTTTCATGTTATTAATTTTTTGTAATTGAAACTGTATTGCTGTTCAAATTATATATGTTGTTGATTCCTCATTATTATTTCACCAGGAAATAAACTTTCACCCTGAAGGACATATACTACATTATGGTCAACAAGTACAGAATTCCACATTAAATTTGGTGTGGGACGAATTGAAGGCAGCCTGTGACTTTCCAAAGGTTCGTGAAGTAGTAAATCAGTTCAACCTCCACAGTCGCTGGAGGAAACGGGGTGTTGCAATGATACCTACTAAATTTGGAATCTCCTTCACAACAAAATTTATGAATCAGGTGTGTACAAACATGTATAGAAAAATTCTTGGCTGAATTTCTGGAACATTATTTTATGTTACTCAAGTGTGGTTATACTGATTTTTTATTAATCTTAACCTTCTGAAGGGATATCCGGAATGGTTTTAATTGTGGGAAAAAAAGTTCTAGTGGAGAAATGCATTCTTTCTTCCACTTTTCCTGGTATAATCTAAACGAAGAATGCTCATCAGTGTCTAGCTCCTGAAATTTTCTTAAGTTGTGCTTGTCTGTCCCTATTGTTTTTATGTATGTTGCTTTTTGCTATTGGAGAAGTCATAAAATATACACAACAATGCAATGGAAGAAAAGGGCGACGATGGAGGAAAAGATAGATGGGCTAGAAGATACATCATGATTTCTCATACCGTTGATTTTAAATTCTCAAAGCATCTGAGGGAGAGAGAATCCTCAACATCTTGGGAGGGTTATAACTATAGTGGCAGTCAAGAAATTCAATTTATCAAGAATTAAGTATGGTTAATGATCATC
This sequence comes from Dendrobium huoshanense, assembly GCA_016618105.1. NCBI lineage: Eukaryota > Viridiplantae > Streptophyta > Magnoliopsida > Asparagales > Orchidaceae > Dendrobium > Dendrobium huoshanense. Next base: position 73,813,027 of record CM028351.1, read on the forward strand.
ATTATTTGGTTAAGATCTACTACATTAATGAATAGTTGAACTGATACTTTAAAAACCGAACCAAACCAATCAAATAAGATCGGCTCAGTTTGATTTTTTGATTTTATCCAAATAATGCACACCCCTAAGTATAAATGTAGTAGATCTTAGCTTTATAAGAAGTAATATATTGTTAGAAGAATTCATAAAATATACAAAATAAACATGAACTAAAATGTAGTTTTCAACATTGTTACCCTGACATTAGCATGGACACAACTACAACTATGGAAGTTTCTTTATGTACGACATCTAATTTTTCAAGACAATAAATAATTCATGCACATAAATTAGATGATGTAACATGATCAAAATATGATGCATGCAAGTCTAATGAAGCATGAGCCATAAGCTTTCTATGGAAAATGTGATGGTTAACATTATAAAAAAAGTTAAAAACTTCTGATAAACACCTTAGAAAATCCAATGGATCTTCCTTCCTACATTAATAATTAGCTCTCTTGAGAAACGAATTTTTCTTAAAATACCTTAGTCCAAAGTTTTAACTAATAAACAATATAATTCATATACTTTTAGTGTCAGAAAACATAGCTAGCTTAGGCTTTTACGGTGGAAATCATCTTGAAATAGTCCATCAATAAGAGTCCATAAATGTGCGAATTTAAGTTAGCATTCTCCAAATGGTTCTTCCTGTAATTTGATTGATCTAGCAACATAGACCCAAAGGTAAAATCAACTTCTTGTTGAAAAACAAGCAGAGGAGGAATCTTAACAATAATTTGTGATAGAATGAGAAGGCTTAGTGAACTAGTGGCTTCATTAGACGTCAATTGATTGTGTTCATTCTCACATTGAGACCAAGGATCAAGTTTGGAGTTTGGTTTTTGTTCTCTAGAAAATGTAGTTGTGAGGTTTAGTGCAAGCACCTATATAAATTAGATCAACCTCAAATTTAAGTGTAGGTTCAACTAGAAAATCATCATAAAATTGGGAATCTTCTTCTAAATCATCATCATAAAAGAGATCATGATCTTTTATGTCTTCAATAGAACCAATCTCTCGATCAAGGGATCTTAGTACAAGTGGCATGAAGTGGGAAATAGCTATTGGAGGAGGAAAGTGCTAGGTAATAGTAATGAAACCAGAGAGAAAACCACGCGGAATTCTAAATTTCAGCAATATTCAAAATAGATTTTGAGAAGTCTGTAGATAAACTGCAATGAAATATGCTTTTGATTGAATAATAGATGAAAGAAACAACACGATACAATGAATCTTCGATTTGAGAGGAAGATCCAATCCCTAGCCGATGATTAGAGCTCTAACAACACTAAGAGATACCAAATTTCAGACCAAATTCAAGATGAAAATCTCCTCTAGGAAGAAAAACTACTTAAAGAAAAATACAATTAAGAAATCCCTAAACAACCATTAATTTTGAATTTTTTTCTTCCCAAAACCTTCACTAATTACAACCATTACTCTATTAAACCATCTGGGCCCTACAATGCCATCTGCCTCCTTACTAGGCGGGAGTTCTATTCCGCTTGGGACAGAACTGAACCGGTCCAGGTTGGACCGGTTCAGTCGGTCCCTGGATCGGCCTAACAGAAAGATCTTAGGTAACTCTAAAGCTAGTATTGGCTTGACTAGAGCGGATTGATCAACAATATCCTATGTAATACATCACCATAAAGTTGATTTTGGTAGATTCAAGGCTTTCAATTTTATTTATGATTTGAGGAGTGGCTTAGCAACAATGTCTTAAATATATTTATCATTAGAAAAGGAAATATGATAAATTCTACTTCTATGATGATGTGCATGATGTGGTACCAGTTAGCATGGGTGTGAGGGAGAACACCAGATGCCGGCAACGGTTCTGTCCACCGTGGCCACTTTCTCTGCTCTTTTCACAGTTCTGCAACCCACTAGTTTTTATGATTGTTAAGCTCTTAGTTATTACCGTATTACCCTTTTAATTCCTGTTGCTTTTGTATTAGACGCCTGTAGTGAGAGGCGGAGGTAGCTAATTCTCAAGTTATCAAGTTTACTGTTCCATTGCCTTGTGTTGTTGTGTCGTGGCTTTCAGTGCAGGATTCCGGTGAGGCTTCCGGTTCCACACCAACTGGTATCAGAGCCATTCTCCGCTCAGCACTGTGATGGCCGAAACCAGCCGACGAGCTGCTCTTGACGATGATCGGAGCCAAGAGGATCTGCGGGCAGCAGTTAATACCATCTCGAAAGAGTTGACGGAGCTTGCTGCCAAGTTCCGACGATTCGCCGTGGAGACGAACAGAGATATACAGGAGTTGAAGCAAAACAGTGGCGTACCCACTGGAGGCCGAAGACTGGAACGCGAAGATACATCGCCAAAACGGCGGGGACGAGCGAATACCGATCGAACGCCTCGAGGACTTCCCACTGTTTATCCTGGGTTTTCTGATTCGGAGGAAGAAGATGAACAACTGACGGGAGCGGACCTTTTTGAACAAGAAGGAAGAGGATTTGGCGAACGATTGGGAGCCAGACGGATTCGGGATCGACCGCCTGTTCATCACGCTGAGTTCCGCGTTAAGATTGATATTCCTTTTTTTGAAGGACGTCTCCACATTGATGATTACCTGGACTGGGAGAGAGCTGTCGAAATATTTTTCGACTACATGGAAATTCCACCTGAAAAACAAGTCAAGTATGTTGCGTGTCGTTTGAAAGGAGATGCTAGTGCTTGGTGGCTGCAATTACAGCAGAACAGGCAACGGGAGGGACGAGGACCCGTTCGGAATTGGCACCGATTGAAGCAGTTTATGAGAGGCCATTTTCTTCCAACCGATTACGAGCAGATGCTCTTCCATCAGTATCAACATTGCAATCAAGGACAGCGCACCGTCAGTGATTATACCGAAGAATTTTACAGGTTGAGCGCACGCAATAATCTGAGGGAATCAGAGAACCAACTCGTTGCCAGATACACGGGAGGTTTGCGGGAGTCGGTGCAAGACAAGTTGCAACTAAATTCCTTGTGGACGCTCTCACAGGCCGTTAATTTTGCACTCAAGGCCGAATTGCAACTATCAAAACAATCTAAAGGTTACTCCTCACGACGGATCCTCCCCGAGCAGCTAAGTGATTCCCGCAGTTTTGGTTCCAATAAGTCCACCGCTCAAGCATTGCCCACGGGTACCAGCAGCAATCCTGACGGCAAAGCAACCTTCAAGCCTCGGCAACCACCTCGAGATAATCCTTACATGAAGCCCACGACCTTAAAGTGCTTCCGTTGTTTCCAGCCGGGACACAAATCTAATGAGTGTCCCACGCGTCCACAGTTACAACTCGTCGAGGGAGACAATGATGAGACTGAAGACAGAATTACGGCCGATCATGATGAGAATGTAGAGGAACTTGTACCTGATGAAGGAGACGTTGTTGTATGCATCTTGGAACGATTATTATTAGCACCTCGTCAACCTATCAATTCTCAGCGGAATGCGATATTCCGCACACGTTGCACCATCGGCGGACGAGTTTGCGAACTATTGATTGACAACGGGTGCACTGAAAATGTGGTTTCCCGGTCCTTGGTGCAGGCCTTGCAACTCAAAACTACGAAGAATCCCCAACCGTATAAAATCAGCTGGGTCAAAAAGGGAGTAGAGATTTCTATTTCGGACATGTGCAGAGTTAGTTTTTCCATTGGGAAGAACTATACATGTGAAGTCCTATGCGACATTATTGATATGGACGTTTGCCACATGATTCTGGGCCGTCCGTGGCAATATGACAACGGAGCTGTATATGATTGTCGTCAAAATACTTATTCCTTTGAATGGAAAGGACGGAAAATACGACTCCTTCCACATGTTCCTGTGGCGGCTGACACCTCTTTTAAGAACAAAGCTGTTCTTAACATTGTGTCTGGAGCCAGTTTCCTAGCAGGACAGCCTTCCTATATTTATGCTCTGGTGGCTGTAGAAGATCCTCCGAGCCTACCGCAAGCTACCCAGGCTCCAGAAATTTCGGCGTTGATTCAGGAGTTCGGGGATGTTATGCCCACTGATTTACCGTCCGAGTTGCCACCAATGCGGATGATTCAGCACCAAATTGATTTGGTGCCTGGAGCTAATCTGCCCAATCTCCTGCATTACCGCATGAGTCCGAAAGAACACGAGATATTGCAGGAAATGATTGAAAATCTGCTGAAGCAGAAATTGATCCAGCCGAGCCTTAGCCCGTGCGCAGTGCCCGCTTTACTCGTTCCAAAAAAAGACAATAAGTGGCGGATGTGCATTGATAGTAGAGCTATCAATAAGATCACTACCAAGTTTCGGTTTCCCGTTCCGCGCGTTGAGGAGATGCTCGATAAGCTCGCTGGATCCAAATTGTTCTCCAAGCTCGACCTCCGCAGTGGTTACCATCAAATACGCATTCGTTCCGGCGACGAATGGAAGACCGCCTTCAAAACCAAACAAGGGTTGTTCGAGTGGCGCGTCATGCCTTTTGGACTATGTAATGCACCGGCCACTTTCCTGCGGTTAATGAACGAGGTACTCAAGGACCATCTTAACCGTTTTTGTGTTGTTTATTTCGATGATATCTTGATTTGCAGCCCTTCGTTCGAAGATCATGTTCAGCACCTTGCCAAGGTTTTACAGACACTTCGAACTCACCAATTGTATTTAAATGCATCTAAGTGTGAATTTGCAATGACCAAAGTCTATTTCCTGGGCTTCATTGTCTCTGCGGACGGGGTGTCTACCGATCCCAACAAGATCGCAGCAATCCGTGATTGGCCTATTCCCCGCAGCTTATTCGACGTCCGAAGTTTTCACGGCCTCGCAAATTTCTATAGACGTTTCATTCGTGGATTCAGCATTATCATGGCCCCAATTACGGACTGTTTGAAATCCAAACACTTCTCGTGGTCCGAAGAATGCCAAAGGAGCTGGGATACAGTAAAACAATCTTTATGTGAAGCTCCTGTCCTGACTCTGCCTAATTTCGACTTACCTTTTCAAGTCGACACGGACGCGTCTACGGTTGGCATCGGTGCAGTGCTGTCTCAATCCGATCGGCCAGTGGAATTTTTTAGCGAAAAGCTTAGTACCGCGAGGCAGAAATGGACTGTGTATGAGCAAGAGCTTTATGCGGTTGTTCGAGCTCTGAAACATTGGGAGCACTATTTGCTGCATCAGGACTTCGTCTTGAGCAGCGACCACAAGGCTCTGCAGTTTTTGAATAGCCAGAAAACTATAAATCGAATGCACGCTCGATGGATCCTTTTTCTTCAGAAATTCACGTTCGTCCTTAAGCATAAATCCGGCAATCAAAACAGGGTGGCTGATGCATTGAGTAGGCGGACAGCTTTAGTAACACAGTTACAAACCGAAATCATAGGACTTGAATGCCTTCAAGAACTCTATGCGGAAGATTCCGATTTTGCGAACATTTGGCGGCAGTGTATCGCAATGCAACCTGTTACAGAGTACTCACTCCGCCATGGTTATCTTTTCAAAGGTAATGCATTGTGTATTCCAGATTCATCCTATCGGCATCAGTTGGTAAAAGAAGCCCATGCCGGTGGGCTGGCAGCACATTTGGGCAGAGAGAAAACGGTCCAGCAATTGAAGGCTCGCTTCTTCTGGCCCAAACTTCACCGCGACGTATCCCGATTCATTGAGCGATGTGCTATTTGCCAAGAATTCAAAGGTACCAAGCAAAACACAGGACTCTATACACCTCTTCCCGCTCCGGATTCAATTTGGGAAGACATCAGTATCGACTTTGTTTTGGGTTTGCTGCGGACGCAGCGAGGGGCTGATTCCATTATGGCCGTTGTTGACCGATTCTCCAAAATGGCGCACTTTGTTGCTTGCAAGAAGACTCTTGATGCCGTCAACATAGCCCGGTTATTCTTCAATGAGGTAGTCCGGCTACATGGATTGCCACGGAGCATAACGTCAGATCGCGACGTCAAATTTGTAAGTCACTTTTGGCGAGAATTGTGGAAGCGCCTCCATACCTCACTCAATTTGAGCTCCGCCTACCACCCACAATCTGATGGCCAAACTGAAGTTATTAATCGCACCTTGGGCAACATGCTTAGATGCTTGGTACAAAACCAACCGAAACAGTGGGAAAATGCACTCAGTCAGGCGGAATTTGCATTCAATTCAATGCCTAACCGGTCTACCGGGCAAAGCCCCTTCGCCATTGTCTATACGAAGGCTCCTAACCACCTTTTCGATCTTGCAGTTTTACCGAAATGTGCTAACAAAGCTGCTACTGTTTTGACAGATCAGTGCCAGACTGTTCTCGATAAAGTACGAACGAAGCTCATTTCGTCTAACTCCTCATATAAGAAGGCAGCTGATGTCCACCGACGACACGTAACATTCCAACCAGGCGAACTTGTACTCATTCGGCTTGGCAAAGACCGTTTTCCTGTTGGAGCTCATTCCAAGTTAAACCCCCGCAAGTTCGGCCCAGTACCTATACTTCGTCGCATAAACGACAATGCATATGTCGTTGGATTACCAGATCATATGAAAACATCCAACACCTTCAATATAGCTGACATTTTTCCTTATCATCCTCCTGACGACACTGGGCCAGCACACATTCAGGTAGAACCTGAATTTTTGACAGCCGGAGGCACCTGATGTGGTACCAGTTAGCATGGGTGTGAGGGAGAACACCAGATGCCGGCAACGGTTCTGTCCACCGTGGCCACTTTCTCTGCTCTTTTCACAGTTCTGCAACCCACTAGTTTTTATGATTGTTAAGCTCTTAGTTATTACCGTATTACCCTTTTAATTCCTGTTGCTTTTGTATTAGACGCCTGTAGTGAGAGGCGGAGGTAGCTAATTCTCAAGTTATCAAGTTTACTGTTCCATTGCCTTGTGTTGTTGTGTCGTGGCTTTCAGTGCAGGATTCCGGTGAGGCTTCCGGTTCCACACCAACTGAACCGGTCCAGGTTGGACCGGTTCAGTCGGTCCCTGGATCGGCCTAACAGAAAGATCTTAGGTAACTCTAAAGCTAGTATTGGCTTGACTAGAGCGGAATGATCAACAATATCCTATGTAATACATCACCATAAAGTTGATTTTGGTAGATTCAAGGCTTTCAAATTTATTTATGATTTGAGGAGTGGCTTAGCAACAATGTCTTAAATATATTTATCATTAGAAAAGGAAATATGATAAATTCTACTTCTATGATGATGTGCATGATATTTACTGGCGAGGCGTATCCAGAAAGTCTTTTAAAAAAGATATTGTTGGTTCTATTTTAGAAAATCCATATGAACGCTAAGCTCATTAAATCTACCCGCAAAATTTTCCAAGGGATTTTTATCAGCATTCCATCATAAGATATGCCACCAAATTTCTTTTAACTTATTGTTTATTATCCTAAACATCTAATTGAGCACACTTTAGAAGCCTTTAATTGTATATGAGTTAGTAGCGAGTTAAAATAGGTAGTGAAGTTTAAATTAATCTTAAAAATAGAATTTGTGAATGTTTTCTTTTGACATTACAATTAAGATTAATTTACAATAGAGTAAAAAATTATTAGCAGATTGGATTCCATTTAATCAATATGTGCTATTAAACGTACATAATATCATTGCTTCCTTAAGTGCAGGAACATTTGCTTTGATACTAAATATTGTAGAGCTGGTAGTGGAATGATGAACATCTTGGGGGAATGGTGAGAGAAAAACAAAAAGAGGGATGAAAAAATAAAATTAGAAATATACACAATTCTTTTTAAAGCAAGAAATGTATATGACATGCAATTTTAGGAGTGAAACTCATAATGATCAATCAATATTATTGAAGATCAACTGATATTTTGCTTGATAGGTTTAAATATCTTGGATCTATTATATTAAAGATTGAAGAAATAAATAAGGATGTAACCTCTAAATTTACAGCTTGTTAGTTAAAATGAAAAAGTGCTTCAATAGTATCATACAATTAAAAACTATTATGAAAAATTAAGGAAATTAAATTGTTTAGATCTTTTGATTAGATGGATCTAAGTGTTGGTATAAAAGGTCATAAATAATAAAGTATGGCAAAACTTGAAAAGATAGTCTCAAAAATAATTATATTACAAAAAAAAAAAAAAAAAAATCTTCAAAGCATCTAATGAAAGGGTTAAATCATCCTAAAGCAAAAAGAGATAAAATTCAACAGTGGGAGGATTGAAATTAGCTAGACAGAACGAACCTCATACCTTCAATCAAGTATGATTGCAAATGAGCATGAAAAATTCCCTTTATTGAAGGTTATCTCATCATGATGTTAATAAAATGACCTTCATATTTTTTTTAATGACATGAATACTTAAGAGGACCCTTAACTCCTATGTGATTCAAAATATATAAATAAATTAAATAATCTCTAATAGTAGGAGCTAATAGTAGTCGATCAGTAGAAATCCTTAGATTTTCTTAATGGGCAACATCAAAATATTTCTTCTTTACCTTGAAAATTATAAAACAAAAGGGCAATTTGCTTGTACTTTTTTTTAAAAAAATATTCCTTCTTTCTGTAAGACTTAGGTCAATTTGCTAGAATTAAATTGTATTGAGATGTTATTGTCAAAATTGAGTCATTCTATGCCATGTGTTGACACCTTTTTTTTTTTTTTAATTTCATCTCCTTTTTATGTTTGGCCTATTTTTTTATCATGATTATGTTTAATTAGGATTTGTGCACAGGCTGGTGCTCTTGTTCATGTTTATACTGATGGCACTGTTTTGGTGACTCACGGAGGCGTTGAGATGGGACAAGGACTACACACAAAAATCGCGCAAGTTGCTGCAACATCTTTTAATATCCCTCTTAGTTCTGTTTTTATTTCAGAGACAAGTACAGATAAGGTAGTTTTATGCTTCGTTTGAGATGGCTTTTTTACTGCTTCTTAAAGCAGCTTTCGAGTACAAAAATTTTAACTTTTGATTTAGAAAGTTGTTTTAAAAAGCAGTAAGAAAGCCATCCCAAACAAAGCCTTAGTAAATATTTTTGAATAGCTTTACGCCCACTGTATTTTAAATAAACATCAGTAGTGATAATGTAGCGTAGAAGATATGATTAACCTATAACTTAGCTGATTTCCTTTTTATACATACTTTGTATTGGCCCAGGTCCCAAATTCATCACCTACTGCTGCTTCTGCTAGTTCAGATATGTATGGTGCAGCGGTTTTAGATGCCTGCGAGCAAATTAAGGCACGAATGAAGCCTATTGCAGACAGAAACCAGCATTCTTCCTTTTCTCAGGTGATGCATTTACTCTTTAAGTTTTCTTTTCTTTAGCTCATATGAATCCAATGTGAAAGCCACTTCTGCCCTTCCCCTACGCTTGGCCTTGTCATGGCCCCCTTCTCCCTCAAACCAGTACTCACTACTTATCCTTTTAAATTTTTTGCAGGAAAAATGGTCATGGAAATTCACGTATTTGCAATCTAATATCTATAAATGTTAAAATTTGGCTTATTCAACCTTTTTTTTTTTCAAAAAAAATTCTATGAAACCAATTGTGCCATGTTATATATACTGTATTAATTATCCGTATCAAACTGCCTTTTGCAATTGATCTTGTTTTTCTTAAAAATAAACTATAATTGTCTGTTATCGAATAACACATGCATATATATGATTCTTATCTTATTGATGCAGTGAGTCTTTTAAACATCTTAAGTCAGTCCACAAATGTTTTATTGGCCGTAGGCCAATAAAAAGGAGTCAAATCAGCTCATAATAGATTTGAACCAGGCTCATTTTCAAGTCTTTTAATTTTGGCCGAATTTCTATTACGTTTTCTTCAAATTGAACTATTATCAAGCTGTATGTTCTCTCTTAGACAAGGGTAGGTTTAAATTTAAGAATTTTTCAAGATTGTATAGGATTAGATTTGGATTCAAATGTTAAACATTTTCCTTGTAATCCTATTTCCATAAATATGGATACATGATGTGTAATTGAACATTATTGATTGATGATTCAGTGAATAAAAAAATTGTGCCAATTGAGTGCTTTATAGATCTCAAGTTGCTTTATAGATCTCAAGTGAGCAGATAGGTAGAAAATTGACAATCTATGAAATAACTTTTAAAAACCTTTTAAACAGGAGTATGAAATGAACCTGCGTAATGCTTTGTCGTTTGTGCATCCAGAAATGGAGCCTCTATAGAATGCCTGCTCCACAAGTGAAAATAAAAATATCACGTTTTAAAATATTTTTTCTAATTTGAAGCAACCAAATGAGCCCTTGATGAAAGCTTTCATATTTCAAGTCCTCAAAAGTTTTTCTTGTAAAAAATTCTACTAAAATTTGCCTTTTCTTCGTTGATAGTTGGCATTGTCATGCCATTTGGGACGTGTGGACCTCTCTGCTCACGGGTTTTACATTACCCCGGATATTGGCTTTGACTGGAAAGTTGGAAAGGGGATTCCATTTTCCTACCATACTTATGGAGCAGCTTTTGCAGAAGTTGAGATAGACACCTTGACTGGAGACTTCTATACTAGGACAGCCAATATTGTTATGGATCTTGGTAACTCCCTTAATCCAGCCATCGACATTGGACAGGTATTGTAGACTTTTTTTTTTTTTTTTTACTTCTTGTTTCAAGCTGTTAGTTAAATATCATCTTCTGAAGTTTTTTGTTAGATTTAGGTTTCGTTTGGTATGACTTTTTTATTGTTTCTTAAAATGGAGTTTTAGTTAAAAAATTTAAAATTTTATAGTAAAACTCTGTTTTAAAAAGCAACAAAAAAGTCATACCAAACAAGGCCTTGATGTTATGAGATTATTTTATCATTTTTTAGCATAGTCGATGTCCAGTAATAGAATTAGGATTTTGAATGAGAGGGGGCAAAAGGATTTAGGCGTGGGGGAGGAACTTCCTATAATTTACATGTGTATCAAAATTGAAGGGTAAACTTTTCATATTATACTTAGCTAAATAGAATTTTCTTAAATCTAAGAGGATGAGAGCCACCTCTAGGAGAAATTATTCTATGTGGAGGCCGGATGCAGAACGCCGTCCGGAGACCAACCAGAATGCGTCACATCAACGGTACCGAGCCGTGGTACCGAGCGAAGGGGTGACATGGCTCATTCTGGTTGGTTTCCGGACGGCGTTCGACATCCGCATAGAATAATTAATCCACCTCTAGCCCCACTTTGTTCCACGATATTTGCATCCATGCCGTTTTATTTGGTAGAAAATTGAGGAGGCAAGCTCGACTAAGCTTTAATAGATGCTATAGATCTTGACCATGGATGCATTTTTTAAAACAGACTACGATCTTTTTTGTCAAATCAATATAAGATTTACAGCTTTTAAACTCAGACTTAATATTTTCTGTTGGTTAGATACAGCCTTAAAGGCAATCTTGGTTTTAGGCTACGTTTGAGACGGCTTTCTTATTGCTTCTTAAAGCAGCTTTTTAGTATAAAATTTTTTGTACTAGAAAGCTGCTTTAAGTCCCAAACGAACCCTTAGTCTCTAGTGCTGTAAAAGTAAAATTTTTAATTTCCTTTTTGCTTTTTGTGGATAATTGTATCAATGCTTCACTCATTTGATTTCTTATTAATATTACAACTATAAAACATGTACCACTGACTTCTATGAGTTTTCTAATCGTTGGATTATAGTTTTTGGTTGCAAAATATATGTTCTAAAGAGAGAATTCAACTTGAATAATGTAAATATACCTGATATTCAGAACCATGCATTTGTTTTCCAGATTGAGGGAGCTTTTGTACAAGGCTTAGGTTGGGCTGCCTTGGAAGAGCTGAAATGGGGTGATGCAGATCACAAATGGATTCGAACTGGAAACCTGTTCACTAGTGGACCAGGGACTTACAAAATTCCATCTCTGAATGATATTCCTCTTAATTTCCATGTCTCCCTTCTCAAGGTTTCTTTCATTTTGCCCCTTGGAGAGATTTTTCTGTGCGGACGCCGAATGCAGCTCTACATCCGGATACCAACCAAAATGAACCACGTCAGCGATACCGAGCTGCGGGTTTAATTATCCGGATGGGGCTCGGCTTCCGCACAGTATAATTTTTCCTTTCCTTGACATTATTCTTTCCACTAATTCAATGTTTTCCAGTTACTGCAAGAAGTTTGCAAATTCGAAACATTTAACAAATCATCTCATATCTTCTTCCTCCACAGGGGGTCCCAAATTCAAAGGCCATCCACTCCTCAAAGGCTGTTGGTGAACCACCATTCTTCTTAGCCTCAGTTGTGCTCTTTGCCATCAAAGATGCCATTATTGCCGCTCGGGCTGAAGAAGGTTGCCATGATTGGTTTCCACTCGACAATCCCGCGACGCCGGAGAGGATTAGGATGGCTTGCATAGATGACTTCACCAGACACTTTGCAGGTTCTGACTTCCATCCTAAAATAAGCATCTAATTCTATTTGATTTCCTGAACACCACTAGAATAAATTGATACAATAAAACTGAAGAGCTCTTATCGTGTTGTAAGCCTCTCACCAGTTTTTCCCAAATGTTATTCAATAATGAGCTTTTTTTTTGCCAAAGTTTCTATTGGTAAAGCAATTCAATGTGTAAATATTATACCATTTATTGTTGAATGTCCAATAAACTAAACTATGGCATGGCTTATTTGGGACTTTGTGCGAAGTAATGTTATTTCGAATGGGACTTTGTGCGAAGTAATAAAGTAACTTTTTTATTTCGAATGTCATAATATTTGTAGTATCTGACATCGAGCTAAACTCTGTTTTAAATATTGTTATTTATTGATTGATGAGTTTGAGGAGCATAGGGGTGATGTGGCGTATTGTTTATCTCTGAATTGCATAAAATTATTATTGATTGTTTTTTTATTGACTTAGGATTTGTTTGCCACGGCTTTCTTATTGTTTTTTAAAGTAACTTTTTATAAAAAAGCCTTTATCCCGCTACGTTTGTGTCCTTTAAAAGTCAAATTCTCGTTTAAATCAGTAACCAAGTCTTTTTAGGAAGTAACCGTCATCGCAAGGCCGCCGTTTTATGTGACCAAACCATCTAAGGCGACTTTCTCAAACGCAGGCTCATTTCGTAATTTCATCCAGGCATCTCTCATAATATTTGAAATACATGAAAACACATCATTTGATAGATGCGAGCTGTGGGCAAGCACTCTTTTTTAGGAGAAATTATTCTGTGCAGAGACTAGACGTAGAACGCCGTCCGGTAGTCAATCAGAATGCAAAATGTCAGCAGTACTGAGTTGCGGTATTGAGCAGTACCGAGCACAGGGGTGATGTGACGCATTTTGGTTGGGCATCCATAGAATAAGTAATACTGTTTTAGATGGTAAGATCCTTTTGCTTTGCTAGGGTTTATGTCAGCACTCCCTTCCCCTGTTGTCGTATCTTGTCCTTCTTCCTCTTTTAGGCGATTTCTTTCTTTTTCTGTTGATTTTTGTGAGGCTTTTTCTTGCCTCTATTGACTACTAAAGGCCCTTATGAGTTATGACACTCTTCTCTCTTTGACTTTCTTTGACTTATAACTTGCTAACCTTCACAAAGCTATCTGAAGCCTATCAAATGCAGGCCATTTATTAGAGAGTACCATCACACTCAACACATCATCAAATATTATGATTGTTCTCATAATGAGTGTTATTATTTTCATTATATGAAAGGAGAGAAATATAAAGATTCATATATAATCACCGAATCATTTGACCTAAAATGTGATTCCTCTATTAAATTTCAACTCCAAAAAATGTGAACAAATGGTGTAGATTTTAATAGTTACTCTCTTTCTATTGCTTTCTTTTTTTGATTGTGCGATGGTTGAAGAACATCATCATCCTATAATACAAAAGCTAAAATAAACTTTGAGAGTAGTGCAATATAAAATTTCTCGCATCCAATACTAAGGTTTCGTTTGGGACGATTTTCTTACTGCTTTTTAAAGTAGTTTTTAGTACTAAAATTTTAAATTTTATACTTAAAAGTTGCTTTAAGAAGCAAGTAAAAAGTTATCTAGAATGAAGCTGGACAGCTTTTGGCCAATGGTTTTCGCTTCTTTCATTGCATTTTTGTTCTAGAAAGCTGCTTTTGAAAGCAATAAAAAAGTCGTTCCAAATGAAGCTTAAGTTAATAGCTATCCAAAATTAATTTTTTAAGTTCATCATTATATAATTTGTATTGGAAAACCTATGTCATTTTTTTAATCACAATTTTTTTCTTTAAAATATGAAAGGAATAAAATTATATATTTATAATTATCATAAAAAAAATGTAAGCTTTCAGTCATGTTATTTTGTCTATCTCTTGTTACTTGTTAGCCATGCTTTGTGTAGGTACATTTGTTTTGATGGAATGTGTCTAGATACATTGCAACTTACAAGCACAATTTGAACAAGGGCTTGATGTGGATGAAATTATTTTCAAATGTCTAATTTTATGAATCAAGAGCTTGAACTATTTTAAATAATATAATTTATTAGAAATTAAATTAATATAGTAAAATAGATTTATTTAGATTTAAAGCTACATTTAAATAAATGAGATATATAGTTAATGATGTTGATTGCATGTAAACATGCATAGTGTATAGGCTTCATTTGGGACAGCTTTTTTACTGCCTTCTAAACTAACTTTTTAGTTAAAAAATTTGTCAAACTAGATTTTATTTACTAAAAAGTTGCTTTAGAAATCAATAAGAAAGCCGTCTCAAACAAATCCATAATTTAAATGAGGCAATGATAAATAATTAAATTTTATATTTATATATAAAAAAATATTGTTAGAAATTTTAATAGCCACAAGATATTCCTTTTTAATCAAAATTATTATAAATCCTTCATTTTGAAAATATTAATTAAATTATCTAAATGAAAGAAAAAAAATAAGCATTCAATTTAAATTTAATGTAATAATAAACATAACCAACTTGAGCTTAGGATAAACATAACCAATTGATTAAACTCCTTTGAGTTGCTTTGAGATTTAGATATGGGCCAAACATTTTGCTCAATCAAATAGAAAATTTTATGATCATAATAATATTAAATAATATAAAATAAAATTGCTAACTTAACATATTAAAATATATTTTGTTTTCTTGGGTTTTAAGTGTACAACTTTAGCCAATGTTGGGGTTGAAATGATTTGTTGAAATGTATTCAATGAATCTTTTCATTTGTTTCTATTGGTATGGATTGATATTTGAGACCTACCATTTTTATTACTTAATTGTGTGTGTGTGTATGTATATATATAATTTCAAGTTTGTTGAATGGTATGACCTAGCGCTTACACTAGATTGCATTAAGATTTGTGCACTAATTGACTTTGATAAAGCACATTTTCATAGGAAATCATTTTAAGGTTCTACTCTAAGAAAATTCATCTATTTTAAAATATTATTAACTCCAATCTCAAAGAGATAATTCAAAACCAATAGTTAAATTCAAATCTTTAATAACATTATTCTTGACGCCAATAATCACCATAGATCCATCTATTATTATTCATATGAAGTTCTGATGCGGATCACTTGTGAAAAAACTCGTTTGATTTTATTTCTTGTTACGTAGTACTCAGGGGTGGAACCAGCCTTAATTCTAAGGGGGCAAGCGACAAACTTATAAAAAAAATAAAAATATATAAAGGTGCAAAAATAATTTATTTTACACATAATCACTTTTCACAGACTTATTTGTTAGTGTTAGAAAAATTTAAGATGAAAATAACGGGAAGCCAAAAGGCTAACCGATTTTTTGAGAGTCGAATTGCGTGAAAAAAAGATAGGTTGGGAGCAAAAAATAAAAGTAGGGAGGGGGGGGGGGGGGGGGGGGGGGGCATATATATTCATACTTTAAAGATAAATGTACATTTTCATTAATATAATCCCTTATTATTTAATAAGTATCTCATGAGGCTATATTTTTTATTCATTTACAGTTACAACATCCAAAAAGCATTTCCCTTAAACGCGCTCTTTTCTTGACATTGTCAATTGCCGTCCAAATTAAATTATATGGCTAAGATTTGATAGTTTACCAATCAATTCCAACAGTTCTTATAGAGGATATAGTCTACAATTTGGGATGCTGACGTGGAGTTAGGCCCACCAATCCGAACCTCGTCAAACCCCGATGGGTCCCACCCAACCACCCCTTTGATGTCGACATCATTAGAGATTAAAGTTAACAAACCTAACCTAAATAATTAACACTAATGATTATTTAATCACAAACAACCTTCTTTGTATTATATACATATAATTACAGCTTAATTATAGATTATAAAAGTAGTTAAGGTTAATATTGTTTGCATAATTTTAGAGTAGTTCAAAGCATTTTCATGTAAGATCACTAAAGTTGTTTTTATATAGTAAGTAGTAGAAATTAGAAAATAATATTTTAATTATACAAAAGGTTAGATGAAGATATGGATTTTGGCATTTTGCTATTCACCTATGATATGACCATTATGTTAATTTTTTCCTGATTTATTTTTGTATGAAGCAAAATTAAGATTTAATTATTTCAATAGTGCTTCTTATCAATTACAAATCATACCTTTGTGGATGGAAGGAATGAATATAATGTAAATAACTCGTTCTATGATTGAATTTGGAAGAGCCTTGTCGCATGAGAATTGTTGGTTGCACTATGAGAAGAGATAATCATATACTAATAAATTCAGCATAGTTAGTGATGGTATGTGATATAGTTAACAATCATTGGAGTGGCCAGACAATAACGGTTGAAAGATTGTAATGATGATATGAAGGATTGTAGTCAGGCTACAGAGTTTGGAGGATCATAGTTGGACTATGATGGATAGAGGATCATAGTCTGGTGATGGTTGCTAAATGATTATAGTCGGTTGATGGTGGTTGGAAGGTCGAGGCTAAGTGACGTTGGATGGAGCACTGTAGTCAAGTAATATTGGTTGGAAGATCATAATTGGGCGCCAGTAATAGAAGGACCGTAGTCGGCGATGGAGGTCAGAAGAATGTAGTCGGATGACATAGGTCGTAAAAATATTTGTTGGGTGATTATGGTTGACATACCACAATTGAGAGATGGACATTGACAGACCATAATCGGGTAATAGAGGTTGCTGGATAGTAGTCAGGAGATGGTGGTTATTGGCTTGTAGTGGGGCGCAATGGTTGGAGGACCGTAGTTGGGCAACAATAGTTAGCGGATCTTAGTCGAGTGGTGTAGGTCAATGAACAATAGAAAGACAATGGAGGTTGATGGATTGTAGTCGGACTATGGTGGCCGGCAGGCCGTGGCATGGTGATGGTGGTCAATGGACCTTGTCAGATAATGGTGGTCACTGCTTGAAGTCAGGTGATGGTGGTTGAAAAAATTATAGTATGGTGATGGAGGTGATTGGACCATAGTCGGGCGATGGTGGTTGGCGGCCTGTAGTTGAACAATGATGGTCGAACTATCGTTTTTGGGCAATGGTGGTCTGAGGGCTGTAGTCGGGCAATGTTGGTTAAAGAATAGTGATGCAACGATAGTGATTGGGTAATATTCCAATGGAAGTGATCAACCAATGGTTTGATGATGGTCTTAAATATTGTTATGAAGGCCACGGTGTTGCGGTTGTTCGATTATTGCGGTCATGCGGTTGTCTGATACTGGCATTTGGGTGGTGGTCTAATGAAAGCATCGAGCGGTTGTTCGATATCGTCGATCTAGCTGTGGTTAGACAATTACATTCAAACTACGATGTTCCAACAACTATGGTAGGACGGTGGCTCGACAATAGTGCTTGGGTCATGCTTCAGGATCCTTAGAGTCTCGGAGCTCTCTTGAATCTTAAGTTAAAGTACATACTCTAAGTTTCCAATTCAACTACAGATTTGTAGGACTATTTATAAATTTTTTAGCGAGAGTTCAGATGGACTTGAATTTACAGATTGAACCTTTCAGAACCAAGTGATTCATTTCCAATCTCTATTCATTCATGTACACCAACATCAACAAAAGCAAAATGAGCATATCATCTCATTAATAGACAATTCAAAAAATTTCATGGAAGTGATTTTTCTAACCTCTACTTTATAAAAAGCTAGAACACAATGCCCTTTTTCACTATCAAATAGCCAGGCAAGATGCTAGTAATAATAACGACTGATCATCATCTATCAAAATACCACCCGAGCTTTTTATAATTACATTTCAAAATTTCTCAAATGTCAGATGGAGTTGGCGCAATTTTCATATTTTATTTATTTATTTATAAACATATATGAATCACAAATAATTGAACACGGCTTTACAGCTAGATTCATCAAATAACTAATGTCACCTATTTCTAAAGACATATTCAAGACTTGCAGCACACTAATATATTCTACCTACTACATTGGGCCCTGGCCCTTACTGGATAACAAATTTTTATTTACAAATCTGACCCTATTATAAAATTGATTTATTCTAACTTCAAGCGCTGTTCTCATTTCCAACGTGGGGATGAGAGGCGGCTTACTGGGAGCCAACAAACGGGTTGGAGATTAAATAATAATAATAATAAAAAAACCTCTAAATAGGCAGCTTGCAGGAACTATTAGATTAGTAGGATGAGAGGGGAATGAGATTGGGAGGGAGGCTATATAAAGGGAAGAGTTCAAGCCATGCAAAGCACTCAAAGAGTTCATCTCCTCATAACTTGAGGTTAGGAGGTGGGAGCAAACAAAGGGTTTTCCATCGGTTGATTCGCGACGGAGGATGATGGAAGGTCACCGCAAGTTGCGGCAGGCGCCGCAATTGTTGCTTGTGGCGGTGGTGTGCTTCATCAGTACCGTGGTAGAGGCAGATTCTAAGTCATATATCTATTCATCTCCACCACCACCACCACAATCTAGTTGGCCTCCTTATTACTATAAATCTCCTCCTCCACCTTCCTATTCCCCGCCGCCTCCCCCATATTATTACAAATCCCCACCACCACCATCTCCATCTCCTCATCCTCCATACTATTATAAATCACCACCACCACCATCTCCTTCTCCTCCTCCACCATATCATTATAAATCTCCACCGCCACCCTCGCCCTCTCCACTGCCTCCCTATTACTATAAATCTCCTCCTCCACCATCTCCTTCACCACCTCCACCATACCACTACAAATCACCATCACCACCATCTCCTTCTCCTCCACCACCATACCATTACAAATCTCCACCGCCACCATCACCCTCTCCTCCACCTCCATATCACTATAACTCTCCTCCCCCGCCATCCCCTTCACCACCTCCTCCATACTATTACAAATCACCACCACCACCTTCTCCTTCTCCTCCTCCACCATACCATTATAAATCACCACCTCCACCATCACCTTCTCCTCCACCTCCTTACCATTATAAGTCTCCACCTCCTCCATCGCCTTTCCCACCTCCTCCATATTATTACAAATCACCACCACCACCATCTCCTTCTCCTCCTCCACCATACCATTATAAATCTCCACCACCACCATCACCCTCTCCACCACCTCCTTATCATTATAAGTCTCCTCCTCCTCCATCTCCTTTTCCACCACCTCCATATTATTATAAATCACCACCTCCACCATCTTCTTCTCCTCCACCACCATACTATTATAAATCTCCACCACCTCCATCACCCTCTCCTCCTCCTCCCTATTATTATAAATCACCCCCTCCTCCATCCCCATCCCCACCTCCTCCCTATCACTATAAATCACCACCCCCACCATCCCCATCTCCTCCACCACCATATTATTATAAATCCCCACCACCACCATCACCCTCTCCTCCACCTCCATATCATTATAATTCTCCTCCTCCACCTTCTCCTTCACCACCTCCTCCATACTATTACAAATCACCTCCCCCACCATCACCATCACCTCCTCCACCATACCATTACCAATCCCCACCCCCACCATCACCATCTCCTCCACCTCCATATCATTATAGTTCTCCTCCACCGCCATCTCCCTCACCACCTCCTCCATACTACTATAAATCACCTCCTCCACCATCGCCATCACCTCCTCCACCATACCATTACCAATCCCCACCCCCGCCATCGTTCTCTCCTCCACCTCCCTACTACTATAAATCACCGCCTCCGCCATCCCCATCTCCTCCTCCACCATACAATTATAAATCCCCACCACCGCCATCACCCTCTCCTCCACCTCCATATCATTATAGTTCTCCTCCACCCCCATCTCCTTCTCCACCTCCTCCATACTACTACAAATCACCTCCCCCACCATCACCATTGCCTCCTCCACCATATCATTATAAATCCCCACCCCCGCCATCACCCTCTCCTCCTCCTCCATACTACTATAAATCACCACCCCCACCATCCCCATCTCCTCCTCCACCATATTATTATAAATCTCCCCCACCACCATCACCCTCTCCTCCACCTCCATATCACTATAAGTCTCCTCCTCCCCCATCTCCTTCACCACCACCTCCATACTACTACAAATCACCTCCCCCACCATCACCATCACCTCCTCCACCATACCATTACCAATCCCCACCCCCTCCATCACCCTCTCCTCCACCTCCCTATTACTACAAATCACCACCACCACCATCCCCGTCTCCTCCTCCACCATACCATTATAAATCCCCACCGCCACCATCATCATCTCCTCCACCGCCCTATCATTATAAGTCTCCTCCACCCCCATCTCCTTCACCACCTCCACCATACTACTACAAATCTCCTCCCCCACCATCACCATCACCTCCTCCACCATACCTTTACAAATCCCCACCCCCACCATCACCCTCTCCTCCACCTCCCTATCATTATAAATCCCCTCCTCCACCATCTCCTTCTCCACCTCCTCCCTACTATTACAAATCACCACCTCCACCATCCCCATCACCTCCTCCACCGTACTATTATAAATCCCCACCACCACCATCACCATCCCCACCACCTCCCTATCATTATAGCTCTCCTCCTCCACCAACTCACTCCCCACCTCCTCCCTATCGTTAAAAATCACCACCCTTACCATTACCATCATCTCCTCCTCATCGCTATCACTCTAAATCACCACTTATACCATCTCATTCACCTTTTACTCTTCTGTTTTAATCACCTCCTCCTCTCAATTACAAATATCCTCTTATCCCACATCACTTATGTCAACCAACACCACTTTATGTTTTCAACAAAAAGTATATTTTCATATGGCAACAAAATTCGAGTACTTGTGAATGCAATAAAGCTGGCTAAGGCTACCCCTTTTCATCATATCAAATGGATATCACCTCTGCAACAATGGAAAATAAAGTGGAAAGCAAAAGCCAACCAATTATTTGTGATATTGTGAAATTATTCTTTGTATTTTCTTTTATGAAGTCCTTAAGCTTTTCTTTTTCTAAATATGTGTTTTGAAGAGCTGTATTGTAAATTGTATCGATTTAATCCTTCAAAAATGAGTGTTGGATGCAAAGTAATGTTGCTTTCATGAGTTTTTTTGGTTCCATTTGGGATAATGCCTAAGCTCATACATTATATATCAAATTATGGAGGATTCTACTATCAATTGAAGGGGTCTCTTAT
This sequence comes from Dendrobium huoshanense, assembly GCA_016618105.1. Classification (NCBI taxonomy): domain Eukaryota; kingdom Viridiplantae; phylum Streptophyta; class Magnoliopsida; order Asparagales; family Orchidaceae; genus Dendrobium; species Dendrobium huoshanense. The sequence continues at coordinate 73,834,617 of CM028351.1, forward strand.
CATATAATTATCTATGCTAGCTTGCCCATATAGCAGACTTGAGCAGTACTTCAAGAATTATTCCAACCTAATGGGCAAATATGACCAAGTAACATTTATGATAACAAGCTTAAAGTCAAATGTGATTCTTTAACAAGTTTAAGAGACATTCTCTGTAAGTTAATATCAAATAATATTTTATTTCTTTAATTTAATATATTATTTGAATTATATACTGATTAATAGGGAATGTTATCTTGGAAATTATTCCTAATACCAACTTGCTATAGAAGATTAAATAAAGGATGCTGCTCTCACAATCCGCGTATTGCTTGGTCTTATTCAATGACGGTTGTGTTGCAGCTGTAGCCTGTAAGTAATTGAATTTTAATTATTATTTTTAAGGGCAATAAGATATTATAAAAAATTTTATGAGTGTAGATAAGAGGATAAATAATGATATAGTATTGATTAATATTTATAATTTATGTGGTAGTTGTTTGGTTAGTTAACATTATTTTTATTTATAATTTAAGTTCGAGAATAGAGATATCAATATTTGACACGACTTGAAAATCCGACTCAAGCTCGACCCAAAAATTCTGGGTCCGGGTCAACCGATTTGGAAAACGGGTCAGGTTCGGCTTTCATATTTTGACGCAATTGCAATTTCGGGTCAACCCGAAAACCCGTCAGCAACTCAAAACTCTGTTGCACTCACCTGTTCGTTGCGAGCGCTCTCTGCTAGCCCGCTAGTCCTCTCCCAATCGCCCGCACTAAGTTACACATAGCACTCCAACCAGGCCAACGAGTCGGGTAAAAGGTGGGTTGGGTTTGGGTATGAGTTTATGACACGTTTAGCTCATCAGGTTCGGTCGATTGAAGACTGGTCCGTTTCGGGTTGAATTAAACTCAACTTGAAAACTCATTTTGACATCCTTATTGGAGAACGAAAAACCTATATAGAGTTGAGTCTGCTTGCAATAGCTTCTAGTAGCAGTAATATGGCTCTTAGGCTGACAATGCTCCGAAAACTCAAAGAAGGGGTCGACACATATTAAGTGGAATTGGGTAGTAGCTAATATCCTTGCTATTGGCGATACAATAACGTAGAGTATCATAGCACTTTTCCATTGGTAGGTGAAGACAATGCTGCATGAAAATGATGAATGAAGTAACATTGATGGATTGTGGAGATCACATAGAATGGAAGAGATGCTTTTCCATTTAGAGGAGAGATTGATATAATCATGTAAATTTAGTAGTGTTAAAAGACCGGGGAGGTCGTTGAGGATGGCTATGATAGTCTTCCACTTATAGGTGATGGTGACAATCTTGATATGACTAACAAGGCCTTGTTACCAACCTTCAATTACCTCTGCTACTAGACGCAGCGGCAAAGCCCGATCCGCACTGCCGGCTGCCACTGTGTCGTAGGCCCGCAACTGGCTTTGCCTCTACGTCTTGTTGAAGTCGTTGACGACTCGACGTCGACATCGACGCGTCGTCCCGTATGTGTGCCGCTAGATTCCAGACATGTTTCGAGTCCGATGTTGTCCCGTCTTGTAGCGCCCGCTAGCCGCTGCGGCCCTGCCTGCCTGCCCTCAGCCGTCATGAGTCATGACTCTCACCTCGACCTCGCACTCTCGCTGCAGCGCTTCCCTCGAGGCCTAACCAGCGGCCCGGTGCGGCCTAACCAGCGGCCCGATGCGGCCTGCTCGTTGCTCAAGCTCAATAACTTAATATTGCAAGCTGGCAAGCCCTTCCTGACGCACTTGTGCACCACCAGCAAGCCCTGTCGTGCCCGCAAAACTGCGTGAGGCTATGTTTGGTGGCTCGTGTCAGGTTGACCCGAACCCGAGGCAAGTCGTGTTCGGATTGGGTTAAATAGTGTCGGGTCAGTTTCAGGTTGGACCTAAACCTGACCTGAAACCCAATTTTGACAACCCGGGATGAACCTCCTTCTAGAAATAAAGTTGACACAAGTTGAAGGTGGTGGGCGAAGTAATATAATATCTGTCACGGAGAAGACTAAAGATAGTTAGGATGATCCTGTTTCTAGATGTGGTACTAAAACTAGCTCATCATGATTAGCAAGGTGGCATAAGAAGTATTAATGGTGATTACATATAATAAGTATGATTATTCTTTTAGAGATGGAGATGACAAAACTTGAAGATGAAAAATAAGGCATGGGTAGGAAGTTCATGGTTGTGATAAAGATATTAATTAGGTTGCTGACATATGTGTTGAAGCTATATATGATGTGAGAATTTAATAAATCAAAATATGTAATATCAATTATTACCTTAAAAATATTAGGCTTTGAGCTCTAATAAAACTATTAAGTCAATCATATAAAATATACCATATAAGTAAACTTATGATATAGGTTAATGAATAAATTGAATGAGTAAGTTTATTGTTAATTTAATCAATGTGGATTAATTAACTCATAACCATCAAGAATACATTACAAGAATTTATTAATCTCCATAAGAATGGGTCATTAGCCTCTAATGCTTCTTATTTTATATTTGATTTAGCTATAATTGGGGATTACATTATAAATCCAATCTTTGGGAATTTCTTGTCTTTTTGGCATAGTAACTTTCCATAAATCCAACCTCCGAAATTTATAGCTTACAAATAGATTTCATTATTTATACTAAGGCTTGACAATTAAGAGCATTTGAACCCTTTAAGAGATCAATGTAGATACCTTGATGATTGCCCATAATGTTGAAGAATTTATAAGATGAAGCCTTGAAGTACATTTGAGGGCCTTCACCTTGAGATTGTACTCTTGAGATCATCAAGAAGTTTCAAGCAATTTTGATCTAAATCATGGCCTTTTCTTCAAATTTGTGACATGCATTTGCCTAAGAGGTTGCTTAATGGTTGTTGGATTAGCCTTTGAACTTATCTTTTGGTTGAGCTACTTTTTTTTCCCTACATACCAAGCAATAATCTTGGCATATTTCACTACCAAAAATTAAATAAGGCTATTGCAACACAATTTTTGACTTATCCCGGCAGTTATAACCGCCACAATTTTCTTTGCAGCAGCTTTAAAACTGCTGCATCCCCGCTATAATTGCAATGCGCTGCAACAATTTTCTACAGCAGTTCAAGAACTTTTAAGCGACGGTTTTCAAACCGCCTCTAACAAGTGCTGCAAAAAATCATACTTTTAGAAGTGTTTTAGTGAGGATTTTACCTCATGCATTATAGGTGCCTCCTCATTTATGAAGCAATCAGCTTCTCGTGGTTCTTAATTTTGTGCATCATGATGGGCTGCATATCGCTATTATTACATAATTTTAGCACACCCTCGGTGTATTCATGCAGTGGTATAAAGTATACGAGATTATGTCATAGTCCATGACGTACTCAATAAAGTCTGAAGGACGTGTCTAATTTGATGATATGGAACTTTGCTTTGATACCAAGACTCATATTTGAAAAATTATTACGTGCGGAGTTCAGACGCGTTCGGAGGCCAATCCGGATGCGTTGCGTCACCCAATGCATAGACGAGGCACATCCGTATGCATTTGGATTGCACATAGAATAATCTCTCATATTTGAATAGAAGCATGAAAACCCTAAGACCTTTATTAGACTAAAAATAGTAATTTGGTTATTTTTATCACAGATTCATATTTCATTATTAATTTTAATTTACTTAATTTTTTTTGTAATTAGTTGGTCAGTGATGGTGAGTTTTAATGTTGGATGAGCTCATGCTCCATTCTTGACCCACTCCAATTGACCTATTTAATCTTATACTAATTAAGTCTAACCCACTTTAACATCTAATGTGCCATATTACATATACATGGCTAATTAAATGGCCTAAATTAGCTGGGGCCAGCTATCAACCAACTCCTTTGACCTGGGATTCTAATTCAATTAATAATTAATCAGCTAACTAATTACTCATACTTATATTTAAATTACAATTAAAAAATATAATTAATTATATTTTCTTTGATGAACTATTAATTAAATAATTAATTATTTACTAGATATTTTGTTATTTGATTTGACTAAACCTACTTGCACTATCCTCCTAATATTTATTGATATTAGTACAGGTTTTGATTTATTATTAGAAGGGCTGGTTCTTGTGGATATAGGTAGGATGTAATTAATAAAAATTGGAAAATAATTATATTATTTAATTATTTTAATATTAAGTTAAATAACATTTGATTATGAGTAATTCTTATTAAAATGGTTGTGAAATTCTAATAACATGAAATAAATAAATAAAAACATTCTAGTTGTGAGCTTATTTGTTTGATTATGCTTATGAACAGCTTATTTTTTAATTGAATTTTGCTCAACTTATATTAAAAAAATTCTGATTTATTCTAACACATTTTAAGATTTAAAATACAAATTTGAGGAGGATGTTGGGCTTAAAATGAATTGATTCCATATAAATTTGAATCAATTTTATTTAAAAACAAAATATAATTGTTACTATGTAATATATTGTATATGTAATTATATTATATTCTATTATATTTTATGCATTATAATACATATTGAGTATTATAAATATGTATTTATTTAATACATAATGTGTATAATAATGCATAAAATATAATATGTGTATGTCTCTCTTGAACCCTAATTTTTTTTCCTCATTTTTTTGTTTGAGATCTTTGTTTAAGATTTTGTATTTTGGTTGAAAATGAGTAAGTCTTTTTGAATTTTCTTATTTTTATTTGGGATCTTTTTTTTTTAAATCACAAATCCCTAACATTTAATATATGAATATCTTGATCCCAAATATGTGAGATATACACTTATATGCAAGGCTTTGAAAATCGGATCGGTTAATGAACCGGGAGGAGGGGTTAGAGGTTTGATGGTTCGACCGGGCGGATGGCGTAATAAATATTTATTATATTTAAATATTATAATAATGACACAATTATTTATAAATATATAACAAAAAATGAAAAAATTTATAATACTTTTACTTATATAATATTGGTGACAAAAGCGAGTAGCCCACACTTAGCCAACTATATGCTTTTTTTCATCCACAACAATGCAATTAAAAGTTAAAACCAGAGAAATTTAGAGCAGTTTAGTCATCCATGCACAACAATAATAAGTTCAGAAATTTTATTCACCAAATCTGCAGCACAAAACAAAAGGAAAATCCACCAAAAAGTAAAAACATTAAAATGTCTAACTTTCGATCCTACAAGTAAGGGAACGTCGCCGGAGGAAGCAGAGAAGCGCGCGAAAGGATGAAAGTTACCTTCACAGTCCGGCGAGCTCACGTTGTTGCTTCCGATCAAAATGTCTAACTTCCGATCTAATGGGAAGGGCAAGTCGTCGGAGAGGTGACGTCGATCAGCCCCGAAGGTGCCGGAGAAGCACACGAAAGGTGGAAAGTTACTTTCACAGTCAGCGTGCTCCTGTTCTTAATCCGATCTCCGATCAAAATGTCGTAACTTCTGTCGGACGAGCAAGGTCGGACAACAGTGACTGAGCCGAGGAAGATGCGCGAATTGGAGAAATTTAACTTCACATCCCGTTCTGGCTTCCGCTCAAAATGTCGAAATTCCGACCCGGACGGTTATTCAAAATCGGAGCCGGTTTTCCGGTTCGACGGTCGAACCGGCGGTTCGACCGGTCCGAAGCCGGTTCGATGCGAAAACGGTTCTTTAGAGACCCGTAACCGGCCGACCGGCCGATTCGCGGTTCAACCGGTTGAACCGGCCGGTCCGATCCGGTTTTAAAAGCCTTGCTTATATGTGATTTAAAGATAAAGACATTTATATGTGATTTGAAAATCATGAAACCCTATCATTAGATATGTCATTTTGAGAACTTATAAGCAAAACATTTTTTTTTAAATAGAGATATCTTCAAGCAAAAAAGGGGTTTGAAGATATCTTTTTTGTTTGTAGCTACAAAAAATATTAGTTATTTAAAAATTGAATATTTAAATTTATAATTACTGAATATATTATATGTATATGTGTTTCATTTATTTTTAATAACATATTTATATCATTACATTATTATTATAATAGTTGGATCATATTTAAATAATTTTAATATTTATTACTGTTGTGGACTACAATATTCATGACAGTAAAGTAGAAAAATCATTCGTCTTAATGTTGCAAGAATATTCAGTTCACAAACAAAGAAAAAAGAAACAATTTAATTTTTTACGTGCAAATTCCCGAATGGAAAACTCATGGGTCATGCCCAGTTGAAATGAATCCATTAATGTTTGAATAGATTACAGATGATTGACCCGCCCTTTAACTTCAGGATGATTAGATTACAATAGTCAACAATCAGGTTGAAATCTAGTGATGAACAGGGATCAGACGGAAGTTCGATGACGGTCCGTTGATGGACATAAGTCCGACGTCAGTTGGTGGCTGAGCGAAAGTTCGACGACAACTGCTGGTCGCTCGGAAGTCCGACTACAAGTTGTGGTCAGTTGAGAGTTCGGCCACAGTAAGTGGTTCGATAGTGGTTTGACGATGGTTGAGGAGTTTGGTGGCAAGAGAACTCTGATTTCTCTTCTTTACTTGATCCCCCCTCAATGAAGAATAGGAGTCTATTTATAATTTTTTTGAGAGTAACATGACTAGTAAATAGACTGAAGATCAAGAGCATGTTGGGAGTGTTTTGAATGGATGGCTGATATCGACTCCCTTGATTGTGTATCGTTTATGGAATATTTGAGTGTCTTAATGATATCAAAATTTGACGATCTTGGGCTCGTTGGATTCTTCTCGACCAGCCGCTCGATTTGACTATAAGCATGTTACGTTTGGTCATTCAATTTAGAGTTTGAACCTTCCAAATGTGTTTATGGTCTTCGATTTGGATTCATTTGGGTTCGGATTAATGGGTTGAATTTGGTGTCGTTCGGTTCGTTTTTCGAGATGCCCAGTTCGACTATAAGTTTGCTGAAATCAAAGTTCGGATGATCCTTGATTTAATTTTAGAAGTTTCAAACTCAATTTTGCCTCGAGATTCACACCCGATCATGATTAATTTTGATGATATATGAATATATCAATTAAGACATTCAGTTGAACTTTAACCAAATAATTGAACTTTGCACCTCTTTTTTTGCAGTTCTACGTACGATTAGATCTTCATAACTATGCTTCTACAAACTAATATAATTATAAATTGGGACTTTTTTTGATAAATATTAAAAAATTATGATAATATTTTAATTATTGTGGGAATTAACAATGAGTACTTTCCATATGATGACAATTTTAGATTAATAAATCAAAGAATACCACTGGCTAATGACGTTTAATGTTATAAATTAAGAGAGAACTAAGTATTAATCGTTACTGGTCGTGTAATTATAGTTGAGATTATGCTAATTTTTCTAATAATATAAGTAATTTATTATAAAATATGTGATTTAAACGCTTATATATAATAAAAATATTCAACTGTAACTACTAAATTAAATTATTTGACCATATTAATTTTTTCAACAAATTTTTATCATTTTATTAATAAAATAATACTTTTTAAAATATGGCAAAAATAAATATTTTATCATACAAAAGCAATATAAAATCTCTCGAGATCATATTGAAAAAGGTTCAAATATCAACAAATAAGTAATCTAAACAAAATTAATTATATTTTTACCCTAAAAAATCTAATTATATCCGTAAAGTATCATCATAATAATTAATTAATTATTAGGCTAATTAATATTATAAACAGTTAATATATATTTTCTTAGTCAAATTAAAATTTCTTTAGGGTTTTAATATTCATGATCTTTATTAAAATTGCAGTTATTTTTTAATCAAGCATAATAACCAGGTAATTTTGATTTAATATGATTAATTAATAAATTAATTTATTAAATAATTAGGCTAAATATTATAATTAAATATAATTAAAACTTATATTTATAAATAATATCCTAATTAATTTCTAGTTAGCTAGCCTAGATAAATAAGTCAGTTGCCCTCTTGCCATATATATGAATCCATTATTAATTATAATCCTAATTTATACCATAGGTCACACTCAACAAAATATTATTACCTTTGCTAATCCTAATTAATTCATATTTAGCCTAGTTAATTAATTATTTAAGAGTACTATGATCACTTTATTTACTAATTAATTATCATAAGTTTAACTATCACAATTAATTATTAATAAAATATTAAACTTGATTAGTTAGAATTAATTATTTCATATTTATTTGAATTGAATATTTAATTAGCTACTGTTTTTCTAATTAACCTATTAATTAACTATAGAAGAAAATATTATTGTGGTCAGAAATAAGAAAGTTAATGATCATAATTAAAGTTCTAATTAATCTATAGTTATTTATTCATTAGGGAATAATATTTTTAATTACTTATTTAATTTTTTAATCTAGTTAGCAATTATTAAATTTGCTACTCATGATCTATAGTTATTTTTTAATTAATTATAAAAAAATAATAAATTTAGTGTTCATAATTAGATTTGTTTTAACTAAGGTTAAAATGATATTCCATACACAATTTAGCATCTAACAAATATAATAAAGTAAGTTGTTGTATAACATTTTTATATGAAAATTTCAAAAAAGAAAATCATATATTTATTATTAATTAACTTAGTTGATATAACTTGCACTAATAATACATATGCATTACATAGGATTGCTCTTTCCCTAAGCTTAAAGAAGATAATACTGCAAAGTAGGTGAATGTAGACTAATGCTAGTATTTTGGTATTAAATACATAGCAAGGTATGTAAGAGGGGAAGGTGACATGGCATTGAGGTGACATGTGAAAAACTGGAGCTTCTATTAACCATGAATAGGATCATCCTCGTATTCGAAGTGAACGTGGCATTACAAGGATATTTTTCTTGTAGAGTTCAATATGACATAACAAGGTGATAATACATTAGGAGGAACGTGAAGATAGTTAATACTGTTAAAGATGGCTAGAATGGCCCTCCTGTTGGAGGTCAAGGTGAAGTGACGTGGAAGCAATAACCAAGGTGTTGTCGGAAGGTTTGTAGAGACCACTAATAGTGGTCAAGCCTAACCTCCCCTAAGGATGAGAGTAGTATGGCTTTGAGTTGACATATAATATATCTTAGGAACATCATTAGGAAATTGAGATTCTCAAGAATGGCTTTTCTTCTAGAGGTGGAGAAGACCAACATAAAGGTAGTAGACTATGAGACATATAAAGGTTATGGAGGTAGCTCTACGAAGTCAGGATAAATTTTCTTGTTGAAATAGAGATGATACAAGTTCAAGGCAAAAAAGTGAGTCAATGTAGGAAAGTTAGGGGGTCAATATAGGTAGGAAGAAAGGTTCTTCTTCTAGATATGGAGATAGCACGAACATAAGGTGATGGTTGATGCAACGTAGAAAGGCTTTTAATTTTATTAAGGATGTTTAGGTCAATACTACCATTGTAGGTGAAAAATAAATACCTTAAAGTGGTAGAAAGACAATAAAAGAAAGTCATAGAAGCTAAATAGATGCCATTGAGGATAGTCAGATTGGTCTTTCTTCCCATGGAGGTGAAAGAGATATAACTTAAAGGAGATAAATATAGCAATACTTAAAGGTCATGGATCCGCCAAAGATGGAAGGATTGGTCTTAAGAAAAGGTAAAAATGATAAAAAGAATTCTAGACTACTATTATGGATTGCCATCAACGAAAATAAGGATATGGCGTCTCTTAAAAGAGGAGACTATTTGACCTAGAGTTGAATGGTGGTTAGTTTGAACAATGGAATTTTGGAAGCCTCTTAGTCAAGAGAAAAGATAGTATACTAAGAAGAGGACTAGGAGAGATTGAGCTTAAATTGGTTTTTAAAAAGAGAGAAAAATGGTGGCAATAAATACAATAAACATAAGACATATATAATAGTTTAGCTATGTAATCTACTCTTACTATAGTGATTTGAGACTAAATATCAATTATAAGTAATATGTGTATATGTTACAACATCCCTATATATAGTTTCTTTAAGAGGTTAAATCCAAAGAGAGACTAAAGCTATATTAGAGTAATGCTCCTTCTATAATTGCACTTAGCTTCCTTGAGCTATTTTGATGTTGTAGGTGGGTGACTTACATGATTTAAAATTGTTAAGAATGTACAAAAGGTTTGAAGAGGCATATAATCCTTCAAGTGTCCAAAATGTCCATATTGAGTAGGGTATTTATATAAACTTGAAGCTTTTTAATGAGCTAACTATCAATTAAATGCACTAAATAAAATATTGATAGCTTTAGACATGAATGAATGTTGATATTCATATGGTGGATACATGATTGGCTCTCTAAATATGAGGTGTTTATCTTAGTGTAAGTTGGCACCAGCATTTGAACTGTGAAGGGTGCGTTGAAAAAATGTATTTTGACATGCATCATAAGAAATTTTTGATATTTGATAATTGCGTAAGAGGAATAGGCCCATCCAATAAGTGGATCATTTTTTTAAAATGCTTTGCGGTAGAAAAATATCATAGTATAAGTGAACATGATTTGTATGTTAAGGAGCAGGAGGTCATCATCAAATTTGATGAAAATGATGATAATAAAGGCGATAAGGAATAAAACATGTAGTAAGAAATTGATGCTCCTCCCACCATCAGTTATGTTCTAAACTCATATTTAGTGAGGATGCATTCCTTGATTGAGATGACAACAATGCTAAAAAAAATTAATATAATTAACATGGATTGTAAGAGTACAAATCCCTGAGTTGTGAATTATTCTAATAAAAAATAAGTATGATATTGAGATATAGAATTTTAACTCTTTGTATAAATTCATCGTCAATAGAGCATAATAAGAAATTAGAACAACTCAAAGAGGAGATCCTCTTATTGGAGAAGAAGATCAAGGTGCAAATCAACTAGCTTAGGGTAATGGAGAAGGAGACAAAAGAGCTTGATGAGAGAATGAATGAATGTTTCAACAATTTGTACAAGTTGAATAGAGATTAGCTATAAGAGGAATATCACTCCTTGGAAGAGAAGTTCTTGCTGAAAGATCTAAAGAGTTAATTTACTAGAGTAAAGTGTGGTTTGAGTACCAAGTGATAGAGAATATAACTATGCCTAGGCATTTATATCTATATCCAGAGACGTTTAATGATAACATCAAGGGATCGATGCACTCAAGGCTATTTGGATGATGTCAGGCTCATGGTGGAGAGGCATTATTCATCCATGAGGCCCATTTCGATGCAAGAGATTTCAATGATGATAATGATGTTGAAAGATAAAAAATTAAAGAACAGAGGATAATCCCTCACTCAAGGCTATTTGAACAAGATATCACCATTTATTTTACCCTCGGAGGTAGTTGTGGTGGAGGAAAAGGGTTGATGACATTTCTTTAATTTTGTTTTCTTTTGACCTTTATGATAGATGTTGATTCTAATTGTATATAGAAAAATATATCTCCAAGAGAGCAAATATTTCACCTCAAATGGCTTTGGAAAGGAAGATCTTTAGAAATCATAAGAATTCCATAAAGTAAGACCAGAAAAACGAGATCCATATCTCATCTTGATTAAATGACAAGAACAAGCCTTAACATGCGAGGATTCAATTTATTAATGTCATTGAAATTATTACAATGAGATGATCATTTTTGTAAAAGAATTTGTACTATTTGGAGTGTATTTGAAGTAGAGATTTAGCTCCCTTCAAGTGCTCTTTAATTTTTATATCATATAAAAAATTATTAAGATCCCAAATTAATCACTAATTGGTTTTTTAATACTTAATTATCCTAATTAATATTCAATTAATCTAATTGCTGTAATCGAAACAATCACATCTAGCCATATTTTCAAAAAGTTTGAGACATTTTCATTATTTCAGAAACCAAATAATTTTTTTTATTAAATACTAATTTTTGAAAAAAAAAAAACCTGTAAGATGAAGAAAAATGAGGAGAACAATAAATTTAAGTAGCAGTAAAATTTAAATGGTACTAAAATAGGAAGGTGGCAACGCTACATGAAGAAAAAAAGAGGATGTGGCTGACTTATAAGAGAACCAACCGTTTGTTGGAAAAAGGACCAACATATATGAATAATTTATTGTTGATATCACCATATAAAGAGGGTGATTGTTTAGCCTTGCAATTCATCAGCCTAGTTAGCTTATCACCTCATAGCTAGAAAGCATTGAGGTGATAGGTATTCAAACTACTGGTGAAGCAATCATCGGTAGTCATGATGGTCGGTTGCCGTGAGGTGTGGGTAACGCCGCACCTTATTGTTGTATTAGTAGTATGCATGGTAGGATTGATGGTCGAGGCTGATGAGAAACCAAATGAATTGCTACCACCGTTGTTTCTTACACCATACAAGTCCCCGCCTTCACCTTCATTGTTGCCTTTAAAACCACCTTATGGCAAGTCCCCGTTTCCACCTTCATTGTGGCCTCCTAATCCACTACAGAAGTCCCCACCCCCACCTTCATTATGGCCTCCTAATCCACTGCTGAAGTCCCCACCACCACCTCCACCTTCTCCATCACCCCCACCTCCACCTTCTCTATCACCCCCACGTCCATATCTATCGCCTCCTCCTTCCCCATCACCACCACCTCCACCTTCTCCATCATCTCCACCACCACCTCCACCTTCTCCATCACCCCCACCTCAAAATCCATCCCCTCCTCCTTCTCCATCACCTCCACCTCCACCTTCTACATCACCCCCACCTCGAAATCTATCCCCTCCTCCTTCTCCATCACCTCCACCTTCTCCATCACCCCCACCTCAAAATCTATCCCCTCCTCCTCCATCAACTCCACCTCCACCTTCTCCATCACCTCCACCTCCTTCTCCATCACCTTCACCTCCAAATCTATCATCTCCTCCACCTCCTTCCCCATCGCCTCTTCCTCCAACCCCTCCTCCTTCCCCATCTCCTCTTCCTCTAACCCCTCCTCCTTCCCCATCTCCCGATCCCAACCTTCACAACCCACCACCACCTCCTTCCCCTCCTTCGCCTTCTACTTCCTCACCGCCTTCTCCATACATTAATAATCCACCACCCCCTTCTTCTTCCCCATCACCTTCTCCCTACATTTCCAACCCACCTCCCCCTCCTCCTTCCCCATCACCTGCTCCTTATAGTAATAGCCCACTACCACCTCCTTCTCCTTCCCCATCACCTACTCCCTACATAAATAACCCACCACCCCCTCCTTCTCCTTCCCCATCTCCTTCTCCATACATATACAACCCACCACCCCCTCCCTCTCCTTCCCCATCACCTACTCCTAACATTAACAACCCACCACTCCCTCCTTCTCCTTCCCCATCGCCTGCTCCCTACTTTTCCAATCCTCCACCCCCTCCTTCTCCTTCTCCTTCTCCATCGCCTTCTCCATACATTAACAATCCACCACCCCCTACTCCTTCCCCATCACCTTCTCCCTACATTTCCAACCCACCTCCCCCTCCTCCTTCCCCATCACCTGCTCCCTATAGTAATAGCCCAACACCTCCTCCTTCTCCTTCCCCATCACCTGATCCATACATTAACAACCCACCACCCCCTCCTTCTCCTTCCCCATCGCCTGCTCCCTACTTTTCCAACCCACCAACCCCTCCTCCTTCCCCATCACCTTCTCCCTACATTTCCAACCCACCTCCCCCTCCTCCTTCCCCATCACCTGCTCCCTATAGTAATAGCCCAACACCTCCTCCTTCTCCTTCCCCATCACCTGATCCCTACATTAACAACCCATCACCCCCTCCTTCTCCTTCCCCATCGCCTGCTCCCTACTTTTCCAATCCACCACCTCCTCCTTCTCCTTCTCCATCACCTGCTCCATACATTTATAACCCACCACCCCCTCCTTCTCCTTCTCTAGCGCCTGCTCCATATATTAACAACCCACCACCCCCTACTTATCCTTCCCCATCACCTGCTCCCTACATATACAGCCCAACACCCCCTCCTTCTCCTTCCCCATCACCGGCTCCCTACATATACAACCCCCCACCTCCTCTCTATCCTTCTCCATCACCTACTCCATCTATTCAAAGCCCACCTCCTCCTCCTCATTCCCTATTGCCTCCTCCTCCAAATGACCCACAAACTCCTCCAACCCCTTCACCTTCACCCTCACCCACTCCTCAAGTATACAACTCACCACCACCTCCCTTGCCATCATCACCACCTTTATATGCATATTGGCCCCCCACCATTATTTCACCAAATATTCTTCCTTAAGATTAATATTTCACTCCTTCCCCTTTCCCTCCTCCTCCCTACATTTACAAACCCCCTCCCACTCCTTCACCACTAGCACCTCCTCCTTTCATTTACAAAGCTCCACCACCTTGATCCCTCTTACCATTACTTACATAAATTTAAAATTCTCCCTATCCACCTTATCTTTACCTATGCCATCTTCTTCTTATATATAGAAGTCCCCAACACAACCCTTACTATCATCACCACCTCCATATTTATATATGCTCCCACCCCATCTTCATCCATCACCTCATATTCATAATTATAAGTCCCCTTATCCTTCCACATTGCTCTTTTTTCCCTATATTTACAAACCATCACCCCATCATTCTTCCCCACCTCATCCTTATTTCTAAAAATCTTCACCACCTCCACATGTCAATAAATCACCTCTCTTTTATTTTCATTACACTCTCACCACCTCCTACTTTGGCATGCATTTCCTCTCCACCTCTTTCTATATCATCTCTTGCTCCATACGTATAAAAGTCCTCATGACTTCCTTTACCACCTTCTCCATATATTTACTTGTCTCCACTACCTCCCCCACCATCATCTCCTTCTCCATATGTTACAATTACCACCCCCTCCATCCTTATCACCCTCTCCTTCTTATTTTATAAATCTCCACACACACACACACACACACACACACACCTCCTCCATGTAATTTAAAATTATCCCTACCACTAAATCTCTACTTTTATAAGTAAACCCTTCATCATCATCATCATTTTAACCCCTCCTCCCAACCTACCTACAAAACTACCCCTCCATATATTTAGAAATCTCCACCATACCCATCACCATCTCCTTGACCTCCTTATATCTATAAGTCCCCACCATGCCTTCACTATCCCTATAAATCCATTATATATATTATTCATTGTTTCCTCCTTCACCTTCTCCAATCCATCAGTATTATTCATCACTACCATACTTGCCATATCTCTTACTCCATCAGCTCTATAATTCCTCATCTCCTCTACCAGCTTCACCTCTACCACCTTAGGCAAACAAGTGTCCACCACCACCATCATTACCACCTCCTTCAAAATATCACTATAAAGTAACACCTCCATCTCATTCATTATCACCACCATACCCCCATAAAGATCCCCCATCAATATCTCGTACACCCTCGATGTAGTAATATAGGTTTACCTCGCCTCCAGCTTATTATTACTATTGCATGTAATGAGTTGAAGGCTTCGTTACAACATAAAATCGACATAATATTAATGTGAGTATATCTATTCATTAATATTATACATAATTTATGTATGTTTTAAACTCTTATCCTTTTATTTCTCCTTTACAGAGCTATACAAGTATTTAATAAGTTAATAAGGTGGCTTAGAAACTCCTCCTTTCAGCCTGCAGCATTCATTGATGTTACATTTACATGAAGAACAAATCAATCAAATAGTGAAAGATCGATAAAAAAATGGAGTTTATAGAAGCCACACTATTTATAGAGTCATATTTCATTCAATAAAGCCTTGTTTTCCTTATTATGATCATCAACAGGGAAATTGTATTTCTTTTCTCTTATGAAAAATAATTGCAGCATGTATTGATTGAGAAATACAAATAAATATTTGGTGCAGATCGATGTTTCCTATGATAATGATCTTTTGTTTCAGAGATATATTAGAAAAAAATAATATCATGAGCCCAATTTGAGAAAATGTATTTGAAAGTTTAACTCTTACTTAAAACAAAAAGAATATTTATAGAATCTAATCAATCTATTAGTCTTTTGTATAAAAGTAGAAAACAAATTCTTATCACCACAAGAAAAAAATTCAAAACTATTACTAATTTCAAAATAAAATTTGTTTTATTGTAATTTTTACAAAAGTTTTTGATAGTTCAAATAAATATTTTGTACTTTTGATATCATGAATGTGAATTTCTCATCAAGAAATCATTTGGCGAAGTGTGAAAGAGGAACAATTATTACGTCCTCCGACCGGATGCAGAGGAACATCCGGTCGTAGGCAAAAAAACTCGGTACTCGGTACGGTACCGAGTTTTTTGAAAAACTCGGTACACCTCGGTACCGCGTTCTTTTTGCCTACGACCGGATGTTTCTTGCATCCGGTCAACCGAACAAAATAAAAGCTCGTGAAAGAGAGGGGGTCTTTGAACGAAATTACAGAGCTACTTTTGAGATACTTTTTATTAGGAAGTAAGAAGATAGAGAGAAAGAAAGAAAAGATAACATGAAAATTGCACCAACTCATATAAAAAAGAAATTATAATGACTTTAAGTGATTTTATTTTGTAACATATACCTATTAGATTGAGGGAAAAAAGGTTTCCATAATAATAAAAAAGAAATAAGGTTATTAATGTTTTTTTTTTTTTAATTTTAAAGGGGAGATATATTTTAAGAAAAAAGGAACATCACAATTGAGTATCATATTATATTCATGATTTCTACTTTGGGCACTAAAAAGTGACCTTTCAATTTGAGAAAGAACTAGATGAGGAGATCATTCTTCTTCAAAAGAAAATAAACTAGGATTATAAACTTTTATGAGAACTTAATATTTATTGTTTAAATATTTTCTTTAAATATAAACCTCAGTGATTAATTATCTAACTCATGAGGGATAGAACTCTTAATTAAGGCTAGCAAAATAGTTATGGATCTTTAACCTTTAAGTGGCGTGGATGTATTTGAATGTGAGACTTGGAATCCCATGTTTTTAAGGAAAAGTAGAAAGCATAAATGAGATTTAATTATATAACTTTAAATTGATATTTGACTAGAAAGCTTATTGATAATATTAAAAAATACATAAAAAACAACATCTAATTATTGTCCATCTCTTCACTCTCCTTAGCCTCTTGAGCCCACAACTCAACTTGTATTTGAGTTTATTGTGTCTACATATCAACTATAGTTACCACATTCATTCTAATTCTTTCTATTAGAAATATTTATTCTAACTTCTCAGTTCTGCTATCCATGAAAGTTGTTGAGAAAGAGTACCGAGCTTTATACACATAGGCTTATGAGCTTAACCCATATACCTCCCCTTTTGCATTCCTTCCACTACTTGGGACCAAAAAGTGTGTCAAAATAGTATATTGATCCCGCAGACGATCATTCATTAGCAGAAGTTTATGTTTGCAAATCGGAAAGTTGCACATAGTCCTCCTAATATATATTTGAATACTTATGTATGTCCTTCTTAATTTTTTATCAACCCATTATTGATCTTTTAGCACCGATGCGTGTGTGTATGAAACTCCAACGTAGTGGGTTCTCTTGGAAGAGCCTATTTTTGTAAAAGAAAATATTAAGTGAATGCACTAAATGAGAAACATATGAAAATATCAACATTGAACATATTATACCAAACATCATTTATGCTTATTGTGAGGAACTGAGCCACCCATACGGACAGAGCTGTCCATGCTCCCATACCATTAGTGATGATAACACCCATACAACCAAGAGTATATAATTTGATTAAGCAAGAAGTGAAAGAAGTATAACGCTCCTGGTTCTAATTTTAGAATAAATATATATATTTATCTATTAATTAATCTATCAAAGCCACTAGTTTTTTAATACGATCATCAGTGGAAATAACCATAAACCATGCTAAAAAAATAAGCAACTAAATTCATTTCTCAAAATTCATCTATAATATGGCTAGGAGATCAATCAGTATATCATATTATCTTTCTACTCCTAATTATATATATATAAAAAAATACGAGCAAACAAATAAAATCTAAAAATTCAACATGCCCTACTCCACGCGGTTTTTCTATCCACTCTAATACCATAAATTTACAAGTCAACCCTTCCACCTTCACCATTTACTCCACCTCCAAATGGTTATAACTCGCCCCCATCACCTTTATATCCACCTTCTTATGTATGCATATCTCCTCCACCACCTTCTCCTTATATTTACAAGTCCCCATCAGCTTCACTACCATCACCACCTCCCCTATATGTATACATATCACCACCCCCTCCATCCTTATCACCTCCTCCTCCTTATATTTATAAATCTCCACCACCTTCATTTAGCTTACATCTACTTAATTGCATATATTTATAAATCACCCCCTCCACATTCACCTTCACCACCATATCATAATTTGTATAATTAAGCCCCCTCAACCATCACATCTCTGATCTCTCCCTCCATATATTTATGAATCACCACCACCCCAGCACCATCTCCTCATCCTCCTTATATTTATAACTCATTATATATAAGTCACCTCCTCTTCCATATCTTCTCCTCCTTCATTCGATCATAATGAATTACCACCACACCACATTTGCCATATTTTCCACCTCTATATTTCTATAAGTCCCCACCTCCTCCTTCAAAATCACAACCCTCTCCTTATAATCCTCCTTCAAAATCACAACCCCTCACAAAATTTGATTATCTTGTAGATTTTACAAAATATTTTAAATATTTTAAATGCGTGTCTAGTAGTTTTGAACTTGAATGTACCGTTAGGTGATCAACGGGTGATGTGTACCAAAGAGTAAGGGTGTCAAAATAGGTTGACTGGTCGGGTTCAAGTCTGATCCGAAATTACCTTGACCTGAATCTAGTCAACCGGCCCGAACCCGACCCTTAAATCCATTTTGGTTAAAAAATTATAACTTATTAACTATAAAATTTAGAATATTTGATAAAAAAAATAAGAAGATTATACCCACACAAAAAATATGGAAATAGATATTAAACTAATCATTTTTGGGTCAATAATGGGCTCATCCCGTTCAATAAATTGGTCATAAAACTGAACCTAAATTTGATTTGTTTATTAAATGGGTCATTTCAAACCTGTATTTTTTGGGTCGAGTAATTTATTGACACCCCTACAAAAGAGGGAGCAGTTCTTGAAATGGAAGACAGGGTTATTACATCGAGGTACTTCTTATTTGAAGGGAAAAGAGAGAAAAGAGAGCTAAATAAATTTTTACAATTTCGCCAGCTCCTAAAGGAATAAGAGAAAGTAATGATTTTAAGAGGTTTGATTTTGTAGTCTATATCTATTATACACAAGAAGGGCTTTCTACAATATAAAATTAATAAGGCTATTAATATCTCCTCAATTTTGAAGGGTGGTAAATTCAATAAATTTAATTAAAGGGTTATAAAATTTTAATGTTTCAACAAATTTTTCCAAGTATGAATTCCTAAGGATGAAACATTTATAATCATAGGCCATACAATTAGGGCCCATAAGTGAATAGCCTCGATTTAAAAAATTTCACTGAAACGTTACGATTTTAAATTTTTCATCGGATCAGGTCGTCAAGTCATCGAGCTGCCATGTGTTGGCATTATATCGGAGATCTGTCATAAAGTTATGTATGGAGTCAGCACATAATAATTTTCCTCTTTCTCTCACTTTTTTTTTTTTTTTTTTTTGAACGGGGATATCTACTCGCTGTCACTCCAAATGAAACGCTTGGCGGTGTAACTAATCCCTTGGCGGAACCTAGCGAGGCCATCCACCGACATCAGGCCTGCACTTGCTTTGCCCCACTGAAGAGATGAGGCCATAGTAGAGGGATTCAAACCTATAATAAGGGCTTCCCAACCGTACTCGCTCACCAACCACCCTACGCCTCAGTGAATATTCTCTCTCACTTTCACACACAAATTGCCAAAGTAGCCTAGCCGAAGTGGCTTATATTCAAATATGGACGCAAACAAGGGAAAATGCAAATCCAAAGCAGGCATCAATGGTCATAGCAAATAATTATTCTGACGCAAGAAAATGAGGAAAGCTACTGCTTAACTAATCTATGCTGTCCTTATCAATTGAGAATTCCACGCTAACAGCTATTAATTGTGATGTCTACAGATGCCTGCCTAATTGGGTGAAAATAGAAACCGTGCATGGCTAATCTTGTATTGCCTAATTAAAATAATCACTAGAAAGAACTTAGGCTTTGTTGCAACAGTTTTCTTACTAAAAAATTGCTTTAAAAAGCATTAAAAAAAACGTCTCAAACAAAATCTTAGCCTTTCATTTCATGGAATTCTAATGAGAAGAGGGAATTCATTTACAGCCTTAATAACATCCTTAAGCAGTTCTTATTTGTCTAATGATGATTAAGAAAGAAGAAATGTTTGATATTGATACGTCATGCAAAAATTATCTTGATCGGGCACGAATCTCGAGGCAAAACCTAGTTGGAAATTTCAAAAATTAATTTCGGGAGCATATGAACTCCGATTTCAGCGAGCTTACAGTCAAACTGAGCGTCTCGGAAATACAAACCCAACGACACCAAGATCAACCCAATCCGAGCCCAAATGAGTCCGAATCAAAGGTTCGAAGCGCTGTTGAAAGGTTCAAACCGCAATTTGAGTTACCAAACGATCTCCGATTTTGACGAGCTTATACTCGAATCGAGCGGCTCGACGAGACAAATCCAACGAACCCAAGATCATTGAATTCCGACATCATTAAGGCCATCAAATGTCCAACGAATGGTGCATGATCAAAAGATTCGATATCGACCGTCCATTCAAACCACTCCCTGTTCGCCCTTGATCTCACGCCTATTTACGGGCTATGCCACTCCAGAAAAACTATAAATAGAGCCCTCATTCTACACCAAGGGGCTCAAGTGAAGAGAGAGAAGAAGAAGAGGAGAAAGGGGAAAAAGGAGATTCCTCACCTCCTCGACCACCGCCGGAGCTCTTCCTACCGCCTGAAGACGCCGGAACTCTGCCCGATATTTGGGAGAATGCTAGAATTCTGCCCAACTTCCATGGGATGCTGAAAGTCTTCTCAATTTACAAGAGAGTTCCCTCCTGACGCCAAAACTCCGCCTAAGTGAAGCCGGAGTTCTCCTCTGCTACCAAAGACGTTGGACTTCTACCCGACGTCGGACATTCACTCTTCGCCAAGTTTCTATCCGACGCCGGACTTCTACCGGTTATCGGATTTCGCTGGACGTCTATGCGAAGATGCATTTCTTTCCATTGTTGGACTTCTACCTGACGCTGTCCTACTGATCTTCGTCATCAGACTACAGTCCTTCCGACCCCCGTCGCCAGCCGACTACGGTCCTCCTGACTTACGTCGCCCGCCGACTACAGTCTTTCCGACATCCGTCGCCCGTTAAATACGGTCCTCCTGACTTATGTCGCCCGCCGACTACAGTCTTTCCGACCTCCGTTGCCCGCCGACTACGGTCCTCCTGACTTACATCGCCCGCCGACTACAGTCCTCCGTCGCCAGCTGACTACGGTCCTCCTGACCTACGTCGCCCGCCGACTGCAGTCCTTCTAACAAAGTGAACATGTCAATAGTGATCCTTTGTATTTACATCATGTAATGTACTCCATAAGATGTACATCAAGCTAAGACCTTCCACTAAGGAAGGGCCTCATTTGTAATCGACTGTAATACTAATGGATTCATTCAAACTGGGCTAGGCCCCGTGGTTTTTCCCCCTTTTACAGGGGTTTTCCACGTAAAAATCTTGGTGTCTCATAAATGCTAGACCCTCTCTCACTTATCTGATTGCGTGCCGGATTTTCGTACAACGCTAAGACGTTAAATCTTATATTTCTCTACCGCCGCGAATACTCTTGGACGCAACAGATATAGAGATGTTAATCATTTTTTTTTTATCAATGATGTTTAAGCTATTTTTCTTCATTGAGTACTTAAACAGATCAGAAACTTTGAAGATTATTATTTAAAAATAAGTTTTTGTTCGTACGTGAAACAAGTGGCTAGCGGAAATTAAGATGGAGGATGTGGATAGATAAAGCTTTGATTTGTTGACTTGCATGTTCATATAAAGAGAATAGGAGGCCTTCGCCAAACTTCCACTGCATATCCTTGTCAGCATTTGGATTAATAATTCTGATATCAAATGGTATCTGGAGATCAATCATAATGCGTCACGTCACCTCTTATTCGGTACTGGGGCTTGATACAGTGGCTCGGTACTGCTGATGTGGCGCATTCTAGTTGATCACCAGATAATGTTATGCCTTCAGTCTCAGCACAGAATAATTTCTCCAGCATTTGATATCACTATTTCAATTTCATGCATATATCACTTCTCTCTCTCCATTCTCAATGTGTGGTCACGTGTTTGAATGTGCTAACAACTAATTATAAAATTGTATTTGCGTGTTCATCACTCTGGAAAAATTTTCTAAGAGGGCGAGAGAGAAGAAGAGAGAAGGTGAGAAAGGGGTCAAAAAGGTGAACCTAAATCCGACCCGCTAGCAATCCGAACTCAACCCACAACCCTTTTTTTATTAAAAAAATGGGTTTTATTAGCTATTTAACTATAGATTTTAGGTTAATTGATTAAAAAAAATTATACCAACAAATTAAAAAAATTAAGTAAAACATATTAAACAATCATTTTCGATTCAAAATAAAGTTGACGGGTTAATCTGAATCCGACCCGTTTAATAAACATCAAAATAAATGTTCTAAAACTGATCCATTTATTAATCTGATAAAATCCAAATTTTTTGAATCGAATCCGAATCAATTTATTTATTGACACCCCTCTAAAATCTTTGAAGTCACTAACTCCTGCTGTTTACTGTTGACCATTTAGTCACAGAGGCCTACAAAGAAGATTCAAATGTGCATGCATGATGACAGCCATATAGACAGCAACAGCAGCTTCTATAAATAATTAATCAGTGTGGAAATAAAGTGTACTTTGTTTATTCATGCAAAGACCTGCATGACAGCCACCACAAGACCTAAGCCAACCAACTAATAATCAACCCTTTTGAACATGGCAGGCATATTTGAATCTCTCTCTCTCTCTCTCTCTCAAGTTGAGTGCTAAAGAAGAATTCAATGTTAACAGAATACCCGAGCGCCCCGGCGTCATGTTTCTGAGCCCCCCAGTGCTGACTTACAGAGAGCAAAAACACCACAACACTCTAGATTCGGCGCCGCAGTGCTGTGTGTTCCGCAGCACTATGAGTTTGAACGTCTTTGCATCATCAAATAGAGGCTTGAGTGCCCCAAACTAGCGCTGCACACTACGAGATGGACTAGACGATTTTCTTTCTCGTTTCACTGAATGGTTGCATCCCTTGGGATTATTTTCTTGACTTTCTCTTGTATTTCTGACATGATTAGACATTAAGTACGGTGCATGTCAGAAGAGAAGCAAGGAGAGAGTAAGAGTGAAGAGATATTTGTGCTTATTTCTCCTGATTTTCATAGTAGATTTCTTGATGTGGTGTGATTCCGTGATTTTTTTTCCTATTTTGAATTTTTACACGTTAAATCCTGGTGTCCTTTATTTTTATGTGCTTTTACTTATACATCCAGTCAAAGCACAACATAAAATTTAAAAATTTACCAAGGACTTGAGGTAATCCTAATTTAAACTTACAATTCCACAAATTATTTACATTGTACTCTATATTTTTTAAATTTTTAAATGAACAAGTAGTTATAAAGCTTTCATGGACACCAATACTCTCAAATAAGGTTTATAAAAAAAAAAAGATTACAAAATATACGCTTTCAATCAAAACTAATCAAATCAAATCTAATAATTCAAATTCATACCTAATATCAACTAAAAAGATAATTTATTCTAATTTCAAATTAAAATAAATCTAAAATTCTAATAAACTTAATTTCCTCACCAACAATAGAGAGTGGTAGGGTTGTAATTTTGAGGAACAAATGTTTTTAAGATGTGAGGGGAGCTTAAATGTATTCATATTGAGAGATTCAAGCTTTATTTAGAACTTAGTTTTATTTGGGATGACTTTCTTACTGCTTCTTAAAGCGGTTTTTTAGTACAAAATTTTTTCAAACAAAGCCTTAAGCTTTTTAGTTTTTGCTTTTAAAAGCTCCTTCAATCACAGATTCAAAAATGTTTTTCCAAAAATAACCTTTTAAAGACAGTTTGAAATTGCGATAAAAAAGTTCAAGAATTTTTTACTAGAAAGCAGTAGAAAAGCCGTCTCAAATGAAGCCTGAGTTAGTACATCATGCAACTTAGGCTTTGTTTGGGACAGCTTTCTCATTGCTTTCTAAAACAGTTTTAGTACAAAAAATTCTAATTCAAGATTTTTTTTTACTAAAACGTTAACGTTTTAGAAAGCATTAAGAAAGCTGTCTCAAATGAATCCTTATTCTCTCTATTAAGGCTTTGTTTGGAATAGCTTTTTTAATACTTTAAAATATAACAGAGCTATCTCAAACAAAACCTAAATTATGGGGACCTACACAAAGAAGATTTAACTGGGGTGCATGCATGCATCACAACAATCATAGAGACAGCAACAGCTGGTTGAATAAATAGTTAATCAATATGGAAATCTTATGCACCGCAGGCATTCCGGTCCATTCATGCAACACCATCTAGCCACCACAAAACCTAACATATCTATAGCTTTTTTTGGATGACTTTTTTTTGCTGTTTTTTAAAATAATTTTTTATTAAAAATTTAAATTTTTATATAAAAATTTATTTTAAAAAACAATAAAAAAATCGTTCAACCCGTTTAACCCGGGCTATAGCATGCTTAAAAGGAAGAGTCATCAGTCAATAGGACGTTTACTAGCCTTTGCCTTGGAGAAGAATCGCCGGTTGGAGAAGATGAAGTATATCCAAGCGAATGATGACTGAAGTGAAGGATGGTAAGGTTTGTTTGAAAACACCGCCGTTTTTTTCGGATCCGCGCGATAATATTCGGGTCCGTTGGTCGGGCCGTAAGTTTTAAATTTCGCACGTGCCATATACCCAAACTTCGCCGCATCGGGTCTCAGGTAAAGTTGGCTGCCAGGTGTCGCGTTGTCACGGCATACCGAACGTAGAGATGCGTCAGGTGGGAGGAGGCAATAAAAATTCAGATTCTAGACCATTTATTGCAAGAGTGGAACCGGAAGATTCCTGTAAAAATGGCTAAAATAATTTTTTATTTAAATTTTTATTATTATTATTTTTATAAAATTGGCTAAAATATCCTCTTCAAATTGATAAATAATAGGTCCTGATCATGCATAGTTTAAAAGATTGAAATAAAGACAAAATCTTTATATCATAGAAAATTTCAAAGCTTAGGACAGGACATCGAATGAATTGTAAGCCGGTCATCCATGGTGTTCTTGAATCCGTCATAAGTTGTCTGCTTAACTAGCCCAATCCCCCTCCTGTTAGGGATAAATTATTTTGTGCGGAGTCCGGATGAAAAAATTCATCCGAATTTCTATATATTTACTAAGTATTTATAAATACTCAGCAATACTCAATAAATATGCAGTAAATCAATAAATACTTACAAAATACATAGTAAATACTCACAAAATACTTAATAATACGCACAACTGAGTATTTGTTGAGTATTTAATGAGAATTTGCAAATGTGCAACAAATACTCAGTAAATACGCAGCGAATCCAGACGGTTCTCCCCGTCCAGACTCCGCACGTAATAATTTCTCCCTTTTAGGAGAGAGATCGTTTCAATTGCCCACTAACTCTAAAATAGTCTTTCTGCTTCACTATTAAAGGCAAGAAAGCCTCCCAACTGCCACACAACTATATCTACTCAATAATATCCTCTTTTAATATTCTTGTTAGGGGCTAGAATATATGCAACGGTAGAGTTTAGAAATTTACGTCCGAGCATTGCACAAATATCCAGCACACAAACAGAAAAGAAAATGAACACCATGATTTTTACGTGGAAAACCCAGAAGAGGGAAAAAACCACGGGGCCACGCCCAGCTGAAAAATTTCACTAGTGTTTTTGTAAATTACAATAAACTGATTCATCCCACAAATCGAGACGATCAGATTACAACTTGAAGCAAATTTACAAAGTTTTGCAAAATCCCATCATTTCCCAAAAATCCGGCAGAGTTCCGGCGTATTCAGGCAACGAGAAGAGATCCGGCAGTGGCCGAGGAGGAGAGGATTCTCCTTTTCCCCTTTCTCTTCTTCTTCTCTTCTTCTTCTCTCTCTTCACTTGAGTCCCCTTTGTGAAGAATGAGGGCTCTATTTACAAATTTTCTGGAGTGGCATATCTCGTAAATAGTCGTGAGATCAAGGGCTTACAGGGAGTGGTCAAATGGACGGCCGATATTGAATCCTACGATCTTGCACCGTTCATTGGACATTTGAAAGCCTTAGTGATGTCGGAATTTGGCGATCTTGGACTTGTTGGATTTGTCTCGTCGAGACGCTCGATTCGAGTATAAGCTCGTTAAAATCGAAGACTGTTTGGTAACTCAAATTGTGGTTTGAACCTTTCAACAGCGCTTCATGTTCTTGATTCGGACCCATTTGGGCTCGGATTGGATCGAATTTGGTGTCGTTGGGTTCATATTTCCGAGACGCTCCGTTTGACTATAAGCTTGCTGAAATCGGAGTTTGAATGCTCTTGATTTTAATTTTTGAAGTTTCCGGTTAGATTTTGCCTCGAGATTCGTGCTTGATCAAGATAATTTTTTGAGAATACATCAATTCTTAGCTCAACAAAAAAAAAAACTAGTGTTCATCTTTGGTCCTGCAATCCCCCAATCCAAATTAGAGCTGTCAATTTTTGACACGACCCGAAACACGACCCGAACCCGACCCGGAAAAATCCGGGTTCGGGTCGACCCGGTTATCAAACGGGTAGGGTTCGGGTTCGAATATCTGACACGATTTGAGTTCTGGGTCAGGTTCGGGTTGACCCGAAATCCCGGTAATGACCCGGAAATGCTTCTGCCCATTTCTGCTACCCGACGTACGCGTCCAGCCGTCCAGTCGCGTCGACTCTGTCGAGTCGCCAGTTCGCCTCCTTCGAGGTTGTCGCCGTGCTGCCGCTGCGCTGGTGCTGCCGCACCGTCGGTGCGACGCGCTGTTGCTGCTGCACCGCCGGTGCGCCGCGCTGTTGCTGCCGCACCACCGGTGCGCCACGCTGTTGCTGCCGCACCGCCGCCGCTGCTGTTGCCAGTCGTTGTCTCGCCGCCGCTTTAGCCAAACACGCAAATCCGTGTCGGGTCGGGTTGATCTGGACCCGAATCGAGTCGGGTTCGGGTCCGAAAACCTGACCCGTTTTTAGAAACGAGTCGGGTTCGGGTTGACCAGAATAGTGCCGGGTCAGTTTCGGGTCCGATCCGAACCCGACACGTTACCCGAATTGACACCCCTAATCCAAATATAAATCTGGGCATATTGGATATCAGTTATATCCCTTAAAAATTGCCTTTGTGATAAGCTCTGATGAGGGTGAAGAACATTGTTGCGTCCACGATGATAGCATCGAACAGCACTTTGGCTAAAGGATTACCATATGGAAGATTGAGTAGTGGACGGGAGAACTAATGGATAAATAAATGAAAGCATCTTTAACTTCTAGCAAAATTTGTTAAGCATGAGACATGTCCTCTTTTTTATTTTATATGTGGTTAAGATTATTTTAAGGCTCATGAAACTTGTCATCCTGATGTGTACAATAGGTTATGATGTAATCATTGGGATTATAATATATATATATTGGTTATAAAACATAGGAGAAATAATTAAAATGCAAAGTACCTTACTATTCCTATGTGATATCTCATCAAAAAATTATCTTGATTGGGCAGGAATCTCGATGCAATTATGAATAAAAAAACATTTAAAATTAAATCCAGGACCATCCGAACACCAATTTTAGTAAACTTATTGTCAAACTGAATGTAAAATCGATCCAATCCGAACCCAAATGGGTCCAAATTGAGGGCTCAAAACTTATTTAGAAGCTTCAAAGTATTAATTGTATGAGCAAATGACATTAAAATATAGCATGTTTATAGTTGAATTGAGCGGCTCGATGAGGCAAATCCAACGAGCCCAAGATCGTCGAATTCTGACATCATTAAGAGACTCAAATGCTCGATGAACGGTCCATGATCGACGGAGTTGATATCGGTAGTCCATAAAAACACTCCTAACGTGGCCTTAATCTTCTCCTTATTTACTAGTCATCATACTCCAAAAAAATTATAAATAGATACATCATTCTTCACAAAGGGAGAGGAGGAAGAGATGAAAAAAGAAGGATCTCTCTTGCTTTCTCAAGCTTGCACCGTACGGCCACCTACCGCCGTTGAACTTCCACCTAGCAGCCAACCGTAACCAGACTCCAACCACCAACTGTCATCAAACTTCCAGCTATTCATGGGTTGCTATTGGATCATTTCCCAAAAACCAAACATTTTGACATGCCTAACGACTGATTAATACTAAATCTCCAATAATCGTCATACATTGATGAAACATTCTCTATTATTCAATCTACATCAAGGGGACCAATCTTCTGAAGTTTGAAAATCTCTTCAGCTTATTGTCTTCTCCCTGACCTTGAGTTAAGGGATAAGTTGTTGTCATTCGATTATGATCAATCCTTTCGACCTCTGTCGCCCGCCAACTACAGTCTCTTCGATCGTCGCCTGACTACTCTCCTTCTGACCATCATAGCCGACTATGATCCCTCTGACTACCGTCGCTCGCCTACTACGATCCACTCTGACCATCATCGGCGGCAGGCTATGGCCACTCCGACCACCATCGCCCGCCAAATAATGTCCACTCCGACCACCACTGTTGGTCGACTATGGTCCCTTTGACCATCATCGCCCGTCGACTACTGTCCACTCCGACAACCATCATCTACCGACTATGGTCCACTTTGACCTATGTCGCTTGCTGATTACAGTCCCTACGACCACCGTCACCCGCTGACTATTATCCCTTTGACCACCATCGCCTGTCTTTTACTGTCTACTTCGACCACCATCGATGATCAACAATAGTCCACTTCGACCACAGTCACTTGCTGTCTACGGTCCCTCTGACCACCATCTCTCGCTAGCTTAGGTTCTTCCGACCACTGTCGCCTAGTTACTAAGTCCTTTTGACCACCATCACCTGTTGACTACGTTCCCTCTGAATACTATCACCCGTTGACTACGATCCCTCTGACCTTTGTCACCCGCCAACTACGGTCCTTCAGACCAACATCATCCGCTGACTACAAACCCTCTGACTTCTTAACTACGACTAAGATCCCTCTGACCACCATCACTCGCCGACTACAATTCCTCCAACCACCTTTGCTCATTGACTACAATCCTACTAACCAAATAAACATGTGAACACTTTTGTAAGAACAACTACCATTTAATGAGCTCTATGCAATGTGTATTTGCTACATTGCAGCTATCACCCTCTTCCAAAGAGGGTTATTATATGTATTTATCCACCAATACTAGTGGATTCATTCAAATTAGGTCATGCATTGTGATTTTTTTTTTCTTTTTAAGGATTTCCCACATAAAAATTTTAATATCTCTTATGAATGCTATTCCTTTATCTTTTATTTATTTATGTACTGAATTTTCATACAAAAATAAGACACTAAACTTTCTCTTTCTCCCTCTCTATTGTCCAGAATATTCTAGGACGCAACACTCTGAATTTTCCCTTTCCTCTTTTTTTCTTAAGCAAAATTCCTTTCGGCCACTCATCCTCTTATCCTCTGTTTTTCTTCAGCAAAACTCCCTTTCCTCTGTTTTTTTAATTTCCCAATATTTAGGGATTTACCTTCTTGTTAATTTTTAACAATAAGAACTCCTAAACTAAATGGTATACATAGCTCACATATATAGAACTATATAATCATCAAAAGAAAATTCAGAAGAAAAAAAAAATAGTTGGGGTGAAGGTTAAGCTATCGTTTAGCGAGTGTGGTCTTAAGCTGAGATTGATCTCAACAAGCTCAATTCAAAAGCCATAACCGATCTCTTATGTGCACTAAAGCCGGACAACTACATGCAGGTGTTTATATTAGAAACCACCAAGGAAATTTGATTGATATAAGTTAATAATAATAAATGAAGGTACTAATGAGATATTAGGCTCTTTGATAGCATATGAACATGCAATAGCTAGAAGGGGAACTTAAAAAACCACTAAGAAGGACGGGATGTAAAGGAGTCGAGCAAAGCTTGTTTAAATGTCATTGAGCTCGAGCTTGAGCTTGAACAAGCTCAAGCTCGATTTGTTAAAAAATTCATAGGCTTGAGCTCTACTCGATTGCTCGAGCTCGACTCGATTGTGGAGCTTGGTTTCTTAGTTTTAAATTAAAAAATCATTTTTTAAAATTTTTATTTATAATATAGAATTGTTTTAAAATGATTAAAAATATTATATAATATTAATTTACATTAATTATTAAATACATTTTAATTTAATTGAGTGGATCAACAAGCTTTTGAGCCGAGCGAGACTTAAGATCAACTTCGAGCTCATTTAATATACGAGCTCAAGTATAATCTCAAGTTTGAATTGGAGGCTCAATAAGCTCGACTCATAAAACTTGAACTGACTCCTAATCCGGATCGACTCACTAACACCCTTAGTTGCAGCATTCTCTTTACAAAAATAACAGTGAAAGTCTGAAGTCTGAACGCAACCGTTCTTCTATCTTTGTCACATAAATTTTGTATTTTTATGACAACTGATATTTTTCTTTACATTTTGAACCTTCGAAGCGTTTCTTTACATAAAAATTAATTCTTAATTCCTCCAATCAAAAGAAGGCGGCAACAAATTTAACGTTTTTCGTTTTTCAAAATAACTTGTTTTTTTCACAAAAATTTGAATCAGACCTACTACAAGTCTACAAGGACAAATTCATTTTATGCGTTTCTCCCTTATCTTTATTTATATTACATTTCCCCTTATTTGAGGCCTTTTATCTTCAGCTTAGAGCTGGCAGTGTGAGTCCAATTGTTGTTAATTGCGATTATCCATTAAAAATTTATTTTTGAAAAAGACTCTCTCTCGCTATGTCCGGAGACTATTTCGGAATTTGTTTGTTATAAAACAATAAAATTTAAATTATTTTATTTATTTGGGGTAAATAAAAATCACAATGAATTTTATACTCTGTATAGGTAATTGATTTTATTGATTTTATTGTAGGTGAAATGGGATCTTAATTATATAGGTAATTGATTTTATTGTGTTATTACTTTAACTAAATAATATATATATATATATATATATATATATATATATATATATATATATATATATATATATATATATATATATATATATATATATATATATATATGTTGCGTGTCAGAAAATACGCGGCGGTAGAGTTTTGTAAATTCGCGTCCGAGCGTTGCACGTAAGTTTAACACACAAACAGAAAAGAGGGTGAACACCGAGGGTTTTTACGTGGAAAACCCAAAAATGGGAAAAACCACGGGGCCTTGCCCAGTTGCAAATTTCCACTAGTGTTTTTGTAGGTTACAAATGGCGGATTTCGTCCCACAAGTCGGGATTATCCAAATACAACTTGTTTTCTTCCACTAAATTCACAAAGTCCTGTGAATTCCTAGCGTTCCCTGAAAATCCTGCAGAGTTCCGGCGTCTTCAGGCGGCAGGAAAAGCTCCGGCGGCGGTGGTCGAGGAGGTGAGGAATCTCCTATTCCCCTTTCTCCTTCTCCTTCTCTTCTTCTGCGAATTCTTGGCGTTTCCTCCAAATCCGGCAGAGTTCCGGCGTCTTCAGGCGGCAGGAAAAGCTCCGGCGGCGGTGGTCGAGGAGGTGAGGAATCTCCTATTCCCCTTTCTCCTTCTCCTTCTCTTCTTCTTCTCTCTCTTCCCTTGAGCCCCTTGGTGTAGAATGAGGGCTCTATTTATAGTTTTTCTGGAGTGGCATAGCCCGTAAATAGGCGTGAGATCAAGGGCGAACAGGGAGTGGTTTGAATGGACGGTCGATATCGAATCTTTTAATCATGCACCGTTCGTTGGACATTTGATGGCCTTAATGATATCGGAATTTGATGATCTTGGGCTCGTTGGATTCGTCTCGTCGAGCCGCTCGATTCGAGTATAAGCTCGTCAAAATCGGAGACCGTTTGGTAACTCAAATTGCGGTTTGAACCTTCCAAAAGCGCTTCGAACCTTTGATTCGGACTCATTTGGGCTCGGATTGGGTTGATCTTGGTGTCGTTGGGTTTGTATTTCCGAGACGCTCAGTTTGACTGTAAGCTCGCTGAAATCGGAGTTCATATGCTCCCGAAATTAATTTTTGAAGTTTCCAACTAGGTTTTGCCTCGAGATTCGTGCCCGATCAAGATGATTTTGCGATGCCGTATCAATATATATATATATGCGCTATAGATTGATGTGGGTGGTATCCTTGTGTAGCCCATTGAAGAGAAATAAATAAAATTCCTTTTTATCTCTCTCTCCTAAGAAGCTCAAGAAGCTTCTTCTTCCTCCCAAGATTTCATAACAAGCGGTATCAGAGCCGAGTGAAGGCGATCTTAAGGAAGGTGTCTCTTATAATCAAGAAGAGGAGGAGGTCAGCTTCTTGATAACGCATGCTCGACAGCTTGACTTAGAAGGCCACGTTCAAGCAGCATTGTTCGCATGAGGCGGACAAGAGGCTAGGAGGGTATTTGGAATAGAGCACACAGAACCATGTTAGGGCACTAACTAGACATTCGTGTTCGTGTTCTGAGCGAAGGTCACGTTCACGGTGATAAACTGTAAGGCGGTAAAGCATACAGGAAAAGAGTAAAGAAGACAGAAACTTTTTTTATTGAAAAGAAAAGCACACCGAATACAAAGCCTCCTATCCTATTTAAAGACTAAACATAAATTTCTTTCACCAGTTAGAATTGTACACGTGTACAGTTCTTAAACTTGTACTTTCTTGTATTTAGATGGTTCTAATAACTCATCATTTAATACCCTCCTGCAAGCTGATGTGCCGAAAGTAAGAAGCTTGGTAACAAGAAACTTAAACCGTGAGATAGATAGAGTTTTGGTGAAAAAATCTGCCAGTTGATCTTTGGAGGCAATATGATGCACTTGGATAGTTTGATTCTTGATACAATCCCGGATAAAATGACAATCCACTTCAATATGCTTTGTACGAGCATGGTAAACCGGATTGTTGGCTAAGGCAATTGCCGATGTATTGTCACAGTATAAAATTGTCGGTGAGGTTTGAGCAAAGTTAAACTCTTGAAGTAGTCGGCGTAGCCAAATGATTTCAGTAGTAACTGCAGCAATAGCACGATATTCCGCTTCGGTGGAAGAGCGTGCTATTGTAGATTGTTTCTTAACACTCCATGATATGAGTGTATCTCCTAGGAAATTACAATACCCGGTAGTAGACTTGCGATCTAGATGATCACCGGCCCAATCGGAGTCAGCATACGACCGAAGAGTCATGGAAGATCCTGTGATAGGTAGTCCATAATGAACGGTACCTCATAGATACCGGAGAATCCGTTTTAGAGCATCAAAGTGTTGATCCGTAGGACTGTGCATATGTTGTCAGGATTTATTAACAGCATACGTGATATCAGGGCGTGTAAGAGTTAAGTACTGTAAAGCACCCACTAATTGACGGTACAGTGTTGGATTGGAAAATGCTTTTGATTCAGATGAGAAATCCTTCTTGACAGAAGTCGGTGTAGCCACCGCTTTGCTGTTCTGCATACCGGCCCGGCGTAGAATATCTTCAGCGTACTGTGTTTGTTGGAGAAGCAATCCATCACGTGTAGATTCAGTAGTTATGCCGAGAAACTGATGTAGTGTTCCCAGGTTCCTCATTTGAAAACGTTGATGAAGTTTGGATAGTAATTGGGAAATAAATGAAGCATTGTTACCGGTTAGAAGAATATCATCAACATAAATCAAAATGTAAATTGTAATATGATTTTTATTATAAATAAACAACGAAGGATCAGAGTGACTAGTAATAAACTCACATTGATGTAAAAAACCAGTAAGAGTCTCAAACCATTGACGCGAAGCTTGTTTAAGACCATACAATGCTTTGTTTAATTTGCACACATGAGTGGGATGATCGGTGTCAAGAAAACCTGGTGGTTGCTTCATGTAAACTGTATCTGGAAGAGAACCATGCAAGAAAGCATTGGAGACATCTAATTGATGAATAGGCCATTTTTGATGCAAAGCTAAGACAATTAATACACGAACAGTAGGAATTTTCGCTACAGGGCTGAAGGTATCAGTGTAATTGATACCAAATTCTTGATTATACCCTAAGGCAACAAGACGAGCCTTATAGCGTGAGACAGTACCGGTTGATGTTCGTTTAGTGCGATATATCCATTTGCATCCAAGAATGTGATGATCCGGTTGTGGTGGAACTAAATCCCAAGTTCCTTGAAATTGTAATGCCTGAAACTCTTGTGACATAGTGTTGCGCCAATGCTCCTCTTTGCTTGCTTGAGTGAACGAAGTTGGATCATTGTCAGTTAATTGATGTGTAAGATCAAAAACAACTTTGGGTTTAAGATGTCCGGTTTGTCGCCGTGTCTTCATGGGATGAGAGGGAGTAGAAGAGGTTACATGACGGGTAGGTGGCATTGTTTGAGTTTGGACAGAAATAGGAACATTCTGTTCAATAGAATTCCGAGTAGAATGAACCGAAGACGTCACAGTCTGAACAGAATTAGGAGTCTGAGAAGAAGCATGATGTTGATTTGTGGATAAAGTAGAGATAGGAACCATTAGCAAAGGAGGTAGCGAGCCACTAGTATTCGGAACAGTAGTGTTAGCAGCAGGAGATGAATTTTTAAAAGGAAAGATGTGTTCTGTAAAAATAACATGGAGAGAAGTAAAAACCCGACCAGTAGATGGGTCAAGACACCTATATCCTTTTTGTTGAGATGCATACCCGATGAAGACACAAGGACTTGAAAGAGGTGCAAGTTTAGATTTAGAATAAGGGCGCAACCAAGGATAACAAAGACACCCAAAAATTCTAAAATGATCAAAAGAAGGTTGTTTATTGTATAATTTTTCAAATGGAGACATGTTTTGAAGCGTCTTAGTTGGCAAGGAATTTATTATATAGATAGCCGTATGTAAAGCTTCAACCCATAGGTTAGCCGGGGCATTGCAGTGAATTAAAAGACTCCTAAGTGTTTCAAGAATGTGTCTATTTTTACGTTCAGCAACTCCATTTTGAGCAGGCGTGTAAGGACACGTATACTGATGATTAATACCAATAAATTGACAATAAGACTGAAAAGAACGATTCAAATATTCACCTCCACCATCAGTACGAATGGTTTTTAAAGTCGTGTGAAATTGACAGTTAACCATTTTAGAAAATAGAATAAACTTATTAGTAACATTTGATTTTTGAATTAAAGGAAAAACCCAACAAAATTTAGTAAAATCATCAATAAACGTCACAAAATAACGAAAGCCTTGAGATGACATAGTAGGACAAGGTCCCCAGACATCAGAATGAACTAATTCAAATGGACTAGTGGAAGTAGAAACAGAGGGAGAAAACGATAATTGACGACTTTTAGCTACACGACAAGTATTGCATGAATTAAAAGATCCTACAGCACAAGAATTTAAAGAGAAAGCAGAAGATAAATGTTTCAATGTCGATTCTGAAGTGTGCCCAAGTCGCAGGTGCCAAAGATCCGGTATAGTGTTGATGGATAGCAGAGCAAGATTTGAATCTTTGTAGCTTGGTTTGACCGAGTATAACCCTTTATGACATGGTCCTTGAAGAAGAATACGACCTGTCTTCATGTCCTTTATTTGATAGCCATGAGAAGTAAAACACACAATGCAGTTATTGTCGCGAGTAAGTTGATAAACAGATAAAAGATTAAAAGAAAGATTTGGCACATGATTTATTTGAGTTAGAACGAGGTTACCTGATGGAGTTGGTAAAATACCGTTGCCGGTATTTTGGATCGAAAGTTGTCTACCATCTCCAATCATAATTTGTGAGTTGCCTTCATAAGAATCAACAGAGGACATTTGTGATTGATCCGCAGTTAAATGTGATGAAGCCCCACTATCAAGAATCCAGTCAGAGGGAATAGAAGCAGCGTTTGTTCCAATCAAAGCAGTTTGAGCAGGAGTTGTTGTGTAATTAAGATCGCTGCGGTACCAACAGCGAGCAGCCGAGTGTCCTGTTTTAAGACAGATTTGCAGGTAACATTACGATAAGGATTTCGATCACCTCGATTATTATTAGGTGCATTGCCACGACCGCGACGTCCTCGATTTGAATTGAAGCGTCCTCTGCCACGACCTCGAGAAGCAGTGAGCGCGGTAGAAGAGTCCGTGAGATGCATATATTGTAAATCTTTGGCTGCTTCTTGCACTAAATTTTGTTCTTCAGAGCACAAAAGGCTGTAAAGATCATCTAGACCAATTGGTTGTAGGCTTGTTCGGATTACAGTTTTGAAAGAATGATAGGAAGATGGGAGACCGTTCAGGGTATATAACACGACATCCTCTGGATCAATTTGACTGCCAGCTGCAGCCATTGCATCTACCTTTGCCTTGATGTCCAGCAGATACGCGGTCATGGAGCGATCTCCTTTGGTGACGTGATGAAGATCGTTTTTCAATTGGATAAGACGGGATCTTGTGGTGGATTGGAGACGAAGAGCAAGAGTGCTCCAAATTTCGGAACAGGAGTTGAGGGATAAGACATAGGGAAGAATGGTCGGAGTTATTACCGAACATAAAGCTGAAGCAAGATGTTGATCAGTGTGTCGATTAAGAGAAATCAACTGAAGATCCGACGAGTTGGAAGGATCGGTAATGGCAGTCGATCCGTCCAAAAACCCCATGAAGCCATTTGCGCTGAAAATCTTCTCCACCTGAGAGCGCCATAACGGATAGTTATCCGCCGAAAGAGAGGAGGTGACGAGATTCTTGATATTGCTGATCAAGAACTTAAGTTGAGGAGTTATGACAGTAACAGACGAGGAATGAGAAGAAGGTGTGCCCATTTGGGAAGAAGCCGATTGATCGGCCATGAAAGAGGAGAAAGAGAAGGACAATAGGTTCGGAATAGAGTAGAAAAAAAAAAATTAGAACCTGGAAGTGTCCGGCTCAGATACCATGATAAACTGTAAGGTGGTAAAGCATACAGGAAAAGAGTAAAGAAGACAGAAACTTTTTTTATTGAAAAGAAAAGCACACCGAATACAAAGCCTCCTATCCTATTTAAAGACTAAACATAAATTTCTTTCACCAGTTACAATTGTACACGTGTACAGTTCTTAAACTTGTACTTTCTTGTATTTAGATGGTTCTAATAACTCATCATTTAATACACGGAAGGTGGACGCTTGCAGGGTTCATGCTAGGAAGGAAGGCCTTGGGCTGGCAGAGCAATGTGCAGAGGCGGATAGAGCCTCGTTTGGGAGGCATTGGACATGCTTGTGAGCAAGTTATGCGTGATCGGGCCTGCGGGAGTTGAAAGAAACTAGCAAATGTATGGTTTTGCATGAGTGACAAGAGCAAAAACTAGCAAACTGGATGGTCGTATAAGGTAGGAGTATTGCGGGACCATGCAGGTAAGCGTGGGCGAAGTTGGGCCTGGGCTCGAGTAGTAGGAGTCAGGCTGCAACAGGTGGCACTATAGGAGTAGGGCTTGAGATCAGGCGGGCTGGATTAGAAGCATGAGGAATTGGGAGTCCAATCTTTAACCATTCAAGAACAATTCTACTTGGAGACTTAATTGTGGCTGCAGTAAAAATCGAATGAGTGGCTCATGTTATGAATAAGGCACAGGCATGCAGATTGTGGGAGGAATAACGACGGGCACAGGTGTGTGTAGTTTTGAACACACGAAAGCGTGAGCTGGAGTATGCTTTGTTTGCCCACCCTAACAAGTTTTTGGATTATGATTGTTATTTGAGAAAATTTGTCTGTTAAAGAAATGACTATAGAGCTGAGTATATCAGATTAATTTAAGCAGACTTAATTTATCTTGAATTAGGTTGCCATACAAAATTACCTTTATCATGAATGAATCTCAAGGTAATCCAAGTTGGAAACTTCTGAAATCAAAATTGGGACTATATGAACTCCAATTCCAGCAAAATTATAGTCAAACTGGTTGTCTCAAAGAGTAGAATATACAACAACACCAAAATTGACACAATTCGAACCCAAATGACTCCAAATCAAGGGGCCGAAGCATATTTAGAAGGTTCAAAGCATAAAGTGGATGACCTAATGAGATATAAATATAACATACTTATAGACGAATCTAGCTGCTGAATGAGACAAATCCGATGAGGTCAAGATCACCTAATTCTTATATAATTAGGCACATAAATGATTGATAAACTCTTTATGATTGAGGGGATCAATATGGGCAGTATGATGGAGCACTCCAAATTTTCCTCATATCTTTTACATATTTATAGGTATACCACTCTAAAAAATCTATAAATAGACCTCCACATTTTACATGAAAAGAAGAGATTGGACCATTTAGTTGGAGATTAGAGAGAGCTCTGAAGTTTCAAGGATCCTAGAATTCTACCCAAGCACGATCGCTGGGGAACTTTCATTGGACCACTGCTTGACCGCCAACAGTCGTTGGCCGCTTGTCCGTCGAACTTCTGCTCAATCATCGTCGGACCACTACCTAACAGCCTACTTCGGTCTCTCCGACCACCTCCTAGTAGCCGACTTTGGTCTCTGTAGCCACCGTCACTCACCGACTACGGTCCACTTTGATCATTGTCACCCGCTGACTGCAGTCCCTCCGACAAGCATCACCTACCAACTACAGTCCCCTCTGACCACTGTCACCTAATGACTACAGTCCCTCTGGCCTTCGTCACCTGCCGATTATGACTATGATCCCTTCGACCTCCGTTGCCCGCCAACTACAGTCATACTGGCCAAATAGACATGTTAACACTCTTTTAAGAACAACTACTATGTAATGAGCTGTATATAATGTGTATTTGCTACATTGAGTTAACACCCTCCTCTGAAGAGGGGTTTTATATATAATCAACCATCAATACTAGTTGATTCATTCAAACTGAGTCAGAACTCATAGTTTTTTCTTTTTCAGGTTTTTTCACATTAACTTTTAGTGTCTCTTATGAATATTATATACTTATCTTTTATCTGTTTGCGTGCTTGATCTTCATACAAAACTAATAAGTTAAACTTTATATTTATCTATCGATGTGAATATTTCAGGATGCAACAATACTATAAGAATATTTCATGATAATAATGTAAGAATCTTTGTCTATCATGCAAGAATTTTCATAAAAATGTAAATAAAATTCAATCACAAAGAATCTACAATTGCATGCAATATAAAAAAAAAATACAACAATATGCATGTGATCATTTATTGAATCATGTTAGCTAACTGAATCAATATCATATGCAATGCAATCATGATCCATGACAAAGCCTATCCGATTACATTCATACCCTATTTAGGGCATTGTATCATATCTGCATTATTTCATCAGTACATATCATGTATGATAATTTATTTCATTATGTATATGGGCATATCCTTATATACATGTATTGACATCAATATATCATTAGTAATAGTGCATGAAACCAAGTACTTGAATTTTATTGTGAAGACTTGCATTAGTGAAAATTGACTTCAAGATCTTCCAAACATTGTATAGAGCAACAATAAGGAGGATTTCATTGTGGACATCTTTTACTACAAAGCTGAAAGTTTCATCAAAGTTTCTTTAACATTTTCACATTTAAAATGATACCTAATCTTTTTTTTTTTTAATTAGAAGAGAGTAATCCATAATCAAGTATTTTAAAATGTATTGATATATTTTGACTTTTAATAAAAAAATATATGATAGAAATTCTCCCTAATTACACTTAAGACCATAGATTCATAAATGTTCACATAATTTATCAAAAATACATAGAGGCACCAAATATATGAAATGAAATTTCTAAAAGAGATATTTTGCCTTATGCCATAGTAGAAAGAAATATCTAAACTATAAAAATATGGATATTTTTCTATTAATTTTTTAAAGAATTAGTATTTTCTATTTTGCGGATAATTACTCGATAAACAAATGCCATCATTTACCTAAATGCACATGATAAACAAAACATTTAAGATTACTCTATTTATATATTTAATATATAAACTTCACTATCTTCTTACATAACGATCAAAACAGTATATATCAGAAAAAAACATCTTCTTCACCCTCTTCGTTATGATCAGTTTCACTTCATCAAATTTCTTCTCTTAAACATCATCAATCTCATCACCCTTTGCCAGCAACATCTTATTGCTCTTTGACAGCACATACGCCAGTATTTTCCCAAAAATAATCATGTTGTCATCATTTCCAACCAAATCTCATCCTATTTTCTTCATTTCATATTTGTCGTCCTACATTAACTTGTCTCGACTTCTTCTTCATCGTTGATATTTTCAACAAGATTTTTATTGAAAATTAATAGAATATTATATATTTATTATGTAAATAGTGATGTATGTTGATTATGTAAATGTTATAATTTAGAGTGCTATATAAGTTAAACCCCTAAAAAACATAAGAAAAAGTAAAATATGCTTCAACCTTATCATATGTTATAAACAAAATAAATATAATTGTGTATATATATATTCAAAATGGTTAATTGACTCTTGATATAAAAAAATCATCATGATCTAGCACAAATATCGAGGCATGCCTTAGTTGGCAACTTCCAAAATTAAATTTAGGATCATCCGGATACTAATTTCAACAAACTTACAGTCAAATTGAACATCCCACTAAGACAAACACAACAACATTAACATTAGTTTAATCCGAGCCCAAATGGACTCAAATTAAAGCTTAATGTATATTGAAAAGTTTTTGAATATTAATTAGATGATTAAATCATGTCCAAATATAATATTCTTATAATAGAATTGCTCAGCTTGAAGAGATAAATCTAACAAGTTCAAAATTATTTAATTATAACATCATTAAGCCATTAAATTATATTATGGGATGTTCTCTCTCTCTTCCTCTCTTGTTATCGCTCTTATTTCTCTCTCCTCGCATAGCATAGATGATGGCCGGTCACTTCTGCTGCTCGCTTTCGAGGATGATTCGCCGCTATTGCACGCCGCCCCTTAGCCGGGATTTTTAGCGGCAGCGCCGCCGATATCCAGCGGCAACCCTAATTATGGCAATCTGTAGTGCGTGGTTGAGCGTTCTTCCCAAGGGGAAGAGGAAGAGGTTGAAAGGGCTCTTCAAGTCAAAGCCACGGACGCCGGCCGAGATCGTGAGGCAAACCCGCGATCTCCTTGTATATATTGATATGAAATCGAATACACACGATGGCAAACGTGTGGAGAAGGTTTAATTTCTCATTGTCTTCTTTTAATACTGCCTCTATCTCATTTTGTAGCTGTGATTGTCGTTTTGAAATGGTTTCCCCTGTTCTACTGCAATGTTTGGTTTCTATTGTTTGTCTTGGATTTTCCCAAAACCGCAGGCTAAGTGATTCTAATTTGATGAGAAGTAGATTACGAAAAGTGTTGTTTTATGGTTTTACTTTGTTTGGTGCGGATTATTGGGCCATTTAAGTGGCTTGCATTGGCATTTTGCTGATTGGGAATGATGTGTTTTAAAAATATTCAAATTCTGGCCTGTTCTTATCACAAATGTTTATTAAAAATTGTTAATGCTGGTTGATTTTATTACTGTTCCTGGTATTCATATAATATGTCTACAGATCGCCGAGCTTTGTAAATTGATTCGGGAGTTGAAATCTTTGTTATATGGGGACAGTGAAGCTGAACCGGTGCCTGAAGTATGTGCACAATTGACTAAAGAATTTTTCAGAGAGAACACACTACGTCTTCTCATAATTTGTCTTCCAAAATTGAACCTTGAGGTACCTCTACAACCTAATTAATGATGGTTAATTCCTTCTAGTTAGCTTTTAAGAATTGATTTGAGCTAGTTATATGGTTATCTAGTTTTAAACTTTTGTTATGAATCAGTGCTTATCCTATTCTACTTGATATGCAGAATATCTATTCTTCGTTGTAAATGTTTTCATTTGTGCTTTTTGTAGGCTCAAAAAGATGCTACTCAAGTAGTTGCAAATTTGCAAAGGCAGCCGGTTCATTCACGATTAATTGCTTCTGATTATTTGGAAGCAAACAAAGACCTTTTGGGCATTTTAATATCTGGGTGAGCTATTGCTTTTGAACCAGTTCTATATTCAGGGCCTTCGCATAGTATAACTTTTAATTCAATTAGAAATTAAAATTTCGTATTGGTAAAGGAGGAAGAAATATTAGCTTTTTAGGCATCAATGAATATTTCATACAAACTAAACTCTGTAAATGTGAAGGAGGAAGAAATATTAGCTTTTTAGGCATCGATGAATATTTCATACAAACTAAACTCTGGTTTGTTTGGGAGGTTTTCTTACTGCTTTTTAAAGCAACTTTTTAGTACAACAAATAAATTTTTTATACTAAAAAACTGTTTTAAGAAATAGTAAGAAAGCCGTCCCAAACGAAGCCTCTGTAAATGATAGCTTCATGTGTCTTTGCTGTAGAAGATTTTTTATTTTAGATTTTTTTGTGGGTTCTCTTAACACTTGATATATTATTCTTGCAGATATAACAATATGGATATCGCCTTACATTATGGTGCCATGTTGAGGGAGTGCATCAGACATCAAAGTATTGCAAGGTATAGGTGGATCGAAATTGCGAGAAGTAGCAATACTTGCTTTTTTATAAGAATTACTTGATATAGGATTGCTGGACAGTGGACATTCATCCTTCGGCTTTATACTCCTTCATTCAAACTAATTAATTAGATGCATACATCTTCATCGTGTTTAGTTCTTTTACTCATTTGTAACCCTTCATAAATAAAAAAATGTGCCATCAATTTTCTTCAGATTTATAATTCTTTCAGAAGGATCTGATGTCATTTCCTCTACCGATTATCTGTTTTTTGATGAATTGCTATTTTTAATTTAATTAGCATTTTTTGTATTTGATTATTTCTTTGTAGGTCTGTTCTGGAATCTGAACACATGAAAAAGTTTTTTGACTATTTGCAGCTTCCAAATTTTGACATAGCATCAGATGTGTTTGCAACTTTTAGGGTAAACTAACTTTATCCTGTTCTCCATGAATAGTCAGAGCTATTTTTTGTTAATTAAATATTTCTTTCTATTCTCATATCATGGATGTTAATTTTATTCTTATGCATATTCTAGCACCTGTGAGTTATAGGTGACATGAAATATAAGTGAATTAGTACCCTTGAGAACAACTCGATACTTGTTTGTATAAAGTTTGTGTTGACCTCCATCTAAATCCAAGAAAAAAAAAAACATTTGTGTGGCAGCATTTCCCCCATTGTTTAAAATTGTGCAATATGAGGCTCGCCTTGAGGCCAACCTCGATCCTTAGCGTAATTCCAGTGAAAAATGCCTCGAGCTTTTTTTATGAGGCTTGCGTCTCAGCTTAGTTGAGGCCCGCCTTGAGTTGCGTCTCACCTGATATATATATATATATA
This sequence comes from Dendrobium huoshanense, assembly GCA_016618105.1. Lineage (NCBI taxonomy): Eukaryota > Viridiplantae > Streptophyta > Magnoliopsida > Asparagales > Orchidaceae > Dendrobium > Dendrobium huoshanense. The sequence continues at coordinate 73,878,299 of CM028351.1, forward strand.
TATATATATATATATATATATATATATATATATATATATATATATATATATATATATATATATATATATATATATATATATATATATATATATATATATATATATATATATATATATATATTAAAACTTACCTAAATCATTTACTAAAGCCTAGAACAAATATGCCTTCATGCACCCTCAAGCCGCAACAAGTTCCTCTTGACTGACTCAACCTTCAACCCACCGCCTTTGTTGTAGCCACCACCATCGTAGCCACACCCGGGAATCACTTGAAAGCCGCACATCATCATCACTTCATCCTCTAAAAATTATAGAGTATTATTCTCATCTTTATGTTGATGACAAATGTTTATGAAAGAGATATTATTAGAATAAATGAAGAAGAAACAAATTAAATGATTCAACGCTTTATGACCGGGTCCCTTTGAACCGGGTGATTTGCCACCGAATGACATCACTAAATTATGGTTATGGCCAGAGTCTGTATGCTCCTCAATGACACTAAATCCTTGAGATATGAATCAATAGAGTATAATTGATAGGGCACGAAACCCTCTGTTAGCTAATGTTGATTCAAATTTGTTCCCCTTTGACAAACATCCACCCCAGGTCTACAAGGTACCCTTGGACGACGCAACTCATGTCTGCCGACAAGGATCCTTCTGTCAGGTTGAGTCGACTACCTCCTCTGACTAAGTAGACCAGGGATCATGATGACCCGGGACGACGGAATGATGAGATCTTGATCGGGTCCATCATTCATTCCTCCACCATCCGCTTTAAGTGCAATATGGTGAAATTCAAAATTTTCAAATATCAATCAATGCCGCTACTATATGCTATATATATGTATCTCTACGTATCTGATTGACGACTAGCTTTAATCGAAATTTTCTCTCGTTATCGGAAGGGGTAATTAACTATAAGGGCTTGCACCTATAGGAAACAAGAACTCAAATCATAAAATCTTCGCAAAATGAGGGCAAAATCTCTCGGTAGTGTCTTTTTTCAAACCCAATCTGCCTTCTGAAAATTTACCCCGGAGCCTAATTCATTAAAACTCCCCCTCAAAAGAGGGGAGGCTGGGGCGCGAATTTTTTGAGCCCACATACTTCTTGAAATTTCTTATCATATTATGATTTTCCTGCAAAGTCTTAAATTAATTTGAACAAGATTTTTAACATAAGCATTTTGTTACTGCTATCCTATTGTGATGGACGGTATTTAATTATTTATTCAATAAGTTGGAAACGATTGTCCTAGTTTGTTGAGTGCTAAACCAACTCGGAATTCAGAGATTTAATTTGCATGATGGCAGTTGCATTCTTTCTAATAATATTGACTGAGCTGGAAAGTGATTGTCTTCGAATTGCAGGAGCTCATGACAAGGCATAAATCAACAGTAGCTGAATTCCTTTCTAAAAATTATGATTGGGTATGCCACCCTCCTTTGCATCAGTAACATTCTGTTTGTGTTTTATATTTCTTTCAATATGCACTATAAATTTTTTCCTTGATGTATTCTCTTTTAAAAAAAAAATTGGTGCTTTTTACAGTGTTTAGAGCCGAGCTTTGGTTAATTTTTGTTTATTTCTACAGTGGACATTGACCTGATATTTGATTGTTTTTGTAGTTCTAGTTGTAGTTGTTCATACCTGTTTTTCCTTCTCTAGAAAGATTTTTGTAATTGCTTTACTCTCTAAAAATGACATTCTTTTCTTAAGAATTAAAATATGAGTTGTAAACATATCTATACGTGCTTATTTCCTTAAAGATGTGTGCCCAATACTAGTGTCATCTATTTAATGTGCACTTAGATGTAATAAACTATGAACTTCACAAAAGAAAAGGAGAGAGACTTAACAAAAGAAAAGGGGGGAGAGAGAGAGAGAGAGAGAGAGAGAGAGAGAGAGAGAGAGAGAGAGAGAGAGAGAGAGAGAGAGAGAGTGTGTGTGTGTGGAGGGTTTACATATATACCGCTGAATTCTCTCATATATGCATCTTTAACATCTGTGTCTTTATATTTAGTTATTAGATAACACTCTATTGTCTAAATGACATGAAAACTTATGCATTTAAATATCTATTTCTGATGAGGACAACGAAGATCAACGGCTACGATCGTGTCTATTTATTTTGATATATTTTATGTATTTAATTTGTTATTGTCTTTTTCCCTTTCTACCCTCACTTGAGGGCTTTGTCTTATGTTTGTCCGAGGGGTAATTGTGTCTTTTTATTTTCCTTCATGTATTTGGCTATTTAAGCCTTCTCCCTCCTCTTGGAGAGAGGATGATGATTAATATGAAATTTTCAGCTTGTGCTTATGGATCTCTTTGTGAGTTCTAGGTTTTCTCTCTTTGGATGATCTCTTAGTGAGTTCGTGAGAGGAGAGGCCCAAGTGGGGCAAAAGCAATACCCGTCAATCTTGGTGGATTCCAAGGTTCGCGGTTCTCTTCTCTTTTTTTTTTTTTTCTTGCATCAAATTCCCTCCCCACCCGTCTACTTCCATAGCTTCCACCGCTGGCCATTCTCACTACCCCAATTCTCTCCCAAATTCCTCCACCTCAAGCCCCTATTTCTCCCAACCCGCCGGCTGCCTTGGCCTACCCAGTCGCCTGCCACCCCTCCCAAAGCCACCATCTTCACCACGGCCCGTCCCCATCTCCACCCCCATGCGGCCGGCTACCTCTCCCTCTCCCATAGAATTTGAAATTTAAAATTCTAAGCCCATAAATACTTTACTAAAATAATCCTCCAAATTAGGAAGGTTTATTAATTTGAATTCAATCCAATATTTGAATTCAAATAATTCCCTCCCTAATAAATTTCAATTAGGAAACCTCTCTAAAATTAATCAAATCTCAAATCTGAAATTATTTTCAGATTTGATTTCAATCAACAATTAATTCCCTTGGCTCACATACATCGAACCTAGACACCTTTGCCCCCTTCATGTGGCCATCCCCCCTCCCCTCTTCCCTTGGTTTTACTTCTTTCCAAATTTGGGTTAAGGAGTTTGAGAGGGAAATCATTCAAATTCTGAATTCAAATTTTAGATTTGAAACCTTTCCTATTTGGCATGATTCATAATTGGAAAGTTTTAACTCTTCAATTCAAAATTCAAAATTAAATTAAGAGGAGTTATGAGTCATCAATTCCTCATAATTTAATTGGCTTCAATTAGGAAACTAATTAAAAACTCCCATGACTTTGAATTCAAATTTCAAATGCTAGTCTCTCTTGCTCAAATCAAAAAAGGGAATACCGTAACTGCTTTCCAAGTAGTGCATCCCGTCAACCTAGCTGTCCTGCTTCTCCAAGTGGTGTTCCTGGCTGTCCACGTGATTACTACCTTGCCCCTCCAAGCCCTGACCAGTCAGAAGGAGGAACCACTGAATTCCTCCACTCCAGGCTACTATCAAGGTTCCTGGACGGGTTTGATCTGCTGTCCTGAATTTTGGGACATTGAAAACTGCTGTCCATCAATTCCAGCTGAGGGAGATCAACAGTTTTGCTGCTGGCAATCCTCCAATTGCTGTCCAGAAGAATTCCAGCAGCAAAAACAACTGTTCTGCTGCCCAGAAGTCCTCCCGCTGCCGCCCCACTTCTCCAAATAGGATCCAGATCCCTGTCCAAAGAAAATTCAGTCACAAGAGACGATTGCCAGCTTGGGAAAACCTTCTATGTGCTGCTCCAAGTCCCAAACCAGGATTCGGTGAACTCTCTCCCTTATTCTTTTATTCTCCTAGTTGCATCCAATTGTGGAATTAATTGATTCACTGGAATTGTGTTAGTTTTATCCGCTAAAGCCTAGCAAGATAAAGAGTTGAGTGAGGGACCCTTGCTTAGTGACTAATCTTCTTGTTAGCATTGAAATTTATTGTTGAAAATCAGTCATGCATGCAACATTAGATTAAGTTAGCTATTTTACGATCTTAACTCTTATGCATGTGATTTGGCCTAAGCTTGTCTTACCGCTCTTTGTGTTTTATTGCGTCGTTTAAATTCACCATTAAGTTATAGTTATTTGTTCTAGGAATATTAAGCGTGCAAATTCCTTAAGCAATTCATCCATGCAATTATGTTTCACATCAATTTCACTCTGAAAAATTATTATTAGTGATATTTTTTATGTCATTTAGAGATTAGAATATTATATAAATATTTAGGTGTTATATAAATAGATAAAACTTTGATGTTAAGTATGTAATTACCCCCAAAAAATGCAAAAAAATATTGAGATTATTACTAGCTGCATATCTCCGCTGTTTGATTCAGGCTTTGTTTGGGGCGACTTTCTTACTGCTTCTTAAAAAAATTTTAATTTGTATACTTGAAAGTTGCTTTAAGAAGCAATAAGAAAACCATCCCAAACAAAACCTTAGTCAATTACTTTGATTTATAATCTTCTTTCAACGACTTTCTGCTATTTAAGTTTTTTGCAGAGTTTAATGAGAAGCTGCTATCATCTTCCAACTATGTTACAGCAAGACAAGCTATCAAGGTGGTGCTTATATCTCTTACTTATTGATAGATTTTAAGTATTTTTTATCCCTCTTTGGCTGTGAAATTTAACTACAGCATCGCATGGTTTCAGCTTTTGGGAGAGATGTTGCTAGATCGATCAAATTCTGGTGTTATGACGAGATATGTGAGCTCAAAGGATAACTTGATAGTTCCAATGAATCTTCTAAGAGTATGATTTCCTATGTTATCTCAGCAAAAGAATCCGGACATTAGCCAAAATTTAAAATATTGCAATTAGATATTTTTAATTCCTTTTAAATTTGATATGCGATGTTATATTCTTTCTTTTAGAGTCTAGGCATGATTATCTGTGATTTAATTAATAATGCTTCCGTTGCTTCCTACCTGCATCTGAACTGCATTATGAATGCACTTATCATCATCAGTTTACGGCTTCATTTGGGACGGTTTTATTACTGCTTCTTAAAGCAGATTTTTAGAACAAAAATTAAATTTTTTGTACTTAAAAACTGCTTTACAAAGCAGTAGGAAAGCATCCCAAATGAAACCTGTAGAAACGGAAGAGCTGATGCTCCGGTCAAGATGTCTCGCCGGAGCTGAGGAAGACGAGGGAAACAGAGTATGGAAAATATTATTGTGTTATTCAAATTATCCTAGGTACAGGTACTAGTATTTAAAGGCAATAGATGTACACGTGTAAGCAATGTATTGGGCTGAAACAAGTTAGTCGTTTATAATCCTAAACCACTGTTCTAATAGCCCCTGTCAAACTGAAGATTCGGCTTGAATGGTCAGTTTGGATCGTAACTCTTTGAACCTGGATGTCGACAGTGGCTTGGTTAGGATATCAGCTATTTGATATGTGGTACTGATCGGAAGGAGATGAATCACTTGATTTTGAATGTGGTCGCGAATAAACCGGTGATCGATTTCGATATGCTTTGTGCGAGCATGAAACACCGGGTTGTGAGCAAGAGCGATGGCCGACATGTTGTCACAGAATAAGTCTATCGGCTGATTGTATGGGATGAAGAAGTCGGTGAGCAAACATTTAAGCCAGATGGTGTCGGCAGTGGCAGCTGCTAACGCCCGGTATTCCGACTCGGTTGAAGATCGTGCCACGGTGGACTGCTTTTTGACTGTCCAAGAGATTAGAGTGTTGCCAAGGAAGGTGCAGTGACCGGTGGTAGATTTCCGTGTGTTTGGGTCGCCGGCCCAGTCGGCGTCTGAGTAGGTAGACAGAGTGAGTGGTCCGGGAAGAATAGGTAGACCAAGCGTCAGTGAGCCTTTGATGTACCGCAGCAAACGCTTGAGCAGGTAAGTGTGTTGTGGGGTAGGATCATGTAGATGTTGAGATAGTATGTTGACGGCGTGCGCAATGTCGGGTCGAGTTAAAGTTAGGTATTGGAGAGATCCCGTGATCCTTCGATAGGTGGTGGGATCGGAGAGAGCGACATCATCTGGCACTTGTTCCGGTAATTTAGTGCATGAAGGATTAGATAAAGAGTTGCAGTTGGTTAAGTTGACAGAGTTTAGTATGGATGCAGCATACGAGGATTGAGATAGGAAATACTTATCTGATTTTTTTTGTATTTTGATACCGAGGAAATGATGGGTGGGGCCAAGATCCTTCATGTTGAATGCTGATTGTAGTTCGGACAGAACAACGGAAATGGCGTCTATGTCATTCCCGGTCACTAGAATATCGTCAACGTAGACTAATAGAAATATGTGTGTCTTAGACCGTCGAAGAGTAAGCAGAGAAAGATCTGCTTTGCTGTATTCGAACCCGAGCTTGAGAAGATGGTTGGTGAACGTAGTGTACCATTGACGGGGTGCCTGATGAAGGTCGTAGATGGATTTGAGCAGCCTACAGACGTGGTTGGGATGGTTGGCATCGGTGAAGCCCCGTGGCTGAACCATATAGACGGTGTCATTGAGTTGTCCGTGCAAGAATGCATTAGACACATCCCATTGCTGTACCGACCAGTCGTGGAATAGGGCGACGGTGAACAAGACTCTGATTGTTGGAATTTTCGCGACGGGACTGAATGTCTCAGCGTAGTCTATACCGTATTCTTGCTGGTTTCCCTGAGCTACTAGGCGAGCTTTTAATCTTGCGACTGAACCGTCTGCATTGAATTTCTTTCGGAAAGTCCATTTGCAGCCTAGCACCTGAGCATTGGGAGGAGGTGGTTCGAGACGCCAGGTACCTTGTTGTTGGAGGGCTATGAATTCTTCGGTCATTGCTTGCCTCCACTCGTGATGTTTGGTGGCCTCTTTGAAGCTCGTAGGATCAGGTTCTTGATTAGAGCTGGTGGAGCAATGAGCAAGAAGATTTAGACGTTTGGGCGGTTTTAGTGAGCCTGTTTGAGTTCTGGTGATCATAGGATGTCTTGTTGGTGGTATAGGTGAATGAGACTCTGAGGTGGGAATTGGCGCTGGAGAGTCAGGCGGGACGACGTGGCTGGATGAAGGATTTGATTGAGGCGGAAAATGTGTTGTTGGGTTTGGTGTAGTAAGTGTTGTCGTGGACTGATGTCTTTGCTCGGACGCCTTTGATACGGGTAGTAGCATGGCAGAGGGGAGATCATTGGTAAGAACCTGAGGAGGCATGGTTGAGTTAGCGAGCGGAAAAGAGTGCTCTATGAATGTAACGTGACGTGATACAAAGAATTTATTTGTCTCCCTGTTAAGGCATTTGTAGCCTTTATGGCTTTCCGAGTATCCGAGGAATATGAAGGAGCTTGATTTTGGTTGAAGTTTTGTGCGCGTATGCTGTGGTAACAGTGGGAAGCATTCACAGCCAAATGTCTTTAAATGCTTATAGTCCGGCCTGATGTTGAACAGTAATTGCAGCCGCGATTTGTATTGAGTGTTTGGGGAAGGCATTCTATTGATCAAATACACCGCCGTGGAGCTTGCTTCGGGTCAGTATTGATGCGGGACTGATGCTCTGTGTAGAAGCGATCTAGTGTTTTCTACCACATGCCGATTTTTGCGTTCGGCCACTCCGTTTTGCTCTGGGGTGTAGGGGCAGGAAACCTGATGTCGGATGCCTTTGGATAGAAGAAAGGATTTCATCTGATGGTTAGTAAATTCGGTGCCGCCATCGGTTCTAAATATTTTGATTCGATGATTTAGCTGATTTTCAATGAATGTAGTAAAATGTTTAAACGTATCGGTTACATCAGATTTGTTCAGTAATGGAAAAAGCCATGTGTAACGTGAAAAATCGTCAATGAAAATAACAAAAAATCTGCACCCGAGGACAGAGGGGACCGGAGACGGACCCCAAACGTCGGCGTGTACAATTTGCAGAGGTATATTAGTTCTTGATTGAGAATGCTCAAACGGTAGCTTATGATTTTTGCATTGAAGACATGTAGTACATTGATTAGAAAAATTAGAAATGCGTAAAGTAGGGTCGCTGTGAGAAATCCGTTGCAAGGTTCGAAGATGAGGATGTCCCAGGCGGTCGTGCCACGCAGAGGAGTTCTCGGACGCCTGAAGAGCTGTGTTTGGATGCTGAGAGACGGATTCCTTTGATATATTGTACAGACCGCCGCTACACGGTCCTTGAAGCAGCTGTTGATTGGTCATCAGATCCTTAAAAACGAATCCCGACGGATCAAATGTAATCGAGATATTGTTATCTTTAACAAGATTTGAAATGGAAAGAAGATTATAGGAGATGTTCGGGACATGAAGTAAATTTGAAAAGAGAAGCTTACGATTCGGGGTAGGAAGAATGCCCGTGCCCGAGTGAGCGATGGGGATATTTCTTCCGTCCCCGATGAAGATGCCGTCGGAGCCGTTGTATGACGTCGGTTGAGAAAGATTGTCGGCGGCGTTGGTCATGTGAGATGAGGCTCCGGAGTCTAAGAACCAATCGCAAGATGGAGCTTCGGAGTTTGCTACCAGAGTAGTGTTCTGTTTGTTCGCTGTAACGAGCGGGGTGTAGTTGGCGTTCATACGATGCCAACAAGCGTCAGCCGTATGACCCTTCTTGGAGCAGATCTGACAGATAGGGGCGGGTTGCTGCTGGACAGAGCGATTATTGTGGTTCGAATATTGCGTAGACCGACCTCTTGATCGTCGTCCGCGGCCCCTGCCAGCGTATAGAGCGGCCTGCTTTGCGTTGACGTGAATCTCCTCACTGATTAGCATAGCGTATAGGTTTTCAAGCCGAATTGGTGAGGGGGAGTTGCGAATATACGTCTTGAATGACTGGTAAGCGGGAGTTAACCCATTCAAGATGTACAAGATGATGTCCTCTGAGTCAATCGTAGATCCGACGGAAGCTATTTGATCGACTAATTTCTTGATCTCGGTCAGGTATTGACTCATTGAAAGATTCTTCATGGAGACGTGGTGGAGCTCATTTTTGAGTTGGATTACCTTGGAGCGGCTGGTTGCTTGAAATTGGCTTTCAAGAACTTGCCAAATTTCGTGGGTTGTGTCGAGATGAATGATGTAGGGTAGAACGGTTGGAGAGATTGTCGAGCAGATGGCCGCCTGGAGGTTTTGATCAGTAATGCGCCAGTTCTTGATTAACAGGGCTGTCGATTGATCGGACGAGTCACCGGAGTGAGGTGGCGAAGCAAGAAATTGTGCGAAATCGTTTGCACGAAGTAGTTTTAGGATTTGATGGCGCCAGATCGGGTAGTTATCAGTCGATAGTTGGTTTGGAACGAGAGTTTTGAGGTTGGAGACGACGAATTTGAGAGAAGGAGCGATCGGTGAGATCTCCGCCGGAGAGAGGGGTAGTTGTTCGGTGGCCGCAGAGGACGAAGCCGAGTGGGAGGTAGTCATTGTTGAGGGCAGGAGATAGGCCTGATACCATGTAGAAACAGAAGAGCTGATGCTCCGGTCAAGATGTCTCGCCGGAGCTGAGGAAGACGAGGGAAACAAAGTATGGAAAATATTATTGTGTTATTCAAATTATCCTAGGTACAGGTACTAGTATTTAAAGGCAATAGATGTACACGTGTAAGCAATGTATTGGGCTGAAACAAGTTAGCCGTTTATAATCCTAAACCACTGTTCTAATAAAACCTAAGTCTAAATTTGGACATGGTTTTCATAATTTTCTTGAATTGTGTATTGTCGAGTGTCATTTTAGTCATATTTCATCTATTTATCTGTATTTTTTAAAAACTTTTTTATTTTTTTTTTTTAATTTTCATTCATTTTCCCTTTTCACCTTATTTTCTTAAAAAAATTTTTGTATTTTTTATCTCTCCCCCTAATCATTTAGGATAAAGCTGCTTCCTTATTGTTTTCTGTTCCCTCTGTTCCTAAACTTTACTAGTCTGGAAGACCACTGTAACTATGCATAGGCATGAAGTCATGAACTATATCTTATTGTCAGTTTTGGGACTTGCATGTAATTTCCTCTTCGATAGTAGTCCATTCCATATTGCCATCAATTGCTATGATGTTTCGTTGGATCTAAGATATTTATTTAACTTGGAAATTCTATTTATTGATTTCTTTCCCTCCATCCACGCCATCCATCGAATTAATCGTGCTGTCACTTCTGGTGTTTTTCTTTTCTTTTCTTTAGTTTCTTTTCTATATTTTTATCATTGAAAACTCATCATTTAACCATTTTTATGTATGTGGATCAAATATCCGTTCTTTGATGTTGAATATTTATGCTTCTTAGAAATGAATATTTGTTTGAAATAATACTTCTGATATAGGATTCGTTCGGAACGGTTTTCTTACTGCTTCTTAAAACAGTTTTTTAGCACAATATTTAAAATTTTTATACTAAAAACTTCTTTACGAAGCAGTAAGAAAGCCGTCCCAAATGAAACAATAATTTTCAAAAAATTAGGCTGACTTCAGAACTATCATTTTATTCACAAATTTTCTCACCAGAATTTAACACGCATTGTCTCAAACTGATGAATTTATTTCTATCCTCAGGATAAAAGCAGAAGCATCCAGATTGAAGCATTTCACGTTTTCAAGGTACTTTTGACTCAGGCTTCGTTTGCAACAGCTTTTTTTACTGTTTTTTAAAGCAATTTTTTAATAAAAAAATTTAATTTTTATACTAAAAAACTGTTTTAAAAAACAATTAAAAAACCGTCTCAAACGAAACCTCACATTTTTTACCATTTCTCTTGCATGGATTGTTCCTCCTACCTTAACAGTTATTCGCTGCTAATGAAAACAAGCCAGCAGAGATTGGAACAATTCTTATGACAAACAAAAGTAAAATTCTTCGACTCTTGGGTGCATTAAAGTTAGAGAAAGGTAAGTTCAAATGCATAAATTTTGTATTATTTTGAACACTTCTGACTTATCTTTGCGCTTCTTTTTAAATAAAATTGTTTCTCTGCTACAGAAGATGAACAATTTGAAGCAGATAAGACTGAGGTTATCAAACTGATAGCAGCACTGTCACTGTAACTGTAGCCATAAGTTCTACCAACTCTCGTGATGTGGGGAGATCATTGAAGAAACAATGAGCAACAACAGCTAAACAGCTCGAAGAGATCAAAAAAGTAAAACCTGTTGGAATTAAAAAAAAAAAAAAATTGTTTCATTCATCTTTTTCTACTTATAGAAGATATTTATAACAGTATAATAGAAATGTCTAGAACTTTCTAGAAATAGGTACTAAATTTGATAAACTATTCTTAAGCCTTGATTTAACTAATATGCTCCGCATCATCCTACATGATTTTTACATTATATGAATAGAAATTCTTTGTGATATCTTCCTTGTTAGTGCCAGCTTTCCAATGTTGAACTACCATGAATGATTTGATTAGTTGAACAAAAGTTTTGGATAGAAAATATGAAAACATGAGAAAATAAAAATGTAAAAATATTGGGCAGGATGAATTTTTAAGAATTCTTCAAAAAAAAAAAAAAAAAACATTTTGTTATATATATTTTTTATTTTTACATTAAGGCTTCGTTTGGGACGGCTTTTTTATTGTTTTTCTAAGCAGATTTTTAGTATAAAAATTCTTAGATAAAAATATTTTGAAAATTCTAATTTTTATATATCTTGCAAATTGAATGAATCTCTTAACATTTTATATGGTACATATTTACTTGTATTTAATGATTTTGTATGTCCATTTCTTATATTATACATTTATGCTGCTTTGAAATATATTTCCACCAAAAACAAAAGCACTAAGCAAAAATCATCACTTGTTTGCTAACAAAATGGAGATATTTTATGAGAAAATTAAGGGAAGAAGAGAGTTTATGTTTGATTTGAAGGAAATGGATGAAATTCAAATTTCATAATTTTATATTTGATATAATAGATAATTAATTTTATTTAAAAAATAAAAAAAAAACATTGTAACATGTATAATTCACAATCAATTCATTAATTAATTTTATTTAAAAATGAATAAATGTATTTTCTCATTTCCTTTTCTAACAAAAATAATAATAAATATTAGGTTGTCGTTAATTATTTATGAATACTCAGATAGTACTTAACTCATTTAAAGAAGATAGATGACAAGAGGGTTGAGCCATCGACCATTTTTATTTTCTTATTCAAGGTTGATTCCCTAATTATTAGAATAGATATTACACACACACGAGAGATTATTACATATGGAGTTCGGACACAGATAATCATTCGGTTTTGTGAATGTGAACAATAAAAGTGCTTTTACTATTCACAAATACAAAACTGAATGATTCTCTATGTCTGAATTCTGCATGTATTAATCTCTTCACACACACAAGAAGTGAATTCTAATAATTATACAGCTCTCATTGGCCTATTGGTTGAGAGCTAAGGCTTCCAACTAAGGAACTTTTATTAGGTCCGGTGTAAGGACGTAGAGGAATGTCCGATCGGAGGCAAAATCCAGCCAAAAAACTCGGTATTTGCTTAGTATTGCTAGGTATTATTTGATAATAACGAGGAATACCGCTCTGTCAAGACCAATACCGAGTTATACCGAGCTATACCGAGCAATACCGAGTTGTACCGAGTTTTTTCTAGGAAAAACTAAGTACAACTTTTGTATAACTCGGTATAGCTCGGTATAACTCGGTATTGGGTCTTCACGTGATGGTATTCCTCGTTATTGTTTGGTATTGCTCGGTATTTGCTCGGTATTTCTCATTTTTTGACGTGATTTGGCCTCCGACTGGACGTTCCTCTACGTTAGGTCGGAGGCGTAATAATTGTCCTCAACTAAGAGGTTTAAGATTCGAGTCTATGTGTATGCGTTGTGTATGTGAGTTTATCTTAAATGGCCTAAATGTCCCAAAAAAAAAAAATCTAATAATTAGATGCTTAAGTTTTATCTCAAAATAGCAGCGACGGATCCAGCTTCTTTTTTCAGGGTGTATTTTCTCATATCCTTTTTTAAATATAATTGTACAATAAATCTTCCGATATCCAACCTATTGAGGAGACCAAGAACTAATTGGTGCATCGTAAAATATGAGTGACCTAATTTGGTGCTAAATAGTCCTCTCCTCGATCATGTTTATCAAAACCGATTGATCAATACTAGCAAACCAACCAAATCAAATTTTCAAATATCCCTCATAAATGCACACAAAAGAAGACATTGCACAAAATAATGCAAAAAATAAATTGGATAAAAATTCAGGTAAAATATATTTTCTTTTATTTAACAGAATAATTCTGATCTTCCAAATAAAGAATCAATTCATCATTCCAATTATAAGTATAGGCCCACCTCCAATAACCAAAATCCATAAAATTAAGCAATACTAATTAATTAATTAAATCATAGCACTATCTCACACCTAACTCTTGCTTCTAAGCAAAGCACAATCCCACTCAATCATTTGCTCTCTAAATTAGTACTCATTTATCACCAAAATAATAATAAAAATCTACAAAGTCAATAGCCACCTACTATTCTAATAATAAAGAAAAATATTATTTTAAACTTACTTCTTTTTTATTCTTTATTATTATTATTATTATATAAACAGGGCTGTCAAAACTGGGTCACGGGTCTAGTTCGGGTCCAACCCGAAATTGACCCGACATTATTCAACCCAACCCGAACTGTTTTTACAAACGGGTCGGTTTTTCGAACCCGACCCGATTCGGGTATATTTTATTAAATTTTTTTATTTAATTCAAATTATTTAAATCTAAATCAAATTAAGGTAAGATTTATTTCAATTAATTTAAAATAAATCAAGATTAAATTAAATTTTGGCAATAATATTTATAATTTTTTGAAATATCATTTACTTATTTCATAAAAATCCATTAAAATCCTTCTAAATTAATTAAAAACGGGTTAAACCGGGTTGATTTCGGATTTCCGGGTCAATCCGAATCAGACCTGATTTTACAAACAAGTCGAAATCCCTAACCCGAATGTTGACCCGAACCAATTCAGATCGAGTTTTGATCAGGTCAAATATTGACACCCCTATACATGATACATCCATTATATGTTTGAGCCCAATACCAAAAACTTACAAGTGAAGGCAAAAGCATTCAATTTCTTAAGTTTAAAGCCAAGTAAAAAAAAATTCCCCTCACATCATATATTTAATAACTTCATCCACACTACTGATCTCCACTACACTCCCACCACAATGCTTCTTGTCTTCCTCCTACTGGCTTCCTCCACAGCCGCCTCCGCGTCCGGCCATTGCTCGCCGGGAACGACCACAAAACCCTACGTGAAATGCCTGACTCTCCCAACCCAAGACGCCTCCATTGCCTGGACATACCACCCCCACAACGCCAGCGTCGACCTCTCCTTCACCGGCACCTTCATATCCCCTTCCGGATGGGTCGCCTTCGGCATCAACCCTGAAAGCCTCTCCATGTCCGGCACTCGCGCACTAATATCCTTCGCCGATCCCACCTCTTCCTCCCTCCTCGTTTTCCCCTTCTTCCTCGACTCCTCCGTCAAACTCCAACGCTCCCCGCTCCTTTCCCATGCCCTCGACATCCCTTTCCTCTCTTCCTCTGCCTCCCTCCTCCACTCTGCCTCCGTCCGCACCACCGCTGTTATCCGCATCTCAGCCTCCCTCCGCCTTTCTCCCAATCGCACCCGCATCAATCTCATCTGGAACCGCGGACTCTACGTTCAAGGCTATTCCCCAACCATCCACCCCACCACCCCCACCGATCTCGCCTCCCGCGCCACCATCGACCTACTCTCCTCCTCCGCAGACATCTCATCAACCCTCCCAACCTGGTTCCGATCGGCACATGGTTCAATCAATGCAATAACATGGGGGTTCTTCATCCCGGCGGGGGCGATGGCGGCCCGGTACCTGAGGCAATGGCCGGGAATGGGGCCGGCTTGGTTCTACGTCCACGCCGCGGTTCAGATGACGGCGGTGGTGATCGGAGCGGTGGGATTCGGGTTAGGGATTGCGATGGGGAATGGGGTTTATACTCTGCATAAGGGATTAGGGATTGCAGTGATGACGGCTGGTGGTTTGCAGGCGGCGGCGATGTTTTTCCGTCCGGCGGAGACCCACAGGTGCCGGAAGTATTGGAAATCGTATCACCATTTGGTCGGGTATGGATTGGTGGTGATTGGAGTGGTGAATGTGTTTCAGGGGATGGAGGTGATGGGATTAGGGCGATCATATGCGAAGTTGGTTTATTGTTTGGCGTTGGCGACGATGGCCGGGGCTTGTGTGGCGCTAGAGGTGAATGGGTGGGTGATTTTTTTCCTGAAGGCGGAGGAGGAGAAGCTTAGAAGAGAGGAAGGAGGTGAGAGACGGCGGTTTACCGGAGATAATTGCGATGCACGCGGCGGAGGGTACATTGCCAAGGGATCAAGGATTGTTTGAGCGAGATTTTGTTATTAAAAAAAAATATTTAGATATATAGCATTCAAAATAATAGAATTTAATATAATTCTTCAGCAATAAAATTAACAATAATTAAGCTGTTGATTAATAAATTTTTAAAATTATGATTAAATTTGCTCTATATTTAAATAAAAAAACTAAATTGTTATATTTTTAATAATTCTCTCCCTAAGCTTTTTGATATGATAATACGTTTAAAACTAATTGATTTTTAATTTCATATATTTGTATTATTTAATAATAATATAATGGATTTGAAGTGATAAGTATGAATTATTGCGTGATAGAATATTCATGATAATTGGAAGAGTGTTTAAAATTTCAACTTTGTATGAAATTCTAGCATACATATCGATAAGATAGAGATTCGTTGGAGTTACTTGAGTTTTATATAAAAACTAAAAAAATGGGAAAACAATCACGAGATATAGCCCAATTGAAATGATACACTGGACAAGTAAGATTACAGAAGTTTACTCTTCCTCTCAATTGAAGGAGATGCGATTACAAAGTTGTCAATATTAGCTTGTTGTCTTATTGGAGAAATAGGGGGAGTGATGATGGTTTGGTGGCGGAAACTAAACAACTAAATTATAGTGGACAAAAGATGGTGGTTAGGTTATGACGATCAAGCGATGATGCTGATGGTTAGGCAATGTAAGTTAGGTGATGATGATCAAATGTTGGCACTCTAGGTATGATTGGTGTATACATGTGGTTGTTGGTAGCAATCAACATCAAGTGGAGCTGTAGGGTTCTTCGAAGTTCAAAGCTCCTTCCAACTTTAAGTCAAGATTTAGGCTCTCAATCTCTTCCTTCTATGTGATTAATAACAAGTCTATTTATATTTTTTAATAGTAACATTTTGGTAAATTTAAATCAAATTTTCATAAATTCAACAATCTGTCTTTGTTGAGTACTTAGACTATATATCGTTCATTAAGCATTTATATGCCTAAATGGCATCAAAATTGACTAATCTTTGGCTAGTTGAATTTTTTCGTCGAGAAACTCAATTCAAATATTTGAATGCAATGCTCAAATATCATTTGGTTCTCCTATTAATTTCAAGAAGTCGTCAACCACACTTCAAATGCTTGATTTGAGATCATTTGAAG
Organism: Dendrobium huoshanense; assembly: GCA_016618105.1. Lineage (NCBI taxonomy): Eukaryota > Viridiplantae > Streptophyta > Magnoliopsida > Asparagales > Orchidaceae > Dendrobium > Dendrobium huoshanense. Next base: position 73,894,738 of record CM028351.1, read on the forward strand.
TTAAATTGGATAATTTTTTGTATTATTTGATTTCTCTTATTGATACATTCATTTCACCTATAAGTTTATTGAAATCAAAGTCTATATGATCCTAAATTTAAATCCAAAAGTTTCTAATTCAAAGATTTCAACAGGAATTTGTATTTGATTGAAAGAATTTTTTGCTGACGTATTGTTTGCCCCCTATTTAAGGAGCAATGGGAGTTAGAAGGGTATTTTGATAGGGAACTGAGTTTATATTTTGCGCAAGGAATCGGAGATGATGGTAATGATAACAAGGGATTTGCATGTGGAAGCACAATTTTTTTCAACCATTGACAATCCACAGGTCTCAGAAGTATTGGAAATCTCATTTCCATTTTGTTGGGTATGGCTTGGTGGTGATAAGAGTAGTGAAGTGTTAGGGCAATTCTATGCAAAGCTAGCTTATTTTTTGGCGATGGAGATGATGGTTGGAGCAAGGGATGTCAATATTTGACACGATACAAAAATCTGATCCAAATCCGACCCAAAAATTTCGGGTTAGACCCGACCCGTTTCCAAAACGGGTCAGGTTCCCGGAAGCCCATTTGAAATGATTGTCCAGCTGCCCGAAGACCTGCCTGAGCCTGCTCGCTCCCTGCCCGGCTTCCCGCAGACCTCCCTGAGCCTGCTCACCCCCTGCCCGTGCCCTGCCCACGCGCCTGCCTAAGCTACCCAAGCTTGCCAACATGCGACCGCGCTCTCGAGGCTACCTGCAAGCCCGCTGTGGCTGTTCCCGCGCGTCCGTGCCTGCGCACCCACCCGCGCGTCCGTGCCTGCGCACCCACCCGCGCTGCCGCGCCAACCCTCTCGGGTCTGCGTCCGAATCTGAGCCTGCGTTTACGTCCTAGTCTGATCCTGCGCCCATGTCCGAGCCCGCCTTTCCTTGTCAGGTCGGGTCAACTCGGTAATCCGCCAGGTTGAATCCGGGTTTTGATTTCCAACCCGTTTTCCTACCTGGGTCGGGTTATGATCGATCCGTTTGAACCCGGGTCAGTTCTGGGTTCGACCCGAACCCGACCCGAAATTGACACCCCTAGTTGGAGCATGTGTGGTGCTTGAGGTGAATTATTTTTTGGCCGAAAGGTGGAGTCGGCGAAGGTTAGAATAGAGGAACGAATTAAGAGACAAAAATTTATGTACATATAACTTAAAATTATAGTGTTTGTATATTTAACATATTAACTTTACTATTTACATGATACAACACTTTGTTAATAGAGTTATCTCACCGGGAAAGGTAATGCGATATGCAATACATTGCTTTCGCCTCCTCATCTTTGATTCCTTTGATCTTTTATAATGTCCTCATCATCCTCTTCTCTTCCTATAATTTTTAATATCCCTCCATCCTTTGTTGAAAGCTCACAGTTACTGTAATTTTCATTGTCAATAACTTCTTCCCTTATTATGGGTGACATAATAATAATTGATACGGCATCACAAAATTATCTTGATCGGGCACGAATCTCGAGGCAAAAGCTAGTTGGAAACTTCAAAAATTAATTTTGGAAGCACCCGAACTCCGATTTCAGCGAGCTTACAGTCAAACTGAGCGTCTCAGAAATCCGAACCCAACGACACCAAGATCAACCCAATCCAAGCCCAAATGAGTCCGAATCAAGGGCTCAAAGCGCGGTTGGAAGGTTCAAACCGCAATTTGAGTTACCAAACGGTCTCCGATTTTGACGAGCTTATACTCGAATCGAACGGCTCGACGAGACGAATCCAACGAGCCCAAGATCGTCGAAAATGTCCAACGAACGGTGCATGATCAAAGTATTCGATATCGGCCGTCCATTCAAAACACTCTCAATTCGCCCCTGATCTCACGCCTATTTACGAGCTATGCCACTCCAGAAAAACTATAAATAGAGCCCTCATTCTACACCAAAGGAACTCAAGTGAAGAGAGAGAAGAATAAGAGAAGAAGAATGAAAAGGGGAAAATGCGATTCCTCTCCTCCTCGACAACCGTCGGAGCTCTTCCTGCCGCCTGAATACTCCGGAACTCTGCCGGATTTTCAGGAAACGACGGGATTCTGTAAACTTTGTAAATTTGCTTCAAGTTGTAATCTGATTGTCCCAATTTGCGGGACGAATCAGTTTTTTGTAATTTACAAAAGCGCTAGTGGAATTTTACAACTGGGCAAGGCCCCGTGGTTTTCCCTTTTTGGGTTTTCCACGTACAAATCACGATGTTCTTTTATCTTCCTGTTTGTGTGTTATATTTACGTGCAATGCTCGGACACGAATTTACAAACTCTACCGCCGCGTATTTCCTAGCACGCAACAATAATGATGAAGCGTGAGAAGAGTATTAATTTTTATGTTATTTAAATTTTAAATGTTACCGATAAATAGTGAAATTTATATGTTAAACATATGTAATTCCCTGCCAAAATCATGACGATGATTGATGATGATGATGTTATAAAAAATATTGTATATTAAATGAAAATAATCGTCTATATTTTTAATTAAATTTAGGATCTTTCTTCTTGATGCGAGATTTGTATTTGAATGCACTTTATAATTAAGTTTTTAATTATTAAATTTCTTTAAAATTTTGATTAAAATTGCTTAATACGAAAATAAAAAAATTATTTAATTTTATTTGGAATAATTCTTTCAATAGGGTTCCTTTTTGGGCGGGTTATTCAATTTAAAATGATTTGATTTTCTTATATATATATTATTTCATGATAATTTAGTGGATTAGAAGTGGAAATTAGAATTTTCGCAAGCTAGAACAGTTGCGATAGTAAAGAGAGTATTTAACATCGTAATTTCATTTGAAGATTGTGTCATCAAAAAATTATCTTGATCGGGCACGAATCTCGAGGCAAAATCAAGCTGGAAACTTCAAAAATTAAATATGGGATCACATGAACTCCAATTTCAATAAACTTACAATCAAACTGAGCGTCTCGGAAATACGAACCCAACGCCACCAAATTCAACTCAATCTGAGCCCAAATGAGTCTAAATTAAGGACCCGAAGCGCTGTTGGAAAGTTCATACCACAATTAGAGCTACCAAACGGTCTCTAAACTTGACTTGCTTATGGTTGAATCGAGCGGCTCGACGAGACAAATCCAACGAGCCCAAGATCGCTGAATTCTGAAGTCATTAAGACCTTCAAATATCTGACGAACGGTTTACGATCAAAGGATTCAATATCGTCTGTTCATCCGAACCACTCCATATTTCCCCCTCATCTCTCATCTATTTACGGGCCATGCCACTCCAGAAAATCTATAAATAGACCCCTCGTTTTTCTTGAGAGGGGACCCGAGCAAGAAGCAAGAAGAATCAAGAAGCAAGAGAAGAAGAAGAGAAGGGTAGGAGGCAAGAAACTCCTCCTCGACCACCGTCGGAGTTCCACCCGACACCGAAACTCCGCCCAAGTGACGCCGGAATTCTGCCCGACCTCCAAGTGACGCCGGAAATTCGCCCGACCTCCAAGTGACGCCAGAGTTTCACCCGAACTCCAAGTGACGTTGGAGCTCTGCCCAAAGGTGGAAAAGGTAAATCAGTCGACGATGGTTGATCGATGACGAATAGATAACAACATTTTTTTAACGACTATCGCTAGGTTTGAATGACATGTGAAGTTCTAGAGTTTCTAGAACTTAAAGCTCTTTTTAATTTCAAGTCAAGGTGAAGCACACAATCTTTCTCGCTCATGTGAAGACGATGAGCCTATTTATAGTTTTCCATCCAAAATCTCAAAATACTAAATCAGTCGACCCATATTGTTTATTTATCATTTTTGTACCTTAATGACCTCAAAATTTTTATTATATCCTTACTGCCATCACAGCTAGAGGAAAAATTAATCTGTGCGGACGTCAAACGCCATCTAGAGATCAATTAGAATACGCCACGCAGGGGCTGAGCCAGAAAATTGTTTATATGGGGGCACAAATTAATATCAGCCATTGAATTACTCTTAAATATATTTTTTATTCATTGTAATCACCTATCATATATTTTTAATGAAAAATTATAAAAATACATATAAAATCATATGCATTCCCATTAAAAAAATAGATATATCACTCTATATCTTATTATTTATTAAAAAATAATACTTCTCCAATGATTATTAATGAATAGAGTTAAAATAAATTGTTTTTATAGTTAAGATATTTTATTTGAATTAATTAAATTAAGTTTTAAATTTGAACTACATTTAGATTAATTAAATTTAAATTACTATAAGGTTTTTATCTATCAAATTTTAAATTAATTATTTATTTATTCTAAATTATTTTTATTAGATTAATTAGATATAATAGTTCACAATTAGTAAAGAAAATTATAAATAATAAAAAATTATAAAGTTAATATAATTAAACTAATTTATTTACTTAGATTTATTTAAAAAAAATCAATTCCCTCCCCCAAAAAATTAAACAAATATGGGCGGGAGAGAGATAGAGAAAGGGCGGGTGGGGAGAGATAAAGAAGAGAGAGAGAGGAAAGATAATAATTAGAGAGATAAAAAGCATGCTGCGTAGTGCAGTGCATCGGAAAAAGAAAAAGAAAAATTGGGCGGAGGCGAACCGCGGAAGAGGGGCAATTATTACATCCGGTGAAATCTGAACGTATCCGAATGTATATCGAGCAATACTGAGTTTTAGGGGACATGACGCGTGGTTATTGATCTCTGAACGCATTCGGTGACCGGACGAATAATTGCTCGCGGAAGAGGCGGAGCATATGATTTGTTTTAAGAATTAAATTTAATCTTATATGCATTCCTAATTATATTAATATTAATATAATTTAAAATAAGCTAATTTTTATTTTTGAGTCAATGGGGGGCCGTGCCCCCCGGGCCTTCACGATAGATCCGCCCATAATGCCACGCCATCTCTTTACTGTACCGAGGCTCGAAATTGCTCGATACGATACCACGATATGTGAACATAGAGCTGCGTTCAACATCCACATAGAATAATTTCTCATCAGCTAGAAAGAAATATAGCATTTGCAGTTTCAATACAGCATAGCTGCTATGTTCCATCTTAAAGAGTCCATCTGAAAGGATGAAAGATAGATGCCAAGCATATCCATTTAGGACCACCTTTGACTTTGGGCCTCCAAAATGAAGCCCAAATAAATATGTGATTTTTTATTAGACTGATAAATTTAGCAAGTGGAATTTTTGGCATTATTCTCATATCATTTCTTATTATTTCTAATAAATCAAATTACGATTACCCCCCACTAACAGATATATATTTACAAAAGTTGCTACCTATAAATCAACTTAGGCTCATTTTTTTCTTTATGAATTTAAGTTGAATGGCTCTGATTGAATTGATATTGGTGTAGAAATTTTAAGCCTTTGGATCAATACAATATCAATTAGTAGAGCATATGTGATAGAAAAGAAGTTATCCTTCTGAACATTTCAAGATCATTTGGTTGTTGAATTTAAATTATTGATATATGTCGGTAATAATCATCAAAGATTGTCAAGTTATGTAATAAAAAGTGATCAATACAGTCATTCTGTTTGGTATATCACAAAAGAATCATCTTAATCAAGCGCAAATTTTTAGGCATATTTGAATTAGAGACTTTCAAAATTAATATCAAGATCCTTATAACTCCAATTTTAATTAATTTATAATTGAATTAAACGGCTTGATAAGACAAACATAATGACACCAAAAATGGTCAAATTCATGCCCGAATGAATCAAAATCAAGGGCTTGGAATGTATGTGAACATCTCAATGTCATTTTGATGATGATTTCAAATAATTAATATGTGTGGGAAATATTCATCAAACAGTACAGTCGAGTAATATAAAAGAAAGTGATCATCAAAATCATTCTCAAGATAAAATAAGAGATCTTGCAACCGATTAAAAAGAGGGGCATCTATATAGGGGTGTCAATTTTGGGTCACGGGTCAGGTTCGGGTCGAACCCGGAAATGACCCGGATTCAAACCGGTCGACACTAACCCGACCAGGGTAGGTAAACGTGCCGGATATCCGATCTCATACCCGACCCGACACCGGTTGACCTGAAACGGGTGTGCGAGTGGTTGCGTTGGAGAGCGCGAGCCAGTGTGCGGGCGGTCGAGGGCAAGCGGGAGGAGAGCGCGGGCTGGCATCACTCTTTTTTTACTAAAATCTTAAATTCAAATATTTTATCTTATTTTTTAATATTTTTATGAGTTATTATGTGACAAAAAATTCACAATTTAATTTATCATAATCAATTTAAAAACATATAATTTTCATAATTTATTATTATTATTTTAAATTTATCTTGTTTTGAAGAAAATAATATTTTATATAAATATTTATCTTATATTTTCATTAAATTTAGAAAGTAACTTAATTTTTAGTAAATATAAAGAAAAAAAGCTAAGTTATATTTTTTCATTAAATTTAGAAGTAACGTGAATTTTTTTAAAAAAAAAAAATTAATTTTACTAAAAAGTATGTAATATTTATTAAAATTACATTTAGTATTTATTAGTATTAATTATGAAATTAATTTTAATTTATTAATTAAAAAATAAGATCTTCATTTATATATAAGATCATTTTCCTTAAAACAAGATAAATTTAAAATAATAATAAAATATTATTAATAAAAAATTATAAAAAATGTATTTTTAAATTGATTATGATAAATTAAATTGTGAAATTTTTAACACATAATAACTCATATGTTTATTGTGTAAAGTTTTTTTTTTATCTTTTTTATCTTTTTAAGGTCAAAAAAAAAAAAAAAAAAAAAAAAACTAGCCACACAAGAAGAAGGCAACCCCACACCTGCTATAGCCACAATTAGCTTTGGCTTTCCAATCAATTAACAGTACCTATTCATTACTCTATTCTAGAAAAACGACATTTTATCTTTATTTTAATTTGTTTTGTTTTTTTTCTTATTCTTCTCTCTCTCTTACTAATAGACTAAAACTTCAATATCAAGGCAAGTTAAAACAAATAAAATTATAATTAAATATTTAATAATTTATTTTAAATTTTTGAACTCATTTTAGTTACTATACTATTAGTTTATAAATAATAAACATTTTACTTAAACGGGAACTAATTATATCTCTTTAGAGGTGTAAATGAGTCGAGTTGAACTCAACTCAGCTGTAACTTGAGCTTGATTACTTAATCGAGTTCAGTTCAAGCTTGAACTTAATTGTGTGAGTTCGAGAATGCTCGCAAGCTGGCTTGCTTATAATGAAAGAGAAAAAACGATTAATTGATTCAAGAAATTATCATGATAAAATTATAAAAAAGAAAAAGAATTTAGAAGATTAATAATCAAAACAATCATTTGATATAAAAAATTGAGACGTAATTTTTAAATATTTATAATAACTTGATACTTGAACTTCTAAATTATAACATATTTTAAATTTATTTTATAGTAATGTCTTTTAAATAAGTCAGCTCCTAAGCTAACGAGTGGAGTCGATGCCAGCTCAAATTTAGCTCGATCAGACGATAACTCATCAAGCTCGACTCGCAAATCATTTGTTGATGATGCGAGTTTGAGCGTGCTCATTAATCTGCTTTACTAACTTAGACTACTATATTTCATTATAATTTATCAATATTTATTTAAATTTAACTTTTTTGTTTTTTGGAAATTATTTAAATTTGACTTAATATCACTTTTTTTAATGTGATCTAAAACAAAACGGTGGCTATCCTTCTCACATAAACCAAAATTTAATCTAAAAAAAAAAACAAAATTTCATCCTCTTCCCAGAAATCGAAACTAATGAAGAATTACAAGTCTTAAGTAATAAATGTGATGGAATAATCTACTGCGACTATTCGAATTTGACCAATAGCGCTCAAAATCAAACGGAAGACTTCCCATTCCAACGGAGGAATCAAAAAAAGCTTTTTTTTTTATATATAAATTTATTGTGGTCACTATTATTTTATATATAATTTTCACCCAAAGTCTCTCCTTTTCTCTGGATAACAGATGAGGTATAATTATTCAGGCACGCGCATCCAATCAAAAGGCACAAACTTTTTTCAACATCTCTGCAAAAAGTCTTGACTTGAGAGTTCGGTTTAGAGTAGTATTGTTTCTTCTTTAATGGCCGGCTAGTAGTGAGCTAGAGAACCAAACTACTCTTCTTATACTTGCTTCCTTGCTTTCCTGGGATTCCTGAGCCTGCTCAGAGTTTTTGGTGAAAGGTTTGATTTTTATTATTTTTGTTGGTGCTTCTTTTAGTTTTCTTTCATTTTTCTGTTTTTTCTTCTGTTTGGTGCAAAGATTCCTGATTTTGCGCAGTATTTGATGGTTTCCTCGAGCTTCTTCTATTTGTTAGGGTTCCAGTCTTTTGAGATGAACATAATTGAGTCTTGGTGGAGCTTCTGCATCAAGAATTAGGAATTTAGTGGTTAGGTTTTCTTGAATTCTTAATTTACGAAGTGTTGTTCTCTTTTTTTTGCGTTCAAGATGGGATTTTGGGACTTTTGGAAGGGCTGCCTTGAGGTTTTCTTACTTATTCAATGATGTATTTCTAAGCTAGCTTAGACAAACTATTCTGCATCTCTACTTTGTTATTGAAGTGAAATTTGTCATATTTTTTTTTTCCTTGCTTGTGTGTTTTGATTGTATAGGTGGACTTGCTTGGCTTATTCATGGACTCCTGCAAACCCCTTCCCCAAACATTCAATTCTTTTGCTGCCATGGCTGGAACTAACAAGCTCAGAAATGATTCATTCATCATCAGTTCTGAAAAACCGAGCTCCATTGCTGCAGTTCTTACTGATGGATTCATCGGCTCTCTTGAAATATTTGTTCACCAAGCAAGAGACATCCACAACATTTGCATCTACCAAAACCAGGATGTTTATGCCAAGCTTTGCCTCACCAGTGACCCAGAATCCTCAGTCTCCACCAAGACTATCACCGGAGGTGGGAGGTATCCAGTCTTCAATGAGAACCTTAAGCTCAACGTTCGAACCGTCGATACCTCACTCAAATGTGAGATATGGATGCTCAGCAGGGTTAAGAATTATCTTGAAGACCAGCTACTTGGCTTTGCCCTTGTTCCCCTTTCTCAAATTGTCATGAACAATGGTAAACTTGAAAAGGAATTCTCCCTTTCCTCCACAGATCTCTTCCATTCTCCTGCCGGCTTTGTGTCGTTGACGATATCTTATTCTGGTTCAACTCCAGAGCTTATGGCGATTGTATCTAATGTTGGACATGCTGTGTTACCTGATGCAGCAAATGATAACTCAATCTCTTCTGAATATGTTAATATAGAGTTCCCTGACTTGAAGATTGTGTCTGAAAATAAGATGATGATTTCAGAATACTTTGGGATTTCATGCCCCAATACAGAGTCTCCAAACGGTGAATGTCGTGTTGATTGCCCTGATAATGATGCCGAAGAAAGGAATGTCGAGATTTTCTCAACCAACAATAGCTGTATAGCCATTGGAGTTGCTAACAATGATTCTCCTTTAAGCAGTGGTTCAGCTGATGTGCCTACTGTGACAAATGCAGCAAATTCTCAGGTTGCTTCAGAACCATCAGGCACTACTGAATCTCCAACTGAGAAAAACAAAACCAGTGAAGTTGCAGATAGTGATACCAGTTCCCCTGATGCAGCAGAAAAGCCATATTCTTTTCCTCTGATCAAGATCAATCTTGAGCCCGAGCAACCAGTGATACAACAGGAGATAGTCGACATGTACATGAAAAGCATGCAGCAATTTACAGAGTCATTAGCTAAGATGAAGCTTCCTATGGATATAGAGAATAACAATGGCGGCGGTGAAGCCGGTAATGACAATGATCCTGCTTCTGACAAGAAACCACAGGCTTCAGAGAAGACAAGTACTCCCAGGGTTTTCTATGGGAGCAGAGCTTTCTTCTAATTACTGGATCTTCTCTGATGAGATTTCAGATTTCTATTAGGTACTAGTTGAACTTGTTATGAACATCATGCAGAAATCTATGCACTTTTTTTGCATGTTGAGTAGGTTATGAGAAAGTAAGCTGAGCATTAGCTCCTTTACTATCATGTATCACTTGTGTCATGAACTGTTTACTTTTAACCATGATATGAATGCCATTTGCAATCAGTTGTTTAACATGTTTTAAGTTTCTTCTTTTTGTTTGTATACTATGGCTTCGTTTGGGACGTTTTTCTTATTACTTCTTAAAGCAGCTTTCTAGTACAAAAATTAGAAAGCTGCTTTAAGAAGTAGAAAGAAAGCCATCCAAAACGAAGCCTATATTAGTTGATCAGCTGGCCATTAAATATCATTGTTTCATGTTTTCTGAATATTTAAGCGCAATTAGTGCTTTGCTCTTATTACTTGTAATATCTATTGTGCTTTCTTATATGTGATGCTATATGTCAATACCAGAAATAATGAAGAGATTGCAAATAGATCATTCATACTTCATTTGGGACGGCTTTCATACTGCTTCGTAAAGCATTTTGTACTAAAAAAACTACTTTAAGAAGCAGTAAGAAAGCCATCCCAAACGAAGCCTCAATCTTTGTAAAGGGGATGAAGGCCTAGGATTGCTCCTGCATAACATAGTTGAAGAAAACATGCTCGAATCGACTTATCTAGCTTTTATCCATTTGGACTTGGATGAATCATAGAAGGCATTGCCAACTTATCGTCGGTGTTTGCCGACTTTCAACTAATGTGATCTAGATTAGAGTTTCAGTTAACAAAATTTGATTTTATTATGTTACCTCCCTCAAATTGTTTCTACTTCACCCATGCCTTATGCTGAACTCTCATCATTGCTTTGAAATGAATTGCAGGAATTCATTTTTTCTGCATTATTCTGGTGGAGAAGCCCAGAAATCCATAGCTTTCTTCTAGAAAATGCAATTTCTTTTCTTCTAACCAAGCATTGGCAAATGGGAAATATGACTAAGTAGTCCTATGAAAATAATAAATTTTCACTTTTTGGGTGCAAAGTCTTCTTGCTTTCTTTGCATGTATGGTTTCTTCATTATGTAATATTTATATGACTAGTCAGTAGTCAGCCTCTAGACCTTCTATTCTCTACAAGATTCTAAAGTATTCTCCTTATCTCAAGACTTTTGGGAAAAGGTGAGGAAGACTTGCTAGAGAAAATTCAAATAAATAAATAAATAAATATTTTTTTCCTGATGTATAATGCAAGAGTTGATTATGATCTTTTTATTTCTTTTATGGTAAGTTTGAAAGTGAATAATTTCATGCTTTGGAGCTTTTGCCATGTAGTAAGTGAAGTTGACATATGAAGTTGAAAGATCAACTTTTTTTTTTCTTCTTGTTTTACTTTTATAAAGTTATTTTTGTGTTGTGAATTTGACTCAAACCATAAAGATGACTAAAAAATTAGATTAAATTTTGTTTAGCTTGTCGTCGATTCAGAAATCTACGAGCTTGTTAATGAGTTAGGTTCAGCACGAATCAAATTTAAATTGAGGTGGACCTAAAATGAAATGTGCATGCATGAGAGCATGAAGGCGCATGTAAATATGTTTATGTTTACATTTCCTAGTTGTTTTAATGCTTATAATAGGGGTGTCAATAAATGACCTAATCCAACAACCCGACTTAAAAAATTTGGGTGCGGGCTAACCAATATAATAAATGAGTCGGACTTGAAATTTTGACACATTTAATTTGTGGATCGGGTTTGGGTTAACTCACAAATTCGATTTTGACCCAACGGTGACCTATTTTGTTGTTTTTTTCCCTCTTGCATTCTCTTGCTTGTTTGTGTTTTTCTTATTTTTTATCAATTAATCTAAACTATATAGCAAACTGTTAAAGTGTAAACAGTAATTATAGTTATATTTATTTTCCCTGCTTAGCTGGCATTTATTCATTGGCTAATAGGATATCTTTAGATCTATATAAACCTGTAATCTGTACAGTTCTAGGTAATGAATATAATTCTCTGCTTTACATTTGCTCTTCCTCCTCTTCTTGAATCTCAATATCTTGGTATCAGTTTCTTCATGGTATCAGAGACCTAGGCAAGAACGGTCGATACGAAGATGAGCTCCGCCACATCTAATTCCGAGGAGCAATCGGAGACAGTGGAGAAGGAAGACTCAACGATCTCATCAGTTCTTAAATTCGTCGTCTCAAACTTAAAGACGATCGTTTCGATTCAGCTGGATGCCGACAACTATCCCGTATGGAAAGCACAAATTGCAAAAATTTTTCGTGCTAACGGGTTTGATCGGTTTCTTGATCCTTCTGTTTCTTCTCCGGCGCCGGTAGTCCTTCAAACAGATGGTCGCTCTATTCCAAATCGCCAGTTTCTCCAATGGCGACTAACGGATCAAAACCTTGCTGCGGCTATCTGCTCTACCATATCCTCCTCAATCTTACCGTATGTAGTGAATCTTGAATCCACGGCATCTATCTGGAGCACGCTTGAATCAAGATTTCAGTCCACTAATCGGTCCAAAGTGATTCAGCTCAAGAATGCTCTTCACAACATTTCACTCAAGAATCAAACAATTACTCAATATCTCTTTGAGATCAAGAAGATCGTCGATCAGATATCTGCATCTGGCGCAACGGTGGATCCGGAAGACGTTCTTCTCTACATTCTTAATGGCTTACCACCGGCGTACAATTCTTTTAAAACGTCGATTAGGACTATGTTAACCCCGGTTTCGCTGGATCAGCTGTACCCGTTGATCCTTAGTGAAGAGATTAACATTGCATCTGATCATGCCCGTGCGGAACTACAACCGGATCCTCACACGGCGCTGTTTACATACCGTGGTCGAGGTCGTCGTCAGAAAGGCAGAGCGTCCTCATCTAATGCACCGCCACAGCGTTCTGCTTCCAACTCACAAATTATTTGTCAAATTTGTGATAAACGAGGCCATCTGGCTTCAACCTGCTGGCATCGGGCAAATCTTAACTACGTTCCCAGACAACAGCAATCTCAGCCCAGAGCACTTGCTGCAAACACCGAAAACCAGTACTCTGAGTGGTTTCTTGACTCCGGAGCTACAAACCATCTAACCAATTCGCTTGACAATATGTCGGTTGCAACCCCTTATCATGGTTCCGATACGGTTACTGTTGGTGATGGGAGATCGGTTAACATTGCCAACACGGGCAATGGTCTTTTACCGACTCCCAATCGTAAGCTTTTCTTGTCCAAAATTCTTCACACACCGTTTTTACAGTTTAATTTACTTTCTATTTCTAAGCTAACTCAAGAAAACGATATTTCGATTATCTTTAATCCTTCTGGTTTTATGATTAAGGATATGAAGACACAACAGGTGCTGCTTCAAGGACCGTGTGAAAATGGTCTATACCCGATCAGGCCGATGGCGTTATCTTCTTCTGGACTCGGCTTGGCTGCTGTCTCCGCCGATTCTTTCAAATGGCACAATAGATTAGGACATCCTCATGAGAGGATAATCAAAACTATCTCTCAGTGTAATCCTTTACTTCAAATAAACACTGATCATATAGATTGTATTTCCTGCAAACAATCAAAATGTCATAAAATTGCTTTCGAAAAATCTTCTAATCGTAGCAATTCTCCGCTGTCTCTTGTGCACTCTGATGTTTGGGGGCCGGCTCCGGTCGTTTCTAATCAAGGTTATCGGTATTATGTGCTATTCGTTGATGATTTCTCCATATTTTCCTGGATCTTTCCAATGAAAGAGAAATCTGAAGTCTTTAACATTTTTGTATGTTTTAAAACATGTATAGAAAAAAATACTAAACATATTATCAAGACTTTCAGGTCAGACGGAGGGTCCAAATTTGTGAACAATAGATTCACTCAGTTCCTGAAATTGCACGGTATTGTTCATCAGCTGGCCTGTCCCTATACCCCTGAGCAGAACGGGGTAGCAGAACGCAAGCATAGACATTTGATTGAAACTACGAGAACGCTTCTTCACACTGCTTCGGTTCCTTTTCAATATTGGCCTGATGCTGTTCTCACGGCAACATACTTGGTTAATCGGTTACCCTCTTCTAATACTGCTAATTTGACTCCTTTTGAATTATTTTTTAATAGCAAACCTTCATATAATCATTTACGTACTTTTGGTTGTGCGTGTTTTCCGTTATCTCCAAAACATACTCATCATAAACTTCAACCCAAAGCACCTGTATGCGTGTTCTTGGGATATTCCGATGTTTATAAGGGTTACAAGTGTTTGGATATAACAAGCAATAAAATTGTGTATTCTCGTCATATTTCGTTCACTGAAACAATGTTTCCGTTTTCCAAAGCTAATGTCGGGTCTGCAGATATAAGCTTGAGTCCTGTTACAGTTCCTTCACATTTACTAATCCCAGTTTCGTTATCTCAAAGAAGTTCGCAATCAGCTCAAACTAACCATCGTGCTCAGGAGTTATCTCCCAGGTCCCGTACATTCACTGCACCAGTAGCATCGCCTGAAATTCCTGCAACATCTACGGTGTCCAACCTTCCCACGCATCCCATGGTCACGCGAACTCAAACCGGACACTTAAAGCCCACAAAACGATTAAATTTACTTCATTCGACTGCGTCTGCTGAATCAGACACACCCACTACCTATGCTCAAGCGATTAAATCTCCAGCTTGGCGACATGCTATGGCTGAAGAGTTCTTGGCCTTACAGAATCAAGGAACTTGGAGTCTTGTTGAACCAAAACCGGAGTACTCTATAGTTGGATGTAAATGGACGTTCAGGACAAAAACGCGTGCAGATGGTTCAATCGAAAGATACAAAGCACGTTTAGTAGCTCTCGGAAACCACCAAGAATTTGGACTTGATTACAATGAAACGTTTAGCCCGGTGGCTAAACTTCCAACCATACGCATACTTCTTGCTGTGGCTTTATACAATAACTGGCAAGTTGATCAACTTGATGTAGCTAATGCGTTCTTACATGGTTCACTGTCGGAATCTGTTTTCATGAAACAGCCTCGCGGTTTTGAAGATGCACAGGCTCCACATTATGTATGTAAACTGAACAAGGCGATTTATGGTCTTAAACAAGCGCCGCGGCAATGGTATACAACGTTTACTGTGTTTCTTACATCCATCGGATTCACTCACAGTAAATCGGATCCCTCTTTACTTACTCTTCGCAATTCTTCTTCAACTATTTTTTTGCTAGTTTATGTTGACGACATTTTGATTACAGGAAATTGTTCTACTGCTATTTCCTCTGTTATCACTCAGCTCAAATCCCGGTTTGCTATGAAGCATTTAGGACCTGTTCATGATTTCCTTAGCATAAAAATAACTAAAACTGCTGATCGATTTTTCTTATCTCAGAGTCAATATGCACGGACACTTTTGCAGCAGATGAATCTTCAAGACTGCAAATCTCTGGCCAATCCTTGCTGCACCAAATTTCCGGACACTTTCTCCTTCACACCGGAACAAATGGATCCTAAACTCTACAGACGTCTAACTGGATCCTTACAATACCTGACCATTACTCGTCCGGATATAGCATATTGCGTAAATCAGCTGTCTCAATATATGCATGAGCCTCAACCGAAACATTTCTTCATGCTTAAACGGCTGTTACGATATATTAAAGGTACGATCAATTTCGGAATTCCAATTACTAAAACTAATCTACATCTCAAATCTTTTTCAGATGCGGATTGGGCTGGAGATCCAGATTCAAGGCGATCGACATCCGGTTACTGTTCCTATCTAGGCGATACAATTATTTCCTGGACGGTTAAGAAGCAGCCCACCGTCGCTCGATCATCCACGGAGTCCGAATATCGGGCGCTTGCTGCACTCACCACAGATATTGTGTGGCTTAGGCGGCTACTCTTGGAATTTGGCATTGATCAATCAGAGCCAACGGAGATTTTTTGTGATAACACCTCTGCTATCGCACTTGCCAACAATCCAGTTTTTCACGCCAGAACAAAGCATATTGAAATTGATCAAAAGTTTATCCGTGAGCATCTTCTACAAAACAACATTCGTCTCATCCCTATCAGCACTATAGATCAAACGGCGGACATTTTTACTAAAGCTCTTTCCACACCAAGATTTGTTACATTACGTGCCAAGTTAACGGTCTCTGAAGATCCATGAACTTGCGGGGGAATGTTAAAGTGTAAACAGTAATTATAGTTATATTTATTTTCCCTGCTTAGCTGGCATTTATTCATTGGCTAATAGGATATCTTTAGATCTATATAAACCTGTAATCTGTACAGTTCTAGGTAATGAATATAATTCTCTGCTTTACATTTGCTCTTCCTCCTCTTCTTGAATCTCAATATCTTGGTATCAGTTTCTTCACAAACAAGTTAGAATTTTTTTATTTCTTTAATCAAAATAGGTTATCGGGGCATCCGTGTAGCCAATGGGCCCGTTTGAGTCAACTTTTTATTAAACAGATCAAGTTTAGGTTGACTGGATTCATATCCAGTAAACATTGGTTCAAACTCAAACCTGATCCGTTAATTTGTTTTGACACCCCTAGCTTAATATTAATCTATGAAAATATATGAATGCAGATATAATAAAGCCGAACTCTTAAATATAAATATGCTCATTGATGTATAACTAGAGTTTCATTATTAACTTAAACTTATCTTTCGGGACAATGTAACATACAAAAGAATTGTGTTGTCTATCAGGTTAAAGCAGATAATACCTCAATAAATAAATATTCAAATAAATATATATATTATTTATAGAGAGGTAAGATTGATGAAATTTAAATAATAAACATACTATATGATATTTAGATTATCTCAATTTTGATGAAAAAAAAAATACAAATAAAGATCATAATCATTGTTATTAATGTGGTTCCTTCAAAAAGAATTGTGAAGGGAGAGATCCTTTCGTTTATGTCAACAATAATTAGCGTACTTCCAACGACATTATGGCTAACCACTAATATCTTGTTGACTGTACTGTTCATCACATCATCATTTGATTTTTTTAATTTATGACATATAGAGTGCACCTACTTTAATCTTACAAAAAAAAAAAAAAAATGGTGTGATGGGCACAAGTGGTGAGATAAAATTTAAATTGAAAATTTTTAGAATTAAGTTTAAGCAAATTTATAGTCGAATTAACTCTCAACAAGACGAATTCAGCAATATCAAAAGTGGTTTAATCTGAGCTTAAATGAGTTCAAATCAAACGCTTAAAGTGTAGTTGAAAATTTCAAATATTGATTGGATGAGTAAATGATTTTCAAACTCAGCACACTTATGGTCAAATCAAGCGGCCTGATGGGACGAATCCAATGAACTCAAGATCAGTCAATTTTGACATTATTAAGACACTTTATTATTGAGTAAACGTTTCATGATCATTTGATTTCTTGGATCATGAAGCGTTTTTTTTTTTTTTTTTCTTTCAAAAAAACGCTTCATGATCCAAGAAATCAAATGATCGTATGATGGAGTCCTTTGGATTCTGGCAAAGTTTATCAAAATGTTAATATAAAGAAAAATCTATAAATAGAGCGTCATTCTCTATATAGAGGAGGTCCAAAAGTAGAGGGAAGAGGAGAGCTCCATTGCATTTTCTAGCCCTCGCTGCCACCAAAGACCACCATTAATTATCTCCAGCAACGACCACCATCATCTCTCATCGATGACCATCACTGCCAATTGGCACCATCATTTATAGACCTCTAACAAGATCTAATCCTATTTTTTAGTTTCAATTGTCCGCTTGTGGACACCAAATTTTTGTACATTAACTATGTACATTATAAAAATTTATTTATGCATTATAAAATTTTAACTTTTTTTTTTTCTACAATAATTATGTACATTATAAAAAAATTATGCTTCTTACTTTAGCATAAATTTTAAGTTATCCTTCATTTGACATTAATCTTTTAAAGGTAAATATATATATATGATCTGCCATTTAATTGAAATAAAAATGAGGAGATGAAGAAAATGGTGAAAAATAACTAAATATGAAAAAATATCTAGAGAGAAAATAAGACAGATTAAGATATATTTGATAAAAGAAATTCCATAAAATAATGATAATTTTATTTATTTATTTCTGAAAAGAACTTTAGTGTTACCGTGTGAGGAAATTGAATTGTTGCTAACAAATCAAATGAGTGTTTAAATGACAGAATAATAATAATATCAATGTGATCATGTTAGAAAAAAAATATCACTTAGAAATATATAAATGACTTGAGAGAGTTTTAAAGAAGGATTATAAATCCTCCAAAGTAGGAAAGATTATTATGTGCGGAGATCGGACACAGAGAACTTTGTCTCTATGAATAGTAAAAGCGCAGTGAACTGCACTTTACAGAGACGAGACAAAATCAAACGGTTCTCTATGTCTGATCTCCGCACATAATAATCTATCTCAAAGTAGAATAATAATGTTAGATTCTAATATATGAAATAACAAAATGAGTGGGGTGCCTATTTGCTGACAGGTTAAGAATTTGATCTAAAGTTGACTTAATTCAAATATGATTGACTCGATGTTTATTATGTGAGGCAAAATGTCTAAATTGAACTCAACTTCACCTAAACTTGTCGAAGTTGAACCTGACCCATTTAACCCCATTTTTTATATGAAATATATAGTTTTTTTTTTACATTAATATTACCTATTTAACTTGAGCATATCTCGATTGTCGATCAGGCTCTCCTTTTGGCTTCCGCTCTTCTCTCGCCCGCGGTTAGGGTTTGGGGTGGCGGCGCCTCCATCGCCCCGTCGGGCGGGGGTTTTTTTCGCTCCTCTGGTTAAGGAAAGTTCTTCTATCTTGTTAGCTTAGTGTTTTGAGTGTTTTTTCTTTCTTTTTTTTCCTTTTGTGTCGGTATGCCTCCGTCTAAGTTGACAGATCCTGGTTTTTTTGGGGGGGATCTCTCATTCTAAGTCTTTTCTTCAAGCTCTTGCTGGCTCCTCTTCTTCTTTTCCTGATTTGAAGTCGTCTACTTTCCGGGGCCTTCCTGCTCTGTGGGTTTCTGATGAAGAAATTAGGGCATTAGCGGAACCTTTTCGTTTTTCGTTAGTTGGCTTTTTCCCTTCGAAGCGTCCTCCGCTAGAAGCTATACAAATTTTTTTTTTTTTAATCTGAAGTTGATTGGAGAGGTTTCTGTGACTGTTCTTGATTCTACTCACATTCTGATTAAATTGGCCAATGATTTAGATTATTGTAGAATTTTTTTCCACCGTTCTTACATGGTTCTCAACTGTTTTATGAAACTTACGAAATGAACACCGTCGTTGGATAACGGTGTCGAGTCGCCAATTATCCCTATATGGATCTCGTTTCCTAACCTTCGTCCCCATTTTTTTGCTCCGAGGATCTTGTTTGGGCTGGGAGAGTTATTCGGCAAACCATTGAAAATTGACGAAGCTACGTCGGTTGGCTCTCGTCCGTCGAATGCTAGAGTTTTAGTTGAATTAGATATTACTAAATTTTATCCTAAGCAAGTGTGGCTGGGCTCGGATTCGTTAGGGTATGTTCAAGAGGTGATTCTTGATGAATTTCCTCATTTTTGTGGTGTTTGTAAAAGTTTAGGACATATTACTGGGAAGTGTAATTCTGTGGCTTTATCTGTTTCTCCTACTGCTGTTGTGGCTGTTGAAAATTCTGCTTCTTTAGGTGTTGTTAATGGCGATAATAATGTTAAGGAAAATGTGGTTACTGTTACTGAAGAGGCTGTTGAGGCTGTGGAGGTGATCTTTCCCTCTGTAGATCCTATGGGTTGTCCTCCTGTTGTTGAAATTCGCCTGGTACTTTAGTTGACTCAATGGGTGTGAGTAATTGTAAAGATGCTATTGTTGCTGCGGATGATTTTGTATTATCTCCTAATGCATTACCGTTTGTTCCTGAGTTACTGGATAGGTGCGTTCGGCAGGAAGTGAATTTGGATTCTTCGGTTACTCCTTTGGTGCTAGTGGAAGATTATAGTGTTGTGAATGTTGAAATTTCTGATGTTTTGCTTGTTCAGAATGCGGTGGCAGCTAATGGAAATGGTTTTTTGCATGAGACGGCGGAAGGTTGTGCCGATGGATTTGGCTCTGATGCTATGGATAAAGGTGGGAAGGATAATGTTGGTATTTCGGGTATCAACAATTTTGTTGAGATTCCTGTTAGACAGGTTGATACTCATGTGATGGCTGATTGTGTTGGTAACGTTTCGGGCAAAGAGGTTAGGAATCAAAATAATTGGGTGATTGATTCGTCTAAGGAGGAAGATTTTTCAGAAGCGATTGAGTCGGAGACTGATTATGATTTTACCCTTGGTAGTTCTGCCAAAGCCTATAGGGGGAAATTCTGGGGGCGAGGTCGTCGAAAAAGATGATTCAGCGTGTGTTGTTTTGCTATTAGTCGTGGTATTTTCCGCTGGAATGTGTTCGACTGAATTTTCTATTTCTTGCTTCGCATGGCTATGGGCAATGATGGTTGGGGCTCGCGTCCCAGTCTTCTTTGCTGGTGGCAACCGTGGGTGTTTAATTGCTTGCTGGATGGTCCGTGCGGGACGGCTTGGACGCTGGAAGCTTCGACGGTGAACTGAGCCCGCCTTTAGCTTGGAACTTTTAGTTCTTTGTTTGTTTTTCATTTGTTTTTTGTTGTTTCTGATTGGAAGGGTATTTTCCTGTAGTAAAAAAAAAAAAAAAAAAAAAAAAAAAAAAAAAAAAAAAAAAAAAAAAAAAAAAAAAAAAAAAAAAAAAACTTGAGCATATCTCATTTAACCCCAACACTATTTGTCTAAACCAAATCCATATAATTCGATCAATTTTGAAGTCAAAATATAAGCTCTTCCCAAAGAAAGAAGATCCATTTGTGATTCTATCTTTTATACATTACAAGAGTGATGAAATTAACAATTGCGATCAATGATAATAATACACTTTATTTGAGGATAAAAACAAAGTAAAACAAGAAAAAAAAAAAGGTTATAATCATAAAATTTAGGATTGTTTGGATATAAATCTACAAAATTTCATTTATTCATGCAAAGGGAGTGTAAATTTAAAATTTTCCATGCAAAGATAATGGTTGAACCTATTTTACAAAAAGAGACATCTCACGCTAATCTTATGCCATATGTTCATGAATTCTTTGGCTGTATTATTATAGTTTTATTAAACTTGTTTACTCTCTCTCTCTCTCTCTCTCTCTCTCTCTCTCTCTCTCTCTCTCTCTCTCTCTCTCTCTCTCTATTATGAAATCATTATATGATATTATACAAAAAGTTATGGCTAAATTAATAATAATGCCAATATTTCAAGAGAAATCCAAAGTATTATAACTTGAATTAATCAATATTTATTTAATAAAATAATAAAATCCTAATTTATTAAATATAAATTTTTTATACTTCAATATTAAAAAACAAATTATTAATAGTTTTATACAGTAATAATAAGGCTTGTTTCCTTCACCATTTGGAAGATCTATTGATTTAATTGAATGGACAAATCTTATGATGACATTCACAAACTCAAAACACAGACTTTGTCAAGATTTTTATCTATCTCAAAAAACAACTGCCTTTTTATTATTATTATTATTATTATTATTATTATTATTATTATTATTATTATTATTATTATTCCATATATTTGAATAAATTCATCTTTATTCGGATCAATACATAGATATATAAAAAATTTAAAATAGTTCACAGACTATTCGTGTGTGATTAATTTAGTCTGAGAGTATCATATTTCTCCAATTTAGTCTACCGATTATAAGAAATTAATCCAAAATAGTTTCTTAAGTTATAATTGTGATCTAAATTTGATCTTAATTTAATCTATCGATTATATAAAATTGATCATAATTTAGCCCCGAAAGACAATTTTGAATCAATTTTGTATAACTGATGGGCTAAATTAAAGCAATGTGTTATTCTAGGACGAAAATAACCATATACGAATGTTGGAAAACTATTTTGAAATTTACCCCATGTAAATAAACTTTAAAATTCATAAAAATATAAAAAATAGTTCATTTTGAGCTCGCTCAATTCAAATTCGAGTTCATTCAATTCGAGCAATTTGGAATTGAATTGGCCCGAATACTATGCTAATTTCGAATTAGCTTGTATATGCTAATGCCGAGGTTGAATTAGCTTGAATAGAAACATTTCTGCCTTTAATTGATAATCAAGATGATTATTTAATAAATAAAAGTGAAAAGGCTACCATAATGAATAAAAATGGATTTTTATAATTCTGATTTTTTTATCTAGAGGGGTTAGGGCCACAGTAATCACTTTAATTCCTAAAGGAGCTCATGTGTCTTCCATTTCTGATTATAGGTCTATTTCTCTCTACAATGTGCTGTATAAGATTATGGCTAAGCTGCTAGCTAATAGACTGAAACAAGTGTTGCCTCTCATTATTCATGAAAGTCAGACGAGGTTTATTTATAAGCGGTGTTCTACTGATAATATTCTATTAGCTTTTGAGCTTCTCAAAGGCTTCAACTCTTCTAGTAATAGCTTCTGTGCTAAATTGGATATTCTAAAGGCATTTGATTATGTGTCCCATGATTTTTTCATTCATAGAATGAGGCAAAAGGGTTTTTTGGATAAAATTATTAAATGGGTTAAAGGATGCATCTCCAATGTTTATTTCTCAGTTTGTATCAATGGCTCCCTGAATGGCTTCTTCAGTTCCTCCTCGGGCCTACGTTAGGGACGTCCCTTATTCCCGTTACTTTTTTGTATTGTCATGGATTGGTTTTCTTGCTGTCTGCTCCATTTTTGTGGAAGTTGTTTACTATGGATAGTTTGGCCATTTCCTGGTTTAAATCTAAGTATTTATCCCCTTGGAAGCCTCTCCCGTCTAATGCTTCTAAATTTTGGAAGAGGCTCTGTTCTACTACTCAGCCCGTTAAAAGCTCGATTTCTATGGATGTTTCAACTAATTGCAATTTTTCTATGGCTTAGGACCCTTGGTGTAACAGGAAGTCTCTACATGATATTTTTCCTGCCATTAGGCTTGAGTTGCCATTTGTCAAAAGATATCTTAACAACAACCATTGGGGTCTCCCCACTACTTTTCATGAACTACTTCATTCTAAGGTCTTTGGTATTTCCATTTGTGAGCAACCAGTTTTGTCTTGGGATGGCTTACAAAATCCTTTTTTTTTCTCTACTTTTTACTCTAGATTCTATAGTAATTTGGAAGAGGTTAGTTGGTACAATTTTATCTTGCATAAATATCATTATTTAAGATTTTCTTCTTATGCTTGAATGGAAATTTTAGGCCAGTTGAAAAGTGCATATTTACTTCTTGTTAGATCGATTGATATCAATCTGGCTTGTTCGTTTTGCCTAGAGGGTTGTGAATCTCATTTTCATATGTTCTTTGGTTGTGAATTTTTGTTTGTTGTTATCTCCAAACTATTGCCTGTGCTGGATGGCTTCCTCCTCAGGTTGACCCTACTGCAGACATTTGATTTCATTGATGGTTTTCAAGTTTTTCTTGCTAGGAAAAGGATTTATGTTTTTTTGTTATTTGTTGCTATGTTTAATTTTTATGGAAGGAAAGGAACTTGTGACACTTCGAAAATGTTTGGAATAGTCCTTCCAGGATCTGTTTTATCATTTGACAAGCTATCCTCCTCAAAGTGAGGAGATGGAAACATTTTGATGATCTCAAAGCCCATTTTGCTGTGCTCAATTGAAATCTTCTTGGTGCTATTCGGTTGGAGGTTTTTGTGGGCAATGATGTCAGTATTGCATCGTGTTGCCCCCTCGGATGGCAGTGGTCTTCATCTGGACGCCTATGTGATCTCTTCGTGATTCTTCCTCTGCAATTAGGGGGAGTCTGTCTCTCTTCGAAATACCCTGAGCCCGATTTTTGTTCCACCATCGCTTGAACTAGTCCGCTTGTTCAGTTGAATCTGTAACTTTTTGTTTCTTTGGCTTCCGTTTTGGAAGGTTTTCTTTTCTTTCTTATAGGTTTTCATTTTTCTCACTTGTAACTATTTTTCATTAATGAAATTTGGGCTCATTGCCCTTCTTATAGCTTTTCCCAAAAAAAAAAAAAAAACAACATATAGAAATGGCTAATAAACATGAAGGAATAATATATAGAAGTCTTTCCATGATGTTTTCAATCACCTAAAAAGAAAAGGAAGGGAACACAACAGAGAGAAAAGAAAAGAATATTACCACACAAGGAGCACTAGAACCACAGCCTAGCACACCTTCAATACCTAGCATTGAATAGGAAAAGTAGTTGTAACTACAAGTATATTTAACATTGTTAGGAAATAAAGGTTGAGAATCATCTAAAGAATCTTACAACAAATAAAGTTGACAAAGAGAGGCATCAAACCTATAAGAAATGAAGAGAAAAGTTTCTTGAAATAAGGAATTCAATAAGAACAAATCAAAATATTTAAGTATTTTATTCCTAGGGATCAAGTCTTTCCCTGAAAACTTTCACAGAATAGCAATGTCACATCACTTATAAATCTCAAGTAAAAAAAAGAAAGAATCAAATAACTGGCAAAACAGATACCTGCCAGGAAGTATAGAAGTTTCCCTTATTAATGGAAAAAAAAGTGTCTATCACTCTTATAACTTGCATAAAATGAAACAATCTTCTGAATACATTCCTCAATCTGGTTTTACATTTCAACAAATGCACAAAGAAAGGAAAGTCTACACTAAGGCTTCGTTTAGTACAACTTTTTTGCTACTTTATAAAACTGCTTTTTAGTACAAAAATTTCTAATTCAAAAAATTTTTGTATTAAAAAGCTATTTTAGAAAGCAGCAAAGAAGCTGTCCCAAACTAAGCCTAAATTGTAGAACTGAACTCAAATCTCAAATCTTGGACAAAATCCTATATAAATGGAAACCGAATTTGAATTTATGGAACTAACTCTTTGGTTAGCTCTAAATAATTTACTGACCATTTGTCAATTTCAGTCATGCTCCTGTTTTTTTTCTTAATTCTTCACCTACTATAAGATCTGACACCAAAGGAATGAAACCCTTACAAGGCAGCAACTCCTGAAGAAGTAAGAAATCAACAAAAAAATGTTAGGATTAATCCATTAAATACAAGTTCTCTCTATGGTAGAATAAAGTCAAAATTTCAGTGCACAAAAGAAAATAAAAATTCTATGTATTTCCATACTAATGCTTCGTTTGAGACAGCTTTCACATTGCTTCATAAAACAGTTTTTGAGTATTAAATTTTCTAATTCAAAAAAATTTTGCACTGAAAAACTGTTTTAGAAAGTAACAGAAAAATTGTCCCAAACAAAACCTAAATCTGCTCTATCTCGATAAGAACATAGTTAACAGAATGAACACACGCAAGAATCTTACCACTTTGTCAGCATAAAGATCCATGCATCCACTATACTGTGCAGCCATGAAGCTCTTTCATTGAACTTGCATTGCGTTGTTGAAAAGTTAACTATTTTTAAGGAATAGGTAATTTTGAGATAGGATGACATGCCAGGAATCCATTAGAGTTCACTGTAATTATAGAATTTTATTAAGTAGGTTGATAATTTTCCATTGACTCAAATATCAATGGTACATTACCCCTCCTAGATACAGAGAACTTCTAATAAAGAGTTTGGCGACAATGATTGACTTTGGATCAAAGAGTTGCGAGAACAGACCATGTTTACATCCCATGATTTGCTTGCCTTGGATCTTTACAAACTATATTTCAGGTAATGTTATTCGGGTTTCTTCATTCAAAGTTTCTCTCAAAAAACTCAAAAATTAAGTTGAATTATCATGCCTTGCCATGATTTCGAAAGGAAGTCTTGAATAGTTGGTTCAAGGGTTTGGCGGCAGAATCTGACTCAGAACCAGGGGCGGAACCAGACTTAATTTTTAGGGGGGGAGGGAGGGGGGGGGGCAAACTTATAAGTAACTGTCGGGGTGCAAGAAGGCAGCACCTCCGGAACAAATTTTGATTGTAAGGATATTTTTGAAATTCAAATTAATAAATAAAAAGATGAATGCTCTTTACTATTTGTTGGGGGCAATTGACTAAAGATCATAATATTTTAAAAGTTTTAGAGGGGGCAATTGCCCAAAAACTCTTGTAATAAAGATTAAAATACCTAAAGAACTATATAATAAAGATTTTTTTTTTAATAAAGACCCTAAGGGGGTTTTGCCCCTGCTCAGAACTGATAACTAGGCCATTAGTCCATTGAAGAGAATTTCTTCTTTGGTATAGTCTTCATTCTGAATAAAAACCTATCAAAAGTTTGTATGCCAGTCCAATGTGGGTATAGTTAAATGTACCTGCCAATTGGTTTAGAAATGGACTAAACTATGCATTTGGATCATTTGCGTTAGAACTGAACCAAAGTAGGATAGTTAGGTCAACAAACTGGATATGGGATCAAGTAGATATTTCAAGTCAATCAGGTAAATTCAAAACACTGCAATTAGGTTTATAAAATGTATGGATCAAAGTGATTGATGATAAGAAAAGATAAATTAATAAATGAAAAAGAAATAGTTGGAATAAGAACTTCAGAAGATTAGGTGATTGAAATAGACTTTTGGGCACATACAACAAAAAGTAGAAAATGCACTAATTAAATAGGCAGATAAATTTAGTGTTGAACAATGAAGAAGGAAAAGGGATAAATTTAGCATAAATAGGCAAAAGATGATGAAAAAGAATTTATAAAAATTTGATTTATACCTCATATATTACTCAATAGGATTCATTCCTAATTAAGGATTCATAAAGAAGTCCTCAAATGGTAAGAAGGCTAATGATAAGGATAATGATAAACATGAGTCCTCAAAGAGGGCGCTAGTAAGTCAACTGTATAAGATGCTCAACAATTTGTGATAGTGCGTCAAAAAGTCATTCTTTCATATAAAAATTGCATTTATAGACTAAATTTCTCAGTCTGTTTCATATATTAATGTTATTCAAGCATTATTTTACCATAGTATTAGATATCAAACATTATTAAAAGAAAGTAAAAGCATCTAAGAGTAATGACATAAAATCATATAACACATTATTACTTTCTGTTTCTTCCACTAAAATTTTTAATATCTTAATTTTTTAATCAAGCAAAACCAACTCAAAATATTATTTAATGCTTTAATCATTATCTTATTTTTATAATATTTTAAAATTCTCTCAATTGTAAAATTCTATTTGTCTACTTGAAGAACATTAATAGCTCAGACTATATATATATATATATATATATATATATATATATATATATATATATATATATATATATATATATATATATATATATATATATATACAAAAAAAATAATGCCACCTGAAATCCTACAAATTTAGTTAGTAGGAGGAACCTCTTACCTCTATTCATCTGCCTATTTGAAACAGTATAACCACCCATGTAACCAGGTGAACCACCCTTAGATGCGACATCAGAAGCTGCAGTTCCAAGCCCATAACCAAATGGAAAAGAACCATCAAGATCAGACGATGCTGACAGCCAAGTAGAATCTTCATAATTTGAACATCCACCATATGAATCTGCATAGTTCACTTCATAACCATTGGCTGTTGTCGCAAGGGATGTATTGAATGGGCCTGTGCCATTGTTTCTTCCATAACTTCCAGCGACCAAACCAAAACTATTCTGTCCACTTCCATAATTTGGATTCCCAGTAAAACCTCCACTGTTTATGCCATTCGCCGAAAGACGAGAGGATGAGTCAGCCCAGCTCAAGCCACTATTGCCAAATCCACCAAGGTTCCCAATTCCTGAGCTCATGAAAGAGTTTGAATCTGTAGTGTTGTTGGTGCTGTAGTTAAGTCCAACATTGCCCAGTAGACTTCGAGCTACTGAGCTAAATGCTGAACCAGGACTGCTATTACCTCTACCATACCCAATAGGACTGCCCAATCTGTTCGAATTTCCACTATAATATGGGCTCAAGGCCCTTCCATAACTAAGGCCATTGTTGGAATTTGAACTTACACTGTATGTTGGGCTCATCCCAGGCTCAAAATTCAATCCAATTCCATAATCAGGGTTGAAAGGAGGGAACCCCTTTCTTCCACCTGCTAATGGCCCAAATCTACCATCCATTCTCATACTATAGCTTCCTATAGAGTTTGGATTATACTCCTGATTGTATCTATTTAGTCCATAGTTTAATCCCCCAATTGGTAACCTCACATTAGGCCCTGTTGAATGTTCTTTAGGAACGGCTATTTTGACTTCCACCATCTTTCCATTAAGTTCATGGAAGGTTTTACGCAGTACCTTATCTACAGCATCTTCTGAGTCAAAAGTTATGAAACCAAACCCTCTTGGCCTCTGAGTATTGTGATCATACATGACAACAACATCATTGATTGTTCCAAACAGCTCAAAATATTTTCTGAAGTCTGAATCTGTTACTGTTGAAGCAAGACCTCCCACAAATATCTTTTTGATTCGACCAGGAACCGGGGAACCTTGGATACTGCCGCAGCCGCTGTTTCTATTAAGTAAATATTGATCATCCCTGGGAACAGCTTTTTTCGCTTCCACCTGTTATGCATTATGCATCAATTGAGAACTGGTATTACATTCAAACGGGTTCTAAAAGAAAAAAAAAATTGCTCAAGATATTCTAATAGAAATTTTGATCGTGATGGATTCTAAAATCATTGGAATTGATATGAAATGAATGCTACGAATTTTTTATTTATAGCATTAATCTTAAAATAAATTTAATAATTTTAAGGCTCATCTTGATCTTGATCAAAATTGTACAAGATATTCTGACATAAATTTTTTCTGATCTAAAATAGTAAAATCAGATGATCCTCAACTTTCAGAAGAAGGGCAAATCGAAAGGGATCAAAGACTTAAATTTTGATGAATGTCCACAATATTGATGTGGTGTTTAGATTTTCTATTTTTATTTTTGCTGATTACATAAAGCAAATTCATTTCTAAATCTAATAACATGATTTGATGCATAACAGAAACCAAATGAGATCAAAATGTACTTACCATCCTGCCATCAATTAGGTGTTTCTCCATGACAACTTTCTCCGCGACACCGGGGTCTGAGAAGACCACGAATCCAAAGCCCCGGGCACGGCCAGTTGTCCTGTCCTTCATGATTACTGCATCCACAACTTCGCCGAAGTTCTCGAAGTACTCCCGCAGGCGGGCCTCATTGGTATCCCATGAAATGCCCCCGATGAAAAGCTTCCCCATATCCGACTCCATTCTCCTTCCTGCAAATTCCAATTCAGAATGCACAATCAAACAAACATTAGCACCATCATCACTAGTTTCAACCCAACCAGGAGCCCGGCTTAATGGATCCTCATTTTCTTTATTTGTTCCAGTTGATTGCTGCCTAACACATTGAATCTATTCTTCTCAAATTGTTTTGAACAAGTTCTATCACTAAATGAGGATAACTAGATCCAACCCAAAACAAACAATCAAAATCATAAAAACCGAGGACCCATACAACACAATCCAATCATTTCTACTCCTGATCGTTTTCTTCGCATAATAGATGCTCATCATCGATCCAACACATCAAAAAATGGAAGCACAAAGTAGTTACACAAATGCAGAAGATTAAAATGAAAAAAAGGTAGAAACAAGGATCCCTCTCGGATCGGAAAGAAACTCAGTTCAATCCAAACTAAACTGCAAAATCGATTGAATCAAAATATGAAGCTGAAAAGATGAACTTGGTTGCAAAACGCTCACCGTTCGATCACAGTTCCGCCTTCGGATGTGGGAGAGGGAATCCCCTCTCTCTCCTTTTTCGCTAAGATCTGGGAATCGGCATCCGCTGATCAGAGGAGCTGTTCATCAACTTCTTCACCTCCCTCTCTCTTCGAATTTTTCAGCAAATTTTAATATTTGTTTTTCTTTCCGTCGTTTTGTTTCCTCCTCTCGATTTCTAGCAGAAGAACCGCAAATCGGTATATAAAGAAGAGAGAGAAAGAGATTTGTGTAAAGAAGAAGATGGGCGGGGGATTGCGGTAAATGGTATCATCCTCTTAAGATTAGCTGTTGGGATTGGGATGTAGAGCGCTCGTTTGGTTTCGACGGATTTGATTAAAGCCTTAGTTTGGGACAGCTTTTTATTATTATTAATTTTTTTATTATAACAACGACATCAAATCTATATTAGGGGTGGGCTATATGTAATTTTTTTAGTTGTGGTATGTTAATAGTCAAATTCTTATTTAAATCTAATAACGAAAAATCATTTCTAATATTTTCTAACTATGTCTTTTTAGATCTACCTCTATCTTTCTTAACTTTAGTCAAATCTAATACCTTTACTTTTCTAACTGGGTCATCAGAAGACAACTGTTTTATGTGACCAAATCATCTAAGGCGACTCTCTCTAATCTTATCTTCCATTGGAGCTACTACAACATTTTTCACTTATATGCTCATTTCGTATCATATATCTAAGGGTAAAGCTACTCATCCACCTAAACATTCTCATCTCTGCAACACTTAACTTAGTAGAGGTATTAGGTTTGAACTAAAATATATATATTTTTATATTTTTTAAAAAAGTTTGAGTTTTTTTTTATTATTTTTTAAAAAAATTTTGAACTAAAAATTATCTAAGAAAAGAGTCTCACTATCTACCAATTTTGAAAATGCCTTTGTAGAATTTAAAAAAAAATAAAAAATCTATTATAAATGTAATATAAAGTTGTGTTCTAATAAATTTTATTCAAAATTGTAAATTTTGATTTCTAACTTAATTGAGCATGCAGCTCATCTTAGTCTGCTGGTTGGGAGCTTTGGCTTTCAGCCAAAAAGTCTTTAGTTCGAGTCTTATGTATGTAATGTATGTGTGAATTTCTCTTAATAAGCCTAAATGTCCTAAAAAAAACTCGATTGAGCTAAATTGACTTGAAATCATTTGATTTTAAAGAGGCTTTATATCTGCATGAGTAGTTGAGTTAGGTTAATCGAGGAAAAATGAGATCTCGAACTTGTCTTAGGTTTGAAATCATCTTAAACTTGAAGTCATCAAAGAACCTACATTGACTTGAGACTTGAAGTTGTTATATAGTATGAGTTCATTTAAGACTTACAATCATTAAAATACCTAAACCCATTCACCAAGCTTGGCTAATGAACTCATCATAAAGTTGTCAAAGCTAATCACCAGTTCAAATTGAAGTTGCAAGAGACTTCATTAGAGAAGCTTCATTCTTAAGGATATATACATTTATTTAATGCTAATAAAAAATTATCTATATACTATGATAGCTATAAGGTAGTTAGTTTCATTTATTTTATGATAAGTGCTTCTTAAGCATTATTATGCAATTTTACTTAGATATAGTCATCAATATAGCATTGAACTTCAACCTAAACCAATAAATAAAGGTTTAGAGGATGATTTTGGAACACCAAGTCATATACCCAATCAAGTTGTAATTTTTAACACCAATAGAGTAAAATCATAGAGCTTCTTTATGTAAGCTTTCTTTTTCTCTCTTTTATTTTCCTTTCTATTTGATCCACATTTGTTACTAACTTTAGTGGTTCACATACGAACAAATTTAGGTTAAATATTTTTTAATGTGTGATAAGTGTAGATGACATCTAGTACAAGAAGTCAAGCAATGGATCATTTAAATAAAGCGAAAAATTTATACAAGCAGTGTACGTAACAAAACTTTATTAATTATTAGGAATTAAATTATATGGAAGGTCACTAGACAAAAATGATCCAAAGATTCTCTTAGAATGTTAGACAAGTTATCTCTCAAATATATCCTATTTGGGAATGCAACTTTATCAACTTACCACATCATCACCAATTTCATATTCCCTTAACAAGCTCTAATAGGCTCTCCACTTCTCGAAAATAAAATTAACATATACTTTCTCTATTCAATTTGCAAAATTCAATGCCCGCCAAAGTTCAATATTATATTCTTAAAACTTATGAAGGGAAGTCGGATCCATCAGATCACATTGTTCAACTTCAATTGGCAGTCTCTTCACATTATAAGTGGTTTTGCTAAATGTTAACTACTCTTCATAATTTTTAAAGAATAATCAATACTATGATTTCTAAACTTCCTCCAAAAAGCATCATAAGCTTTTTTTTTTTAGTTTAAACAACTTCTAGTCATTTAATTTGCTAACATACAAAATCCTTCAATTTTAAAATTTTGCATACCCTTTTGAATAGTACACATGAACTAGGCAAGTTTCTTCAAGATTTTTTCACTCAGTTTCACATGAAATATTGAATTTATATAAGTTAGAACTTATTATCACTTTGGCTATACTTACACAAAGTCTTAAAGAAAGACCATTCTAATATGCACTGGAATTACAACAACCAAACACGTTGGCTAAGTTGTTAGAACTTGCTAGTAAACACATTAATGCATAAGTAAGTAATAATGTTAAGAGTTCTACTTCAATTAGTTGGCATTTGAATGTTGCAGGAGGCCTACAAATGCAATATTAACATCGATGAAATAATCATCATAGTGAGTTCAACCTAATAGTAACCTAGAGCTCATTATAATGATCAAGGGAAAAAATATGAATTCTTGTTTAAACTACAGCAGAGTGGCGTTGCACCTTTGAGCATTGAGGTGCTTGGGTCTATCGAGATACTA
The DNA here is from genome assembly GCA_016618105.1 of Dendrobium huoshanense. Taxonomy (NCBI): domain Eukaryota; kingdom Viridiplantae; phylum Streptophyta; class Magnoliopsida; order Asparagales; family Orchidaceae; genus Dendrobium; species Dendrobium huoshanense. The sequence continues at coordinate 73,927,360 of CM028351.1, forward strand.
TTCACTTTGGCTTAAGGGCCTTACAATTTTATCCTGTTGGTGTAACTTTTCAGGAGGTCGCCCATCCCAGGATTTATCTGGGATAAGCATGCTTAACTACAGAGTTTTTTAATAAAATTACAACTATAAAATCAAAAAAAGCCTTGATATTTAAAAGTTTAGCTTATTTTTACTTAAGGGATTTCACAATCTCTCCCCACTTAGGTAACTGACATCCTTACCAGTATCATTATCCAAGAATTATTCACCATGCATATAATATTCTATAGGTGATCCCTATAAGTTCAAGTGGTGACTCTCGCCACGTAGCACTTTATCCCATATATTGTTTAATAGGTAACTTCCATCGCATAACACTTTGTCTTGTATAACACTTAGTTCTCATCTTCTGATTGATGTATTGATTTAACAACATTTATAACAGTCCAAACTCTTAACTGTCGAGATATTATCTGCTTTGGCCTGAGGCTTCATGATTTTGTCTTGTTGGTGTAACTTCACAGGAGAACACCCATCGTAGGATTTATTTTGGATGAGCATGCTTAGCTACAAAGTTTCTTAATGAAACTTCATCTATTATACCGAAAGATGTTTTGATGTTTAAAAGTTTAGCAACTTTTTACTTAAGTGGTTTCACAACAGTTGCACCCGGAATGCCTGCAGTGGCACTGGTTCTAAGCATTGCGACACTAGGGGCCACTAAAATCATTTTTAACATAATCTCGTCTCGATAGCCTATAGGCCCCAATATAATAGAATCTCACCTCGATCATCCACTAGCACCGGCATAATATAATCCCACATCAATAGCCTATTGGCGCCGGCATAACAGAATCTTATCTCAACCGCCCACTAACGTTGACATAATAAATCACACCTCGGTCAACCACTAGCGCTAGCATAACATCACATCACATTATATCATCATACCTTTCTTTCACCATTATACATATTTTTTTATGCATTCATTAATTAGAGCATAATTGAACTTAATTCAAAAATTACCAAAAATGACTTAATGAAAGACAACAGAAATATTACTGAGTATAAATGCACAATTTTCAAACATAATCAAAATTTTAAAGACTATTTAAAATATCATTATATGACTTTAATCATACTCTAGTACTATTTTTTAAGAGTTCAAATTATTTTCCATTAGATAACACCCCACAAAATCCAAAACACTCAACGAAAAATGTTTAGAAAATCCTCAAAATGTTTGTAATCATGAGTTTAATAACATATAAAAAAGTTACGTTGTGAAAGTTTTATAAATACAAAGTTATCCTCATTTTTGGTAACATAAATATAAATTTTATCGAATAAATCTAAAAATATCGAATTATTGAAAGCTGAGACATGCAAAATGACACTTACCTTGAGGCAAACAATTTTTCCAACTAGCGACGATAATAAAAGACCCTAGCAGCTCAAAATCTCTCTTTTATTCTCCAAACCCTCTCTCTTTCTCTCTCTACATAGATCGGTTGCATGAATGAAACGAATCAAATAGTGGAAATACCTTAACTTTAAAGTGTTGTTAATGGCCTAGCATTGCAGCACTATAATTCGAGCGCTGCAGTGCTAGTTAAGAACTCATAAACCCGAGACTATAGAACTGTAATGTAACTATTTGGTGCATGTTATTATAGCAGTGTTGAGGTGCTCAAACAACCAACGTTGAGGTGCTCAAGTAGTAATATTTCTCAGATTTTGTCAAAATTTACACCAAATACTTAAGACTCATTCTAGAACACATGTAATCATTTTCATGCATTAAAATACTCCGAAAGACATGAAAATGGGTGGGGTTCAAAACTAAAAAATTCAACGATTTACCTTTTTTCCAATCTGGTTAGCTGATCTGAACTAAACTTTGATCCTGAAGGTCTCACACTAATTATATTGAATGTGTGATTGTGATATTAATATAGTATGTGATTGGGTTTACTGTAAGTTACAAGTGATTGTAATAAGCAAGATAGTAATAGGAAATAAAATTAGAGGAAGGAAAAAAGAAAGCACAAACTAATTTATTGCAATTCGGCCACCAACTAGCTTACATCTACTTCCCAAGTTATTCTTTCAAGATTTTTTTCATTATTCTCTCTGTTATGAGAAACTATAGCTACTCCTAGCACAACATGGCAGGTATTTAATTACTTTTGAGATCTAAAAAATCTCTCTCTCTCATCAATTAAGGTAGGATAACTTTCTAACTATTTTTTAAAGTAGTTTTTAGTTAAAAAATTCTTGAATTAGAAATTTTTGGACTAAATAAACAGTAAGAAAGTTGTCCCAAACCAAGCTCAAGTGTACAAATGTAATAATTGCCAGGTGATTGAGGGGGCGAATTATTGTGTCATGTCACCGGATGTTCGGACATCCAATCTGGTGACGCCACATCACCCAAATACGTACACTGGGTCCAGGTATATTTTGGTGACGTGACAACACTGGATTGGTGTCCGGACGAATCCGGACACCGGATGCAATAATTTGCCGATTGAGGGACATGATTTGTGTAGTGTGGGTATCATTTTATATCATTAAGGTTTTGTTTGGGATGGCTTTTTTGTTGCTTCTTAAAGCAGCTTTCTAATACAAAATTTTTAATTAGTGAACTAAAAAGCTCCTTTAAGAAGCATCAAGAAAGCCGTCACAAACAAAACCTAAGTCTTCATTTGAGACGGCTTTCTTATTGCTTCTTAAAGCAACTTTTTAATAAAAAATTTTAATTTATGTACTAAAAAAACTATTTTAAAAAGCATCAAAAAAATTGTCTCAAACAAAACCTAAGAATCTCTCTATGGTTTTCAAAGAGATAGAAAATCTCTCAAATTATTTGACATGTTCAAAATCTCAATCTCTTAATATACAATGACCTAATATTGAGTATGATCAATTCAAATACGATCATATTAATCATTGAATATTATCATACGATCATATTAATCATTGAATATTATCATATTATCATTGGTGGGGCAAATTACCTAAAAACTCTTGTAATAAAGACTAAAAAATAGATTGAATTGAGGCAAATTACCTAAATAATAGTATAATGAACAAAAAAAATTCAAATAGTAAAATTTTAAACTAAGGCTTCGTTTGGGACAGCTTTCGTATAAAATCTTTTAATTTAAGAAATTTTAATATTAGAAAGCTATTTTAGAAAGCAATAAGAAAATGCCTCAAACAAAGCCTAAAACTCTGTTTTAAGAAGCAATAAAGAAGCCGTCTCAAATGAAGACGCTTTCTTATTGCTTTGTAAAGTTATTGTAAAGAAAGTAAAATAAACAAGTAGTTTTCTAGCTAGCACCATTTTTTTTAATGCGACCAAAAATCAGTGGTCAATTAGAAATTGTGGTTGAAGTCTGAAAAAGCAAAATATCAATAAAATTTTCTTAAAAGAAGCCTAAATCTTCACTCCACTATGAGAAAAATATATTTCCAACAGAATTCTATGTAATGAGTAGGAAGAAAGAAGTTTAAACCATTCTCCAGCTGCTCCAAATTAAAATTATTTTAATTGTTAGTAAGCAACAGGTTTTGCAAATACCTAAAAGTTTATATTTTAATCTACAAAAGTTTTTGCCAAATTCGCATTTAGAAATGGTAATTGCAGCATCATTATGTATCTCAATATTGAGATTAATTATCAAATGACTTACTTGCACCAGCTCAAATGTATTTTTGTAAAGAACCAAATTTTTTTATATATTTATATTTTCTCTGCAGCTACTCATTCCAATTTTGCATTTAAGTAGCATTTGTTTGCTTAATCATGCCAAGCACATACTCTAAGAAGATTTACACCCCACACCCATGATTTTGAGTTCTTTTTTACATTCTTTCAGATCTAAATATGTATGTCAATATTTGATGCCTATATTCATTAATACAAAGACATTTTTTTGGTTATGATCTTGATCTGACCGGATCAAATCCTAGGCAATGTGAGGGACGACGAGGTTGACCATAACCCCGCGAGACGGTAGGGCCGACGGGACAGAATGTCGTCGACCTAGGGTTTAGCATACTGCATAGAAAGAAATGTCGTCGGAGCCGACGAGATGGCGGGGCCGCATGAAGGTGGTCGGCAGGGCCGCGGGACGACGGGAGAGGTGGACGGCGAGGCTTTCATGCGGGCAATGAGCATAGGAGAGGCGAACGGTGGGATTTCCGACTTCGTATAATCGTCAAAATTTCGTGTTTGTTCAAGTCATTGTTGGGTTTCCTATTCAATCCAAACCCAATCCGATTTTTGAAACTAGTCAGTTTGTTGAACTTGAACCTAATATATTTCACAAACGGGTTGACCCTAACCCAAAATTTTTGGGGTCGGGTTCAGTTCGTGTCAAATATTGACACCCCAATATTCTATAGCACTTCCATATAGATTTTATTAAAAAAAAGTATACTAATATAATACCTTCTCTCAAATTGGCCAGTTTTATAGATATTTATTAGATGCATTAAAGGAAATAGGTCACTTTCAACCAGCTAGATTAAAGCTTGCCTTCTAAGTTTTCTTTGAATAATCACAACAACTCCATCTAAAACCCCCTTTTTTTTGTGGTTGGTAGGTTCAACTTAGATCAAAGAAATTATCAATTAATAAATTTGTTCTATCAAACTTGTTTTAAGTGCTGTTTGAAGGTCAATTTCACATTCATGATTGTATAAATTTTATCATATTATGAGAATTAGAGCCTAGAGGACAAAGTGAATACATAATAGTACACAATTTTGTATTATAATTAAATAAATACGCACTGAGTACACAGCTATTTACTCCTATAATCTACATAATATGTACATAATAATCTCTCCTTAAGATGGGATCCTCAAATAAATTATCTCTTGAAGTATGAGTTGCCCTTCCTTTCACAATTTGTCCTTACTACACTAAAAGACTAATAATGAGTCAAATCAAGTGCTAGCTAGTATTTGTAAGCTTATATAAATCCCTGCCAAACTAGTTTTCTACATTTACTATCACATGGGAGATGCAAGCACACTATAAACACTTCTCTCAATTCATTAAACAATTAGCTTCTCTAGATTTAATGTGTTTGGGTTCTAATATGCTAATGATTTTGTTCTACTTACTTGTGATTGATTAATGCCATCGGTAGTGTTGTTAATATTTGACATGACCCGAAACCAAACTCGAAAAATTTTAGATTTGGTCAACCCGTTTACCAAATTGGCCGGGTTCGGGTTGACTCAAAAATCCGAAATCAACCCAAAAATGACTTGGGTCGCATCTGCACGCAAATAGATTCCATCGTGCATGATTTGCGCTCCGGCTTGCATGAGACAGTGCATCTCGCTCCACGGTTCGCACCCGCATGAGCACTCGCGCCCGCGCCTATGAGCTGGCTGGCCCCGCGCCCCAGCTTTTTTGATCGCCAGTCTCATTGACCCGTGGTTTGTCTAGCTCGCTCGCATGCATGCGACCATGCGCACGCAATTCGTCTCTCCCACTCACGTACATGAGCCACGCGGGTCAGGTTGGGTTAACCTAATAATTCGAGATGTCAGGTTCAAGTCTAACTTTCGGAACCCATTTATCAAATCGGGCAAGGTTCGGGTCAGTTGAATTAGACCCAGGTTAATATCAGATTTGATCCGAACCCGACCCGATTACCCATTTTGACACCTCAAGCCCAGTTGATCAAAATTATATGAAAAAATATAGTTGTTGATGGATCATTCTATTTTAACCCATCAAAAATAAAGAAATAATTCATTTAAATATTTAGAAATTATTTTGAAGGAAAATACTTATTATTTGACCAAGAAAAATCATTTCAAAACATGCTAGTCAGCTAATAAAATTAATAGGCAAAATAGTCAATCAAATCAATGTAATTTGTGGGTAGCAGAGATGAAGTGTTAAACTAGTGGAGAAATTAAAAACAACAAAATAGATATGAGACCAAAACAAAATTTCCCATGGTAGCCATAAATTTCAGCTCAAATTTAATGCTTGATTGAGAAAGAGATAGAGAGAGAAAGAGATAGAGAGAGAAAGAGAGACATAGTGTGTTTTCATCTATGATATTTTTCTCTTTCTATCTCTTCTTATAAGTGTCACATGCAGTATTTTTCTTCAGAGTTATAGAGAGAGCTTCGCAGCTGGAATCTGGCATCTATAGCATCAAAACTAAAGACATATATAATTCAAGAGCATTAAAAGATGATTGGAATGCAATGATAGCTCCTCTACAGATCTGAGTTTCTCTTCTTGGAATATAATTTGAAACATAAAGAAGGAATACAATGTGGAATACTATGGTTCAGTCCTTAGGCTCAGTTTATTTAGTCCTTTGTTCCTACTGTTTGGTTTACCCTATCCTCCTTTTGATTGTATGGCATAGTTCTTAATTATTAGGGTTGCATGTACATTGATTGTTCATAGATATTATTGGCATTCTTAGTTTCTGCTTGCTGAATGTTTTAATTATGTTTGCTTTCTAATAGCTTAGCATATCACAATTTTAGGTTTCATTTGGGACAGTCTTTTTACTGCTTTATTTTTTATATCGCAACCATGATTTCTATTTAGCTATTGCTTGTCACCGTCTTCATGAAATTTAAATCTATGAAGCTATTTTTTAAAACAACTTTAAAAAAAATTACTTTTCTCACAACAATCTTATAACCATATTTACAAAAAGTCTTAATTATATATATTCTTTATTATTGTCATTGACAGTATCATATTAAGACTTTGTTCGGGGCAACTTTCTTTCTGCTTCTTAAATCAGATTTCTAGTACAAAAATTACTATGATACAAAACAATTTTTGTACTAGAAAGCTGCTTTAAGAAGCAGAAAGAAAGCCGTCCCAAATGAAGCCTTAATCACAAATAGTTTAACAATGTCAAAAATGCAAAGTATCATGTGCCCTAAAATTTTAATCTAAAGTGAAAGTCAAATAATAACATGTGGCTTGCCTTGTTACCAAAAGTCAACATTCTAAGCTAGTCAACATATGAGTCAATTTATGCGGTCAACATATTATTGACAAATTTATCATATAATTTTTTTATGAAATTGATCTAATTGAGGCTAAGGAGTTGCATTTGATTATTTCTAAAGAAGTCATATAGACATTGGGGGCATACATGTTGATCTATCTATTTCCTTGAGGCTATTCTCAAGAGCATGGACCACCACTCTTGGTTCATGAACCATATAGACAAAGAGCAAGAAAGTGAATGCCAAAGACTTGTGAAGCATGCTTGAATCATTCATAAATGTATGTAAATGATGAAGAGACAAAGATAATTAATTAATTATTTGGTTCATGGGGACCAGTTTCTTCTCTCTCCTTTAAATTATTATGCATGTGTCTTTTGAAATTTAGTTGTGATACTTGAAAGCTTATAAATACCCTTATAATCTATTGAAAGAAATATATAAGATATTGATGTTTGAAAACTTTGCCAATAATAGGGAGAGTGCAATATTGATTTAGGGAAGATATTTATATAATAAAGAAGTTATGAAATATGGAGGATGGATTTGATGATAAAAGTTGTATGAGTCTTGAGCATTGGGGGTTTCTTAATGAGATCGTTTATAGTATATTTGGTAATTCTTCTCTGAGAAGAAGAGACAAAAGAGCAGGGAATGCGGTGTAAATCATAATGTCAATTCAAGAGTCTAAGTTGATCTAGGCTAAGTACATAGACCTTATTAATGATGCTGTGTTTCGACATTGTTGGAGACAATTAGCGATGAAATCTGTGGGTGTTCAAATTTGTGTTGAAGATGAGCATTGACCTTATATGCAATATCATACGTCGATATTGCTGGCGATGGTGAGCAACGAAATTGATGGGCATTGGCTTTTGTGTCAATTTCTTGCATTAGTCTTACAGGCGATGTCATATGATTTAACTTTATTGATAACGGTGGGTAACAAAGTTGACAGACATTAATGTTTGTGTCAATAGTATGCATTAGTCTTATAGATGATGATTTATAGAGATATTTTTAGTAACAAGGATGGGGAGGTTGTAATCAAGTAAAGATAGTCAAGAGAACATAGTTAGGTGATGATGGATGATAATGGTCAGGCAAATATGACAATTAAGAGATGATGGACATGCGATGACATTTGCTAGCGTTTATCGTTTGTGTCAAATATTTAGTAGATATCTAGAGTTTTTCAAATCTTCAAGCTCTCTCTAATTGCAAGTTAAGGTTCAAATCCCTCTTTCTTTCGAGAATATAAATCTATTTTTAATTTTCTAGATATGTACTTTAGAAATTTAGTTAAAATCCTCAAAACAACTTAAACTGGTTCTATTGATCATAGATCATTCTTTTAGCATTTAAGCCCCTCATGATGACAAAACTAACTAAATTTAGGCTTATTGGATTCTTCTCATCAAGTCATTCATTTTTACTATAATCACCCACATTTCAGAGATCATTTGACCTTTTCACTTAATGGCATTAAGTTTCAAATACACTTCAAATCCTTTATTTGAGATCATTTCGGCCCGGATCAAAACATTTTGCTAATGTTCAATTTGTCATTGAAACGTTCATTTCAGCTATATATTTATTGAATTTTTAATCCAAAATTACAATGAGATCGTACTTTATCAGATGAATTTTCTAATAATGTATCAAGAATATTAAATGTTGTACCAAGGAAAAAAGAGTTGGGATATCTTAATCAAAGCTTTTAAGCTAACCAATCATACTAGTAAATATCATGAGGATCTTTCCAAAGTGTGTGCATGTAATATGTGAGAAATTTGCCCAAAATCTCTCTGGCCTATAAAGCAAAGGCTAAGGTACCAATATGAGTATGAGTACTGTAAGGCAAACCCTATTTTGTTTTATTATCCAAGATGTCTTCTTGGTGTATCTTTGATATCTGTGTGACTGACCTAGTTTGGCAATAAAGATGAATAATCTCTTTGTTTTATGAATTTAATCTTATATTGATAAAAAAACCAAAATTAATTTTAAATTTTTCTAGAAATTAAAAAATTTATGAATATTTATTTTTCCTAATTTTCATGTATTTTTCTATTTTTTTATTAAATTTTATATTAATTTTAAAACTAATGATATTAAATATTTAAATCATCAAAATGGTTTCATAAATCCAATTAAACTATATATAACAAATCATGATTTATTCATAAAGCTAAGTGATCATGAATTATTTCATACTGTCTATTTTCAAAATAAATGTTTACTAGTTAAATGGTATTGATAAAAAATAGAAAAATGTAAAACTAATTTTATAAATTAGAAAATTAGATATTTAATTTTCAAAATCCATATAGATATTTTAAATAATTTATTAATGAATATAATAAATTTATGTTCTATTAAATGACTTTTCATATATGTATTTTAAATAATTATTTATGATGATTATTTTTTACTATAATTTTAGAAGTATTTATATGATTATTTTTCCAAATAAATATTATTCAATCAAATTGTTAATTACATAGTTAGTATGCTTGTTGTTTATCACTACCAAAAAATAGGGTTTTCGCAGCATAAAATTTCACTTTTCCCGGCGGTTATAACCGCTACAATTTAATTTGCAGCGGTCGGCGAACCGCTGCATAGCCGCTGTTTTTTCCATCCGCTGCAACGGCCTTCCGGAGCGGTTTGAAGACCGGCGGGGTAGGGTTTATTTCTAGCATTTTTTTGCAGCGGTTTTAACAGCTGCAAATATACAGAATTATGGCGGTTTTAACCGCGATAAAGGCTAGCGAAATCGACCTGATAATCGATTTGCGGCGGTTTTTTGGGATTTAGTGGCGGTTATAACCGCCACTAATGTCTAGATTTTTTTTTTTTAAAATTGTGAAACCTTGTCGTTCACCCTACAGTACTACACCTGCAACAAATAACAAATAAACCACACCCTACACCTGCAGCAAACAACAAATAGACCACAAATCATGACATAGGGATTCTTTCATGGATCCAAATAGAAATTCATATACATATTCTAAGTCACAAATCATATCATCTCTAAATTTCTTATAGATAATGTGGTGTCTACATTCCCTTATTTAAAACATTATCTTTTCATGAACTCAATATTTCATACCAAGCCCTAAAGGCTTGCTATAATCCATACAAGTAATAAAATAATTAGAAATCACAAAATGCCAAGTCAAACTCAAGAAAGATTAGTAGGGAATATTATTTCTTATATAACAAGGAAATGAGCACAAAATAACAATCTTACATTTCAAAATCAAGACAACAAAAGTTTGAAATTACATAAAATATCCACATCACCAAAAGCATCACATCTAATGCTAGTGCTCATCAGCAGACTGTCAGACATCAGATAAATTGTCATTTCCACCCTGAAAATAATATAAAGAGAATGAAAGAGATAATAATAATCAAGCAATTTACATTTAACTTAAAAAAAAATTATACCATTTCTGATCCTCTATGGGGTAGATGATTCCTTTGAATTTCTTGCACAAACTGTCTCATCTCATCACGAAATGAGCCAAATTCTCTCGCCTGATTATCACGAAATGATATGAACTCCTCTCTAAGACTAGCTATCTGTCCAAAACTGCTGCCGCTACCACTACCTTCTTCATTTTTGCTTTGAGGAAAGAATCTAGTCGGCGTAACACCAAATCTCTGGGTACGAACTCTACCTGAATGTTCTGGTCCCATAACTATAGCAAAAACTCTCTCATTAGCTTCAATATTTCCTTCTTCAGGTGTAAGCCCTTCTTGGGCAAGAAGTTTGCATGCCTGCATCTACAGTTCAAAAACATACAGTTAAATATATTGAAGAATGGATTTATAAAAAAAATTGTAATCACTATATATATATATATGTACCCATCGCTGCATAGCGTCCTCAGATGACCATGTCCCATCTTTATGCATCCTATTAATTTTCCATAATTGTAATCTGTCCGTAATAGACTACAAAAAAATATAATAACAATGTAAGTTTGAAAATAAAGTATTTAGTAGTTATAAATAAATGTTTAATTTTATATCGTTTCCTTTTGTCTTCGAACTGAACTCACACGACCCATTGTGTGAGGACAAGTTTGTTTCTTGGCATTGGCAGAATTTTTCGCAGCCCTTTCCTGTAATACATGATAATGTTACATTCCAAATTTTAAAATATGTAAAAAAAAAACTTAATCACAATATTTACCTGGTCCTCCGGCTTTGACCACTTGTTAACAAGTTGACACCATTGCAACTGATCTACTCCAGCTGGATCTGTCTCTAAAATTTTCTAAATTGGTCTACTGTCCCATGCTCAGCCTTTAAGGTGGTTTTATAATTACGCCATTTAACACCAAGGGATTGAAGAATCCAATGGCGCATATGACCAGGAAACTCAAATTTAGACTGCAATTACAAATATGATATGGTTAATAATATAAAACATAAAAAATTCAAATTTGCTATGAAATAAATATACCTCAACTTCAGCTAACATTTTTTTCTTATATGGCTCCATACCCTTATTTCTCCAATCAGGGAATGATATTGGAGCCAAAACAGGATCTCTTGCAACAACACCAAGATATGTTCCTAGCAAAATCGACTCAGTTATGTTACAAGGGATGTTGTTTTCATTTACTTCTATATGAATTCGTGTCCCTTGCGGCATATTCTGTATATCAGCACATGTTGTTCTCCCCCTACGCCTTAAAGGATTTCCTTGCTCATCTATATAATTCAAAATAAATTAATAAGTATGATAGGTCCTTGCTCATTTACATAATTCAATTAAAATAAAATGAATGTTATAAAAAGAAAACCATACCTACGAGCCATACCCCCTCTTGTGGGGCTGGAGCTGCACCACAAAATGAATGTCGTGAAGCCTGTTGTGTCCCATTGCACTCAATCTCTTCTTGTGAATCTGGGTCTACTGGAGTACTAGCAGAAGGTATGATTGATTCAGTCTCCCTACTACTTTCACCTCTACTTGATCCTCCTCTACTTGATCCACCTCTGCAAACTACCTTCTTTGCTTGTCTAAAACGACTACCTCTTGTCATTTCCTGCAATGAAAAAAAATTAGAAGTGTTTGTTATATATTGAATTGCATATAATCATTTATGAGAACAACATATAAATGTAGAACACAACAGTGTTGTTGGAAGAAAACAACATATAAATGTAGAACAACACTCAATCTCTTTTTTAAAGCAAATATAATTTTGAGCAATTTATAAAATCTTCACAAATTTCAAAGCAAATATAATTATAGAAATTCATGATAGCAGACCTCAAACTTAGAAATTTCAAGAAAAAAATCGTTGCTAATACCTTAGAAATTTTACAGCCATGAGCAGTTGTGAATAGAAATACTTAGAATGATCACATAAATTTGACAGCCATGATCACCAGTGAGCAATTTTTTACCATTGCCTACATGAATTCTTTTTCTCCTTTCCTGTCCAAGTGAAATTTCTAGAATTGCATCTCAAAATGAATGGTTCAGTTAGTTCCTCAATAGATTTTGCAGAAAAGCAGGCTCTTTGATGCAGGTTTTGCTCAATAGATTTGACCAGGAAGTTAAATAGAATGGCTAAATTGGAAACATGCAAATTCCACAAACTGAAAGTAAATTGAAGCATTTTTTTGGCTAGTTATGAATGTAAAATTTAGGAGTAATTACCAAAATAACATCAAAATATTATGTAAACAAATGCTCATACAAAAATATGTACTTTTTTACTTATATAATAAAAATATTTAGTATTTGAATTTTATTAAATAAAAATATGTACTTTTTTACTTATATAATACTTATTTTAGCTATTTGAATACAATAAATTGTTTAATAAATCATAAATTATATAAATAATTTAGTAAGTCAAGACACTAGGCGATTTTAATTATGAAAAATTATATTAATGTTTGATAACTTTTATAAAAAAAAATTATATATTTTAAAAATTATTTATTATAACTATTTAATATGGAATTATATGTTAATATATATATATATATATATATATATATATATATATATATATATATATATATATATATATATATATATATATATATATATATATATATATATATATATATATATATTATGACCCGTTTTAATAATTATTTTCTTAAACTTTTTATTTGTTAGTATGATTATCTTTTTTTATATAAATTAATCAAAAAACTATTAATAATTTTGTAAAAAAAATCAAGATGTATTATCGAGTTAGGTTTGGATCATTCTAGTGGCTAGTAGGTCATATTTTGGGTTTGCATTTTCCGTTTATTAATCTGGTTAGGTTCAGATTGATTGAAATCAGAGCTGATAAATTTCAAATCAAATTTGAACCCTACTTATTGAAATATTTTGACAAGAAATTATTCTGTGTGCAAGCCAAACTCACCTCTATGTTAGGAGGCGAATCAGGTGCAACCATGTCAGCGGTATCGAGCAGCACCAAGTCGTGATACACAGCGAAGAACTGACGTGATGCATTCTGATTGATTTTCGAACAACATTATAATTCATCTATATTGACACCCCTAGAGTCCATATGTTGGCTTATCTCTCTCATATTATGAGTTTGTGTAATTTTATATGACATATGGCAATTAGCATTATTAGCTTATGAAACATATATTAAACTGTAGTTTGCGGCTACAGGAAGTGCTACAGAAGCCTGACTACCTGGCGCAAGGAAGGTCTAAATTTACCGAAATGTTCTCCTTCCTCCCTCGATCATCTCGCGCCTCCATCTGGCTCATTCCCTCCAAAGCCCTAAACCATTTTCCCTCGCTTTCATCGAATTCAAATCCAAAAAAAGAAACAAATTTTATTCAAATTGATGCCCTCACCCACCTTTCACTCTCTTTTTAGCATGAAATCCTTATTTCTTCCCCTTTTACCGCTTCAAATCCGTTACTTTCAACTCTCTTACTCCCATCCCCTGAACCCCAAAATCATCTCAAACCAGTGCCATCAACTCCGCTTGAAACCCTCGCAGGCCTCCTGCTCCAGATCATACGCCACCATGCCGTCGAAGGGACCCGTTTTGCCTGCGGCAGAGGGCCGGTCTCTCTGCGGTGAGATCCATGTTATCATCGGCCCGATGTTTGCTGGAAAAACTACGGCTTTGCTCCGCCGCATCCAACTTGCGGTCGACAGCGGAAGGTTAAGAGCTCTTCACCTTCTAAGTTGTGTTGCTATTGTCTTGCATCCAATTGGATTATTGAACCCTAAATTCGTTGTTTTGGGTGTCCAGAACCAAGAAAGGAAGTTCTTTTGCAATCTTTATTCTTGTTTTAACGTTTATCATGGCGTATATTACTGATTAGCTATGCAGTTGCAATTTTTGTTGAGGCTTTGTTAGGGTGATTATTCATACGCTACATAATTTTATTTTAGGAGAGTTTGAGTATTTTAATTAGCAGCTTAAGTTTCTTCACTGTGTTACTTGTGTTTTTTAGGACATTTATATTGTAAAGTTATTGATTTTCTTTCTTTGCTTGTTTTCTGTGATGAGCAGGAGAGTCGCAATCATAAAATCAGATAAGGATAACCGATATGGTTTAGATTCAGTAGTTTCACATGATGGTGCAAAAATGCCTTGTTTTGCTGTTCCAGAGCTTTCAGTTTTGCGAAGTAAAATGGGTGATGAAGACTATAATATGGTATAAAAATTAACCCTGGTTTTTAAAATTCTTGAACATTTATGTTAATTAACTGTGTCTGTGTGATGTCTTTCTTACTCTAAGATTTAACCCTTTTGATGACCAATTGTTCAAAGGTTCTAAAATTTTACATTAAATGTTAAATTTTGCTCTGTAATGTTTTTAGTTCATTATTTCATTTAAGCGCTATATGTTTTCATATTTTCTTAAACATGTGTGATTACAGATGGTGCCTTTTGATGTATTTTATGAATTCCACCATATTATTATGAATACAAAATGGTTATCAAGTCAGGAAAAATTAAGAATTGATGGCAATTCAATATTTCTTTTAATCTTTAAAAAAAGCAAAATAAAAACATTTCCTTGAAGATAGTGACACCATACTAAAAGTAAGAAAGCATGAACTTGATACCTGTTTAGCTGGTTGATATTTGTTATATCGTTGTATGCTATTTGTTGATGTTAGTTGTTTAGTTTATCAGTATCTTTAAATAATAATTTGATAAATGATATGTATGTTTTATTATGATGAGATAATGCACGTTAGCCAAGTTAGTTGACATCTGGATTTTAAGTTATTTAATCTTTTTGATAACAAACATTGTCGTTGTCAAGTCTCAAGTCCTGGATGAGAAAAGTGGAGGATAATGTTAGATAGTTGATAGCCAACGTAAAACTTGTTGAATAATCATGACATGAATCCTTTTTCAAGGATTCATGTAGCCGACCCCACGTAGTTAGACAAAAACTTGATGTTGTTGTTGTTCTAATCTTTTTGATAACATGATATTGTTTAAGTTAGATAACATTTAATGAAACTGATTGTATTGATTGATGATATTTTATTAGTCATTTCTATCTTTATAACATTCAACTAGGCTTACCCCTTTTCTTGTATATTTGTTGTTTCTATAAATGCAATTTCTTAGTTTGGAAAATTTGTGATAGGAAATACTTGAGTTCGCAAGTAACCCTAAGGTAATGCTTGAGTTCGCAAGCAAACCTAACCCAAATCGGCACACAAATAGCACAAAAACAGCGGAAATAAGGAAGAGATTTGTAGGAAAACAATAGCAAACGATTGTATTCCACTAGTAAGCAATCAAAACCCAAGCCCGATACAATGTTCTTCAATTCGAGAGGAAGAACAACTCTCCCACAATCTCCGGCAACGCCGAGAGCCAAAACAAGAAGACCTAGAAACCAAAACTCTTTTCAAATGCAAGGTAAAAAAAAACTAATCCCCTCATAACTCCCTATTAATACAATCAAATTTAAAATAAAAGTAAAAGGACTACTCTACCCTTCCTTTTCCCTCCAAAAGCACTTAACCCAAGTTTGAATTGCAAGTGGACCCCACTCCTTGGCCCCCTCTCTCTTCCGCCCGGCCCTGTGCCCGTCTGCGATAGATCTGGACCGGCTGGGCCGGTCCAGGTTGAGCCGGTCCAAGGTGGACCGGCATAACATTACCCCCCTCCCAAAGTACCACCTTATCCTCAAGGTGGAAGGCAGGGAACTGTACTGCAATCCTCTCCAATGGCTCCCATGTGGCCTCATAATCTGGGAGGCCGTTCCACCTAATCTTCACTTTCTTTTCCCCCTTTTCATTGATGCGCACTCCTTCTACCGCTAGAGGCTCCAGTGTCACTTCCATGTCTTCCCTCAATGTGCTGGGCAGCTCTGGGCTTACTGCATGTTCCCCCACCACTTTCCTCAACTGTGATACATGAAAAACGGGGTGTATTCTGGCTGTTGAAGGAAGCTTCAATCTGTATGCTACCTCCCCGATTTTCTCCTCCACTTCGAAAGGGCCAAAATATCTTGCTGCTAGCTTCTCATTTCTCCTCTGGGATATAGTCCTCTGCCTGTATGGTCGGAGCTTCAAGTAGACCTTGTCTCCAACCCCAAATTGTATATCCCTCCTTTTACTGTCCGCCTGTTTCTTCATAATCTGTTGGGCTCTGAGAAGATGCCTCTTGAGCTCGTCCAACACTTGATCTCTTTTCTTCAGATGCTGATCCACTGCCGATACTGGAGTACTCCTATGGCTGTAGTGTACCAGGTGTGGGGGGTCTCTTCCATATAACACCTTAAAAGGTGTCATCTTGGTAGCCGAATGAGAGGAGGTGTTGTACCAGTATTCTGCCTAGGCCAGCCATTTGGCCCACTGCTTCGGTGTCTCAGATACAAAGCATCTCAAGTATGTCTCCAAGCTTCTATTCACCACCTCCGTCTGCCCATCAGTCTGTGGGTGATATGCTGTGCTCCTCTTCAATACTGTGCCCTGCATCCTAAATAACTCCCTCCAAAAATGGCTCAGGAATACCTTGTCCCTATCCGACACGATAGACTCCGGTACCCCATGCAGGCGGACTATCTCCCTCACAAATGCTGCTGCTACAGACACCACTGTGTACGGGTGTCTTAAGGGAATGAAATGAGCATATTTGCTCAGCCTGTCGACCACTACAAATATAACCGTATATCCCTCTGATTTTGGAAGCCCATCAATGAAATCCATAGTGATCTCCTCCCAAACCTTCTCTGGTAAGGCCAGGGGCTGTAGTAATCCCCCTGGTGCCATTGTCATGTATTTGTTCCGTTGGCAGGTATCACACTTAGCCACCATTTCTTCTATGTCTTTCCTCATCCCCTTCCAGTACAATTCAGCAGCTAACCGGCTATAGGTTTTCTGCACTCCTGAATGCGCCCCTATGGCACTCCCATGAAATTCCTGTAGCAGTTGGGGAATATGAATGGAAGATCTAGGGATCACACTCCTTCCCTGATAGTACAGTCTTTCTCCCACGACTGAGTAGCCTGGGTGGCTGTTTTCATCTGACAGCACCTCTTCTTTGATTCTCCTTAGCTCCTCATTCTGGATGCTCTCCTCTTTGATGGCTCCCCAATCAATCAGAACCGGTACTGATACAGCAATCCCCTGGAGCTCCCCCATACAGCGTGATAAGGCATCCGCTGCCTTATTCTCTAATCCTGGCCGATAGTGGATCTCAAAATCATATCCGAGCAGCTTGGACAACCACCTCTGATGCTCCTCTGTGACCATCCTCTGCTCTAGCAAGTATTTCAGGCTCCTCTGATCAGTCCTGACAATAAAATGTCTGCCCAATAAATAAGGTCTCCACTTTTGGATGGCCAGTACAATCGCCATCAGCTCTCTCTCATAGACCGACTTCAGCCTAGCTCGGGACGACAGTATCTGACTGAAGTAAGCTATGGCTCTATGGTTCTGCATCAACACTGCTCCCAACCCATAGCCTGAAGCATCTGTCTCCAACACAAACACCTGATTGAAATCTGGCAGAGCAAGTACGGGCACCGTCGTCATGGCCTTCTTCAGCTTCTCAAAAGCCTCAGAAGCTGCTTCCCCCCATAAAAAATTATCCTTCTTCAGCAGCTCTGTCAGTGGTCCTGCTATGGTGCTGTATCCTCTCACGAACCTCCTGTAGTAGCCGGTCAGTCCCAAAAATCCTCTGAGCCCCTTCAAGGTCTTGGGTTGAGGCCAGGCCAACATTGCCTCTATTTTGGACTGATCCGCAGCCACTCCCTCCTGAGATATCACGTGCCCCAGGTACTCCACTTGTGCCTGAGCGAAGTCACACTTCTTAAAATTGGCCTTCAGCTGATGCTCCCTCAGCACCCCCAATACCACTCTCAGGTGCTCTAGGTGTTCCTTCTCAGTCCTGCTATAGATGAGAATGTCATCAAAAAACACCAACACAAACCTGCGAAGGTGTGGCTTGAAGATCCGGTTCATTAATGCCTGGAATGTGGCTGGTGCGTTGGTGAGGCCAAAAGGCATCACCAGGAACTCGTAGTGGCCCTCATGAGTCCTGAAGGCTGTCTTCTGCACATCTTCCTTCCTCATCCTGATCTGGTGATAGCCTGACTTTAGATCAATCTTGGTGAATAAAACGGCTCCATGTAGCTCATCCATCAACTCGTCAATCACAGGGATGGGAAACTTGTCAGGCACTGTCTCCTTGTTGAGGGCTCTGTAATCAACACAGAACCTCCAACTCCCATCCTTCTTTTTTACCAGAAGAACTGGGCTAGAGAAAGGACTCACACTGGGCTGAATGATCCCTCCTTCTAGCATTTCGCCCCAACTTCTCAATCTCATATTTCTGCATCTGAGGGTATCTGTAAGGTCTCACACTGATAGGGGATACCCCCCCTTTCAGGATAATCTGGTGCTCCCGTTCTCTGTCAGGTGGTAGTCCCACCGGAGGTTGGAACACATCCTTAAATTCCTTCAGAAAGGGCTGAACTAACACAGGAATGTGTTTGTCTTCCTCCTGATGATCTTCCGAGCTCTGCAACTCCACAAGGAACCCTCCTCCTTCCTCATGGATCATCTTCACCATCGATCTGAGAGACACTCCAGCTCTAGACAATCCTGGTTCCCCTTTCAGCTTCACCCTCTTTCCCTCTACCATCAGTTCCATCACCATGGTCCCCCAGTTTACCTTGGTTTCACCCAAGGTCTGTAGCCACTTCATGCCCAGAATGACGTCTGTGCTACCCAACCTCAGGGGTAGGAAGTCCTCAACCACCCTTATCTCCTGTAGTCTCATCTCCACCCCCTTGCAGATCCCAGTGCTGGACTCAATCTTCCCTGTCCCCATCATCACCCCATAATTGCCTGTCTCAGTAGGCTCCATTCCCAGCTCCTCCGCCACCTGAGCGGATATGAAATTGTGGGTGGCTCCACTGTCGATCAACACTACTACCTCCCTCCCAAGGATTTTCCCTTTCACCTTCATCGTATGGCTAGGAGTGAATCCCATCACAGAATTTAGGGATACCTCGGCTACCTCCAACTGGGGATCAATCTGCTCCTCATCATCAGCATCACCCTCCTCAGGCGCCTCGTCTATATAGACGGTGAGAGCCCGAAGAGCGCGATCCTTGCACCTGTGCCTTGGAACAAACTTCTCCTCACATCTGAAACAAAGGCCCTTGGCCCTCTTCTCCTGCATCTCCTCCTCGGTCAATCTCTTGAAACTCCCAGCTGATCTGGTCACCCCGCTCTTCTCCTTCCCACTTTCTCTAAGGACACTAGGGATTGGCCCTTTTGGAGCCAAGTAAGTGGTAGTTGTCCTGGTAGGACCCCCTGAGTGGTTGTTCCGCCAACTTCGGGCGTTGGTCTTCTGGTTCTCCACTAGTTGAGCCAACTCCATGGCCTCCCTCAGGTCCCTCGGTCTCATTACCTTCACCGCATCTCTAATTTCTGGCTTAAGGCCCTTCATAAAGTTTCCCCCCAGAGTGCTGTTTGATAATCCCTCCATGTCACCCACCAGACTCTCAAATTTCTTCCGGTACTCTTCCATTGTTCCCTCTTGAGTGAGGGCGTAGAACTGTTCTGATATCTCCCATGGGCTGCCCCCCCTGAATCTCTCCCTGATCGCCTCCTTGAAGTCCCTCCAAGTCCTCACCGGATCCCACTTATTCATGTATTTGAACCATGCAAAAGCCGCCCCTTCCAAGCACATGCTAGCCGCCAACAATCTCTCCTCCTCCATCAGGCCATTCACTGCAAAATACCTCTCCACCTTGTGGATCCATTCATCCACATTTCCCTCTTCGAACACGGGCATTTTCAGCTTTCTGGCTCTCGTGTCCACCCCGTATGCCCTATTCCCCCCATGGCCTCCTCTGTCCCATGCAATGGGGTCTTCCCAAGTTCCTCTCTCTCCATATCGGGGCTCATCATCCCTCCTCGGCCGCCGATAGCCATCTTCCCCTCACGCTCCGCCGTGGTGATTCTGGATCCCCCATGGCCGGTCCACTGGATCGGGCCGCCGGCGACGCCAATCATCCTCTCTTTCTTCCCTGAAGTCTCTCCTTCTTTCATGCTCTTCTCGCCTGATGGATTCCCGAGGTGGCATCCTCCCGCTGCTGTTAAACAGTTCCACCTCCTCTTCCTCGTCTGGATTCACCTTCTCCTTCCCTCTGCTCCCACTCCCTTCTCCTCTTTCCTCCCCCGGCACCGCCCTTGCTTGCCCTTCCAATAATTTCTTCATCATCTCCTCCAATACCACGAATTTTCCTTCCACATTCTCGCTCAATGTGGCCATCTTCTCATCCATATCCGCCTTAAGTTGCCCCATCTCGGTCTCCAAGACTTCTACTCGCTTAGATGCCATGGAAAGTGACGAGATGCCTCCGGATTCTCCCAAAATCAGCAAAAATCTGCAGCGAAAGTCGGAGAAAAATCACCCTCCACCGCCCGGATCTTGCTCTGATACCAATTTGATAGGAAATACTTGAGTTCGCAAGTAACCCTAAGGTAATACTTGAGTTCGCAAGCAAACCTAACCCAAATCGGCACACAAATAGCACAAAAACAGCGGAAATAAGGAAGAGATTTGTAGGAAAACAATAGCAAACGATTGTATTCCACTAGTAAGCAATCAAAACCCAAGCCCGATACAATGTTCTTCAATTCGAGAGGAAGAACAACTCTCCCACAATCTCCGGCAACGCCGAGAGTCAAAACAAGAAGACCTAGAAACCAAAACTCTTTTCAAATGCAAGGTAAAAAAAACTAATCCCCTCATAACTCCCTATTAATACAATCAAATTCAAAATAAAAGTAAAAGGACCACTCTACCCTTCCTTTTCCCTCCAAAAGCACTTAACCCAAGTTTGAATTGCAAGTGGACCCCACTCCTTGGCCCCCTCTCTCTTCCGCCCGGCCCTGTGCCCGTCTGCGATAGATATGGACCGGCTGGGCCGGTCCAGGTTGAGCCGGTCCAAG
Organism: Dendrobium huoshanense; assembly: GCA_016618105.1. NCBI lineage: Eukaryota > Viridiplantae > Streptophyta > Magnoliopsida > Asparagales > Orchidaceae > Dendrobium > Dendrobium huoshanense. The sequence continues at coordinate 73,948,829 of CM028351.1, forward strand.
GTGGACCGGCATAACAATTTGTTGCTTACCTTTGGTATTTGAAAATTTGTTGGTGCTGCACTTGATAGTTGTGGCATAGCTGTGGTTGATTTGAAAGCCCTCTAGGAGTATTATGTTTGACAGATCACTTGCTTTACTATTACAGATCACTTGGCTTATTTCTTTTCAAATTGAGAGTTGAAAATTTCCTATATTTGCACAGCAGTGTTACTTAAGCTTATTCTATATGTGGATGTAAAAGAGCCAAGCGTAAGCAAGCTCAAGGGTTGTTCAGCTTGGCTCATTAAGCAAATAAACCAAAATGTTGTGTGTTTGATTTGTATAATCTATACATATCTATGCATGCATATATGTATTTTTTTATGTATAAATAAACATAATAAAGATAGTATCGAATCAAATACGATTGAACAAGAACTCGTTTGTGTTTAGCTTATTAAATATACATACTTCAAAAAATTAGTTGAATTCAAGCTAAGGCCTCGTTTGAGAGGGTTTTTTTTTCCTTTTCTTGTTTAGAAATGACGAAATAATTTTTTGGTCGTTGTTTGGATGAGATGCTTCTATAGAAATGCTTTTTAGGGAACTTCATTTTTTTTATGTTTTGAGAAGATTTTTTATATTTGTTTATCCGTTAGAAAACTCCACTCCCTTAACCAATGTTTCAAAAACTATCTTTTACAAAAAAGTATCGATTAACCAACCGAAGCCCAAGTTAAAATTGAATAATGAGCTTTTTTAGTCTTAATTGCATACTAAAACGTGTTAATATTTGATGCAGTCACTTACAATATCTGCTTGCAGCTTGATGTCATAGGGATTGATGAAGCTCAGTTCTTTGAAGACCTTTATGATTTCTGTCATATTGCTGCTGATCGTGATGGAAAGACTGTTATTGTTGCTGGGTTGGATGGTGATTACTTGAGGTACTTAAGTTGCAGAAACTGAAATGTTTCTTCTAATCAATATCCCAATACTACTGAAACAATTTGCTAATTATGTTGGACCTTAAAATTTTCTCATGAAACTCAAAATTTTCAGGAGGAAATTTGGTTCAGTGCTTGATATAATTCCACTTGCTGACTCTGTAACTAAGTTGAATTCAAGATGTGAACTATGCGGCCGACCTGCTTTCTTCACCTTGAGGAAGTCGGATCAAACTGAAACAGAACTCATTGGCGGTGCTGATGTTTATATGCCGGTATGTCGGCGGCATTATATCAGTGGACAAGCAGTAATTGAATCAACAAGATTCATCCTGGAAGCTAAGAAGATTGAACCTTATTCTGAAGCAGCTCCCCTATCAAATTTCTGAACTCAAGTACTTACATGTAGGCATCATCTGTATCCTTAAATGGTTCACTCTTACTATAGAGAGATTATTACGTGCTGTCATCGGATCGTCTGGAGGTGAATTAGAATGCTCCACATCACTCAATACACAGCGGTACATAGCACCGATACACAACGAAATGGTGATGTGGCACGTCCTGATTCTCTTTCGAACGATGTCTGATGACCGCATCGTAATAATTTCTCCTTACTATAAGCTTCTATGTTCTCATAGTTTTATTTGATATGTATATGTTATGCTTTTCTTTTTGAACTGAGTAAGAATTGTTGCACTAGTTAATATTATCCTTATTATGATGATTGCAATTTGGTGAGATGGATTTAATGCTATCTTTTTTATTTCAATTGCCTAAACCCTAAATCCTAAATTTAAATATTTTATAGGATGATATTGATTTTTTTACAAAATATTTCTTGTAATTATATGAGTTGGCAATCGATATAATGAAAATAATATCTTGTGAATATTATAAATTTTCTTACATGAGTTATAATGCATTTAAAATTTATTTATGCATATTATAAATTTTCTATAGGAGGTTATAAACATTATAATGTCTTTACTAAGGTTTTATTTGGGATATCTTTTTTATACCTTTCTAAAATAGTGTTTTAGTAGTAAATTTTTTTTGTGCATGTTATAAAAAGGAGTATGTTTTAAATTTCAATTCATGCTAATGGGCTGAAACCTTATAGTACAGATCCATTTATTAGTTTAAAATGGTATTAGGGTTGTAAACGAATTGAGCCTTCAACAAGTTATTTGAGGCTTGGCTGGATAAAAATTCGTTCGTGATCATTTAATTAAATAATCAAACATGCTTGAACAGTTTCTTATATACTCGATACTTTAATAATCAAGCTCGAATAACTATGTGTTTAACTCGTTTATGTTCATGGACAACAACATCAGAAGCTCGTTAATAAGCTCGATATGAAGCTCGTTAGGAGCTCGATTCTTGTTTAATACGGAAATTTAATAAATATAATATTAATTATTTATGCATATTATAATTTAAAAATATGATAATAGTTTATTCTCGAGCAAGTTTTATTAAAAGAAGAATTATGGCTCATTTGTTTGTGAACAAGTTCATTTGTAGCATAAAAATATTAAAATACTCACTAGATATGTTAGTATACATGCTTGTTTGATAGTTTGAAAATCCTTACTAGATATGTTCGTGAATATGCTCATTTGGTAGCTTAAAAATGCTCATTATATATGTTCATGAACATGCTTGTTTCGTACTTCGAAACAATTGTTAGAAATGTTCGCAAACATGTTTGTTGGTACTTGGTAGGCTCGATAAAGCTCGTTCGTTAAACTAATGAATATTTAGAAATAGGGGTTGATAAGGTTTGTTTGTTTAAAACTCGATAAGCACGAAACGAACTGAACAAGAACCAAACATGAATATCCATTAACTTAAATGAACCAAGCTTAAACATGATTAAAAAGCTCGAATGGAGCTCAAACGAACATGAACAAACGGATAATAAACAAACACAAATATGGACAAGCACATGCTCAGCTCAGCTCGGTCCATTCACGATTCTGAAAAAAAAATCCATTTATAAGTTGAGCCCCTAACTTATTTACAAAAGCGCCTAAAGACTTATCAATTGACTATTTTTTTCTTTATGCTATATATCAAATATAAATATTATTATAATTTTTTTTTATAAATGTCGTGAACATAAAAATATTTGAAAATGACTTTGAGCTTAACAAAATCCCTTTATATTTGATATAATTTTTTATCATGAAATTTAATTTTAAAATAAAAATGAAAGTTTTCAAGTTTTGAAGCCTACTTACACTTTCAATTTTTATTTTAAAATTAAAATTGAATTATTATTACTATTTGACAAGTTATTTTTGGATGACTTAGGCTTTGTTTTGGACGGCTTTTTTACTGCTTCTTAAAGCTGTTTTTTAATAAAAAATTTTAATTTTTGTACTAGAAAACAGCTTTAAGAAGTAGTAAGAAAGCCGTCCCAAACGAAACCTTAGGCTTCATTTGTGATCCCTTTCTTACTGCATCTTAAAATAATTTTTTTTAGCATAAAAGTTGAAATTTTTATACTCGAAAATTGATTAAAGAAAGGAAGCAAAGGGCCAGTTGTAAGATACCACTGATATTAAATTGCTGTTGAAAACCAAATAAAGTTCACATGCAGCGAAGCATCACAGGCAGTAGGTGTGTCAGTGCAAAGAAAACGCTGGCCCGCTTGGGCGAGCAATAAACTATGCTGAAAGCAACAAATAAACATGCGATATCCAACGCCTAGACAAACAGCTTTAGATGAAAAGCGGAAAGAGGGAAACAGAAAGATATTTCATTTTAAATCGCACAGCATCGAAGAAGCTTGGAGGAAGATGATACCGCCAATAGCATGGCAGATTATTGCCGGCATATTCCAACAAAAATAAATTTAGACCGGCTGCAACTTTTTTTTTTTTTTTCAAGTAATTTATAAAAAAATAATATGCTCAACATCAAGCCTTATTTGTCTCACTAAGTGAGTTGGCTACATGAATTCTTTTTCTCCATTGTGTCATGTTAAAAATCAAATTCTCATTTAAATCTAATAAAAAAAATTATTAATTTCTAATATTTTATAACCAAATCTTTAAGTCTACATCTACCTTCTTAACATAAGTCAAATCTAATACTTTTACTTTCCTAGCCAAACCATCAGAGAAAGAAGGAAAAATTATTAGGTGCGGAGTGCAGACGGGGTGAGAACCGTCTGCACAGACACAGGGTACCAAGCGGTACCCAGTGGTACCAAGTTGTACCAAACGGTACCGAGCGCGGTTTTATACTAGTGTGCGGACGGTTCTCTCGTCCGCACTCCCTACCTAATAATTTCTCCATCAGAAGGCTGTTGTTTTATATGGCCAAACTATCTAAAACGATTCTCTCTAATCTTATCTTCCATTGGAGCTACTCCAACCTTTTTAGGTATATGCTCAATTCATATCCTATCTCTAAGAGTAAAGACACTCATCCACATGAGCATCCTCATCTCTACAGCACTTAACTAAGAATTATGCTTCTCTTTTAATAGCCAACATTCAACACCATAAAACATTGCAGGTCCAAGACATCCAACTTGAATTCTACTAATAATATCTCTATCAATTTCACCATAACTCTAAACAATAGATCCAAGACATCTAAAACATGTATTCTTATTAATAACTTAATCATCCAAAATCACAATCCTCTCACTAAGTCTATTACTATTAAAATTACACTATATATTTTTATATTTTAGATCTACTCAAGCGATGAAAAGCGAGCAATTGAAAAAAAAAAAATACTCGCACTGACATAAAGCAAGACTCGGGCAGCCACAATATACACCTTATGGAAAAAAATATATTTTTATCTGAATCAGTTCAGTATCTATTTCCATCACCAAAATACGGGTTTTTTCTACAGTTAAGGATAGAAAAAGTATTACAGGTAGATTTGCCGATTTTAAGGAGCCGAAAAAAAATAAAACAAGCTGTTAGTAGCTGATTTACATTTCTGCCCTTTTCAGGATGATATATTGTAACTTTATGAGATAAAAGGGTAGATATTTAAATCAGCTTTCAGCCAGTTCAACCGGATGAATTTTTGGCTTCATGAAATCGGCAAATTTGACTTTTTTTCTCTACAAAGAGGAGATTGTCTCTCTCTCGTTATTCATAAAGTAACTAACTAGATAATATTTCAAAGCAGATTTCAGTGACGCGTCGCCGTCGTGGCTTTCTCAGCGAAACACAGGCCTGCGAGCCCGGCGGAGGCGGCAGCAGAAGGTGAAGGGTCCATCGTATTCTGGCGCGCACGGTCGCCGGCGTGGGAGTATGTGGGGTGGAGGCTGGCGGCGGGGGCATTGAGGCTGGAGAAGAAGGGGTCACGGAGGAGCTCGGAGGCAGAAGGGCGGGCGTGGGGCTTGCCCAGGCAGCGCTCGATGAAGGCGCGAAATTCCGGGTCGCGGACGCGGTTGAGGGCGGCGGGTGGGACGCCGCCGCTGACCTTGCGGTAAATCTTGGCGACGGAGTCGCACTCGCTGTAAGGGATTTCGAGGGTAACCATCTCTAAGACGCACATACCGAAGGAGTAGATATCTACTTGTTCGGTGTAGTTCTCTTCGTAGAGTTCGGGAGCCATGAACTCCGGAGTTCCGAGAATTGAGTGCGCCGCATGGCTTTTGCCAACGATGGCCGCGAGTCCGAGATCACCAATCTTAAGCTGGAACCACAATGACAAAAAATATTTTCTCAAAATTGTATCCATAATTATAATTTCAGATTCACAAAAATGAATTATATAGCTGGGATGGCCATAAATGAATATGAAGCTATGACAGTAAAGATTTTTAAATGATAATACTAACGCTAATATAAGCCAATAATGAACATAAAATATAAATGAAATGTATTTTTTAATGACTTCCACTGGCCTACAAATTACTAGCAAGGAATACAACCGATGCAATAAAGAATAATTTTATAATTTGATTTCTTTTGTAGAAAGGAATTTCTGCAAACATTACTAAATCAAGATTAAAATATCTTTAATAATTGGCGAATTCACGACAAGCGAAAATTGTAAATTAAAAAACCACCCTGTTAATTGATAGTCAAGTTTAAAAAAAAAAAAAAAATGTAAAAAGAAACTCTACTCAATGAAGGATTTGGGAAATCTCAAGCAACTCTCCCAAGTGCAAATTCGGGGCATCAAATCTAACTTAACATCCTTAAAATTTTAAGTTTAAATATTTAAAATTTTCTTCAGTGAAAAAAAAAAAAAAAAACAGTGTAGCAAACTCGGAGAGGAACAGGGCATGCAAAATCTATTTTTTATTTTCCATGAGTCACTAATTAATATCAAGAGAAAATTTCAATTTAAGTCTTGATTAAAAATTCAATGATGTAATGATATTTCTCCTTATAAAAAGGTGAAACTCTGCTCATGATAAAGATATGTACAGTTTAAGGTTTTAAACCCCAACGCCATTTATCCTTCAATTTTAATTCCTAAGGATTAATAACAGTAATTTCAATTAATGCCCGCGAGATAAGAAATACATCACGAATGAAAAGGGATACAATAATTTAAAAATTGCATTTAAAATACCATAATTTACAAATGCTTCCAACAATACATTTCGAGAAACAAGGATTGGAGGCGTACCGTGCCAGAATTTCCGTTCATGAAGACATTGCTGCAATTAAGATCGCGATGAATGATGCAGGGGTCATGTTTGTGAAGATAGTCGAGGCCGGCAAGTATCTGGCGGCTCCACTTCTTCAAAGCGTTGAACGAAACATGGCGATGCTTCTTGCGATACTCGCGGAGGTTTCCAGAAGTACAGACCTCGGTGATAAAATTTAGTGTGCCAGCCTCGGTGTCTGTCCACACGCTGTAGAGAGCGATGATGTTCTCATGACGGAGAGAACGGAGAAGCCGCACCTCCGAGAACAGGCGGTCGAGCATCTGCGGATCCTCGTTGAAGCTCCGCAATCTCACCTGATTCCAAGCCACCTCAATACCCTCCTCCTGATCAAACCCTCTGTAAACCTTCTTTGTCGCACCAGTACCGAGCAGATCCCCGTATCGTCCATATCTCCCCGTCGGATCCACCTCCTCGAATGGCTCTGCATCCTTGTCTGCCGGATCCGGCCTTACGCACGGCATACTCGCTGGATCTACACCGCCTATCGCAATCAAATCCAAAACCCTAGACAATTCAAACACCAAGATCATATATCAATCTGAGTACATTTAGAATACAAAATTCTATTTCTCGATCTGTAATAATCAGGTCCAATCCCTACCTAAATCGTAGATATATCCCTTAAATGAAAAGAGTCGAAAATACCTTCTATCGATCAAATGAAGACGGAGGAAGCACAAATAACTAGAAAATAGGAAGTCCTTGATTCTCTCAGGTGCTGGTTCCTATCAGCCATCCTATTGCTTCAAGCAAAAATTTGATCAATAGAAATAGAGTTAGGTCTTCAATCCAAAGAGAAACACATAAGAAATTTAGAAAAAGGGAAAATAAAATAAATAAAACATAGAATCTATAACCAGAAGATGCCGGGGCTATCCTCTGCTACTATTCCGAGGAAGATGAACAAGCAGCGGAAGAATCTTCGTAATGAAGCTTGTGAAGAAGGCGATGGAGAAAGGACAGCGTTATGCGGAGGCCATATTTATAGCTAAACAACTAACTCGGTTGATTTACAACCTAACCCGAGTTAACTCTATGCCACCTTCGTTTCCCTTTGTTCTTTTTACTTTTTTTTTATGTTGTGTGGGTCCCGTCGCCCGCATGCGATCTTCTTCTTTGGCACCGTTCGATCTGCTATTGACGGTCAGTATTTCATATTCGTATACGGTATTCAAGTTGAGGAAAGTGGAAAGTAAATGCGATGCTGTTTCCATCTAATTCTCTATTTCTTGCGAGCGCAAGTAAAGGAAAACGTATTTAAGGGGCTCATATTAACCGTCCGATGGAGGGACTATTCGTCTTGATTTAAACAATAGCCGTTGGATCTATCCCGGTCTTAAGGGAATCTAATTTAAGCGTGTGAAACGTTTGGCAGGGAATTCTGGCCTAATAAAATTTTCAATTTTGCAATCAGGACCGTTAAAAAATTAGCGATCCGTGTGGATCGTTGATGATTGGTATGGGGGCATTGGTGGGCCCATTTCGGGGCCGTTATTTGAATAATTTTAATAATATTTATAATCATGAGGTGTCCACTTAATTCATGCATGATCTTTTATTATATTTGATAATCAACTTATGTTTGCTAAATTTTTATAAATTCAATTAATCAAATATTTAAAAAATTATATGATAATATTTTTATGTATACATTAAAATATGCAAATCTGTATACATGAGTAGCAATAACTTGTATTTTCATTAATACATATATGACTTATACTTTAGAATGCAAATGTGTATATATCGTTGCTCAGCTAGAGTCATCCAATCATTGGCGCTTAAAAATGATCTCACAACCATCTTTTCCTAACTGCTATCCTTTAATCATTACCGCTAGCATGCTTTCCTCCAACTACGATTTTTTGACCATCATTTTCCAACAGCAATCATCAATCCATCGTTGCCTGATTATACTCCTCTGACAACTATAATATGAGTACAATTAGGGGTGGATCCTTTTTTCATGGTGGGCAAAAAAAAATTTTTTTTTTTTGTGGGGGATGCACAAAGACACTTAAGATTCATAAAATTAGGGGAAAAAATTTAAGAAGGGTAAAAATACCAAAAATACTCAAAATATTCTAAAATATCTCATATAAAAAAACTAGGGTGGGCATTTGCCCCCCCACCCCCCCCCCCCCCCCCCCATGCATGGGGGACCCCGCCCATGAGTACAATCTTTCAAACATCTTTACTCAACTATATTTCTCCAGTCACTTATACCCAAAAAATATTCATTTAACCACCATCACTCACTACAATCCTGCAAATATAATTACTCGACTATGATCCTCTTATCACAATATCAAGAGTATGATTATCTCATTATTATCGCCCAAATATTATCTTTGGACCCCTTTTACCCAAGTGTGGTCCCACGACCATCGTCGTCCAACTACTGTCATTCAACCACTATTGTCGAATTATAATCTCCAAACTATCACCTCTTGATTGCTATCTCCCAATCTCGTGGATATTTGTTCCTAGATTTAGGATTGTTTTTTGTATGGCATGTATGGCCATTTGTGTAGCTATTTGTATAGTTTTAGGAGTCTATTAATAGGAGTCTTTAAGTTGTAATAAGTGGCCAAGAGAGAAATAAAGTTTGCTGCATTGTTGGCTCTCCTCCCTCTCCTCTCTCCCTCCTCCTCTCTCAAGATCCGGTGGAAGTGCTTCTTCCACAAGGAAAGGATCTGTCATATGGTATCAGAGCCATGGTGGTGGCGATCTCAAGGTGGAGGAGGCAGAGGCAGGTTTCTTGTCTAAAGAAACAGAAGGAGGCGGTCTCGGCGGCGTGGCAGCGGGCATTGGAGTTGAGCCGGAAGAGTTCGGCGGCCGGGTGCAAGCTAGAGTCTCGTGCGGCTCGGAGGCAAACGAAGCAGAAGTGCAGACGGAGCAGACGAGTTACGCGTGAAAGCCGGAGGCGACTTCGGCAGGAAGCACGTGGGATTCTTGATCGGGAGCATTGCTGGTAGGAGGTACGCATGGACGTGTTTTTAGGCAAGGCAGGGTCGTCGGGGTTGCTCTGTTTGATCAGAGAAGCCTGAGGCAACTTTTTGATGCCGGTGCCACGGTCATGCAATTAGCGGGAATTGGAAGGGGCAACGGAGCGGTTGGTGCTCTGAAAAGCCGATCTACTAGATCTGGACGGGCTTCAGATTGGGTTCGGTCGGGCAAGGAGACGGACCAGGCGGAAGAGAGTTGTCTCATCGGAATCTGAGTGGGACAGGTCCGATCGGAGGCGAACTGGAGCGGGAGGCTTCGGGAGGAAGCAGAGGAAGGCATGTGGCTTTGTGCATGAGAAAGATTCAGACAAAGGCCTCGGACTCAAGATCTTGTTCTTGGTGGAAGCTTCTATTGCATGGGTTTCTTAGAGTTTTAAAGAAATTATAATCAAGATTGTAGCAGAAGTCCGAGAGATCTTTTTTGAGGTGGAGTGTTGGACTTCAGGTGAAGTCTGGGAGACACTAAAGTGGTGTCGGCATGTTCTTGGAGAGCAATGTCTGGAGTGCAAGGCGCTTGGAGGTGCGAGGTCGTGTGGTGCACGAGGAGGCCGCATAGGAGCGCAGGGCACTGGTGAAAGACATGCAGGGTGCTGACCGGACGCGGCAGTGCGAAGCATGGGCTTGTGATGAGCGGAGCACAGGTGAAGGCACAGAGCTCGCTGCAAGGGTGGATACGTGCCGAATGTGGTTGGAGACAGACCACATGAGTGCAAGGCGCAGGCGAGGGCTTGAAGCGTTGGACGCGGGCTAGAGGCACAGGCACGAGGCGCAGGGTGTAGGTGGATGCACAGGGTGCAGAAGCTGGGCACAGGGTGCTTGGGATTTGGATGCGTTGGACGCAGTGCAATAGGTGAAGATTTATCAGGAGGTGGAGCTAGAAACTCAAGAAGATGGTTGATCAGTTCTTGAAAAACTTTTAACTGTCAGTGGACGCTTTTGGCGGAGGAGACCGGCAAGGTTGTTCTTGTTCTTTGGCTATTCTTTAAGAACAGTGGTTATCTTTTATTTTGTAAATCCAGGACCAAGGTGGAGATTGTTGGATATTTGTTCCAATGCTTCAAGGCTCTTACAACTTTCACTATGAAATTAATTCTCTACAAATAATATATATTACATTGTGTCAATGCTTTCCTTAATAACAACGAAGTGAATCATTTATAACCAATGACATTATTTCAATTGAATCAAACCCTGTGGTTTTCCCCCCTTTCAGATTTTCCACATAAAAACTCTAGTATTCATTATAACTCATCTTTTATTCGTCTGTATCGATTTTTGATATAATACTAAGATATTTTCTCTTTACCGCATTAATATTCTAGCACGTAGCAATACCTGTACGATTCGCCTTGCTCTTTTGAAAGCATCAAACAGGTAGAACCTACATATAACTGCATAGAATCAGTCACAATTTGCAAATGTGATAAAATAAACCTAATTTTTCAATACCAACTGAATAATGTGAATATTCTGATAGGGATTTGGAAAAGAGCCAGCCAAGAAAAGCACAAAAGCTCACAATTTGCTGAACAGTCACAAGAAAAGGCAAAAAGATAGATGTCTCCATGCATCCCATGAAGTTGTTATGAGAATGAAAAACAAACCCATTTTTTTCCCAAAATAAATTGTATTAGAAAAAAATAAAAATCCCGTAATTATCAAAAGAATTAAACAAAATTAATATTTATATTATTATTACCATATTTATTTAAAAAAAAATGTATTTTATATAATAAATATTTAAAATTTTATTTCATAGAACCCCATCAAAGCATAACTTCTGCATACACTCTCGATTCAATGCATCAACATCTTTAATGAATACAAAAAAAGGCTAAATTCACATGAATTTAGTTGGATTTTAAGTTGTTAGGTGAAAATTAATTGAATCTTATTTTAGACATAGTGAGAAAAGAGTTACAGAGAAAGGAACTCAAGAAGATTCACTGAATCTCTAAAATTATCTATAGCGAAATTTCATGAATCTTCGATGGACACGAATTGAGGATGACGACAAAGAGAGATTGAAAAAAAATTATGTCAAGACATCTTATATAAATTATAATGTGATGGATATAAAAATTATTAGATTTGCTTTAAGATTAGTGCTACATATGAAGAATTTGTGTTGCACTGATCTTAAAGTAAATTAATTAATTTTTAAGTCCCTCATGGTATAATTTGTTTTAGAATATCCTGACATAATTTTGATTTATTAAAATTGTCTAGCATGTGTTCATGTAGTTTGTGGGCTATATGATTGTTTTATTAGACAATACATTACTAAGAATGCATTGTAAGTTTAAAATCAATAATTCAATATAAAGGGGGGCTTTATCTTATGCTAAATAAATGATTTATTTAATGAAATATTAGTTTTAATGTTTTCTCCACATATATTAGGTCCCTTCTCTTCCTTCAACTTTTCCCTCACTATCAAAAAAAGTGATTTCTACAGCGCTTACTTGCAGCGTTGTAAAACCGCTGCAGAATATCGTTGCATATATATAGTACCATTTATTGGTATTATTTTTAGCTATTTGTCGTTATCTAATTGAATTTTTTTGAGTTTATATCCTCTCTTTGAGTGACATATTATGAACTACTCTCCATAATTGATATATGACAACTTACAATAAATAAGCTATAATTTCAAAATGATTTGAGCTCATTCAAGCATCACAACTCAACCAATATTATTTATGTCTAATTTCTAATTAGAATAAATCAATTACGCACACCACCCACTCATATATGACTATATGAGATTATATATTAAAAGTGTGATACTTAAAAAAAATTTACATGTTAAATTACATGAGCGCAACGAAAGAAAGTTCATCGCATTTTGTTGCTCTATATTGAGTATTTTATATGTTCGTTCATCTGTATGAGATTTTAGATTAAAAAAGAACTACTTCAAGAAAAATGTATAAGTTACACAAGGAAAGTAGGCTCATCACTTTATGTTTTGTTTGGGATAGCTTTAGAACGTTATTTTTTTCAATACTTTTAAAATTTTTTTAGACTAGAAAACTGTTTTACAAAAACTTTATAACAAATACTTGTCCTAACATTAATTCTTATTTTTATCAAATATCAAAAACTTTATAGTAAATATATTATAATTTTTTAAGTAATAGTTTTTTTTTTAAATAAACATGGGATAACGGGTAGGGTTCAAATCAGTCGGGTTGCTAGGATTTGGATTCAGGTTGTTATTTTTTACATGCTTATTAAATGAGTCTTGTTCATGTTGACTAGATTAAGATCAAACCTGACCTAACTCATTAACTCGTTTTGACACTCCTAATAATTGCTACTATGCGGCCATTTATTTATTTTAAGAAATTCAGTTAGACCTCTATACGAATGAATTTATTTCACCTTGCTATTTATATTTCATTATTGGGATAATCAATATTAAAAACTTGGGTAGGTTGAATGTGATCCACTGAGTTGTGATTGTTCATACTTATTACTTTTTGCATTTGTTTTAGGTTAGGATAAAGGGAACATACTGGTTGAGTAGAAGGAAGGTTGTAGGTCTTGAGATCTGAATTTGAATAGTTATGTTATCTGAGCCTCATAAGCAATTATTTTAATTATAAATATTTTTGAGATGAATGAAAAAGCTTTTAATGATCAGTATTTATTTATTTATCCAAATTAGATATTGGAGTTTTTGGCCCTTTCACCAAACATCAAGACAAAAACCATTTTATCTATAGGTTATTTTCAAGAAATCTTTAAGAAATTATTGGAGCCAATTGAGTTCATAAATATTTAGATAGGTAATTTATATTTTGATTATACATTTAATTTTTTTCTCTTATGGGATTATTAGAAATATTAAAAATAGTTATAATACTCAAACTATCAAAACAATCACTTAAATAAAATTTATCAAAAGTGCTTGTCTCAATTTGATAGGCAAATTACTTCTTTTTTTTTAATAAATATAGTATTTAATTAAATTTATAGTTATTTAATGCATGCATTATTGTCAATATAGTTTATTAACAACAAATTAATATTGATACATCACCAAAAAAAATTGTCTTGGTCTAGCACGAATCTCGGAGCATATTCAAGTTCAAAACTTATGAAATTCAAATCGGAATCATCCTAACTCTAATTTCAACAAACTTAGAGTCAAATTGAATTGAACATCTCAAGGAGACAAACCCAAAGACATCGAAATTAGTCCGATATGAGCCCAAATGGATCCAAATCAAGGGATCGAAGCATATTTGGAAGGTTCAAAGCATTAATTAGATGACCAAATAATCTCCATATATGACATGCTTATATTCGAATCGAGTGATTCTTGCACCTCTTGGTGTTTCTTATGATTCTTGTACATCTCTTTTTTATCTATACTAGTATAAATGCACGTGCACAAAGTGCACGTTGCTAGAAATGAATGAGAATATTATAGTGATACCATGGATACACTAATCTCATAAAAATTTCAAAGTATGAGATTAGTACATAATGGAGCATTTAGTGGCATATACAATAATACAATGCATATGTATATAATCATATAACATGTAATAACTAAATTTTTAGCTCATCTTATAACTATATCTTATTAAGAATACAACAAGTACATAATGGAGCACTCATGCCTTCCGCCCATAAAGTGTGAATTGAGGTGGGGATGAAATTTGCACAATGCTGGTCATCATAGGTTCAATTGTTCACTGGAAAATAGAATCCAATCTTTTATCTTTTCCATGATGGGGAATAGGAGAGACCGATGGATTCCCCTTCACTTTCGCATTCTCCTTCTTTTTCTTTCGATCACCCATTGTTAGCCCTATCAAATGCCCTTCCCATCAAAATAATGTTGTGACTTCCACGTCTTGTTGTTTGACGAGGTCCAAGTCGCAAGTTATTTTCCATCTTTGAGGATTTAATCAAATTTGTTAACTTCCATTAAAAGAGTTATGTTTTTGTAAACAATAAAATTTAAGTGTTAAATATATAAATGTAATATATTTAAGTGATATGCATTTAAATCCCCTTTTAAAAAATGCAAAAAAAGATAAACATGCATAAAAAGTATGATTTTGCATGAACATTTTCTATACCTTCATTAGCATGATAACTTAATATGATCATAAAATACACAACATTTTGATAACTATACCAAACAAAGCATAAGATTAATTATAAGACAAATTTGGAAATATCATTTATGCATTCACTTCATGAAAGATTAAGTAAAAAACTATTAGAAACAAGGCAAATAAGAAGCAAAATAAAAAGAGGCCACCCAAACAAAAAATGATGATCTCTTACTTGCGCTAAGAAAACCCTCAAACTAATACATGTCTTTCTTGGATTGCAATGGCCATCATTGATATGATCACCTGTAATTTTGTCTCAACTACTAATATGATATGCATAAGAAATCATTAATAGAATTAAAATTTCATTTGATTAAATATTTTCTTTAAAAAATATCTGCTTTTATTTTTCTTTACAATAACAACATTATATACAATATTGCAATGTGAAATAAATAATATGAAGCCATGACATTTTATAAGTAGAAATGTAAAATAAAAATGTTTATTCCATTAGAAATTACCATAAACATAAAGAAGCAAGAAGGCACTTTTGCTATATGAAAAATAAAGCAATGAGAAAGAGATTCAAGAGACACCACTCTCTCGCTCGTCATGTATTCAGCCAATAACGTCTCAGCTGCCGAAGTATCACCAAACCCATTGGCCTAATATCAAGAACAGATAAGGCAGTGGACAAAGCTCAATTGGTGAATTGGTTTCTTGACAACAAAAAATATATAACTTTCAGATAAATGCATCAAGAAGCTAGTGAAATGGAAGAATCTAGCTTCCAGTTCCAATACACATCAAGCGTGCTTCCCTGAACACAGCAAGATAGCCTAAGAAAATAGTAACTCAAATTAAATCCAACATTTTAATGTGCCAAAAGAAATCATCTCTACTACTAACTGATGCGGACTAGAATATACGCAGCGGTAGAGTAATATAACGTCTTAACAATATACGTATATCCAGCACACCAACAGATAATTAAGGGAGAGAAACACCAGAAACTTTTTTTACGTGGAAAACCCGAAAAGGGAAAAACCCGTGCCTGGCCCAGATGAAAAATTTCCACTATATCTGAATTGGTTACAACGTTTGATTCGCTCCTTTACTTGGAGATGCTAGAATCACAGTAAGTTAATAACAGACAAAAATCTGATGATGATTAATGGATCGACCAAAATAAGGCAGTGGTTGGGAAAAGCTCCAGCGACGGTCAATAGAAAAACTCAAGCGATGGTTGGCAGGAAAACTGGCAGTGGTTGGCAAGAAAACCCGGCGGTGGTCGGCAGGAACTCCGGCGATGGTTGGCAGGAAAACCGGCGGTGGTCGGTAAGAAAATCGACGGTGGTCGGTAAGAAAACCGACGGTGTTCGATAAGAAAACTCGGCGGTGGTTGGCAGAAACTCTGGCGGTGATCGGCAGGAACCCCGACGGTGGTCGGCAGGAACCCCGGCAGTGGTCGGTAGAAACTCCAGCGGTGGTCGACAGGAACTCCGGCGGTGGTCGGTGGGAACCCCGGCGGTAGTTGGCAGGAACTCCGACGATGGTCGGTGGCAAGAGAGCTCCCAAATTCCTCCCTTCCTTCTCCTCTTTCCCCCATTGTGACAGGGAGAGTAATTGTTCCTTATACTCCTACTGGACGATTATCAAATCCATAAAATGGTCCAGCAGCAGGTTGAAGCTTCTCTCTAGCCAACCCCATACTAAGAAAAGTTGAGTAAAATAGGACATCAACAGAACTCCCATTATCGATTAAGATTCTTTTAACGTTATAACATGGATCTCCAATACCAGCATTAATGACAAGTGGGTCTTGGTGCGGAGTATGAATCCCTTCTAAGTCGGAATCTCCAAATGTGATGGAGTGATCAAATCGTGCCTTCTTTAGAGTCGGTTCCTCTGGGCTGGTGAGTAAGACTTGAGAGGATATTAAGGGCCCCCCCTGCAATAGTTTCAATTTCTCCAACTATCTAACGATTTGTATGTTGTTGCCTTTGTTGCTGTTGATGATGCTGCTGTTGGTTATGCCCCCCAGCAGGATTAGCCTCATTTTGAATAGGTGGATTTTGAGTGAATTGACGAATATATCCCTGTTGAATTAGCCTTTCAATTTCTTCTTTCAGTTGTCTACATGCTTCAGTTGTATGTACGCGGCTTCGATGAAAGTGACAATAATAATCTTGATTTCTAGAATTTGGCTTTAGCGGTTGGGGCCATTTAATAGTTTGCTCATGTTGTATAGCCATAAGAATATTAACACGAGTTGTATTCAACGGAGTGTACTCCTTCTTTGGCCTGTAATCTCGATTTTGCTGAGGGGGTCGTGGTGGAAGATCTTAATTCCTCTTTTGAGACTTTTGAGCTCCAGCTCCAGCTTCGTGGCCATTCTTTCTCTTATTAGAAGGCTGTTCAAATTGTTTTCGATGAGCATTGATAGCCTCATCAGCAGTAATTTGAGCTTCTACTATGTGAATTAAGTCAGCATAAGAATGAACTGTTTCTCTCATTAATGCAGAGTAAAAAGGTCCGGGGCGTAACCCTCCAAGAAAAACACCTCGTAGTAATTCAGGATCAACGCCTGGGATTTGTCGAGCTTTAGAAGAAAATCTTTGAAAATATTCTTTCAAAGATTCTCCTTCATTTTGACGGATTCCAGAGAGATGTGATGAATCTTTAATAATTCTTCTATTAGCAACAAATTGTTCGACAAAGAGTTTTGCAAGATGAATAAAACTATGGATTGTATTTCTAGGGAGAGCATAGAACCAAGTGCGAGCTTGACCCTTTAGGGTGGCAGGAAAAACTTGACAAAGAAGGGCATCAGAAGCTCGTTGTATGTGCATAATTGTTCGATAATGATCAATGTGTTCATAGGGATCAGATGACCCATCATATGCATCAATGTTTGGTAGCTTGAACCCTGTTGGAATAGGGTGTATAAGAATTTCATATGTTAGTGGAGAGGATTCTTGAAAGCTTCGTTGTATATTGAAATGATTCCTTTCCCGTATTGGGAATTCTTCTTGGACCAGTCGTCGTAATTCATCTCTTATGACATCGCGAGGAGTATCTAGAGCAGGTTGAAGATTTTGCATCTGATGGGCTCTAGGTGCAGGATGTGTTGAACTAGCAGCATCATCTATTTTCGGATTATATTGCGGAGGAGGAGCATGAGTTTGATGAACATTTTCAAATTGCTGGTCCATATTATTTTGTTGGCGATGATGGAGAGGAGGTTCATCATTTTGAGATGGCATCCTTTGCTGGCCCACCTCCTCCAATATTTCGAGGATCCTTGCCTGTTGTTCCTCCATCCTACGAATTCGATTTTCCAAGGAAGAAGGCCCTTCCCCTGATAATTACGACGTCCATGATTGCCAGATGGGACTCTAGTTCGATACGTATTTGAGCGAGAAAATCTATTGCTGGTATTACTTCGATCAGCCATTGAAGAAATATTGGGAAAGCCTTCTCACAGACGGCGCCAAACTGATGCAGACTAGAATATACGCAGCGGTAGAGTAATATAACGTCTTAACAATATACGTATATCCAGCACACCAACAGATAATTAAGGGAGAGAAACACCAGAAACTTTTTTACGTGGAAAACACGAAAAGGGAAAAACCACTGGGCCTGGCCCAGATGAGAAATTTCCACTATATCTGGATTGGTTACAACGTTTGATTCGCTCCTTTACTTGGAGATGCTAGAATCACAGTAAGTTAATAACAGACAAAAATCTGATGATGATTAATGGATCGACCAAAATAAGGCAGTGGTTGGGAAAAGCTCCAGCGACGGTCAGTAGAAAAACTCAAGCGATGGTTGGCAGGAAAACTGGCAGTGGTTGACAAGAAAACCCGGCGGTGGTCGGCAGGAACTCCGGCGATGGTTGGCAGGAAAACCGGTGGTGGTCGGTAAGAAAATCGGCGGTGGTCGGTAAGAAAACCGACGGTGGTCGATAAGAAAACTCGGCGGTGGTTGGCAGAAACTCCGGTGGTGATCGGCAGGAACCCCGGCGGTGGTCGGCAGGAACCCCGGCGGTGGTCGGTAGAAACTCCGGCGGTGGTCGGCAGGAACTCCGGCGGTGGTCGGTGGGAACCCCGGCGGTGGTCGGCAGGAACTCCGGCGATGGTCGGTAGTAAGAGAGCTCCCAAATTCCTCCCTTCCTTCTCCTCTTTCCCCTCCTCTCATGAGAAGAGTGGAGGGCTATTTATAATTTTTTGAGAGTGGCATGACTTGTAAATATATGAAGGATCAAGGGTAAGTTGGGAGTGGTTGGATGGACGGCCGATGTTGAATCCTTTGATCATGAGCCGTTCATTGGACATTTGAAGGCCTTGATGACGTCGGAATTTGACGATCTTGGGCTCGTTGGATTCGTCTCGTTGAGACGTTCGATTCGAGTATAAGCTCGTGAAAATCGGAGACCGTTTGCTAACTCAAATTGTGGTTCGAATCTCCCAACAACGCTTTGGGTCTTTGATTCAGACTCATTTGAGCTCGGATTGGGTTGAGTTTGGTGTCATTGGGTTCATGTTTCCGAGACGCTCAGTTTGACTATAAGCTCGCTGAAATTGGAGTCCATATGCTCCTGAATTTAATCTTTGAAGTTTCCAACTCAATTTTGCTTCAAGATTTGTGCATGATCAAGATAATTTTCTTATGATGTATATCTAACCATTATTAATCACATCAACAAAACTAAATTCATCCAAAACACATTTCAATAAGAAAAAGCACAACAATAAAAAATGGAAGCTACAATCAACTTTTATGTTACCTTGTAGGCATCAAAATGATCCCTCTTGATCATATTCCCCATATTTGCGAACATGGAGATGGTGAGGAAAGTGCCGAAAATCTGTCTCAGATCCACAACAGCTTAATCTGTAAGCAAACTCGATTGTTAACCTTTGGGGTGAAGCTAATGAGAAAGTAGATCAGGAGGACCCAGATGCATGGAGGACCACACTGGGCTCTTCGGATTGACGATGCGAGTCGTCCGACCCTATCTACTGTTCTGCACAGGAGATATAAATATTAAGAATGAGAAGAAGAATTGTGAAGAGGAGCCCGTTGACCTCTCATCTTTTGCGTGAAGAAACGAAGAGCCGGAAGGAAACGCCAAGGAGTGATAAGCAGCAGAATGAGAAGAAGAATGAGGGAAGAAGAGGAGCCCGACGCCTCATATCCCGTGCAAAAAAAAACATAGGGCTGGAATTAATGCAGCATTAAGCGGTAATTAATTGGGTTAATTGAAAATTCACTAATGCGAGAGGAGGCGAATGATTTAATAAAAGAGATGTTTAAATGAAAAATAAGATTTAATTACAATCGAAATAATGCACTGCTTTAATATAGTAAAAAATGAAGCCACCTTTATGCATTTAATTTAATTGCCGTAGTATAACATTTGATTATAATGTTAATATATTTGAATCCATTTTATAAATCTATATCTATACTACTATTATAAAAGGGATTTGAGTTTCCACCCCCGTCAAATCTTGACCATTCATTTTATTTGTAATGAAATTATTTTGTCCATTCATTATATTATAAATAATTAATAAATTAAAAAATAATAATTATACAATTTAATGCAACAATTGGCCATTCATTTTATTATAAATCATTAAAGCCGTTAAAATTTTATGTACACATTTCATCCCTTAAAATTTGATTAAAGTAACGGTTAACAATTTATTAAATAGAATAAATATTAAAATTAATTTGGAATTAAGTCTACATAAAGAACATTAAATTATGTAAGTATTCTTTTTTGAAATATTAATTATTTATATTGTAATGAATGGTCAAGATAATTTAAGAAAAAATAAAATAGATGGCCAAGATTTGCTAGAGAAGGAAATTCAAGCCCCTTTTATAATAGTAGTATATATGCGTATTGAATATTCATATAAAGCTTGGATGCTAAACTCTATACCTCTCTACCGCCGTGAAGGTTCTACGACGCGACAAATATATAAAACATTTTAATGTATCTATCACATCAAAATATATGCATAAAAATACATATTTTATAAAAGAAACATTAATGTTAAGAAAAATTTACATGCATGCTATAAAATTTTTTTTATATATTTGTACATCTAATATTTAAAATTTTATGTTTATTTTGATAATACATAAACTTTTAAATCACATCAAGAATATTATTAATATTAATTTTATGAAAATAAAATAAACCTCTTTCATGCCATACTTTAATGAAATTTACATGCTAAAAGAGCATATAAATACATATAAATATGACCAAATTATAAAAAGGAGAAAGTTTAATAGCTAAATACACATAAGGTTGGTGAACAAGAAAAAAATTAAAAAGAAGTGGAATTGGACTGCCAAAATCCGATTTTTAGAAACCGGAGTATAATTATCCAGTTTATATAGAAATCGGAACATCAAAATCAGGTTTATATAGAATCAGAATATTTATTATTTAATAAGATAAATATTATATTTAAATATAATTAAACCGAGTAATTATATATATTTTAAAATAAATTATTTTAGTTTAATAATATAAATTTTATAATTTAAATATTGAAATTCGGTTCATATAATTATTTAGTTGATTTTCTAACGGGTCAAGCTTGTTTTATCTTAACCATCATAATTATTGATACGTCATCACAAAATTATTTTTATTGGGCACAAATCTCGAGGCAAAATCAGTTAGGAAACTTCAAAAATTAAATTTGAGGGCATACAAACTCTGATTTCAGCGAGCTTACAGTCAAACTGAGCGTCTCGGAAATACGAATCCAACGACACCAAATTCGACCCAATACGAGTCCAAATGGGTCCGAATCAAGGACCCAAAGCGCTGTTGGAAGGTTCAAACCGCAATTTGAGTTACCAAACGGTCTCCGATTTTAACGAGCTTATACTCGAATCGAGCGGCTCGACGAGACAAATCCAACGAGCCCAAGATCACTGAATTCCAACATCATTAAGGCCTTCAAATATCCAACGAACGGTGCATAATCAAAGGATTCGATATCGGCCGTCCATTCAAACCACTCCCAATTCGTCCATGATCTCACGTTTATTTACGGGCTATGCCATTCCAGAAAAACTATAAATAGAGCCCTCATTCTACACAAATGAGACTCAAGTGAAGAGAGAGAAGAAGAAGAGAAGGAGGAGAAGGAAGAAGCTCCTCCTCGACCACCGCCAGAGCTCTTCCCGCCGCCTGAAAACGTCGGAACTCTGCCGGATTTTCGGGAAACGTCGAGAATTTGCAGAACTTCGTAACTTTGTGAGAAGTTGATTGTAAATTGATCGTCTTGATTTGTGAGACGGATCAACATTTGTACTTCAAACAAATACTAGTGGAACTTTGCAACTGGGCGAGGCCCCGTGGTTTTTCCCTTTTTGGGTTTTCCATATAAAAACTCTGGTGTTCATTTCTCTTTTCTGTTTGTGTGCTGAATACTCGTGCAACGCTAAGACGAATATTTTCTAACTCTACCGCCGCGTATATTCTAGCACGCAACAATTATCATTAGGTCAATGTAGATATTTTAGTTGATATTAATTAATTATTTATTTTTCTTAATAAATTTTTTATTAAATTTATTTTTATTATTCATTTCATATAATAAATGACTCATTCATTAAAATCACTTAAAAACATATTTAAAATATATTCATAATGTAAACATTAATTCTTATTTTTATCAAATATCAAAAACTTTATAGTAAATATATTATAATTTTTTAAGTAATAGTTTTTTTTTTTTAAATAAACATGGGATAACGGGTAGGGTTCAAATCAGTCGGGTTGCTAGGATTTGGATTCAGGTTGTTATTTTTTGCATGCTTATTAAATGAGTCTTGTTCAGGTTGACTAGATTAAGGTCAAACCTGAACCTAACTCATTAACTCGTTTTGACACTCATAATAATTGCTACTATATGACCATTTATTTATTTTAAGAAATTAAGTTGGACCTCTATACGAATGAATTTATTTCACCTTGCTATTTATATTTCATTATTGGGATAACCAATATTAAAAACTTGGGTAGGTTGAATGTGATCCACTGAGTTGTGATTGTTCATACTTATTACTTTTTGCATTTGTTTTAGGTTAGGATAAAGGGAACATACTGGTTGAGTAGAAGGAAGGCTGTAGGTCTTGAGATCTGAATTTCAATAGTTATGTTAGATGATTTTTGTTGGAGAAGACTTCTTTTGTTTTGTCTTATGTTATCTGAGCCTCATAAGCAATTATTTTAATTATAAATATTTTTGAGATGAATGAAAAAGCTTTTAATGATCAGTATTTATTTATTTATCCAAATTAGATATTGGAGTTTTTGGCCCTTTCACCAAACATCAAGACAAGAACCATTTTATCTATAGGTTATTTTCAAGAAATCTTTAAGAAATTATTGGAGCCAATTGAGTTCATAAATATTTAGATAGGTAATTTATATTTTGATTATACATTTAATTTTTTTCTCTTATGGGATTATTAGAAATATTAAAAATAGTTATAATACTCAAACTATCAAAACAATCACTTAAATAAAATTTATCAAAAGTGCTTGTCTCAATTTGATAGGCAAATTACTTCTTTTTTTTAATAAATATAGTATTTAATTAAATTTATAGTTATTTAATGCATGCATTATTGTCAATATAGTTTATTAACAGCAAATTAATATTGATACATCACCCAAAAAAAATTGTCTTCATCTAGCACGAATCTTGGAGCATATTCAAGTTCAAAACTTATGAAATTCAAATCGGAATCATCCGAACTCTAATTTCAACAAACTTAGAGTCAAATTGAATTGATTATCTCAAGGAGACGAACCCAAAGACATCAAAATTAGTTCGATATGAGCCCAAATGGATCCAAATCAAGGGATCGAAGCATATTTGGAAGGTTCAAAGCATTAATTAGATGACCAAATAATCTCCATATATGACATGCTTATATTCAAATCGAGTGATTCTTGCACCTCTTGGTGTTTCTTATGATTCTTGCACATCTCTCTTTTATCTATATGTGTATTGGATATTCATATAAAGCTTTGACGCTAAACTCTATGTCTCTCTACCGCCGTGAATGTTCTACGACGCGACAAATATATAAAACATTTTAATGTATCTATCACAACAAAATATATGCATAAAAATACATATTTTATTAAAGAAACATTAATGTTAAGAAAAATTTACATGCATGCTATAAATTTTTTATATATTTATACATCTAATATTTAAAATTTTATGTTTATTTTGATAATACATAAACTTTTAAATCACATCAAGAATATTATTGTTGCGTCCTGGAATATTCGCGGCGGTAGAGAAATATATGGTTTAACATCTTAGCATTGTACGAAGATCCAGCACACAAGCAGATAAGTGAAGGGGTGAAATATTCATAAAAGACACCTGAGTTTTTACGTGGAAAACCCCTAAAAAGGGGAAAAAACCATGGGGCCTGGCCCAGTTTGAATGAATCCACTAGTATTTGTAGTCGTTACAAATGAGGCTCTTCCTTGGTAGAAGGCCTTGGATTGATGTAGCAAATATACATCATATAGATTGCATTACATAATAGGAATTACATATACATGTTTGTCTGGTCGGAAGGATCGTAGTCGGCAGGAGACCGTGGTCTGGTGATGGAGGTCGGATGGACCGTAGTAGGCGGCGAAGGCCTGAAGGACCGTAGTCGGTAGGAGACTGGGGTCAGAAAGACCGTTGTCTGTTGATGGAGGTCGGATGGACCGTAGTAGGGCGGTACTTTGGTAGAACTCTGGACGTCAGGTAGTGGCTCAGCAGAAGTTCAGGCCTCAGGTGGTGTTCCGACAAAGCAACGGTGTCAGGTGATAGTTTAGCGGAGGACAGGGCCTTTGGCGGAGGTGAGGGCTTCTGGAGAAGGTGAGGGCCTCAGATGAAGAAGTCAGGCCTGAAAGTCGGGCCTTGAGCAGAACGTTGGGCCTGAATGTCAGGTCTGAACGTCGGGCCTTGATATGGTGGTGCGGTGAAACTCCGGCGATGGTCCGGCGATGCTCCATCGGTGATTTGGCAAAGCTCCGGTGGTGGTCCGGCGGTGGTCCGGCGAGGTTCCGGCGGTGGTCGAGGAGGAGCTTCTTCCTTCTCTTCTTGCTTGAGTCCCCCTTGTGAAGAATGAGGTCTCTATTTATAAATTTTCTGGAGTGGCATGGCCCGTAAATAGGTGTGAGATCAAGGGTGAATAGGGAGTGGTTTGAATGGACGGCCGATAGTGAATCCTACGATCGTGCACCGTTCGTTCGACATTTGGAGGCCTTAATGATGTCAGAATTCAGCGATCTTGGGATCGTTGAATTCATCTCGTCGAGCCGTTCGATTCGAGTATAAGCTCGTTAAAATGAAGACCGTTTGGTAACTCAAATTGTGGTTTGAACCTTACAAAAGAGCTTCGGGTCCTTGATTCGGACCCATTTGGACTCGGATTGGGTCGAATTTGGTGTTGTTGGATTCGTATTTCCGAGACGCTCAGTTTGACTATAAGCTCGCTGAAATCAAAGTTTAGGTTCTCCCGAATTTAATTTTTGAAGTTTCCAACTTGATTTTTGCCTCGAGATTCGTATCTGGTCAAGTTAATTTTTGCATGACGTATCAGTTGCCCCCCTATTTTCGGACGTCGAAGCTCAGGAGTCCGAAAATACTTGTTCCAAAATTTTACACTAGCCGAATCACAAAAAATTGCGTCCCAAAAATTAATGGCTTGCTCGAACTTGATCCTAGAGGCCCCGTTGTGCTCCGAAAGTGTCCGGAACCGAGTCCGGAACGTCGAAAAACGTGTTCGAGGACCCCAAAAACGTCCGAATTGGGCCCGAACACACGTAGGCGGCCGAACCGGCCGGCCGGCTGGCCGGCCGCCGCCTGCCGCCGCTCGCGGGCGGTAGCAGGCCTGCGGCGCGCCAACAGGCGCGTCCTGCGCAGTTAGTCGCGCGGTTATTTGAATTTTTTTTTGTAGGACCCACATAGATTAAAAAATCCGAAAAAATTCTAAAAAATTCAAATTTTTGTGAATTCTAGAAAACTCTAGAAACTTCCCCTCTTCACTCACAAAAACTATAAATAGACCCCCTAGGCCTTTAGAAAAATTGTCCTTCTCCTCTTCTTCTCCTCTTTTCTTTTCTTCTTCTCCTTCTCTCCCTCTGTCCTTACTATTGAGGCCCTCTCTTGGCAAGGAAGTCCGGAGATTCCCCCTCCTTCTCTTCTCCCTCTGTCCTTACTATTGAGGCCTTCCCTCGATTTTTCGAGACCCCTTTCTTGGCAAGGAAGTCCGGAGATTCCTCCTCCTTCTCTTCGAGATATTCTACGGAGGTCTGATGTTAATCAGTTGGCGATGGAGGTCGGAGAGCTCGTTGTTATGAGGGATGTTGAAAGGATGGGTGACAGGAAGAAATATAGTGTCTGGTGGGAGTCTTACGACGAATAGAAGTCAAATGAATGGTGGAAATTTGACATCGAGTAGAAGTCCGACGATGTGCATAAATTCAACGTCCGGTAGAATTCTGACGTCCGGTAGAAGTACGTCATTAGGTAGAAGATCGATGGAAGTCCGTCGACGGGCAGAAGTCCGATGACGAGGAGAAGTCCGATGTTAAGCAGAAGTCCAACGATAGGGAGAAGTCCAACGTCGGGTAGAAGTACGGCCTCGGGTAGAATACCGATGAAAGTTTGTCGACGGACAGAAGTCCAACGACGAGTAGAAGTACGGCATTGGGTAGAAGACCGGTGAAAGTTTATCGACGAGCAGAAGTCCGATGACGAGTAGAAGTCCGCTGACGAGCAGAAGTCCGACGACAGGGAGAAGTCCGCTGACGAGCAGAAGTCCGACGACAGGGAGAAGTCCTACGTCGAAAGTCCTGTAAGGAAAAAATTCAGCGACATGAGGAAATTCAACAATAGATATAAATTTAACTTTGTGCAGAAGTCCATTGACGGAATTTTGGTGTCATTAACCAAGGATGTATAATCTATCCGAGGTTGTTTGTCAGAGCCTCTGCTCGATGATATTAACCAATATTGGATCCACCAATGATGTAAGACCTATCTAAGGTTATATGTCAAAGTATTTTCCCAATGACGTTAACCTGTATGGAAGAGATCGAGATAATCCACCAAGGATGTAGGACCTTTTCAAGGTTGTATGTCGGATCCTTTGCTCGACGACGTTAACCTGTGTGGAAGAGGTCGGGATAATTCACCAAGGATGTGAGACCTTTCCGAGGTTATATGTCGGAGCCTTTGCTCGACGACGTTAACCTGTGTGGAAGAGGTCGGGAGTATCCACCAAGGATGTAGGACCTTTCCGAGGTTGTATGTCGGAGCCTTTGCTCGACGACGTTAACCTGTATGGAAGAGATCGGGATAATCCACTAAGGATGTAGGACCTTTCCGAGGTTGTATGTCGGAGCCTTTGCTCGACGACGTTAACCTGTGTGGAAGAGGTCGGGATAATCCACCAAGGATGTAAGACCTTTCCGAGGTTGTATGTCAGAGCCTTTGCTCGACGATGTTAACCTGTGTGGAAGAGTCCGAGAGAATCCACCAAGGATGTGAGACCTTTCCGAGGTTGTATGCCGGAGCCTTTGCTCGACGACGTTAACCTGTGTGGAAGAGGTCGAGAGAATCCACCAAGGATGTGAGACCTTTCCGAGGTTGTATGCCGGAGCCCTACTCGACGATGTTAACCTGTGTGGAAGAGGTCGGGAGAATCCACCAAGGATGTGAGACCTTTCTGAGGTTGTATGTCAGAGCCTTTGCTCGACGATGTTAACCTGTGTGGAAAATGTCAAATTGGATCCCCCTGTGATCGATTTTGCCTTGATTGGGAGGGGGTGAATGCCGCGTGTATCCCGAATCAAAGATAATGAATGGTCTATCTTTAAACCGTTACTACCTTTTTGAGGTCGAGATCAAGACCTTGCCCAAGGAGTATGAGTCCTGTAGGGGACTGTATGAAACTTATAAGTGATAGAAAGTATCCTTGCATTAGCTTGGATTTTTCTGAAATATCATCTTGATGTTGGAAGTATTTGAGGGTCTTTTTGATCATAGTCGGAGTCAAGGTTGCCCCCCAGTCCAGATCTAATTTCCATGAAATTGATGAAGCAATGACTGAAGTCAAGAAGTTGACATTATGATCTTTTGAGGTTGGAGCAAAATTTGCCCCCCAGTCGGAAATTACTTTCCATGAAATTGATGAAGTAATGATTGATGTCAGGAAATTTCCATGAACATCCTTTTGAGATTGGAACAAAAATTTGCCCCCAGTCGGGAACCAGGATTCCCACAGACGGCGCCAAACTGTTGCGTCCTAGAATATTCGCGGCGGTAGAGAAATATATGGTTTAACGTCTTATCATTGTACGAAGATCCAGCACACAAGCAGATAAGTGAAGGGGTGAAATATTCATAAGAGACACCAAAGTTTTTAAGTGGAAAACCACTGAAAAGGGGGAAAAACCACGGGGCCTGGCCCAGTTTGAATGAATCCACTAGTATTTGTAGTCGTTACAAATGAGGCTCTTCCTTGGGAGAAGGCCTTGGATTGATGTAGCAAATATACATCATATAGATTGGATTACATAATAGGAATTACATATACATGTTTGTCTGGTCGGAAGGATCGTAGTCGGCAGGAGACCGTGGTCTGGTGATGGAGGTCGGATGGACCATAGTAGGCGGCGAAGGCCTGAAGGACCGTAGTCGGTAGGAGACTAGGGTCAGAAAGACCGTTGTCTGTTGATGGAGGTCGGATGGACCGTAGTAGGGCGGTACTTTGGTAGAACTCTGGACGTCAGGTAGTGGCCCAGCAGAAGTTCAGGCCTCAGGTGGTGTTCCGACAAAGCAACGGTGTCAGGTGGTAGTTTAGCGGAGGTGAGGGCCTTTGGCGAAGGTGAGGGCTTCTGGAGAAGGTGAAGGCCTCAGATGAAGAAGTCAGGCCTGAAAGTCGGGCCTTGAGCAGAACGTTGGGCCTGAATGTCAGGCCTTCAGTAGCACGTCGGGCCTGAACATCGGGGCTGAACGTCGGGCCTTGAGATGGTGGTGCGGTGAAACTCCGGCGGTGGTCCGGCGAGGCTCCAGCGGTGATCCGGCGAGGCTCCGGTGGTGGTCCGGCGGTGGTCCGGCGAGGTTCCGGCGGTGGTCGAGGAGGAGCTTCTTCCTTCTCTTCTTGCTTGAGTCCCCCCTTGTGAAGAATGAGGGCTCTATTTATAGATTTTCTGGAGTGGCATGGCCCGTAAATAGGTGTAAGATCAAGGGTGAATAGAGAGTGGTTTGAATGGACGGCCGATAGTGAATCCTACAATTGTGCACCGTTCGTTCAATATTTAGAGGCCTTAATGATGTCAGAATTCAGCGATCTTGGGCTCGTTGGATTTTTCTTGTCGAGCCGTTCGATTCGAGTATAAGCTCGTTAAAATCGGAGACCGTTTGGTAACTCAAATTACGGGTTGAATCTTACAAAAGAGCTTCGGGTCCTTGATTTGGACCCATTTGGACTCGGATTGGGTCGAATTTGGTGTCGTTGGATTCGTATTTCCGAGACGCTCAGTTTGACTGTAAGCTCTTTGAAATCGGAGTTCAGGTGCTCCCGAATTTAAAATTTGAAGTTTCCAACTTGATTTTTGCCTCGAGATTCGTGCCTGATTAAGTTAATTTTCGCATGACGTATCAATTATTAATATTAATTTTATGAAAATAAAATAAACCTCTTTCATTCCATACTTTAATGAAATTTGCATGCTAAAAGAGCATATAAATACATATAAATATGATCAAATTATAAAAAGGAGCAAGTTTAATAGCTAAATACACATAAGGATGGTGAACAAGAAAAAAATTAAAAAGAAGTGGAATCGGACTGCCAAAATCCGATTTTTAGAAACCGGAGTATAATTATCAAGTTTCTATAGAAATCGGAACATCAAAATTAGGTTTATATAGAATCAGAATATTTATTATTTAATAAGATAAATATTATATTTAAATATAATTAAACCGAGTAATTATATATATTTTAAAATAAATTATTTTAGTTTAATAATATAAATTTTATAATTTAAATATTGAAATTCGGTTCATATAATTATTTAGTTGATTTTGTAACGGGTCAAGCTTGTTTTATCTTAACCATCATAATTATAATTAGGTCAATGTAGATATTTTAGTTGATATTAATTAATTAATTAATTTTCTTAATAAACTTTTAATAATTAATTAATTATATAATATTTATTAATAAATTTTTTATTAAATTTATTTTTATTATTCATTTCATATAATAAATGACTCATTCATTAAAATATTTAAAATATATTCATAATGTAAAAGATAAATTATAATTTTTATAAATTAATTATTATTTTTTAATAGAACAAATTTTTTAAAAACTTAAATTAACAATAAATTTTTAAATAAAATTTAAATTCTAACTGAAATTCATAAAATGTTGCAATTTTTTTATTTTAACATTATATATATAATTCATATATAATTAAAGAACTAAATTATAAAAATTTATAATTAAATTTTTTTAAAACTTATATGATTTGCATATAACAATTTACTATACAATTTAAATTATAAAATTTATATGAATCGAATTTCAATATTTAAATTATACAATTTATATTATTAAACAAAAATAATTTATTTTAAAAATATATGATTAGCCTATTTAATTATATTTAAATATAATAATTTTATTATTAAAATAATAAATAGAAACTGAATTTTCAAAATATAGTTTCTATAAAAAAAACAGGATAATTATGCTCCGATTTCTAAAAACCAGATTTTGACTATCCAATTTCGTTCCTTTTTAATTTTTTTTATTTTTTACAATCCTCATAAGTATTTGACTATTAAACTTTTTCCTTTTTATAATTTGGTCTAAAAAGATTTATGTTTTATTTATATAAATAAATTCGTAGATACCGTTGTATATAATTCCTTCAAATATTAATTATATTTTTATATAATTTAAAATTTAAAATATTATATAAATAATTATAAAATATTAAATATTAGACATGCAAATATATATAAAAACAAAAAAAGCTATGTGGTAAACGCACCGTCGGTGCATGTCGATAAGCTCCGGCATCCCTCATAGTACCAAGGGTTAGGGTTTCGCTTCTCCAGAAGGGTGATCTCTCAGCGTTTCCTGTTACCTCGAGCTCTTTTAGTCCCTAGGGATTCCTCGTTGAGATGGGCATCGCCGATATCCAGGCGGCAATCAACTCCATCCCTGCCAAGAAGGAGGATCTACGTAAGGCTTTCGAGGACCTAGAATCATATTCCTCCTCCTTCGCCTCGTTCACTCTGCAGTGGAGTGATATCGATGACCACCTCTCCTTTATCGAGAAGTCCATCGACAAGAGGTTCCGGGAACTCAAGGCAAGGCCGGCGCCAGAGAAGCCCACTGCCCCTGTTTCGGCAGCGAATGCGAAGGTGGGTCAAGATAGGCCGGTGATTGAGCCTCGTAAGGATCTCAAGTACCACTGTGTTAAGATGGACGCTATGGGCCTGAAATCGTACATTATTGATCGGAAGGACAATGCGGCGGTGCGTAGAGAACTCGGCCCCGCCCTTCTGTGTTCGCCCGACCCAGTAACGCTGGTACTGGATTCGTTCGAGGGCTTTGTATCGTCTAGCGGAAAGACGCAAAGCGAGAATCAGACGATTAGGAAGACTTATTTGGTTATCTTGGAGTGCTTTCATGGATTGAAGTTGGAAGTCAAGCATTCAGACAAGGAGAGGGCGAGGCGGGTGGCGAAAGACTGCTACGATTTAATTAAGATTCAGAAAAATAACCATAATCGTCAAATTATATTTAATAGTGAAAGAAAAGAGAAAAATCACCATGTGGTTGTGTTAATGGTTTTTTTGCGTCTGATTGTTACGTTTGGGTTGCTCGAGTATTTTGCGATTGGTGATATTTTGGATGTTCTAGTCACGGTGGCCAGTAAGAAGAATATTGTTGATCTATGCAGGCATTCTGCACTTGAAGAAAAGTTACCTGGTAAGAATTGAATGGCCTTGTTCTATTATCTAGCAACTCAAATAAAAATTTTGTTGATGAACTCATTTGTTAATTTGGTGGAACCTTCAAGTTTACCTTCATTTTCCTGTAGAAATTATTAGTTCCAGACTATGCATGTAATTCTTATTGTGGAAGGCACAATGCATAGTTGTGTACTACAATCTGCATACATAGTTCTATATGTGAGGAATTATTATGTGAGCAATGCAGAATGTAAGGAAAGTATACAACTGTGTATTCCATTTGAGTGGAGCACACAAAAATACACAACTATCCAAAGTCGGTGGAGTACATAGTAAGCACACAATTGTGTTTTCTTGCATTCCTCACATAGAGTTATGTATGTAGGTCACACTTGATTATTTATTTATTTTTGCAGTTTTTTTTATCATGTAGTATCCTTTGGTTTTATGTTGATACTTTAGCCTAGTCTTTATTTCTAGTCTTTTTTAGTGTTAAACATTTGTGGTGACCTTAAAATCATAGGAACATTTTAGATCATGTGCCAATAGGTTGTGTGGCGAATTTTTCACAACATATTGAAGTTCATATTTAGGAGTTTGCATATTATCTATATGCTCAGTTATAGTGGTGGAATCATTGGTTGGCTACCACCCCTAGAGTTATAGCAAAATCTTAATATCATATATTATGTTAAAAATATTTTTACTCAAACTTAAATGCACAATTATAATTGAATATTAATCGAATTTGAGATGAGTTCATGTGTAGAGTTTAGTGAACGAGTTCAAGTGATGACTTCAAGTTTGAGAAGAGTTCATGCTTTCTAACAACTTAAGTATTAGATAAATAAGGTTTAATTTATTTCATCATTTGATCTGGCATTTATTACTCTTGTTATTATAATTTTTTTACAATTTATCATTCCTAATTTTAATATGTTATCCTAGCATTTCCATTTTTACCAAACTCAAGTTAACTATGTATACTTATTTATTGCTCATCAATCATATTATATAGCATACATGTTCAATTATAACTTCATAAGTTTTATATTGTCTCCATGATAGTCATATCTCAGAGTACTCTTGTTGCATTTCTTCATTTAAACTTTTCAACATTAGTCCAGTTCTCCTTTTATTTAGTTAATGACTTATTGTTTTATTTATTTATTTATTCTGATGGACTATTGGTGTAGCAGAATTACAAGAGCTTTGCCATTTCTTAGAGAGGGCAACTTCATCCGCTAGGCACTTACCATTTGTGCTCAAAATAAGCATTTGGTTTTAACGAATGATTGGAATTAAGTGATCTTGTTTGGTATGTTTATGTTATAGGGCTGTCCATGTAATCGATTATTCACGTTTAACTGTCTTCTCTTTGTGTTCCTATTACTGTGCGAATAAAAGGCCTCTTGGCTGATTACTAGTTGATTTTCTCTTCTGTTTCTGTGGATATCATTATGCTTGTTTTGATGTAAATAGGCAGCTCATGTTGTGATAGGAAACACTTGTAGATCTCAAGTATTTCCTATCAATTTTTGGAAAACAGCGAGCTTTCTCTACCAAAATTCACACAAAACCACAAAAATAGTAGATAATTTGTATTATTTGATAAAAGGGAAACGGAAAATAACAATATACAATTGATCCTCTATTCGAGAGGATGATCAATCTCTCCCAAATCTCTAGACACTGTGAGAGCCCAAAGGAAAACAAAGTTTTTAATGCATACAAATCAAAAGGAAATCCCTAAACAGTTCCTACATTCATATTTTCCTCCCAAATCCCTCAAAAATCCTTCCTAAAATGCTCTGTTAGCTCCTTCGGTGCATGCGACTAGAGCAGGAGATGTAGACGTTCCGCCTTGTTCGCGCCTGGGCCAGTCCTGCGTGGACCTGCTGGACCAGTGTAACAAGTTGTTTGCATTCTTTATTTCTTACCTATTAAAAACATTAGTAATTG
This sequence comes from Dendrobium huoshanense, assembly GCA_016618105.1. NCBI lineage: Eukaryota > Viridiplantae > Streptophyta > Magnoliopsida > Asparagales > Orchidaceae > Dendrobium > Dendrobium huoshanense. The sequence goes on from CM028351.1 coordinate 73,982,549, forward strand.
TGGATTGTTTCTGCCCAGTGTGAACAATGACACCTTCAAATATTTTGCTTTGGCAGATTTGATTAACAAGTTGAACAAGAAGGGGAGGCAACTAGATTCTGTAAAATTTGTTCTCGCTTTCAATTTACAGCACAAGTTTCCACTCGCATCTCTTTTTGAGGCTTATATAAAGGAAGCCGGTAAGGGTTTTCAGAAAAGGGCACTGCAGGGAAAAAATTCTGCCCAGCTCAAGGTATCTCACAAACATTTTAGTTTTTTTTTTTTTTAATTGAGATTTTGCATTCAAAATCAGTTTTTTTTTATTATCTGGGACAGTCTAAAGCCATCTCAGAACAGATTATTGCTGTTAGAGCAGTAATCAGAGCTGTGAAGGAATTCAATCTAGGAGATCTATACCCCCCCGGGAGTCTTCAGAATCGCGTTCAACAGCTTAAAAAGCAGAAGTTAGAGAAGGAAAAGCAGTGGTTAGAAAATAAAGGAATGCCGGTCCTTCCCGACGACCAGAACCAAAATCAGAACCAGAATCAGAATCAGCATCAACAACCTAACAAGCGGCCTCGGCCATCGGATTCTTCTGCAACTGTTCTTCGTCCGCACCCACATTCCCAAATTCAGCCTCAACCTGGGCCGGTAAATTCTGCACCAACTGTTCTTCGTCCGCACCTACATTCCCAAATTCAGCCTCAAACTGGGCCGGTAAATTCTGCACCAACTGTTCTTCCTCGGCACCCGCACTCAGAAAATCGACCGCAGTTGGGTCTGGTTGATCCATCTGCTTATATGGGTTTGATTAGCTCGTATGGCTCGGCTGCGGCTCCACCCTTTTATGGTCTTGGCAATCCCATTGGACTTGTCGGGTCTCTTGGGCCACTCCCATATGGTGGCTACCCCGGTTCAGGCTTTCCTCCTTATAATCAACCACCCTATCCTTGATGCTCTGGAGGCATATATTCTTCCCATCTTCAGTCTTAAGATAGAACTTGCTTTTAGTCGATGAGTTTGATTGATTTAAAGGTGATGAGATGGCTGGCTGATTAATCCCTTTGTGATAAAGGGATCAATATGGATCGTACGATGAAGTACTTTGGATTATGTTAGAATGTATATATAATTGGAGATTTGAAGTGTTGAGAGATGGGAAAAGTTCTGTTGCATTTTTCGACTATCACAATTGATGACATCTACTAGCAATCATCGTCACCATTTCTGTACTCCTATTAAGATCTATCTATCTTTTGTTGTTGGGTTTGTAATTGTCCGCTTATGAATATCCAAAGTTCGTCTACCTATAATGAAAATCAATCAATTATTATCAGTATGATCGCTTCTTTAGTTGTGAGAAAGTGATATTTTTTGTATTTTTTATTCTATAATGAATTATTATAATTAGGTAGATTATAATTTTTCCCCAATATAAGTTTTTATGTAAAAAAAGTTATCTCAAATGAACTTTTTGTTTTCTTTTATTAAATGAAATCTTAGATTTCAATTAGGATAGTTTTCTTTTTTTAATATTTTTTTAATATAATAATTTTTTTGATGGACTTATTAATCACTTAGAAATTAAAAAAAAAATTCCTAAATTTCATTTGACTTTTCTATTTATTTATTTATGTAATCTTATTTCTTTCGTCATTATCATTATTAAACAACACAAATTAACAAATATATAAGGCATTATATATAAAGCAAAAATATATGGAAATAAAATTCAAATAAATGTTTGTAGGGACCACAGCGCACCATGGCCTATCAAAAAACCAAACAAGGAAACTCTACTGTAATATTGGAACAGAACAATAAAACAACATATTAAGAAACAAAGAGCAGAGTGGTCTGCAATGAAGATTCCAGCTCTAACAATGGCACATTTCTGGTTTGTGTGATTAGGGTTCCAGCTTCAGAGAGACGACTCGAGACTGTCGGTTTCGCTTGGCCATTCTAACAAACACCGCAGAAAAGCACGACGGCGCCCACCATGGCTTTCGAACTTCTTGCTCGCCTTTCAGACAAGCAACTGCGTGTAAACACAAGAGGTTAAACATATTGCTCCCTTGTGAGTAAAAACACAAATGGTTAGGGGAAATCTATAAAATGCATCTGCATGAGAAAATTTAGTATAAATCAATTGAGACATGTTAAAACTGATTTCCTCGGTCGGATACATATAGTTGATCAAGCTAACTTGGATTAATGAATGATCCAGTCAAGCTACTAATGTCGTAGGGGATGTTTGGTTGGCTAAAAAAGGAATGCAGTGTTAAAGGAATACAATGTAAAAGAAATACCTTAGAGTTTTTTTATGAATGTAAAGTAAATGAAGGTGAATGTTTTTTTTTTGTTAGAAGTAATGAATATAGTGTAAAGTTCAAAGATGTTGGTAATTGACACGAGGTGGCGGTGATAGGAAACAATCAAGCGAGCTTGCTTGTAGTGTAAACAATTCTCACTCAAAAGTAGGCAAGTTTGGTTAACTTCAAAAAAGAACTAAAATGATTTTTACTACATTTATTTTAATTTGTATTCCTTTTTCGTTAAACCAAACATCAATATTTTCAAAACCCTTGCATTTGAAATACTTTACGGGGCTGTTTGGTTGCCTGAAAAAGAAATACTTTGGAGTTGTTTGGTTGAAATGCATGACTTTACTTTTTTTTTTTTTTTTTGTTTAGTTTGAAGTAAAGGGAATGCAATGTAAAGTACAAAATGATTGTTCCCGAGGTGGCCAATGGTAGGAGGCAATGGAAGGTGGCCCATGACGGTGGGCGGTGGCGGTCGGTGGTGGTGGCATGCGATAGCCAGGGGTGGCGGCAGTGTCCGACAGCGGGGGCGGCCGGCAGCGGCTGCAATGGCATTCGGCGGTGGTCAAACAAGCGAGCGACCAGTGTAAACTGCTCTTGGTCAAAACGGGCAAAAACGTTTTACCTCAAAAAATGAACTAGGATGTAATACACTGCATTTATTTTACTTTGGATTTGTTTTTCATCCAATCAAACACCCAAAAGTTCAAAACCCATATAATAGGAATACAATGCATTCACTTTTCTTTCACCAAATAGCCACTACACCACATAGTATCTAATTAAACAGCTCCAAAGTTAATCTGCAATGTGCTTGGCAGTCATGTTATTTCGTTGGCATTACTATATCATGTTTACTCACTAGGATTATCTAATGTGCTTTTAACATTGGGGCTTGGGATGGGATGGTACAAACTGATTTATGATTACTTAAGCTAACCATACTAATTAGAAACAAAAAAAAAAAAACCTTTAAGCTGCTAAATAAATCTCTAAACCAGGACATTCATAAGCCATCAACATATTTACAAACCACTTAATTATAGACTAATCAAATACATATAATAAATAACAATCTGTTACGCCGGTCCAGCATGGACCGGCTCATCCTGGACCGGCCCAGCCGGTCCAGGTTTACGTGAGGCGGAGACGGGCACGGGCCAGAGCACAGGCGGAAGAAGGAAAGGGGGCTGGGGTGGGGTCCGCTTGCAATTCAAACATGGTTTAAGTGTTTTTGGAGGGAGAAGGAAGGGTAGAGAAGTCCTTTTGCGATTATTTTGTATTAGATGATATTAATAGGGAGTTATGAGGGGATTAGGGGGAGGATCTTGATTTTGAAAAGAAATTTGTCTTCTAGGTTTTCTTGATTGGGCTCTTGGCGTTGCCGGAGATTGTTGGAGAGTTTTTCCTTCCTCTCGGATTGAAGGAAACTTGTATCTTTATTGTCTTTTGCATTGACGAGTGAAATTCCTATCGTTTGCAATTATTTCTTCTATTCTCTCTACGGTTCTTCTCAGATTTTCTACTGTTTTTATGCTTGGTGGCTGTTTTCCATAGAAAACAGCGGATTATTAGTGATTTGGCTTAGATCCGATAGGAATCACTTGAAATACTCAAGTGGTACCTATCACAATCAAATACAGATAATGATATTGATTCCATAATAATTTAGAATTGAGTGCTTCTTAATAGAACAATTTGGCTAATTATGCACTAATGCGTAACTTTGGATATTAATGATTTGTGTAAACTTTAGTCTGAAGATCACATTACTTGCTTCTTAAATAAAATTTGATTGCAAGCTATTTTGGATCTACCAACAAAGTAAACTACTTTTATAGGAGTCTTTCATTTGAAATTTAATTTGAAACCATTCATTAAAATTTTTTTGTTTACCATATACTTAGCCTCTTTAGCAACGCATATCCCAAATCAGACAAACTGTAAAACAGTCCAATTAATGACAATAGACCTTATCATATGTTTGCTACTTTTTCTTTTATTTTAATTTGATTTGCATTTAATTAATATGGTACCTAAATTGGATTTAAATTATATTTCTTTTGAAATACTTGAGTCCTAGTCATAAACTATCGCTACATAAATAAAATTTGATTTCTCATATATTTAAATAACAACTTGCAACAAACTCCATGTAACATAAAATCACTTTAGCTATAATTTAACTCTTAAATATGTAGCCTCTATCGCATAAAGTATATAAATAACATGTTTTGTGTAGAACAAGATTCAGATATGCCAAATATGCTTTTGTCAACATGAAAATTCTAATGCTTGTGAGCAATCGATATTACCAGATTGCTCTTATTTATGCTTTGTTTGGGACGGCTTTCTTACTACTTCTTAAAACAATTTTCTTGTACAAATTTTTTTATTTTTTTAACTAAAAAGTTGCTTTAAGAAGCAACCAAAAAAGACGTCCCAGCAAGCAACCAAAAAAGCCGCCCCAAACGAAGCCTTAGTAGTTCATTCGTAATGGCAGTAAGTAAAATTACAAATCACACAAAAGAAAGAAAAGAGAGAACCTTTAATGCGCCTTAGTTCCTTGCAGAGTGTAATGAAGTCTCCCCACTTCATATGGCATCGCCTGATAAATCGCAGAATCTGTTCGGTTGTGAACATGGATAAGCCCTCCAAGTACTCACCATTTACGCCATTCTCCTCAAAAACTTGCCGATAACTACCCAGGTTAATCTCCTCAAGCCACAAACTAACATCCTGAAAAACATGTTAGGCAAAGAAAGTATATTTAACAACAATACATATTCAGTAATGAGTAGCGGCTCTACACCTGCTTCCCAATTACATTCAAATTCTCCTTTGCACTTGAGCAGCATATTACAACATCTGAGTTGGTTAATCAAGCCTGAAATTTATTTTATCTTATGTATGTAAAGAGGGTCGTTTTTTTTTTTTGAAGGGAAGGGATGGTTTACAACAATAATATTTTTTTCTCTGAATAATTCTCTGACCTTCAAAAGTAATAGTTGAGGGGCCAGTCATTATTTACACATTTGGCAATTATTACATAAAAAAAGATGCAAAAAAAACGTTCAAAACAGGTTCAGTGCGCCATCTACATAAGTATTGATGTTCTTAACTAGTGTGAAGCTTCTATATTAAAGCATACTAACATAAATTTAGTTCTTAATACTTTTCTCATTATGATTCCATATTTCACAAAAGTTCCTTTTTTATATTATTTATATAATGTGCAACATTTTACTATTACAAAGCCTAATATTTGCTCCATAAAATCAAACTACACATAAGGAAATAGAACTCATAAGCAAAGAAAAATGAGGAATACCAAGAAAAGCTAAAAGTTGGAAGTTGCTCCTTTGTGAGGAAATTAAGAATTCTACATCAACATCTATTTGCGAGATAAAATTAGCATACCAAAAAGGCAGGGCTGTTCATAAGATGCCAAAGCAGGTACAATTAGAGGAAAGTGCAGCATAGCATCAACCATAATCTTTGCTCAACTCAGCCTTCGGGCTATTCTTCTCCCCTAAACCTTCTCATTGGACAATGACATCACCAGTTGACATCCAAGGGTTCAATCTCTTTAAGCGATTCTTAGTGATCTTGTCTTTGCAATTTGCTGTTTAAGCTTTGGTTACCTCATAGGCCTCTGATTTCTCCTTTTCTCACTTTATGCTTTCTAAAACAAGTTTTCATGACTTCTAGGCCTTCTTTCAGACAGATAATAGATGAAGATGTGATAATGATTTTATGCGCAGTCTTCAGCCATTTTAAGCTTTTTATGGTTACAATTGCGAGTAAGAACTCGTCATGTGAATGATTATCTTGTAATGTGTTCATTTAATGGATGCTCCACCCACATTCCAGTTCCCTCCACTTCAGTTCCCGCAGGTTTCGTGCCCCACATTGGATTTCTTGCAGCTGCTTTCAAATCTCCCCTAATAACCACAAAATATCCCTTCTCTTTTTTTTTTTACCCTACTAACAGAACTGATGAAAATGTGTATACTAACAATTTGATAAATTATTTAGAGCAAAGGGCCATCTATCACTGATTTTATATGTTGTAGAATGCTTTGTTATTTAGCAGTGCCGAGTCCACTGGACTGTTACAGAGCACTGGATTAGTGTTAGACCGGTCCACTGGACCGGTCCAGCCGGTCCATACAGGACTGGCTTACGGGCAACAGAGGCAGAAATCCTCTGCCTCCTGTACGTGCCGATCGAACCACCGGGACCAAAAGAGCTATTTAGGAAGGTTTTTTGAGGGAGTTAAGAGGGAAATTTGAATGTAGAGGCTATTTAGAGATTTCCTTTTGGATTGTATGCTTTTTTTTTTATTATTGTATGCAATAAATAGTTTGTTTTCCTAGGATTAGGGCATCTTCAATTTGGCTGAAATTTGAGATCTCTTAGTTTTTTTTGGGCTTTAGCAGTGTCTAGAAATTTGGGAGAGATAGATCCTCCTCTCGAATTGAGGATTAATTGTATCTTGTTATTTTCTTTCATTCCATTTGATTATTGCAATAAAATTATTGTTTCCCTGGTTTTCATTGGAGTTTGGAGGAAAATTCTCGCTGTTTTCTAAAGATTGCTAGAAAATTCTTGAGATCTTCAAGTGTTTCCTATCAAATAATCTCTATATTTAAATGTTATTATGTCAGCCATGAGATCTGAATATTTGGGTTTTATTATGCCTTAGATTTTTTTTTTTTCTATTTTGACAATATATCTCAATATCGAACAACTTACCACCCAGTAAAAAAACATGTCCAATACATAGCAGAAATAAGATGGATACAAAGATACACGAACATGGTATGGGGCACATATCATCCCTAGTTGCATCATCTTCAACAGAAATTGATAAAACAGAGCCAAAAAACATGGAAATCAGAAAAGATCCCAATAAATGTTTATAGACAATAAGATGATATTTAAATTGCCAGAGCACCTGGCATTCATATTTCCTAGAGAAAATAAAGTGGGACTATAGTGCTCAAGTTTTAGAGAAACGGCCACAGTTCACTTAAACTTGAATAGCGCGGTAAGAGATTTGGGAGTGTAAACCAAATTGAAAAGAGCAGTTAGGATTCTTGCTCAGCCAAACCAAAGGAAAATCCTACCCTAGAGCTTCCATTGTACATCTGGCAACTTAATTTTAAATTTTTCAACCATAGAAAATGTCTGCTTTCTTATGCTAGTCAATGTTAAGATAAGAATTACATTCTTCCATACTCTTTCCATTTTAATTCATATCCACAGTATCTTTGTGCAGCATGAAATTTCAGTACTAGTCTGTTTTCTTTGCACCTTGATTTTCTTCAAATAGCTTCATGTCCATGAAGATTGCATCTATAAACTTCATGTTTAAAAAACAATTGAAATTAAATAGGCTCCTTTAAATTGTTTATCAAAAAGAAATATCTATTTCTTCAATTCCTGCCAGCAGAATTGGTCATTGGTAAACAAGCATACACAGCAAATTATTCTTCCTCCCAATTAATCTTAAATAGCATAATTCAAGTCAAGCATGCATAATCATTCTCCACTAAATAACCCTTAGTGTAGATGTATATATAAAACCTACTAGGTCCAAGATGGATTTAAACAGTAACACCTAATGCTACACAAACAGTTGAGCGAGCCTGAACATTCTTTTCTAAAACCAGCCTAATGGGCAGCAAAGTTCCCCAACCACAATTCACCCCCACGCCCCCACCCGCCTGGCACCTGGTTGCACTCCAAAGGAGGGCCAATGTGAATATTAACTCTTCAGCAATTCTTCATTATCTCATATAATAATCATCAGTTCTGAAAATAGAAGCTCACCTACTATCTGTCACGACCCAATCCGAGACGAGACGGATCCCGTTCGCACCGGGCCGCGACGGAGAAGCTAACCAGGATCTAGCTTTGGAATTTGGTTCGGAACTGAATCTTCCAAACATTTAACTCAAAAAAAAGAGAAACACAGAGCCACTAAAAACATCAAATGCAGCGGAACAAAAGATCTATATGTTTTTCATTCTTTTCCTCAAAACAATCATCTACAAATACAGTACATGGCTTTTAAACAGAAAGAAAGACAGAACAGAAAAGCCATGACTGTACAAAAATCAAAAGGTACCAAAACAATACCTATACTGATCAGACTCTGAACTAATCCTGGACTTCCTTCCCTTTCCCAGAACCTGAAAACCACCAGAAAGCAAGGGTGAGCTCAACAGCTCAGCAAAGCAACAAACCTCCAATCAAAATCCTCAGAATCTCAAAACCAACACATCAGACAAATCCGTACAGGAATCAGAACGGAAACGGACAGATATCAAATCGAACAGAACTGTACGGAAACAGAAGTCGTATCAAATCAGAAACAGAACAGATCGTATCAGAATCATATCAGAATCATATCAGATATTATTTAATTCATAACTAAATTCCCTTACACTGACTGAATCTCATAGGATCCAGGCCCCTTATGCCTCCCTTTGTGCTCACGGCACCAGAACAGATGTGCTTATAGCACCAGAATACATATATATAGTGCTTATAGCACCTAAACAGATTTCCTCGGATCCGGAACAGAACATATATCATATTTCATATTGAGCTCGTTTCAGAATTTTCCAGACACTAACTGAATCTCATAGGATCCAGGCCCCTTATAACTCCCTTTTTATAGTATATACAAATAGCATATCAAATCAGAAGAAATCCGGACAAATCAGAAATTACCCAAATATCGGGCAGCACAACGGCAGTATACAGAATTTACACAATTTTCCTGAAAATCAAAATTCACCAAATTCGCACAGAATATAGATATCAACATTTCAGAACATTTATTCTACTGCACAGATAATTTCCAAATTCACAGAAAAATCCAGTCGACTAAAAACACAGTCGAATCAAAAATACCCGGACAAAAATCTTCAGAAAATAACCAAAATGTGCACACTCGGCACTTCAACAAAATACAGAAAGTTACGCGGTAAAAACTAAACCAGTCGGAAATTACGGACGAAAATCACGAACAAAACTTAATTCCGGAAAGATAATACCGCCAAAAGCGACGGTACTGAAAATTGAGAAAGTCGGATTGTGCCTTACCTTGCGTACAGCAATTTCCTGAACAATCTCTTCGGACGAAAACAGCTCGGCGTCGCCCGAAAATCCACTTTTCCACTTTTTCCTTCGTTTTTCTCTCTCCTCAGCTTTTTCTCTCTCTTCAAAATATCTCATTTCTATATATATCCAGACTGATCGTCCTGGACGATCGAGCTTCGTCCTGGACGATCTCAGCTCTGGAGAACTTCGTCCAGACGAGATTTAATTATCGTCCCCGGCGACGGGTTCTCTGGAAAATTTTCGTCCAGACGATCCTGATTTCGTCCAGACAAACCATACAGACAGAACAGTTTTTCTTGAACAACCTGTACCGATCGTCCCGGACGATCCAACTTTGTCCTGGACGAACCTGGAGCAAAACTGATATTACAATCTCCCCAACTTAAAAAAAAATGTCGTCCTCGACATTATCCAATCCAAACTCAGTCAAAACAAGTACGGGTACAACTGTCTCATGTCAGACTCCTTCTCCCAAGTGGCTTCTCGTGCAGTACGGTGCTTCCACTGGACTTTAACCATCGGAATCTGTTTATTTCTTAACTTTTGGACGTCGTATTCCAAAATCAACTCTGGCTCTTCCTTGTACGCCAGATTCTCCTGAATCTCAACCTCATCAGCAGATACCTTCTTCCCAGAGTCGGATACCCACTTCCTCAGAGTGGATACGTGAAACACGTTATGCACGTCAGGCATAGAATCAGAAAGCAATAACTTGTAAGCAGCTTTTCCAATCCTTCTTTAATCAAACTGATCTTCTGAGCAGTTTCATCAGCAAAAGTGGCCCCCAAAGCCTGTCTATCTCCGACCTCCGTCAGAGTCAAAGGAGTACGGCACTTCCTGCCATAAAGAGCCTCGTACGGTGCCATACCGATACTGGACTAAAAACTGTTGTTATAAGCAAACTCAATCAGCGGAATATGATCCTCCCAGCTTTCGCTAAAATCCAGAACACAAAGTCTCAACAGATCTTCCAGCACCTGAATAGTCCTCTCAGACTGTCCATCTGTCTGAGGATGAAAGGCTGTACTAAAATGCAGTTTTGTATCAAAGCCTTGCTGAATGCCTTTCCAAAGTCTGGAAGTAAAACGTCCATCTCGATCAGATACGATCACACGAGGTACACCGTGTAATCTGACTATCTCCTTCACATATATCTGTGCCAAGCGATCAACTGAATCCGTCTGTCTGATCGGAAGAAAATGGGCGAACTTCGTCAATCGATCTACAACCACCCAAATAGCGTCGTGCCCTTGTCTAGATCGAGGAAAACCCATCGCAAAGTCCATTGTTACCTCCTCCCATTTTCACTCAGGGATAGGCAACGACTGCAACAGTCCACCGGGTCGCTGATGCTCTGCCTTCACCAACTAACAGGCTTCGCATCTCGACACAAATTCTGCCACATCTTTCTTCATTCCAGGCCACCAAAACAAAAGTTTCATATCAGCGTACATCTTACCACTGCCCGGATGTACCGTGTAGCCTGAATGATGAGATTCGTACAGAATCTCCTGCCTCAAATCTCCAAACACCGGTACCCACAACATGTTCTTACAGAAAATAGCACCAGAATCAGAAATTCGAAGTTCAGGAGTCTTACCAGATCCAATCTGTGCAATCAACTTCGAATAATCTGGATCTGACTTCTGGGCTTCTTGAATCCTTGTCTCCAAAGAAGACTGAATGCTCATCTGAGCCAACTCCAAACCACTTGAGGAAATCACCTCCAACTGCAAGCGTTCCATAATACGAATCAGGAAATCATCACAAGTAAGCTGAATACCTGATAATCCAGAAGACTTCCTGCTCAGAGCATCTGCTACCACATTCGCCTTCCCAGGCTGGTACTGAATAGTCAAATCATAGTCCTTGATCAACTCGAGCCACCTTCTCTGCCTCAAATTCAGATCCTTCTGAGTAAAAATGTACTTCAGGCTCTTATGATCAGTGAAAATCTCACATCTGACGCCATACAGATAATGACGCCAAATCTTCAAAGCAAACACAACAGCAGCTAACTCCAAATCATGTGTCGGATAATTCTTCTCATGTGGCTTTAACTGTCTAGAAGCATAAGAAATTACCTGACCATGCTGCATCAGAACACATTCCAGTCCTTTCAGTGAAGCATCACTGAATACTTGAAATTCTTCCGTACCTGACGGAAGTGCTAACACTGGAGCTGAAGTCAGACAATCCTTTAATCTCTGAAAACTAGCTTCACACTCCGGTGTCCAAACAAAAGGGATTAGCTTCTGCGTCAGTCTCGTCAGAGGCGTCGAAATCTGTGAAAATCCTTTCACAAATTTCCTGTAATACCCGGTCATGCCCAAGAAACTACGTACCTCAAATACCGTAGTCGGCCTTGGCCAATCAGCAACTGCCTGAATCTTCTGGGGATCTACAGAAATGCCTTCTCCGCTAATCACGTGCCCCAGAAAAGAAATGCTCTTCAACCAGAATTCACACTTGGAGAACTTGGCATACAGCTGATGCCTCCTCAAAGTCTCCAATACAATATTTAAATGTCTGGCATGATCATCCTCAGATGCAGAATATACCAGAATATCATCAATGAAGACGATCACAAACTGATCCAAATACTCCCTGAATACTCGATTCATTAGATCCATGAAAATAGCAGGCGCATTGGTTACCCCAAAAGGCATAACCAAAAACTCGTAGTGCCCATACCGAGTACTAAAAGCTGTCTTCACCACATCAGCTTCCTTCACCTTCACCTGATAGTATCCGGATCGCAAGTCAATCTTCGAAAATACTGAAGATCCGGAAAGCTGATCAAACAAGTCGTCAATCCGAGGCAAATGATACTTGTTCTTGATCGTGACTTTGTTCAAATATCTGTAATCAATACACATACGGAGCGTACCGTCCTTCTTCTTCACAAACAAAACAGGTGCTCCCCAGGGCGAAACACTAGGACGTACAAAACCTCTGTCAACCAACTCCTGAAGCTGAACTTTCAACTCAGAAAGTTCTTTCGGTGCCATCCTGTACAGAGCTTTTGATATCGGAGCGGTACCCGGAAAATATCGATAGAGAACTCCACATCTCTATCCGGAGGTAAACCAACCAACTCCTCAGGAAAAACATCAACAAACTCCCGTACCACAGGGATCTCAGAAACAGAACCAACCTCTAGGTTCAGATCCCGCGCCGAAGCCAAAAACACTGAGCATCCCTTCTTCCACATCCTGCTCACTTCCAATACAGAAACCAGACTGGAGAGAACACCTCGTAATCCCTGAAATACAACTCTCTCTCCAGCCATAAGCAAACTCACTTGCTTCTTCAGACAGTCTATCTGGGCTTCATACTGACTCAGCCAATCCATGCCCAGAATCACATCATACGATGAAATCGGCAACCGAATCAAACTTGATTTCCACTTCTTGCCAGAAATCTCAATCTCACACAAACAAAACTGCTGAGCAATCAAAGGATTCCCAGTCGGTAAAATCACAGACAAAGAAACCGGAAGCAAAAACGAGTCCAAACGTAAAGCCTCAAAACAACGCTCGGACAGGAAAGAGTGACTCGCTCCAGAGTCAAACAAAACACGACAGGGCTGATCAGAAATGTAAATCGTACCTGTCACAACATCGGGAGCATCACGAGCCTCCTGCTGACTCAAGCTGTAAACTCGGGGCTGAACTGGAACAGGAGCTGAAGCAACAGAACTACTCTGCTCCCTCTGAATCGTAGGTGATCTCCGTGGTCCAGAACTAGATCCACCACCTCTGCCAGCAAATCCCTCAGGGCGTGGAGGAACAGTCCTCGGTCTCCCTGCTGCTGAACCGGCAGGTCTGACAAAGCCCTCAGATCGAAACTCAGAACGCTGATCAAATCCCATCTGTGGACACTCTGCAATCCGATGTCCTGACTGACCACATCGGAAGCACAGACCAGCCATCCTGTAGCACTGGCCAAAGTGTCGTCGTCCACAGTTCTGGCACACAGGTGTCGTACTGACTGATCCAGAACTCGTCGTACTAGTAGCAGTACCAGACGACCCTCCGCTCCTCCTGGAGTCTCCAGATCCTGAGCCGGAAACAAATCTCCTCTTTCCAGAGGAACCACTGCCTGAAGCCTCACCTCCAAATCTCTTCCTACTCGCAGTCCACCGCTGCTGAGTAGCCATCAGATCGTTCTCTATCAGACGAGCTCGCTCCACAAGCTCAACGAAGTCGGTGATCCGAAACGGTATCAGAGGCTGCCTCAAAATATCTCGTAATCCCCTCAGAAATCTGTAACACATCTCAGCAGAAGTGCTAACCAGCTGTGGAGCGTACCTGGCTAATGCAGTAAACTCAGTCTCGTACTGCATCACCGTCTTGCTCCCCTGAACAAGTCTCAGAAAACTCTCCTGCATCTGCTGTCGTGCAGAAGGGGGAACGAACCAATCTCGGAATACCTCAGTGAACTCTTCCCACGAAATCAAAGAGTTCAGTCTGCCCTGAAATCTGGCTGTCTGCTGGCCTTCCCATCAGTGCTCAGCCTCTCCGTCCAATAGAAAAACTGCCAACGGTACCTTCCTGTCTGACAGACACTGCATCCCGTCAAAGATCTTCTCCAATCTCCTCAGCCACTCCTCGGCAGCTCTGGGCTCAACAGCGCCCTCAAATCTCGGAGGTTTCAACCTCAAAAACAACTGCAAATGTCTGTCAAGATCATCAGATCGGACAGTAGAAGCTCTACTCTGAGTCTCGCTCATCATCTGAGCAACAAGCGTAGCAAACTGTGAAAGCGTGTCAGCACCGACCACTGGGGCTGTACTCCCCACTGGTGCAGCCTGATCGGCACTCTGACCGTCTGTCATGTCTGGGTCTGGCTGATCCATACAGAAAATCCAGAAAAATCCGGAAAACTATCACAAAAACAACACAATAAAAAGCCGAACAAACCAAAACTACCCCCCAGACAGACTTACTGATCACTTCCTATAGCTCTGTTTCACACAATTCTCAAATTCCAAAACCAATGCTCTGATACCAAAAAGTTTGTCACGACCCAATCCGAGACGAGACGGATCCCGTTCGCACCGGGCCGCGACGGAGAAGCTAACCAGGATCTAGCTTTGGAATTTGGTTCGGAACTGAATCTTCCAAACATTTAACTCAAAAAAAAGAGAAACACAGAGCCACTAAAAACATCAAATGCAGCGGAACAAAAGATCTATATGTTTTTCATTCTTTTCCTCAAAACAATCATCTACAAATACAGTATATGGCTTTTAGACAGAAAGAAAGACAGAACAGAAAAGCCATGACTGTACAAAAATCAAAAGGTACCAAAACAATACCTATACTGATCAGACTCTGAACTAATCCTGGACTTCCTTCCCTTTTCCAGAACTTGAAAATCACCAGAAAGCAAGGGTGAGCTCAACAGCTCAGCAAAGCAACAAACCTCCAATCAAAATCCTCAGAATCTCAAAACCAACACATCAGACAAATCCGTACATGAATCAGAACGGAAACGGACAGATATCAAATCGAACAGAACTGTACGGAAACAAAAGTCGTATCAAATCAGAAACAGAACAGATCATATCAGAATCATATCAGAATCGGATATCAGATATTATTTAATTCATAACTAAATTCCCTTACACTGACTGAATCTCATAGGATCCAGGCCCCTTATGCCTCCCTTTGTGCTCACGGCACCAGAACAGATGTGCTTATAGCACCAGAATACATATATATAGTACTTATAGCACCTAAACAGATTTCCTCGGATCCGGAACAGAACATATATCATATTTCATATTGAGCTCGTTTCAGAATTTCCCAGACACTAACTGAATCTCATAGGATCCAGGCCCCTTATAACTCCATTTTTATAGCATATACAAATAGCATATCAAATCAGAAGAAATCCGGACAAATCAGAAATTACCCAAAAATCGGGCAGCACAACGACAGTATACAGAATTTACACAATTTTCCTGAAAATCAAAATTCACCAAATTCGCACAGAATATATATATCAACATTTCAGAACATTTATTCTACTGCACAGATAATTTCCAAGTTCACAGAAAAATCAAGTCGACTAAAAACACAGTCGAATCAAAAATACCCGGACAAAAATCTTCAGAAAATAACCAAAATATGCACACTCGGCACTTCAACAAAATACAGAAAGTTACGCGGTAAAAACTAAACCAGTCGGAAATTACGGACGAAAATCACGAACAAAACTTAATTCCGGACAGATAATACCGCCAAAAGCGACGGTTCTGAAAATTGAGAAAGTCGGATTGTGCCTTACCTTGCGTACATCAATTTCCTGAACAATCTCTTCGGACGAAAACAGCTCGGCGTCGCCCGAAAATCCACTTTTCCACTTTTTCCTTCGTTTTTCTCTCTCCTCAGCTTTTTCTCTCTCTTCAAAATATCTCATTTCTATATATATCCAGACTGATCGTCCTGGACGATCGAGCTTCGTCCTGGACGATCTCAGCTCTGGAGAACTTCGTCCATACGAGATTTAATTATCGTCCCCGGCGACGGGTTCTCTGGAAAATTTTCGTCCAGACGAACCATACAGACAGAACAGTTTTTCTTGAACAACCTGTACCGATCGTCCCGGACGATCCAACTTCGTCCTGGACGAACCTGGAGCAAAACTGATATTACACTATCAACTTGGAAACATAAGGAAAACACAATCTACAGAAGGAAAACTTCACTTTGTCAAATATCTAATTTTTTTCCTTCTCCTTTTTCAATTTTTATAATCAAGATTATTCATCTAAGTGATCCATCATAGTTTTGAAACGAATGGCAACATAAAACCAAAGTTATCTCTCGAAAGGATATCTTTCATCTTTCTAGAGATAAGAAGGCGTAACAAGTTAACCAATGTTGTAGCTTGATGATAACCACCATTTCAGCTCAACAAACAGTTCTGTATAAGGCATTAAGGTAATGGATTATTCTTAACCCGCATTTAAGCACTTCATGTCGTTTTCTTATCAATAGTTCTTTGTCAACTCTTAAAATCAATCATTCAAAATTTCTATATCAGCTCAGAATTAATCAAACTCCAGGTTTCTTAGAGTTAAAAGATAAATAAATAATTAATTAACTAATTGCTGCTTACAGTTGAATGGAACTTAAAATGCTTTTAGAAGATATGAAGCAAGGTGTTCCCATGTTATGGCTTGATTCTAACCAACTTATGAGCTTGACAAAGAGGATATTTGCCGTATGCGATGGGAAGATTCTGTTCCAAATATATAAGTTGAAATGTAACCAAGAAGAAAAAAACTCAAGCTAAAGGACCAAAAAGAATAAAGCTCAAAAGAACACAATCTACAAGAAGAACAAAGACAAAGAACTTGTTATCATCCATGTGGTTCTTCAGATTGCTTCTTCATCCAGTTGACAAAAAGTTTCATACCACCTCAGTGTAGAAAGAAACACGCTAATTGCCTCTTTTCCCCCTTAAAAAATCGTCATCACATGTAAAAGATAGAAGCTTTGACCCAGTAAAAGATCCATATCAACGGATAGATCTTTAAACTGAATTTTGAGGCGAGATCTATTTTAATAAAATTGTCCTAAGCGAGCACTACTAAAGTGAAAATTAAGCCATCCACAATTGCCCACCTATGATAGAAATTTCCAATAGAAGTAAAAATAATCGCAACCAGACATCCCCTTTAAGTTTAACAATTGCATGAATTCGCAATTATTGGGGGAAAATTCCCCAACTCTTTTCTTTCCCAACCCTGCAAAAAATCGTCAGAGCACACAAAGATCTAGCAATCGTCCGAAGGAAGAGGGCGATGAATTAGCATATAGATCAAACGAAGGAAGAACGATACCTCAACAGTCCATATGAAGAAATCCAAGGGCTCCGGTGGCAGACTCTTGTTCACAGCCGCCGCCGCCTTGATCTTCCTTGAGCGAGAAAACTACAACTCCCAGCAAGAACATTATCTAACTCCGCATCAACAATTCTAAAAACGAGTATGAATAAAATCATGAACAAAGGGCATCTTGCAGGCAACTCACCATCGACGGCAATAGAGACGGCACAGTCCTCAGAGAAATGGCCCCAAATCGAAGGCTTGCATAAACCGGAGAGGCTCCGGCGACGACTGCTAGCCGGATTTGTCAGATAATCGCTGGAGACGATTCCGCCGACTTCATCAATTTTGCCAGAGAAGAGTGGGGAAGAGCGAGAGATGAAGAAGTGTACTTCTAGCTTCTCTTTTGCAGAAACGGCCAATTCTCTTTGGAATTTATTGGGTGGTCCGGGTCTTCCTGGTTCTAGTGAAGAACTAAATGATGGTCAAATCTTATAGGCTTATAGTTAAAATGAGAATGGTCAAATACTCAACATGACAACTTTAGTAAGTCTAAAATCATGTATATCATTTATAGTTTATTTTCATATTTAATATGAGTGATATAAATAAAATATGAGCGGATAATATATATATGTAATATTAAAGTTTTGGATGTTAGATATGCAAATGAGAATGTATAAAATGATATATATATGTAAATCCCCCTAAATTTTAAGATAAATAAGATATTTAAATAATGAATAAATGGTATATGATAAAAAATTTAAGTGTCATTGAGGTTTATAAATAGATCATCATTCTATGTATGAACTGAATTTGGGGCTTGGATTTTGGGAGAGTTTGAAGATTTGATGAACTCTAATACTTTACCTGACATTCAATGTTTACAATCAATGATTGCTATTGCCATCGTCTAACAATCATAATTCGATGTGTATCGCCTGAATGACATAGTCTAATCAGCCTGCTTGTTATATTTTCATTCTCCATCATCAAATCATCGTCATCTGGACCATCATTATCTGGCTGACGTCCAACTATTATTGCCCAAAATAACATTATATGAAGGTCATCATTGCTTCTCCGCTAATTCTCCTGCAATCTATACTACAGTAATATGATATCAATCTTGAGTTCATTATTTTGTAATCATATCTTCTCTAAGTGAGAGGAATAGCGTACCTTTATAATTTTATTTACATAGTAGATAATTTCAACTAGATGAGATCTCATGATTTTTTTTCTTTTTTAATTTGTTATCATATTTTTTTAATTTTTGTAAATAATAAATGTAGTGTTTCTTGGTATCTTCTCTTTTATCTATTTGTTTAGAGGTTCTTCCTACATAATTAAGAGAGGTAAACTCTCACTTAATGCCACAAAATTCATAGAACACAACAATTATAAATAAATACTTTCAAACAATAGTTCAATCCAATAAATACTTTCAACTATTTAAAGATTATTATTGTTCATCATATTCATTTAAGTTTAGCAAAAAAAGAAAGATAAATGAGAAACAATATGAGCTAATAACATATTCAAATGGATAATTATAATTAAATATTTATTGAGTTTTTTTATAAATAATAAATATATATTTCATAAACATAAAGAATAAGTATAATATTTATATTTGTTTAATAATTTTTTTTTTTAAAAATAAATTAAATTTATATTCATTAATTAAAGATAAAAAATCCAGCATGAATCTCTTATTTGATGTTACTAACTAACTATTTCATTTGATAATTTAATAATCTCTTAAAATATATATATAATTTAATAATGAAAAATTTTAATATATTAATTTACTGCCAAATTTTCTCATATATTTTAGCATATTTATCACCGAACTAAGAACATCTCGACAAGACGAATCCAACGACAGAACACAAAGAAAAAAAACAATCAATCTAAGCCCAATTGAGCCCGAATCAAAGAACTGAATGATTCATAATTGAAGACATCAAAACATTAATCGGATGACCAAATGATCTCTAGATACAACATATTTCTCGTGTCCTGTTATAAATCAAAATAGCACGTGTTGCGGGGGCTGCTACCGCTATTGCTCGTTCATAACTCAAATAATATGCATCATTTATGTGATTTTCCATAAGCTAATTTGGAAAAAAATTTCTTTAATATAAAATTCAAATAAATCATTTTAAGACTTCCAAAAATTACATAAAATAAATCATTTTACTTAAAAAAATTTGGTGAAATCTGTTTGCAAAACGGATGCTTGAAATGCTCAAAATCCTCACTTGTACCAACATATGTCAATTTCTTAAGTTTTTTCAACATTGCCCAAAAATTACAACAAAAAAATCGTGCAAATAAAACACTGCAATGACAATGCTATGGCGAAGACTATTTGCGATTTGAAATTATATTGACTTTAAAAAAAAAAATTATTTATCTGAATCAAAATACGGGCTATTACAATTTAAAACACTCAGACAATTGCGCATGCAGACATGATGGGACATACTATTCTGCACTATTGGCCTAATATGCTTCTTTATTATGGTCATCAACACCATTCCTTTTTTCTTCAAGACCATTCCTCAGCTCTTTCACGTAAGCTGCTGCGGTTATATATTCATTTTCTTAGTTCACAAACTGTAAGATTTCATGCCGCCATTGTAATCGGTAGGACTAAACTTACTGTACTTTTTTTTTATTTTTTTTGACAAAGAAGTACTGTTCTTAGGCCGGTAAAAATCTTGATCGACCTAGCATGCAACCTACACCAATTTATACGGGTCAATACTTAAGACTTTCACTGTTCTTAGGCTCTTCACCACCCGAATAAGCAGCGATGGGTTTACTGTACTTAATGAATATTCTTCTTTCAGCCGTTCTTTCTTTTTTTTGCTTTGATCCTAATTGATGAGCTATCAGTAATGAGGGATCCCATCAATTAAGATGAAGAGTTTGTTTGTGATAGTTTTCTCACTGTTTTATTTTTTTGACAATAATTATAATTTTTATTTATTCTATGATGGAATGTTATTTTATGCAATCATTATAATAAAGTTGTTTTATGCAAAGAAACTTCACAACCAACTTTATAAAATGCTACAATAATCTCAATATAACAAAAATCAAAATCTCACGCACTTTCAATCATTTTCGTTATTTTATTTGATTAAGGTCTGCTTCTTAAAGCATTCTTCGAATACAAAAAAAATAAAAAAAAAAATTTTTTTTACTAGAAAATTGTTTTAAGAAGCAGAAAGAAAGACGTCCCAAACGAAGCCTAAATGTTTGAATAATGAAATTGAAATTAAGTGCAAATTAGAGTATTTTAGCACTAATTGCTTTAAATTTTGAGATTTTGGCTAAATTGCTTAATGTTGGCTAATTAGTACTAAATTACTATAATTATTACTTTCTTATGACAACTTAATCGCATAATGAGAAATTTAGGGTTCATGCTTAATATAATAGCATGACACCATAAAAATAATATAAAAACCTAATCTATCACTTTCATAATTGGGCTTTTTTGTGGTACATTAATTTTCCAAGCCCACCAAAAAACTCCTCACTTAAGAGTTTTGCTGAGAAAGGCCCAAAATAAGGGTGTAAGTCAAAAGCCTACTTATGAGCCAATTAGGTGTTTGCTTGATAAATGACTTAGGTGCTCAACTCGATGAGCTAAGTAGTTAAGTTTGAGTCAGTTTCGACTCGACTGGTTATGACTCAAGTAGAGTAGTATAAATAATATTAATGGAAAATATACTCTCTCTTTTTTTTATAAAATCCACGATGGGAGCAACAAATTGAGAAAAATAAACGATTACAAGTCTTTAAAGGATCAACAGCTCAATTAGAAAAACAACATTTCCCAAAAGAGCCTATGATTCTACTAAAAAGAAAACAACCAATAAAAAGCTACAAGGCAACCCAAACAAAGGTACATAAAAAACACATAAGAGTGCAGCAGTACTGCTGGAGAGATAAAACAATCTGCACGAACCACTACAAGAAAACACATACAACCTCATTTTTTTTGGACTTCCGCTTCTTAATGTAAAATATACTTAAGTCTATTAACATTTAGAATCTTAACTATAGAAATTTACAAATATTTAAAAAATTATATCACAATTCCATGTATAAAGTGATTCTTTGTTACTTATCTTCTAATTTTTCATTTTTTTAATTTTATTACTATAATTATTTTCTCTTTTTCATGATAAATGAGATAGCATGAGAGCTGACTCAAACTCATAAAACTAATCTTAAGCGCAAATTTAATGTCGGGTTTGAGCATCCAAATAACTTCAAATGTTTAAATACATTATAATTTTTTTATTAAAGTATATTTTATTTTTACTTTTTTTAGTAAAACAAACTACTTTTTTGTGACTTATCATTTTTTTTTGCTGCTTTAACTTTATTTGTTTTAATTATAGCAAATATTTTGAATTAAGAACAACACAAACAACACAGAAACCGCATAAGCACACAATTACGAGTTTAAAACACAAAAATGAGTGCGGCATATCCAACAATCAATGTCAAAAGTCAAAACAAAATTTCCAAAAGCAACATTAAATAAATATAAAGACTGGACGTACAACAACACAGGAGAGGTGAAAGATAATCATTCAGCACTTGATCTCCTTTAGTCCATAAGCAAAGTATAACAATGCTGGATCAGTAGCACCTTCCTTGTAGTAAGTGAAGACCAAACCTCCATCATCATGCATGCTTTCACCCACGAAGAATTGCAAGTCGTTGAGCTTTGAAAGCAGAAATTTAGTGGCAGACTCGATATGTTTCTTGAATAAGTTTTGCTTTTTCGCATCCAATTTGGATGTTAGATTCTTGATATAACGTTTCATAAAGGTGACAAACTGCTTCTTATTTAAAGCAGGTTGCTCCTGAAGACGGAAGGTGTCAACAATATCGACCACCTTAATAGACTGGTCATCTACACCCTCACCTTCATCAGCGCAATCAGCTGAAGGGTTTGCGCCATTATCAACAGTTATAGCACCTTGGCCTACCCACTTTCCATGAACTTCCAACAGCATACCATTTTCAATTTCTGTAGCTGGGAATGAGTCTGACAGGAGCTCATCACCCGAGAGGATATCCTGGTAGACCAACATGGTTATTTCGATGAATTTCCACGCAAACCCTAAATTTCTGAACAGCCGATGAGAGCAAAAAAGCTCTAGGTTTTATTAGGAGGCGTTAGAGCGAGAGGTTTTGTGACTTATCATTTTCTTAAATATGGCTAAAAAATATAACATTTTAATATTTTCAAATTAAAAGTTGTTAAATGAAGATCAAATTATATAAAAGATCCATTATTTATTAATTAAAAGAGCTATTTATATATTTAAAATTATAAATTTGAATCAAATTTCATTAAAAAAATCAAATTCAAATAAATTTACAGCAAATAAAATAGTTTTGTCTGCTGATCCATATCGAGGCTCAGGCCAGCTCATTCAGCAAATAAGAAATGTGGGACCCACAATATCCGAAGGAAATCCACTCTGGATTCTGTAGAGATAGATGCTACTCATAGTCGCGGACCCACCCACATGCGACACCTTTAAGGCTGATGAGATTTATCCTCATTTTTTAGTATTTATAATCAGAAAATCGAACAATTATCTGTGTTTGAACTCCGCACGTAATAATTTCTCCAATCTTTAACATCTGATTAAGAAATATTAGTCTACCAAACATAGGAGGTAGTGAGTTCATAAATGATTTGGCCTGTCAATTCAACTTAGACCTGATTCAAAATGTTGGGTTCAAATTGATCGTTTAAGAAATATATCAAGTTCGATATGAATTAATCGTCGTACCTACTTTTAACCTTGAACTCTTGTTTAATATTTCTTATTTAAATTCTTTTACTTATTGATATGCTCTTCTTTTTTTATTAATTAATCCACACTCTATAGATAATAAGTTATATAAAAAAAAAAGATGATCAAAGCGGGTTATTGCGATAGTTTGTGACATGCAAGTTGCCAGCAAGACGGGTTTGGGTTAAGTCCGGGTTAATTGAATTCAGATCGAGTTAACTTTGAGTACCCCTGCTTGGAGGTCAAAAATTTCTTCAAAATTGTTAATTGGATTACACACACACAATTTTTATTTAATTCATAGATCACCTTTTTTCGCGATGTATTTTGTGACAGTTCAAAGAAAACATATAAAATTGTATATACAAAATTCAAGAAGTTAATGAGAATTTAGGATCAAATTAATTTAATTAAAAAATGAATATAATTAACATTTAAAATTGTATATTCTATTAATTTAGAATCAAATTAATTAAATTAAAAATATTTTGTCATAATTTGTGTCAAGACGGTCTTAAATGTTCTTAGATTTGCATTAAGATTAGTACAATTCATGATATCATTGATCTAACAAGTCTGGTTTGTTCATAAAATCATAACATCAAGTTGTCACTGCTAATATATTTATATACATTCACCAACTCAGCATTAGAAACTTTTTTATTTTTTCCAAAGCTTATATGCACCATTAGAAACATGATAAAGATTTATATATCCACCAATGAAAGGTCAAGTACCCTCAAGTAGGGGTGCAAACCGTTCGAGTAGAGCTCAACTTTTAAATATCAAGCTCGAGCTCGAGCTCGAGTTCGACCCATTATAAACGAGCTAGAGCCGGCTCAGGAGCCTCAACGGGATTTTTTTTTAATATTATTAATTATTCAAATATTTTAAAATTTATTTTTATATTTATTAAATATTTTAAATATTTTTATTATTATTATTATATTTTAAATAATTAAATTTAATAAATAAAATAAAATTATTTTAAAAATTAATAATTATTCGAGTCGGCTCACGAGCTCATGAGCCGATACTCATCAAGCTTGTGTAATCAATGCGCCGGAATAAGATCACCACCCTTGGATTTATTTATTTTTTGTTAGATTTTTAGTGTTTGGTAGTGTTAAGATGTAGAAATTTTGTATTTTCATTATAGGGTCTTGAATTCTTCAAATAATTTCTATTTTGTGCTTTTTAAAGATGAATAAATGAGAAAACTATTATGTTTAACTATAGCAAGAAATGTATTATATTTAAAAACCTAAGAATAAGAAATGTCACTACAGGAAAATTACTGATTTCCGGCGGAATTTGCCGGCGGCTTGCCGGCGGTCACGTTTCCGGCGGCTTTCCGGTGATTTACCGGCAGTTTATCCCCACGGAAATTTCCGACGGCTTTTCCCAATCTTTTTATTCGAATATCTTAACACAATCTTTTTCGATATTTTTTTCTTACAAAATATCTTACACCTTGATACGACATCACAAAATTATCTTGATCGGGCACGAATTTCAAGACAAAAGCTAGTTGGAAACTTAAAAAATTAATTTTGGAAGAACCTGAACTCCGATTTCAGCGATCTTACAGTCAAACTGAGCGTCTCGAATATACGAACCCAACGACACCAAGATTAACCCAATCCGAGCCCAAATGTGTCTGAATCAAGGGCTTAAAGCGCTGTTGGAAGGTTCAAACTGCAAATTGAGTTACCAAACGGTCTCCGATTTTGACGAGCTTATACTCGAATCGAACGGCTCGACGAGAAGAATCCAACGAGCCCAAGATCACCGAATTCCAACATCATTAATGCCTTCAAATGCCCAACGAACGGCGCATGATCAAATGATTCGATATCGGACGTCCATTCAAAACACTCCCAATTCGCCCCTGATCTCACGCCTATTTACGGGCTATGTAACTCCTGAAAAATTATAAATAGAGCCCTCATTCTACACCAAAGGGACTCAAGTGAAGAGAGAAGAAGAAGAAGGAAAAGGGGAAAAGACGATTCCTCTCCTCCTCGACCACCGCCGGAGCTCTTCCTGCCGCCTGAAGACGCCAGGAATTTGCGGAACTTTGTAAATTTCCTGGAAGAAACAAATTGTATTCTGATTGTCCCGACTTGTGGAACGAATCAGTCATTTGTAAATCTACAAAAGCACTAGTGGAACTTTACAACTGGGCGAGGCCCCGTGGTTTTTTCCCTTTTTGGATTTTCCACGTAAAAACCTTGGTGTTCATTTATCTTTTCTGTTTGTGTGCGGAATACTCGTGCAACGCTAAAACGAATATTTTCTAACTCTACTGCCGCGTATATTCTAGCACGCAACACATCTCATATGTTATTATGAACGGTGAATTCACCTAATATAATAATAATTGATACGTCATGTAAAAATTATCTTGATCGGGCACGAATCTCGAGGCAAAAAGCTAGTTGGAAATTTCAAAAATTAAATTCGGAAGCACAAGAACTCCGATTTCAACGAGCCTACAGTCAAACTAAGCGTCTCGGAAATACCAAATTCGACCCAATTCGAGCCCAAATGAGTCTGAATCAAGGGCTCAAAGCGCTGTTGGAAGGTTCAAACTGCAATTTGAGTTACCAAACGGTCTCTGATTTTGACGAGCTTATACTCGAATCGAACGGCTCGACAAGACGAATCCAACGAGCCCAATATCTCCGAATTCCGACTTCATTAAATCCTTCAAATGCCCAACGAACGGTGCATGATCAAAGGATTCGATATCGGCCGTCCATTCAAAACACTCCCAATTCGCCCATGATCTCACGCCTATTTACGGGCTATGCCACTCCAGAAAAACTATAAATAGAGCCCTCATTCTTCACCAAAGGGACTAAAGGGAAGAGAGAGAAGAAGAAGAGAAGGAGGAGAAGGAAGAAGCTCCTCCTCGACCACCGCCGGAGCTCTTCCTGCCGCCCGAACACGCCGGGATTCTGCATGATATTCGGGAGAATCACTACAGGAAAAATATTCGAGTCGGCTAGCGAGCTCATGAGCCGATACTCATCAAGCTTGTGTAATCAATGCGCCGGAATAAGGTCACCACCCTTGGATTTTTTTTTTTTTTGGTTAGCTAAATTTTTAGGGTTTGGTAGTGTTAAGATGTAGAAATTTTGTATTTTCATTATAGGGTCTTGAATTCTTCAAATAATTTCTATTTTGTGCTTTTTAAAGATGAATAAATGAGAAAATTATTATGTTTAACTATAGCAAGAAATGTATTATTATATTTAAAAACCTGAGAATAAGAAATGTGTTTACAACAATTGTGTTTAGTTTTCTTTTTCTTTTTCTTTTTTTGTTATTGTTGCGCCCTGGAGTATTCGCGGCGGTTGAGAAATATATAGTTTAATGTCTTAGCATTGTATGAAGATCCATCACACAATTAAATAAGTGAGAGGGCGTAACAGTTATTATCCATGAATATTTATATAAGTAACATAATTGGAGTGCCTTTACATAAAGACCACTGAATGATTACAAGATTAAAAAATCATTTATTCTCTAAGAAAATCAGCTACAACATCTGTCACGCCCCAAGATCTAACTTGGAAAGAATTTCAGTCAATTCATTAAAACCATTAATTTATTTATCAGAGCTGTCTATAGTCTTCAAGCAATACCAAACAGTCTAATAAAATTCTATAATTTAAAACATCAATGAACAGTTCCATTCATATCTCAAAAGATCATATACAATACTCAGGAGCTATACTATGAACACAACACATGAACTGAAATCTATCCTGTCCTGAGTACAAAAGAATCACTATCACCAAAAAGAACAAAAACTTGAGGATTCCAGATCAATCTCAATCACATGCTCCCTTGCCCTGACCTGAAAATATTAACCACATATAATGAGCTTCAAAAAGCCCAGCAGGTCACCTAATACCTATAACTGAAATTAAAGCACGGTATTGGAAACAATATGCATGTAGATCAGTCGAATCCATAACAGTCAATTGCACATGATCAGTGAATCTATGCAGCGGATACAAAAATCAGTAATCAATGCACGATCGATAAAATCCATAGTCAGCGGTAGAAGAATCGATAAACAGTAGGAAGAAATCCATAAAGCTCAATAAACCAGTACACACGATACATCTTGTAAGAATCCAATCAAATCAATAGAAGAAAATCATCGTCTCGATAATATCAATAAAATCAATCTCTATCAATCATCTCTGGTCAAAATCAAACAAATATGTCGTAAAAATGATTGAAATCAAATCAATACAGTAAAACCTATTCCATATCAGTCAATGAATCACATGCAGTAGTTCAATACGGTGTATCAATGAAGCGATAGTGTCAATGAATCAATATCAATGAATCAGTATCAATGAATCAATTGTCCATAATATCAATAAGTCAATGCAATGTTGATATCCATATCAGTAGCAGTATCAATGCTCAGTGAAATAATACGAATATCAATGAAATCGTACAGTAACAATAAATCCGTAAATCCGTCCGTAAATCCATTTAAAATTAATAAATCAATAAATCCATCACGAGATCAATATGTCAATACCGTACACATGCACTTCAATACAATAGTCTTACTGAACAAGTACAATCACTGGCTATTAAGGCATTTTTCAATCCATAGTGCTGTTGTAGAAATCCATAATGATAGTTATCCGTTGGTTCAATAAGAGTTGTCACTCTGTGCCCGTCGGCATAAGAATCTCCTTATGCCTCCCAATCGTTATATCAATGATCAATAGAGGATATCGTCAAACCCTTTTTAAAGGAAAGCCCGTCGGCCCACCATCCTATACAGGTTAAGTCAATCTCCAACCAACAGTTCAACCAGTCTTCACTTGTCTTTCAGTAACAATAACCGTATAGCAATCATATATTCACATTCGTATGCATATCAATTCAAATCATCAATTTCAGAAAATCGGAAATCGACGAAAATCCAGCGGCATAACGACATTATACGGAATTTACACAAAAATCATAGAATTCACAAATTACCAAATTAGTACAGAACGTTCACAACAACATTATAAGACTTTTATTCTACTGCCCAAATAATTTCAGATATCACCAGAAATTACAGCCAAAATAAAACACCGCCAAATCAAAACTATCCGGTCAAAAATCTCCAGAAAATAATCAAATCGTGTAGAAATACCATATCAGAAACATATCAAAAGTTGTTCGGTAAAACTTCCATCAATACAAAATGATGCGCATTTTTCTGTAACGAAAATACAAATCTGAGCACAGAAATACCAAAACTCGACATCTTCGAAAACAGAAATAGGGTTCGGAGTCCTTACTGCGAGATAAACACTTCTCCCAACAGCGACGACGGACGAAAAGCGCTCCGCGGCCTCCGAAATCTAGCTTTTCCTTTGCTCTCCTTCTCGCTCCTCAGATATTTTGATATAAAAAAATGATTTTCTCTCTCTTCAAAACGAGCTGATTTCCTTTTAATACAAACCTGATCGGCCCGGCCGATCGCCACATCGTCCAGGACGATCTGAACAAAATTCAATCGTCCAGGACGATATCTCAGGACGATGATTAATTTCCTTGGACGATAAAATCCCTTACTCACTGACTTTTGCCATGCACTGATCGTCCCCGGACGA
Organism: Dendrobium huoshanense; assembly: GCA_016618105.1. Taxonomy (NCBI): domain Eukaryota; kingdom Viridiplantae; phylum Streptophyta; class Magnoliopsida; order Asparagales; family Orchidaceae; genus Dendrobium; species Dendrobium huoshanense. Next base: position 74,011,323 of record CM028351.1, read on the forward strand.
TCCAAAATCGGCCCGGACGATCCACTTCAAAAAATCAGCTGTTTCACTGATCGTCCTGGACGATCTCAACATCGTCCCGGACGATCCTAGAAGAAAATCAAAGAAACGAGCTCTCACAACACCTAAGGATTACAAAATTGCATTTAGCCTTCGTTTGGGCTTTCTTACTGCTTTATAAAGAGCTTTCTAGCACAAAAATAAATTTTTTTGTATTAAAATACTACTTTAAGAAGCACTGAGAAATCCGTTCCAAACGAAGTCTTAGACATCATGCCTAAGCCAAAGTGTGCTAGAAGCGATAGACTTTGACTTAAGATTCATATGTATTTTAACTAGTTGGGAAGGTTCAACATGTGATGCAACTATCCTTAGAAATGCATTAGAGTATTGTGATAGTTTATCATTATAAAGTATGAATCTTACTTTTTTATTGGAAACCCAAGTTGATATTGTGATTGCTTGTTGTATATTACAAAATTTTGGCTATTATAATTATTATTGCAATCTTCACTTTTGGAGCATATCTTTATTTTGTACTTTGATTTGTATCTTTTTTTTTATGAAAGGCGCACATTTTTTTTTTGTTACTATACGTAATAACCTCAAAATTAATTTCACTAAAATTCCTGAAAATTTATTGAGGGAACGCTGTGGCGTTGAGACTACCAGGTGCAGTGGCGCCAAACTCTCGAGTTTTCTAAAATTTGAGAGAACACAACAGTGCTGGGTCAGAAAATTTATTTTTTGATAAAAATATCAAATTTTATTTCATTAAAATTCTCACCCTAAGCCTTCCTCTCCCATTTCATGTCCATGTTGGGTGAGAGGAGAGGAGAGAAATAGGAGAGATAAGAAGAGAGGAGAGAGAAAACGAGCTTCAAACCACTATTTTTAATCACTCTAGTTACGAAAGTTATTCTGATTGTGGTAGGTAACCTTAACTCTATCTTTGCTTTCAATGATTTTGAATTTTGCCCACTTTTTCCCTACTAAATTAGATAAATTACAATATCTCCCGCTTTAGTAAACTTTCACCGTGTAACTTTTGATATATGATAGATATCATCTCCCTAAATATTTTAACAAACTTATATTGAAATTTTACTAGTTAGTTTCACATATATATCATTTTAATTAAAATGAGTAGAAAAACATTAAATACAAAATGATCATGAGCCAATGTACTACATATGAACATTTAATATATGATATGCATTAATTTATAATTTATCTAGTTTAACAAGTATTTTAGAATAATACATACATACTGATGAGCACACTGGATTGATCTACATGTTATAACCATTGCATATGATATGTACATAATGTCTATTATTATGATTTATATGATATAAAATATATGTAAAAACAAGAAATGCTTTCTAGAAATGATTGACTAATTCAAGTTGATTAAAGACATGTTATCATTTACAGGAGAGTTGGCCGATAGATTTTTTTCTTTAAATAAGGTTTGTGTTGTAACCCTAAATAATATAAAAGGGAAGATATAATGAAATTGACTGATATAATATGATAAACTGAGAGGCAAAAAATAACTTCTTACATGAAATTCACCTAACTTGTGATATGTAATATGAGATATGAGACCGATTCTTGATAATATGACTGATATGATTCAAACTGATTCATATTAGGTCTGAAAGGACTACATGACATGTTAGAGGAAAAACATCATAGGTAGCAAGATGTTTTCCCTTGCTTATGCATAAGTGATATGATATACTTGTGTTATAATATGACATGAACACGATACAATATATAATTGATAAGCATATGATAAGATTGTTGAAACTAATACAATGTTCTATGATACATATGAAATGCACAAGATATATAATACATTGTATTTAATACATAACATAATATACATGTATTAATATTGTATGACATGCATACAATAGTAGTAGAATATTTACTTGATATGACAAATATACTAATATACATGAAATGACATATATATTAAAATAAACAAAAAATTATGGATATGCATAGATTCATGACAAACTTGCTGTGTTATAATTGGTATGGGTATAGGGAACTGATCTGTTAGCTAGTTCTGTGGCTTTTGCATGTTTTGAGGGATGAGTCGGAACCCAATGGAATGAGGCCGATAAAATTTCAAGACTTCAAATTTAGATTTCTATTTTTATATATTTTTTTTCTTTTCTAGTGAGAAGTATTAAAAGAAAGACTAATCTACTGAAGATGTATTAATTGAACTTATGACTATTATAATTGAATTTTGAATTAATGATGAATATATAAAAAAATTTTGATGTATAAGGTTGTTTCTACTAGCTTTAATTTAAATGAATGAAATTAGCGTCTCTAGTAGAGTAATTAAAAGATAAAATAAAAAATTCTTTCACATATGGATCTTCTTGCATCACAAGTCTACCAACGACAAACTATCAAAGGCAATATGATGATGGTCCAATAATACTAGTCCGACAGTGATGCCCCCCTATTGGAACCCCGAGATTCTTCAAACATCTGAGCTCTCTTCATATTCATGTAGAAGGTGGGGCATATTTATAGATTTTGATAGTGACATGCCTTATAAATATAGAGAGAATATGAAACACTCAATCAAACAGTCTGTATTAATTATATTGATCATAGACATTTCTTTTCTCATTTAAGTAATTTAATGACTTCAAGATTAACTAAGCTTTACCTCATTTGGTTTGTTTCTTTGAGATGCTGAATTTGATTATAATCATGCAATATTCAGAGATCATTTGATCCTCCAGTTAAGATCTCAAAATTTTCAACTATACCTCAAGTGCTTGATTCGGGCTCATTTTAACTCGAATCAAATCATTAACTTTACTATAAATTTGTTGAAATTAGTGTTTAAATAATCCACAGCTGAAATATGAAAAAATCTCCCTTAAATTTCATTGAGATTCAGACTTGATCAAGCAGATTTTTGCGCAACGTATCAATATTCATACCACACCTATAAATAGGCATCTATGCACAGGAAATAATATCATCAAATTCTCTCCTATAACAATATGCAAAAACACATTCAGCACCCATTCTTTAGCACAACAAATGATTTCATCAGATAAAACTAACACAGCAACCATGATAGTATAGCAAGTACATTATATGTAAATCCCTTCCTAACAGAAATGTAATCACCTACAATCAAGTTTCCTTTCTCTAGTTTATGTCATCATGCCATTGTTGTTTGCACTAACCTGAGAAGATCACTTCTGTATGAATTTCAATCGAGGCTTCAAACCTCCTCTTTGCTTCTTGCTATCATCCTGTACTGTTAAGTTCATCTAAATCGATTTTATCATACTTTGTAACTGTAATTATCAAAATATAGGATTAATGTGCAGTTGTATCAAACAGGCCTTTTGTTTTGCCAAGTATAAATGTGAATGGTTAAGGACATATAGATCAGTGGAGTGGAATCAAGTTTTTTGTTTCAGTCCATCTTTATTTTCATCCAGTTTGCTTCTCTGAAGCACTATCAGTCTGTAAAAGCTGCTTACACCTATGGTGGAGATCCAAATGGATTTTCAGGGAGCTCTATGTGATAACTGCAATAGAAAGGAGCAGGAAATAGGGATTATTCAATTGTTCGATTCTGGTAATAAACAAAAGGCAGTGCAAGATTTTTGAGATGAAGCCTTATAACTAATATGCGTTTGGAGTAGAGAACATGGATCAGATTTTGGTTTGATTAAGGACTAAATATGTGAAGCTTAACTGTATGAATACAAGTATCTTTACCTTAAATTATTGGCTTAACTGAAACAAGAATTAGCTGATTACTAATTAAGGCTTCGTTTGGGACGATTTTTTTTACTACTTCTTAAAGTAGTTCTTTAGTATAAAAATTAAAATCTATATACTAAAATGCTGTTTTAAAAAGCAGTAAGAAAGCCGTTCCAAACGAAGCATAAGTATAAGATGCATATCATGTTTCTCACCTTTCCATGTCGCTGTAATTGTAGCTTGTATTTCTAGTTTTGACATTAGTAGATAGCCCAGTGTTTGAAACATCACGTCTAAGGCCTAAATGATCTTGAAAGGGAAAGTCACTAGGACCTGCGACAAAAAAAAAATCATAAATAAATTTGAAAGTTCAAAGAGAATCTAAGCAAATATTGAATGGGTGCTTAAGGCTTCATTTGGGAGGGCTGTTTTATTGCTTCTTAAAACGGAGTTTTAGTTAAAAAAATTAATTTTTTTTATTAAAACTCCATTTTAAGAAGCAATAAAAAACCGTCCCAAACGAAGTCTAACTCTCATATTTCTGCTTTAAAGGAGTATAATCAGTGTAGAAAGTAATGTTTCACCTTCTAAGAGTTTAGAGTCATCAAGATCATAGCTAAAGTAGGGTTGTTGGTCTAGAGGTTCTTGTACCAAATTGAAACTAGCGAGTCGCCTTCTTTGAAGTTCTATCATCTTTTGTTGCTCCTCGAGTTGCAATTCAGTTATTCTCGAGCTATCGGTTTTCCTTGGAACTAATGATGAAGAACTAGCAAGATCATCGATGCATGATTAAGAATAACAAAAGGTCAAACTAAATGTATCTGTGAATTTTGAACTCACTCGCCAAATCAAGATATTGATGAGGATAATGCATTGAAGGCTTATTCTTCCCCATGTATGTCCTGTATGATTAATAGAACAATACCTAAATAGGTAGGATTATCAATTTGAATATAAATTACCAAACGAGTAAGAAATTTTACTTGTCTACCATCCTTGGCTTATCCTTGTATGGCTTAGTTAGAACACGACAACCACATATATAATGCAGATTTCTCTTCATCAAAATCTCACTCACTGTTTCTGGATAGAGGAAGCTTACAAATCCATACATTCTCTTTTCGAGACGAGGAATTCTGACATCCTTAACAGGTCCAAACTGACTAGCAAAAATAATATAAAATAGAATACTATTGTAAATAACAAAAGAGATTATCAGATTCTTGAAAACTACATGGAAATGTTATATACTTGAAGTAGTTGAAAACATCATTTTCAGTGAATGTGCTATCTGGTGGAAAAGTAAGATATATCCGATGAGTGCTAGTGGACGTCGCTGCTGGTTCGCCTCTCTCGGGCTGGCATTCAAGGTATCTTGGCGCATCCTCGGCTAAAATGACTGAATGCTGCCCATGAGGCCTGAATTCCAAACAAAATAAACATATAGATTTCAACAAATATAAGAAAAATTCAGCAACTAAACTTCCAAATGCACATTAAGGGGGTGTTTGGTATCGGATTTGTCGGTCGTTTTTAGTAGGATTTAGCGTAAATCCAGCCAAACGCAATCCGCACCGCTGTAAATCCGGCAAATCCGTAATCCAGGATTTACAGCATAAATCTGGTAAATCCATCTAAATCCTAAAATCTCATTCCTATTCGGATTTAACGCGCAGTCGCGGAACTTATTCCCGCGGCACAATCTGTTACCAAACAACTTCAGAGGTTTAACAGGATTTAAAATTTGTCATACCAAACACTTCTCAGGATTTATGAGCCTAGGATTTACTAAATCCGGATTTACAGGATTTAGTAAATCCTACTAAAATTGAATTCAATCCTATACCAAACACTCCCTAAAGAGCACAAACATGTTTATAATATGAAGATTACCTATCGATGAGGTGGATAGTATTCTTAAAGCGGGCCAGAAGTTTAGTCAAGGTGAATCCAGGCTTCCCCTGCCGCTGTCCCTCAGTCAGATACCCATCAGCTTGAAGATTCCTTCCATACTTTTCATAATACAACAATGGTAACAAGGAAATTGAAACAGGAGCTCCTCTCTGAGATTTCAAGAGATCGGAGATCTCCATTTCCAACTTCTCAAGTGAACCAGAGGAGAGTTCACTTTCCTCACATTGCAACTCATTAATGTTTGAACAGGAAGCCTGAGAAGAGCCATCAGGAAAGGGCTGGCCATGGTAATAACTACAATTGGCCCCATGTTTACAGTATCCCTTAGAGAAAAAATAACAATGCTTTATAGGAAATTCGGGAAGGCTTGGTGATCTCCTACTTGTTCGTGAAGACGAACTACCATTAAAAGAACCATCTTGGTAGTAGTAATAGTTACCCACAGAACTAGATGAGTCCATTTTCTCCTCCAAATTCAAGTATTGGGCTTGATTACCAAAAGAGGAACCTTCTTTAATTGAATCAGGATAGGTTTGCGGAACAAAACCTAAGTTTTGCAGCGAAGGGTGCTGATCAGTAGAAAGGAGTTGATCCAGAGCACCTTGGCTTTGAGAAGAAATTGAAGGGTTTTTTGTGGACAAGCCCAATAATTTCTTAATTTCATCAATTTTGGAGAGTAATGCATTTTCAGGTTCAAATGCTAGCTTTATCATCTCTTGATCACATGGTTCATTCAACAAAATAATCCCCAAAATTTTGCTAGCATTGTCTGGATCAAGCTTTTGTACCCGGTCGATGATAATTTTTGTTAGTTCTAACAAGTTCATTTTATACGCTTTAAACTCTGCCATTGTCAACAAGGTGGCATTCTTAGATTAAGAAGAAATGCAGGAAAATAAAGATTCAAATCGATTTGGGTTATTTCTCATCATAAAACCCTAACTGTCGTAAGAACAAACATTTACGGCATTCCAGAAACAAATCAATAAAAGGCTTCTGGTTCAAGATGAAAGGGCAAAATGCCTACAGAGGACCAACAATTACGAAGAAGAATCAACAAAAACTCCAATGTCTCTTCCAAGAAGACAGATTCGAGTAACGAAGCACAAGAATTCGAGTCAAAATAACCTCAAGAAATCAACTGAATCATTCCATCCATCGAGCAACTGGTTCTGACACTTGAAATCAAGAAAAATAAAACTTGGGAGCATTAAAAAAGGTAGTTTTGAACCAAAAAATGATTATAAATGCATTTTTTACCCAAAAAAATCAAAAAACAAGGAACACGAAATCATTAGAAAAAAAAAAAAAAAAACTAAAATGAAATCAAATGGCAAGAGTAAATCCTACATGAACCTTCTTCCCCGCTCGATTAAAATCTCACACACTGAAAATATTAGTAATAATGCTGTTGATAATCAACAGATTAAATTAAAAATGCGCTAACCTCCTCCCACTACGGCGCATTGCCACAGGACCGGAGAACCGTAAGCCAAATCAAAAAAGCTGTAGCATTTAGTTTTTTTATTGTTCTCAGAAAGGGCAATTCAAGAAGTGAGTGGATTTTCTCTAGATTTTTATTTTATTTTTAACATGTTGACTCATTTATTATAAAACTAAAAAGAAAAAAATAATTTAATTTAAAAAAGGGAAATTTACATACATATCACTTTATAACATCATATTTACATATCTAACACCTAAAACTTTAATATTACATGAATACCATCCTATATTATTTTAATATCAAATATACTACTTACATTTCTTTCCTACCACTCATATATTTCATTTCTATCAGTCATATTTGATATGAAAATGAACTATGGGTGGTATGTATGTAATATTAAAGATTTAGATGTTAAATATGTAAATAGCATAGTATTAAGTGGTATGTATGTAAATCTCCCAATATTCTAATATAATTTTATTTAACAAAAAATAGAAAATAAGAGATAAAGTTATAAACTATTTTTAAACGATTTTGTGTTTAACTTCTTCAATTATAATATATTTTAATTATATTTATTAGTATTTATTAAATAGATTAATTATGTACAGACAAATTGAGTTAAAATATTTTAATTCAGATTTAATTAATTTGTTAATTACTCATTAAGTCTAATGTCACTTACATTAGCACTAAGTGGCCGGGAAGAGTAGGGGTATTGTGGGAATGAAGAAAGTTCGGCTCCTAAGAAAGATGACTCTAACCGACGCGGAACGGAGATATGGGGCCGTTACGGACATTTCTTCGGTCAACATTCCTTATCCGACCGTACCGACAGATTCTCTTTTTTTTTTTTAGTTAAGTTAATTATCGATTTAATTTGGGATTTGAAAGTTTAATGTTCAAATGTCCTTTTGAGATAGCTTTCTTAGTACTTTTAAGAAGCAGTAAGAAATATATTTCAAATAAAATTTAGAAATTATATAATTAAAATAATGTAAAAAATGTTGCTATTGTTAATATGACATTTATGTATCATTTGATCATTATTTTAACAAATTTGATATGATAAAATTATCATAAAAATTAATTAAATTTAATTCACATATATTATTGAATAGTATAGATGTCAATTAATGATGTGAAGTTGAATTTCCTCTTTCATATGGATGCCCTACTTCCTAACTAATGATCCTATTAGTTCTCCAACCCTTCTCCTTATTTTTTATCCACAAGCATTTTCATAAGCAAGCCAATCATTTAGATCAACAAAAGAAGACCACATAATTCTTTTGTTCTTTCCGACTAAAAACATATTGACCACCAAGAACAATCTATATAGACTGAAACCAACCCTAACTTGGCTATCATAAAATATCATTTTGATAATGACCCCTCATAGTTTTAATAGTCATTTGTGCCCACTTATCATGATTCTTATAATATGAGCCATTCAGTCGTGATCAAATGGTCCTATGATGATAGAGGACTCCGATGAGTGATGAAGAATGAACTGGCACCTCACATGCTAGTGGACCCAACAAGTTATTCTCTATATTCTACTTAAGGATAAATTATTCTGTGCGGACGCTAAACGCAGTTCACCATCCGAAGACCAACCAGAATGCCCCACGTCAACGGTACCGAGCGGTACAGAGCTGCGGTACGAATCAGAACTGAGCCGAGTACCAAATAAGGGGTGACATGGCGCATTCTGATTTGATCTCCATACATCATTTGACGTCCGCACGGAATAATTTCTCCTAATCTTAAGATGGTAATCCATACTAGTATGTAAATTAATCGAGTTGAGTTGATTAGTATTATGTTCAAATTTCATTTATTTTTCTATCGAGTTTAAATCGACTAATGACCTGAAATTTAAAATTATGTTTTATTTTGTTCATTAATATTTTATCAAGTTCGAAGTTTAATCGGGTTTTAAACCAATTAGTTACATGTTTAATGCTAATTATTTAAACATATATACTTGTTATTAGAAATAAATGAATTTATGAGTTTTAATTAAAATATATGTAATTCACTAAGTATTACTTATGTTGTTAGATGAGTATCAAATAATTATAAAATAAAAACTAATCAATATATTTAGATATTTATTTGATGCATGTATCATACTCATACCTTAAATGATATACTCTATATTTAAATTGTATAGATATATGCAAATTAATATAAAATCATGAAATAAATCAAAAAGTGAGAAGAAATATAATTATTTAAAGAATATTTTATCACGGTGCGTGTTCAACAACAAATGAACATATTCACGAACATATCAATATTTAAGATCGTTCATGAATATGTTGAGCATTAAAATTTGTTCATTGCTCAAACAAACAAACAAAACGGGTCTTATATAAATGAATATCAAGTTGTTTCTCGAGTGCAATAATTTACGAGTAACCCGTTGATTGAGAACTTTCAATCCCTCATCAGCATCCAGATTTGAGACGAACATATGTGATATGCTTTTGTATTATGATTCGCTACTCACAATTATTAAAAAAAATTATTAAAAAAAGAAGAAGAAGGTAATCTTTGGCCAATCTCAAGTGGCATATATATTATATACCCACTTGCAGGAGACCTTTCCCTTTCTCACAGCCTTTCACCAAATGATGAAGCCATTGCATCCATTAAAGCTTCTTTTCATGGTGGGAATGATAAAGGTTCACATGGGATGTTTAGAATGTTTTCTAGGCTTTGTTTTATCATGTTCAAAGCCCACTTACAGATATTATAATCTGGATGATAGCTTCTCCATTTCTAGGAATCCGTGCTATATAAGTTTCTTACACTATATTGAGATTCTACCAAGGTTTTGAAAACTGGACCGAAAGAAGCAGAGGTCCACGATTTGACCGATTCAACCAGTTACCAATTCCATCGGTTGAACCAACTTACCAGCCGGTCCAATCCGGTTTTTAAAACATTGGATTCTACTATCATGCTATTTGACTTGTTGTAAAGTTTAAGACTTCGTTTGGGATGACTTTCTTACTGCTTTTTAAAACAGCTTTCTATCACACAAATTTTAATTTTTGTATTGAAAATATGCATTAAGAAGCATAAAAAATTGTCTCAAACAAAGCCTATATAAAACAACAATAATATCAAATATTTATCTTATTACATTGGGTCGATTACATGAATCATTTTTTCCATTGTGTCCTATTAAGAGTCTGAAGATATTAAGAGAAAATATGCAAAATAGTTATTATTACGCAATGACTCGTGATATATGTCATTTAGAGTCTGCTTGAGATGACTATGATTACCTGTAAAAATAATTGTAGAACTGTTATGATAAAATAGTTCACTTTCTTCCAATTTGCAAGAACTTACTTTAGTGAGAAAAAAAAAAAGATTTTGCAGCAAACCAAACAGTCAATTGATTCCAAAGGTTCTAATACCTTCAGCAGCTTTACTTGATCAAATAACATAAAATAAAGAGTAATTTACAAACATATCACAAAATTCTTCCATATTTATATATCTAACATCTAAATTTTTATATTTAGATATACATTATTTTAATATTTAAATCATATCAAAATATATACATAAATATATATATATTTTTTATTTGGAATACTTTGTCATGTTTTTAATTTTTTAATGTTTTACAAATAAATATAAAAATTTTGGTGTTAGATGTAAATAGATAAAATAATATGGTATGTATGTAAAAGTTTCTATTAAGATTCAGAATCTGAAAAAATCTACAGCAGCAAATAAAAAATTCCAGCAAAAGAAAGGAACATAACATATAATCCCTTTCAAAAGAAGCACCTTAGAACAAATCCAAATTTTCTTTAAATTCTGAGAAAGCCATTAGAAGAAGCAATAACCAATAGCCTCACTTAACTATTTTGTCAGTGGCATATAATTTTAAGCTAAAAAATCAGATGACATAAGCCACTACTAAAAAGATTAAGACAGAATTAGAAGCATAAGCACCTATAGTAATTATTTTATAGCCCAATAATGCAGAAGAAACAAGCTCTAATGATCACGTCATCTTTCAATAATGGCATAAAATACCAGAAAAACAAGACCATTATCATCAAAGTCAGATTCTGAATACAAATATGATTTCTTTTCAGCACCAGTTGATATACACAGAGAGAAAGAGAAAGAGAGAGAGAGATAGAGATAGAGAGAGGAAAAACATGTTTTATGTCTGTTACTCTGAAAATGAGATATGAATGTCTATTACACTGAAAATAAGATTGGTAACTAAGTTACTGATGACCAATAACTTAGAACTTCTTTGTAACTAAGTTATTACAACTTTAAGGTCTTAAGAGCATCAAGAGAGTTTTACTGTGACAGTACTGTCAAATAAGTATATGGTTTGATCTATTCAATAAGATTTTTTTATCCAACTTACTTGGCTTCCATACACACACACACACAGAGATTGAGAGAGAGACAGAGAGAGAGAGGAAACATGTTTTATGTCTGTTACTCTGAATATGAGATATGAATGTCTATTACACTGAAAATAAGATTGGTAACTAAATTACTGATGACCAATAACTTCTTTGTAACTAAGTTATTACAACTTTAAGGTCTTAAGAGCATCAAGAGAGTTTTACTGTGACAGTACTGTCAAATAAGTATATGGTTTGATCTATTCAATAAGATTTTTTTATCCAACTTACTTGGCTTCCATACACAGAGAGAGAGAGAGAGAGAGAGAGAGAGAGAGAGAGAGAGAGAGAGAGAGAGAGAGAGAGAGAGAGAGAGAGAGGAAACATGTTTTATGTCTGTTACTCTGAAAATGAGATATGAATGTCTATTACACTGAAAATAAGATTGGTAACTAAATTACTGATGACCAATAACTTCTTTGTAACTAAGTTATTACAACTTTAAGGTCTTAAGAGCATCAAGAGAATTTTACTGTGACAGTACTGTTAAATAAGTATATGGTTTGATCTATTCAATAAGATTTTTTTATCCAACTTACTTGGCTTCCACACACACACACAGAGAGAGAGAGAGAGAGAGAGAGAGAGAGAGAGAGAGAGAGAGAGAGAGAGAGAGAGAGAGAGAGAGAGAGAGAGAGAGAGAGAGAGAGAGAGAGGAAACATGTTTTATGTCTGTTACTCTGAATATGAGATATGAATGTCTATTACACTGAAAATAAGATTGGTAACTAAATTACCGATGACCAGTAACTTCTTTGTAACTAAGTTATTACAACTTTAAGGTCTTAAGAAGTTAAGAGCATCAAGAGAGTTTTACTGTGACAGTACTGTCAAACAAGTATATGTTTTGATCTATTCAATAATATTTGTGTATCCAACTTGGCTTCCATGAAGGCTATGAATCTTCTGCTGATATAATTGAGGGCTATAGTAGTTGTTTGAATCACAGAACTGTACCTCTATAAACTACACTATTATTCATTTTCTTCTCTATATTACTGTGTAAAGGCTGTTCGATCCGAACCGAGGAGAGGCGAAAGGACTGTCTGGCAATTGAATCTGGAGTCTGCAAATCAAAGAGATATTAGAAAGAACAAATTAAGGCTTCGTTTGGGACGGCTTTCTTACGGCTTCTTAAAGTGGCTTTTTTGTATAAAAAATTTAATTTTTATACTAGAAGCAGCTTTAAGAAGCAATAAAAAAAACCGTCCCAAACGAAACCTAACACTGTTTGGTACAATTATATTGATATAGTGCTTTTGTTTCAGTTTCTGAAATTCAATTATCATAATCTCACATATAATTACAAAGTTGCTTCCTAACTCAGGATTTGTTTAAGGTGGTTGTAGCTGTTTGTAAAAGCAACTGTAGAGCTGCCATGAAGAAAGTGATTTTTTGAAAGTTGTGAGTATTATAAAATTCTTTTCTTTATTTAAAAGCCATACAATGGTTTTCTTATAGCTGCAATAGTCCAGTAGATCTGGTTATATAAACCTGTTTCTCAATACAAAAATAATTTGAAAAGCAACAAGAAAGGAGAACCAAATGAAGCTTCATTTGGGACGGCTTTCTTATTGCTTCTCAAAGCAACTTTTTAGTACAAAAAATTTCCTTTTTGTATTAGAAAGTTGCTTTAAGAAGCGGAAAAAAAGTTGTCACAAACAAAGCCTAAATGTGTAGCAGTGATCTAAAAAGTAAAATAGTGAGCCCCAAATGGAATTATTTTATATGATCATAAAGCATATACATCTTAATATGCTAGATTTGTTACCTATCCAAATCATTGCAATTGCTGCTTGTCTGCCAAGTATTATCATCGCCTGAACTTTTATGTGATTCAATGTTCAAAGAATTGAACTGAACTGCTATGAGAATAAAGAGTGTGATGAAGCAAATTAACAATGTCAAATAACATAAATACTAAAGTTAATTTAAGAGACCTTCTAGAACTTTCGAGTCCTCCAATCCATAACCAAGGAAAGGATGAGCAGAAAGCAGCATTTGCCTCTGCTGCTGCTCGAGGAGTTGTTTTCTCTTCAGATTAAAGGTCGGATCGAAGTCTTCAACCTGCTGCTTTATAGGTAACTGGAAAGTGTCGCATGTTCTTTGTCCTAAAGAAGAATGCAGATCAAGTAAATAATTTGCACTGTTAATGAAGTAGGTTATAAAGATAAAAAAATGAAATAATGTAGTTTCAGATCCTACTTGTGCTCGGACCGTTATCCATGTCAAAAGAAAGAGGAGATAGAAACATCTGAGCATCCAACTTCTCTGCATATTTCCTGCAACAATTTTTGGTAATAAGAAAATGATATCAGGTATTCAAGTGCGAAGGATATGAATAAAACGTGATCAAATCATGTTGGTGTTGCATGCAATTTCATTTTATTGAGTTGTTTTTAAAAAAAATTCAAAAATGGGATTCTTATCATATTTTGATAGCAAATGGATGGATGTCGGCCAAATATGCTGGCATCTAAGGGTGATCAAAACACCAAAAACTTAGAACTCACTTGATTTTGAGTTGAATCAACATTGAGTGGCAAATTTGAGTCTGAGTTTTAGGCAAATCTATTTTAAGTCTATAATGGCACAATCTGGATTCGGATTGATTCGACTCGTACTTCTTTTATAATACTTTAAGATAGTATTAAATCCAACACATTTCTTTTAATAGATAACACTGCTATCTATATAAAAATATTATCAAAATAATATTGAATCAAATAGCCTCTTAATAAATGCAAAATGACCCTTAAATCAACAAAGAAACCATACATCATGTAATAAAATAATAAAAATTAAAAAAATAATTCTTATGTTTTAGCATATCTAACGCCTAAACTCTGATATTTATTTATATAACACTCAAATATTTAAATCACATTAAAAATACCACTAATGGTAACTTCTTTAAAATAAAATACACATTGTCATGCATATGATTTGATGTGAATGAGACAATAATGTATTATACTGCGACATTAAAGTTATATATGTATATGTAAATATCAAAGTTTAAATATTAAATATATGAATACATAAGAACCGTATGATAAGCTGTAAATCCCCCATTAAAAATACTCATACAATTATTGACTTATAGAATGCAATACAGATTCATCATCCATGGTTATGATTACTATATCAAAATTATCACATGTGCAAGCTTATTCATTCTATCACTTTACAAATTTTTTTCTTGTAATGTTTCATCTTTATTGAGGACATCTACCTTTATTATTCTCTTCTCTTGCTTTTATAGAGGCACATATTTGCTTGCACTAGAAAGATAATTGAATAAACATGTAATTCTTTATAATTTTATGTCTTCTAGTATGGTATCATAGAAATTTTCTCTTTGAACATCTCTTCCCCCCTCACTCACAACCTTCCTCTTCATAGAGGCCTTGTTGATCATCGAACTTACAAGCACTCACTAATGACCATCTCCTGTGCATGATTTTATATTAATTCAAGCCTTTATTAAGAAAGAGAGATCATTCTAATTTAAGCAATTATTATATTGATCTAGTAAAAAAATTAAATTAAATGAGTACTACAACAACAACATCAAGCTTTTATCCCACAATGTGGGGTCGGCTACATGAATTCTTTTTCTCCATTGTGTCCTATGAAGAGTTAAATTCTCATTTAAATCAAATAAAAAATTGTCATTTCTAATATTTTCTAACCAAGTCTTTTTAGATCCACCTCTACCTTTTTTAACATAAGTCAAATCGAATACATCTACTTTCCTAACCAGGTCATCATAAGGCCGCCGTTTTATTTGACCAAATCATCTAAGGCGACTCTCTATAATCTTATTCTTAAGCTGTTTTTAAAAAGAAATAACTTTAAATAAAAAAGAGAGATGATTTTAAAATACTTCTCAAAACTTTATAGTAAAATCATTGAATTTAAATATATTTTAAGCGTATTTATATTAAAAAAATTTTAAAGGGATCTGCTCACAAGCTAATGAGCTGAGTCGTGGCTTGCTCAAGCTTTTCTCATTAGCTCATCGAGCTTGGTTCATGAGCCATTTATCGAGTGGCGCCGCCCGAGCTAGCTTACAAATCGGCTTGACTCGGTTACACCCCTGACTACAATCTTTCGAACTTACAACCTAACCCTCATCAGCACAAGTTTTGCAATGCATTCTACATTCTTTACACTCCTACACCGCTCTTATGATCGTTCTTCTATCAATTATTGATCATAACCATCATGTGTCAGTAGTCAGTGATCCACTACGCTAATCAATCCCGTTGATAACTTGATCTTGTTTTCATACTTTGTCATAGAGATAGGCAAATTTGCTACTTGATATCATTCAATATGGCAATGTCACCCTTGGCACCTTCAGCTAAATATTCATCGACATCTTGCTCATGCCCTAGATCTTATATATCATCTCTTTATAATATGTCATAAGACCTTCATTGAGGTCGCCGGAATCCTCCTTACTAGATGTTCACCCAAGTCCTAGGTTACTTCGATCGATGATGACCAATCTTATCATGGCGCATCACTGCATCAAGATTTTGACAAAGCCAAACATTCTCCATCAATCCATACATTGTGGCGGCCCTTTTTATCTCACATAAATACCTTTTCCTTGTTATTATGTCATTCCATCCTAACTGTACTTCTACCATGTTCCACCTTGCTCTTTTGCTCCATCTAACGGACATTTTGTTATGTTTTCTACTCTCTACAAAGCCCTTATTCATATCATCTCAGAACACAAGTTACATCTACTATGTCATAGTAAATTTGTACGTGAGTATTGCCATATCTAAATTATCACATATGCAACTACTTACAATATAAATCTTCAATGTATATTATTGCATATTTCCTCATTCTTGTTTAAATTCTTCTATCTGATTATTTTTTTCTACTCTATATGAAGGCATATGTTTGCTTGTATTAGAATGATTAAGGATTTAGTGATTTACAATTCTGTCTCCCTTCTAACACTAATAATATATCCAAATGTTCCAGCTATATTGTTCATATCCTAAAAAATTAACATTTTTCCACACACAAAAATTGTTTCTTAGCCAACTTAACATAAATGAATCTTTCCAAACTAGCTAAATAGTGAATACACGGATGTATTAACTAACATACGAAAATATTAATCAAATCATAAAGCATATAAGACAAAATAGCCTCTAAGGCTTCGTTTGGAATGGCTTTTTTACAGCTTTTCATAAAGCAGCTTTTTACTAATTTTTGTACAAAAAGTCTGCTTTAAGAAGCAGCAAGAAAGCCGTCCCAAATAAAATCTAAATTTAGTGATACCTCTCAGCCAATCTTGATTTTTCTTTGTATGGTTTGACAAGAACTCGAGCACCACAGATAATATGGGGGTGGCCCATTGCTAAAATTTGTCTCACAGTCTGTGGATGGTAGAAGCTCACAAAACCAAACATCCTTTTCTCTTGCCGTGGGATCCTCACATCATGAACAGGACCAAATTGACTAAATCAACAAAAGACCATTGTATAGATTAACATATTGTGTAAAAAATCATATTACAAGGTTAAATTTCCAAAGAAGCAAAAGAAAGGATTACTTGAAGTAATTCAGAACTTCATCATCAGTAAAAGTGCTTTCAGCAGGGAAAGTAAGATAAATTTGATGAGAACTAGAACCTCCATATTCATTTCTTTCACTCCTGAATTCCATGTACTTTGGAGCATCCTCAACAAGAACCACAAAATGTTGTCCATGAGGTCTGGAATTTGAATGTTACACATTGAATTTCCTAACAATAACTCAAATACCTCATACTAAGGGGTTGTTTGGCATTGGATTGGATTTAATTTAGTAGGATTTAGTAAATCCAGTAATTCCTGAGGCTGTTAAATCCAGAAAACTAATTGGTATGATAAATGTTAAATCCTGTTAAATCATGAGAAACTGTTCGGCAACAGATTGTAAGATTTGGAACATCACAACACGGGCGCCGCAGGTGATATGCCGCTCAACTGTAAATCACGTTAAATCCGTCGAGGAATCGGATTAGGATTTACCCGGATTTACGCGGATTTGCGGCGTAAATCCGTAAATTCAGGATTTACGTCGTCGCCGGATTTACAGTCACGCAAAATACCGTTTGACTGGATTTAGCGTAAATCCGACTTAAATCCTGCTGTAAATCCGATACCAAACAGCCCCTAAAGATCGCAACATAAACATACTGTTACATACCTATCCATAAGCCTAACATTTCTCAATTGGGCGAGCAATTTAGTAAGGTTAAAACCAGCTTTTCCATGTCTTTGACTTTCACTGAGATAACCCTCAGCCTGAAGTGCTTTCCCATACGTATCCTGATACAACATAGGCAATGAGGCTATAGTAACAGGTAACCCTTTCCTTGCTTTCAAGATCTCGGTAATCTCCATCTCAAGTTTCTCAAGACAGCCAGGAGAGAACATATTGTCTTCAATGGTTAAATCATTTAAGCCAATTCCGGGCGTTTGATTGATGATATCTGGAGCCTGGCCATGGGAAAACTTGCAGCTTTGTCCATGTTTACAATAACCTTTGTAAAAGTAATGACAACTCAACGGAGACCGGTTCCTTGGGCCAAAACCAGCATCAGGTAAGTAGAAATAACCATGTAGATCAAAACCCATAGGACTTGAAGGTTGTAACTGGTCTTCCATACCACAAACTTCAAGGTTATGAGGATTATGGTCTATGTTTTGAATGAAGTGGTGATGATTGGCAGCAAGATGAAGAGGTGCCGGTACCCGAAAACTCGAAAGAGAAGAAAATGGAGGATGAACTGTGTGATTATGGGAGACAAATGGATTTAAATGTTCAGAGGAACTGAGTTTGGGAGATGACATGAAATAGTACTTTGCCTCAGCAATAAGCGAATGTATATTTTCTTCATCTCCCATTGCATATTCCATCAATTCTTCAAGACTATGCTGCAATAGAAGATAGCCAAAAATTTTAGTAGCATTTTCTGGTTCTATTTTCTGAATTCTTTGGAGAACTCCTTGTGTGTATTTTCCAATTTCCATTGCTGATCCCTCAATCTGAAAATACTATCATGAAAGAAGAAGATGAGTTAGAAAAGGATAAACAAAATCAGAGAAGATTTAACATGCAAAAATATCTATATAAATAGATATAGATAACTGAACAAGCATCAAAAACTAAAAAGGGAAATCATTTCATTCAAAATCAAAAGATGCGGCGAATACAAAATAAAATAATCAACAGAACACGATTGAAAATAATCTCATTTCACTGGAAAAAAACAAAAGAAACTCCTCAAGCACCAACAGAAATCTAACCAAGCACATCAAAACCCATATCAAAGATGAAGTTTTTAAACAAGAAAACCTAAACAAAAATCAATTTTTTTTCCATTTAAGCATAAAAAATAATTCTTGCTTCTCTTACACCTACTTTCCTGCATCGATTTAGAAACAAACCAAACAAAAAAAAAAATCTTACACTCTTCTTCAAATCTATCCTTCTCTCTCAGCCACAACACTCCATCACTCCTCTGAGTAGGCTCTTGATAGGTATTAAAGAAGCCAGGGGGGCATTTATATAAAAAAGCGGGCCTTTGTTTTAAATCGAGGATTGGGAGAAAATTAAAGAAAAAATTAACATACAATAAGCAATAATATTTATGACAGCGAGGAACTCGTCACTCTAATCGACTGCTGCTGCTTCTGCTTCGGCGCCCCATGATTTATAATTGAAAGGCTCTGCATAGGATAATAAAAGAAAATGTTTTGGGGATTTAAACGATTATAAATAGAAAACATTTTGAATAAATTAAACAGTCGACAGAGTGTCATACCGCTAACATTTTAGCTTCAAATTACCGTTTCATTCCTTTAGGACAAAAAAAAGCTTCTTTTATTCAAATTGTATTACAGAAAAGCCCCTGACTTTTATGAAAATTCTGCATTTGGATGGATAAATGAGGCGATTAGCTTGGGTCGCATGAGTCCCCACCAATAATTCATGAAGTACCTATGACCACTATGGTATCATGCAAATTTATTTATTTATTTCTAACTCCTTAAATTTTATAAAAATAAATTGTTGTGCCTGAGAAAGTCAAAATTATAAAATAATAAAATAAAGAGAAAATAATAGTGAATGAATGAATGGCACTATGAAATAATCATTGATAAAATCCAAATTTTAAATAATGTAAAGGGACATAATTTTACAAAAATTTAAAAAGATGCAAACTAGCCAAATAGTTTGA
This sequence comes from Dendrobium huoshanense, assembly GCA_016618105.1. NCBI lineage: Eukaryota > Viridiplantae > Streptophyta > Magnoliopsida > Asparagales > Orchidaceae > Dendrobium > Dendrobium huoshanense. The sequence continues at coordinate 74,031,169 of CM028351.1, forward strand.
CTAATTCCAAAAACGTCAAACTATTTGGCGCATTAATGAAAAACGTCGAACAGTTTGGCTAATACTACATAATATACAAATACAGCTAATTTTATATAATTTGTTTGGGTATTAAGAATTAGCCTAAAATTAGCCAAATTGTTTGGCATTTTTCATTAAATGCATCAAATAATTTGGCTTTTTATAAAATTAGTCAAATTGTTTGGCTAGTTTGTCTCTTTTTAAATTTTTGTAAAACTATGCTCCTTCACATAATTTAAATTTTGGCCATGCTTCTTAAAATTTGTTCATAATTATATGCTTATTATTCATTTTATCTCCTTTTTTATGGCAAAATTTAATATATTTGACACCTATTCAATATTTATTATAGTTCAATATATATATATATATATATTTATCTATAAGCATGTGAAGATTTTATTATAGATCAATATGATGGAGGTTTGATTAAGATTTTGTTAGTTATGATTATTTTATTTATTAATTAGTTTAAACAATTGATTTCAATTGTAAAATTTAGAAAATTAATCCAACCAAATCTTATTTCAAGCCATTTCAAATCAAACCAAACTTTAATTTGATCAATTAAATTAGATTTTGGATTAACCAAAAAGTAATTAATGTTAAAAATTAATCTAATTATTCTTACTTTTAAAAAACATATATTAAGAAGAATTTCGAATAATCTTTATATAAGTTAAAAAATTTGCACCTAGAATAAATAATACCCATACTGATATTTCTATTATTTGTTTATTTATATCATTTTATTTATTTAATATTTGAAATTTGATCAATTTATTTTTTTTATTAGATTGGATTTGCAAAAACTAAAAATAAAACTAATTATAAAAAATAAAAAAGTCAAATTATAATCAATAATTAATGGATATTTTAACAGCCAAATAAGATTGCTCCGCTTCGATCTTCTACTCTCAATCTAACAATGCACACCCTCAAACAGTATGGTGAAATTATTTTGTGTGGACAAAAAAAGTTATATGAAGACAAATCAGAATGCACCACATCATCTCATTCTCAGTATTACTTGGTACCGCTGACGTGATGCATTATGATTGGTATCCGTACACTATATATAAGAAAGAAGACACCAAAGAGCTTTGACTAGTTTTATCAATTAATGTTTAAGTCTAGCTCAGATTGAGATCTATTAAGAGCATGTTCAATATCTTCTCATAAAAAATCTATATGAAAACCTTCTTAGATCTGACAACAGTATCTTTTTTAATATCTCTAGATTGTTACTAATATCTTCTATGATATCTCTAAAAGTCTCCTTCATGCTGTTTTTCTATGACAAACATCTTCAGGAAAGCTCAAATTTGCAATTTTCTCAAACAAGATTTGATTAACTCAGGCATTCCTTTTGAAAGAGGAGAAGGAAAAAAAACTCATGAACTCAGGCAGGAATTTCCAAGCAGAATAGGTTAGTTGTATGCTACTTTTGCACAAAATTATTCTGTACGGACGCCGAACATCATCCGAAGACCAACCAGAATGCATCACGTCACCTCTTGCTTGGTACCGCGGCTCAGTACTACTTCGTACCGCTCGGTACCGTAGCTTGGTACTACTAAAGTGGCGCATTCTGGTTGATCTCCGGATGGCGTTCTGCATCCAATCTCCGCACAGAATAATTTCTTCACTTTTGCTCAATATTACATAATCACATAATTACAAGAGCTGCTCTCCTTGTAAGATGGTGCAGTAGAAGAAATGAAAATGGCAGGTAGAAAATAAAAAAAGCCACAATAACTATCTTCATTGCCCTGCCAAAAAAAGTTCTTCATTATTTTGAATTTATCTGAGAATTTGAAGTCATATAATTTCTGTCATAAATGATATAAATTTCATCAAGATATCCTGACATAAATTTCAGCAAGAAGAGTGCAGGAAGGGCAAAGCCATAGTAGCTTATTTAGCTGAGGAAACAGCAGTACCAACCTGGTTTATATTCCCTGTAAATGTATCATGATCTGCAAAACAGTCTCTACTTCACTTGCTACAAAGAGCTCATTTGGTTGAACTTCTATTTTTCATAAAACAGATTAAGTAGCTGCTAGCAAGATATTTTATGAAGCAATTACATAACTGAATTCTAATAACAACTCTTTCAATACAAATTTTTTCAAAAGGAAAAAAAAAAACATCTCAACTTTCCTATCCAAATGAGTAGATTCTGCTTTACCTGCTTCTGCTTCCACAAAACTACAAAAGAGACCAAAAACTCAACAAAATTAGACTAAAACATCTGGACCTTCAGATTTACAGGACTAGTTAAACTGAGAATGTTGGATAATTATAATCGCAATAAGCATATTATGTTTTGTATCCTATCGTGTTCATATCTTCATGTTCGTATCGGTATATGATAGGAAGTACTTGAGTTCGCAAGTAACCCTAAGGTAATACTTGAGTTCTCAAGCAAACCTAATCAAAATTAGTGAGAAAATAGAAAGCAAACTGCTGTTTACAGCAGAAAATCAGCACTCCGCAGCAGGTTTCTTGGGAAAAACAGTTGAAAACTGAGAGAAAACGAAAGATTCCACTAGTAGAAGCAGGAAAAACAGCAAAAATATACGTTTCCTCAATTCAAGAGGAAGAAACAACTCTCTGATTCTCTAGTCAAGCATAGAGCCCAACTACACAAACCTTAGATCTCAAATCCTTCTCAAATTCAAGATGAAAACTTAATTCTAACATTAACCCTTAATTAAAAACAAAGGAGAGTTACAAACTCCTTAAACAACTCTTAATTCAAAATTTTCCCTCCAAACAAGTATTACTCAAGGTGTGGGGCCCAAAAGAGTGGCCGGCCCCCCTCTCTCCTAGCTTGGGCCGGCGGTGGTAAAACTAGGGACCAGTTCAAGCAAATCAGCCGGCCCCTCCTGGGCCGGCGTAACAGTATATCATAGTAACAGTATATCATAGAACAAATGTCAAAATAAAGTCATAAAGGGAAGATCATATTTGTATACCCTTATCACCTTAATGCCAGAAGGAAATCCTGAACAAAACCATGGTAGTGCACTGGACTCCCCTACAGCTCCTCCCTGCTGGCTACATGTGGCAATGACAGCTAAGGACACACAAGTAGACAATTATGGTGCGCTTTGGCTAGTCACAACCTCAAATTGTAAGTGATAATGGAGGCACATGTTATGTTGAGCTGGTACATTATAGTGGTGAGCTTGATTACAGCTATTACAGAAGAATGTGTACCTGGCTTTATTTTACTTTAGTCTATAAAGAGAAACCTTTGGCCCTCGGTGTAGAAGTTTAGTCTTTTGAACACTAGAGATCCCTAGCTTCAGAGAGGCTCCAATCCTAATATGTACTTGCCTTGATCATCGACCACAAGACACCTGCAATCAGAGGCCTTCAACTACCAGGCATGTACCATCTCCATCTTCCTCACTTCCTCCTGGACCACAATGAGAACACACCCAGATTCCTCATATTCATTATTCTTTCTGAAATCTATCTAGAATTCAGTCACATGAATCTGATAGGAAATACTTGAGTTCGCAAGTAACCTTAATGGGAATGCAAGCAAATCTAACAATATTTGGTAAAGTCAGCGAGAAAAATAGAAGAATTTAGGTGGAAGCAGTCAAAATCAGTAGATAATTTTATAGAAATCAAAACAAAGCAAGACGAAACAAAGATACAATTGATCATCAATTAGAGAGGAGGATCGTTCTCTCCCAATCTCTAGACGAGAAGCCTAAAGCCCAAGACAACAAAGAGCACTCCAAGAGAACAATAATCATGCATAACCCTAACCTTGGCTTCCCTCTTCCTTTTAATACATACTTCCTAATACAAAGTCAATAAAAGCTTTCCTATAATAAATCAAATTCAAATCCAATTCAAAAGGATTTCTCTGATTGCTGCCCGCCCCCTTTCCTCTCTCTAGATCCCCCCCAAAGTGGGCCCCTCAATCCCCACATAAGATCCGGCCCAGGCGGGGTCGGTTTGGGCGGTTCAGGAAGAACCGCATCAGAATCATACATGAAATTTTCAGAACAAGCAAAGAGTTTTTATAGCTTGCGTGAGCAATGGAGTTATCTAGCAATTCTATACAAGCAAATATTAACTGACTCTAAAGTCCAACAGTAAGCAGCCAATGACTATATCTAATACTATGTTGAATTAGTTAGTCACATCATAAAATCGACAAATAAAAGCACTTTTCTTTTCTGAAAATTTTTATGACATGTGTAGACTGCTATGAAGTAATTTACACTGAAAAGAATCAAATCACGACAACATACATGAAAATGATGGAATTATAATTTAATTAATTAAAATTTGGTAATTAGAACATGCATCACGCTTCTCAATCAATGCCTAATCGAAGATATTTTGGTCATCAAGCTCGAAAATTTTCTTCAATTATCCCAGGAGAAGTATACGATGTGCAAGTTCTGGTAAAGGTTTCAAAGTTTGTTACCATCAATAAGAACAAATTTGACAATTCAATCATTACAATAGAGCTTATCGCTTTCATCATCATAATAACTTGGAGATCGCCAACCCAACTAGCAATCCAAAATCAGAGCTTGCAGAGTACAGACCCTTTGGGAACATGTTTGCATGCGCATGAAAAGTTTCCATTGAAGTACTTGTAACTGTATAAGAAACACAAATCTAAGCAGGGATGAAAAGCTTGAAAAACAGTTTCAAAAACTCGCCAAGAGCAAAGCTAGTGCCCTCCATGGAGTTACCCATGCAAAAGAAAGTGAAGTTCAAGTCCTTAAACATAGGGTACCATTTATTTCATGAAAGTTTAAATTCTATTATATATTGGCCAAATAAAAACAGGTCAATTGATCAGATAGCAACACGTTGCAGTTCATTTTCAACACAAAACATTACTTGGACGTATTCCTTTTTTATTCTCTCATCTAACAATTTGAATCTGTAAATAATAGCGATCTGGTGAGCACAAAAATAGATCTGGTAATAGAATAAGATAACATGAATATATTTTTGTTAACTTCATTCGAGACAGACTTAGAAATTTAAACATAAGCAAAGATTAAAAACTATAAGCAAATACAAGATATTAAAAACTTAGTTATAGCATTTAAAGCCTATATAAGCAAATATAGAAAACTAAGAATTTTGTTATAATAATTGAGCCTAAAATATTGGACAGATACGGACTTTTGAATTCATCCTCCTTTATTTTCATCCAATACTCCCCATCAAATTGGAGAATGTCTTGAAAAGTCAAGAATACCCAACTTATAAAATAATAAAGTGATTTGATAAAAAGGGAACGACATTCTGGTTTTGCAAAAGAATGAAAATGTATTGGTTGTTTCATTATTTTACAGGAGAAGTGATTAGAACCTAATGTGGTAAAATAGCTGGTCGTAGAGTGATGTGTAGTAGGATAATGGGTCTAAACAAACTCAACATATCTGACTAAGGCTTCGTTTGGGACGGCTTTCATAATGCTTCTTAAAACATATTTTTCTAGTATAAAGTTACAATTTTTGTACTTCAAAGCTGCTTCAAGAAGCAGTAACAAAGTCATTCCAAACAAAACCTAAAATAAGATAATTAGATGAAGAAAGGACTAAACCTTTACGAGCAGTAACTTTCAGATAACAAAGAATACAATTGGCTACATCAAAATGGAGGAATATGGATATTGTATGCATTGACTGAAAGTATTTACAACATATTGAATAACAACTCGTGGTGCAGAGAGACATAAAAGATGACCCATGATTCATCGATAAATTGTTGGTTCGTGAAGGGAAAGATCTTTTAGTCGTAAATGAAGAAGATACTCCATTGAGGAATCAGATAATTAAAAATTAGTCATACCAAAATTAGATAATATGTCTATAGTATATTTACATTGGCACAGAAAAATTCATTGTTTAAAGGAGAAGATACTTCAATACCTTAAAATAATCAAGGATTATCAAGTGTTTTTATTGAGAGAGATTAAGCATTAAATAATTTGACGCCGGAGATGCCATCATCACTGTTAGTGACAATAATGTCATCAATACAAATGGTAATAAAAATATTAGTATGGTCATGAATATACATACAAACGATGACTTTAGTCTGAAGATGATTGATGAGAATCTCAAAGAATAAGAGTGGTTGAGAATTTAGAGAACGATTGACTAGAAGCTTGTTTAAGATCATAGATAGAATTATTTAATTTGCATACATGAGTCCCTTCCATAAAAAGGAATTCAGGAGGTACTTTCATATAAACTTCTTCATTAAGGTTTTAGTTGGGATGACTTTTTACTGCTTAAAGTAATTTTTTAGTATAAAAAAATTTAATTTTTAAATTAGAAAGTTATTTTAAAAAGCAATAAAAAAATCGTCCCAAACGAAACCTAAGATATTCTTGGAGAAAATCATTATTGACATCAAGTTGTAGTGACGAATTTTTAAGGATGATAATGAAAAGAATAAGACAAATAATAAATAGTTTGGCCACAGGCGTGAATGTATCATGATAATTGATGCCTTCAACTTAAGTATAAGTTATGGCAACTTAACAAGCTTTATACCTCCCTATAGAACCATCAAATTGACATAATTTTGTAGGCTCATTTATAACTAAAGTGTGATTTGGAAACTAAGCGTAAAGATCAAGTATTATTTAATTCAAGGAGTTGAATTTCTTGGGCCATGGCATCACACTATTTAGCATGGCATGAGAATAACATTTCGGTTCTTGAATTTCAATGGCATTAGATGGCGAGGCTGATGAGAAAGACTTAAATAGATAAAGGAAAATAATTTACTAGCAAAAAATTTGTTAAGAAAGAAATATTATAAGAAATAAAATCCTTTAGATGATCTATTGGGCGAAAATTTGTTAAGGATGATTATTTAATGATAGGAGCGGGTGTCGTTGAAGAAGAATTAGTGGAGGGACTGTCCTCATAAATAGATAGAGGATTTGTTGAGCTATAAAGCTGAGAAGACTGGAAATAATCATTGTGTAATCATTGACATAATTAACTAGATTGTGAGAAATAGAATCACTAAAAAACCATTAGTAGGAACAAGTGCTTGTGAGTGTAATAAAAATGTTCCATCATCATTGATTGGAGTAATGGTAATTGAATTTTTTTAATGATTAGAATGAAAGGTCATGATTTAGAAAAGTTAACTCATGAAATATGTCATTACAAGAAATGTGGATTCGACAAGTTTTTAAATCATATATGTGAATATTCATTAGATAAATCCAAGTACACCAGTTAACTCATGGAATATGACATCACAAAAAATAAAATTAACATGTTGAATGTTTTAGATTTATATTTCATTAGATAAATCCAAGTACACCATGAAAAATCATCAAAATAACTAAAAAGAAGCATTATAAATTTTTAGAATGTATAGAGAAAAACACCAAATGTTAACATGAATTAATTCAAAGCAATGAGAACAACAATTAGTACTTTGAGAAAAATATTCACACGACCGTTTAGCAAATAGGCATACATCACAAACAAAATCTCTACTTATAATAATATTGGGAAAAATTTTAACAAAGAAATAAAAAAAATACGTAGGTAAATAACCATGGCAAGAGTGCCATAGTCAAATTATCACAATTCTTGAAAGGAAATATAGAATTAAAAACTAAATCTGCATCTAGATAAAAAATACCATTTCAAGCTCTGCCACGAGCAATTTTCTTCTTCATAGCTCAATTCTGAAATATACATTCAAAAGTTGAAAAATAAAAATCTATGATGCACCGACACTTCTCCTCAAAGAGGCGTGCAGTGTCCGACACCGTGTCCGACACGACACTCGTCCGACACTCCTCCGACACGTGTCGGACACACCTAAAACGTGTCCGATTAAAAAAATATTAAAAACAAATTGGACACGCGTGTCCGACACGCGTATCTTAAATATTTTATAATTTTTTTAAAATATAATTTCTTATATTTGGCGAGATTTAAACTAAATTTCTTATTTCATATCCACAACATCAAATCAACGTCTGCATTTAATACCCATTCATTGAATATTCTCATTTTCATTTCTCTTTGGCAATGAAGATATTTTCATGTCAGTGAGTGATTATTTGCTTATGTTTTTGTGGTTGTACTAGATATTTTGTACTAAATATTTTATATTATAAGCTAGACAAATTATCATGTCATTCATTTATTATTGTTTGTCATTTTTAATATGATATTACATTAATATATATACACTATATAAAAAAATGTATTGCCGTGTCCGCGTCTTACCCGTGTCTTATATTTTCAAAAAAAGCCGTGTCCGTGTCGTGTAGTGTCGTGTCGTGTCTCCGTGTCCGTGTCCGTGCATCATAGATAAAAACACAATTTATTAACTTTCTTAACTATAAAATAGATAACAAATTGAATTTAAATGACATAATGTGAAAAACATTCATTAGAGTAACTGATGATAAACCATGAACCGAGCCTACATGTGTCACATGCGCTTGGGAAACATCCGACAATTGAACTGATAAACTTTTATAAATGGTAGAATATGAAAAAAATATGAAAGAGATGTACTTCCATGATTAGAAGCATCTAAATAAATAATCCAACAAGAGGATAAACGAGTAAGAGCTTTACCTGCCAAAACAACTAATGATACACTAGATTATTCTTTGGCTAGAAGTGCAAGAAGCTTGTTATATTGTTCAGTTGTTAACCATTTGGCTAAAGTAGTTGAAATGGTTGATGGTGGCCCTAATTTCTTCACCTGCTTATCTGGGAGCCATGGATTTGTTAGCAAGTAGCAAGAACAGCATGTTTATTATAATGTTCATAAAAGGAGTACAACATGTTTGTTATAAACTTATAATGTTCATAGAAAGAACGTCGAAGCTATCTTCAAGGCCGAGCTAGTGGTTTAGATGGTTGGAGCGCTGTTGAATCAACAGTAGTTGTTGGAATTTTCTCCCTTGTTGCATATATCAAATTATTGATAGGCTGAATTTGACTTTGAATGGCCAAAAAATGATCATAGAGTCATTTTGATCCATTCAAACAAGGATTGTTAGCATGTAGGAAAAAGTAGGAGCTTGATTGTTATAATGTTCATAGAAAGAATGTTGAAGCAATCCCCAGAGCCGAGATAGTGGTTCAGACGCCTGAAGCATTGTTGAATCAAAGTAAGAGTTGTTTGAAATTTTATCACTAGTTTCTTTTCTTTTTGACATACCAAATTGTAGATATATTGTATTAAAGGAAACAACTCCGTCAAGAGAATTTGACTTTAAATAGAACAAAAACGATCATCGAGTTGTTTCCTTCTATTCAACATATCTAAAATTTGGTGATGGCAATCTAGGAATGATAATTCTCTCTCATCTAACAGTTTAGATCTAAAATTAATAACGATTTCGTGAATAACTTATTGTGCTTACCATTTTTACATTGCATTTGTGTGTTGATCTTTCCATTGTATTAGTTCTTAATGATTGAATCAGGTCTCGCATAATTACTAACTATGTCCCCATGCTTAAAGAAACACAAATATAAGTAGGGATGGCAAGCTTAACATAGTTTCGGAACTAGTCATGAGCTGAAAAAATCAGCATACTCTACTGAGTTACCCAAGCATAACAAAGTGAAAAGATCAAGTCCTTAAGCACAATGAGTGATTCATTTATTCCATGAAAGTTTAAATTCTACTAGATATTGATTGATAAGAAAATGTAAATTGATCAGATTGCAACATATTGCAATTCATTTTCAACACATAACATCACTTGGAAGTATTCCTTTTCCATTCTCTCTCATCTAGCACTTGGTATATTCCCATATAAATATTATTACATGTGTTTGATAGTTATGATAGAAATTCCTAGTAGTTATCATTATAATAAATCCTCACTATTGAGGATATTCTCATTTATTGTATTTTTTTATTATTTTATTTTATTAACTATATATAGGCATGCGTATACTAGAACTATGTAATCATTTATGTTTTATATCATGGTATCAGAGCCTTTCTCTCAACTCTCTCTTCTCTCCCTGTCATAAAATTCATCCAGAACACCTAAGCCAAGAGTCTTAAACTAGCACCGTAATAATATATTTTTCTTCTCTAAAAATGTTACAGCCACCTTGTCCCTTATTGATCACTTTCCTATCAATCCATAAGCTGATAAGATTTTCTATCCAATTGCACCAATTGCTAAGATTAACTTTATCCGAGTCATCCTTTCCTTAGCTATGAATCTTGGTTGATCTCTTTACCAGCTAGATGTACAAAAATATATTTTTAAATGGAGATCTTAAAGAAGAAGTACATATGACTTTCTCTAGGATTTAAGGTCACTGGAAACAAAAATAAAGCCAGTAAACTAGAGAAATCTCTATATGACCTAAAATAATCTCCAAAAGTCTGGTTTGGGAGATTTACTACTACAATTAAAAAACATGAATAACATCAAGGGTAGATTGATCACATCTTATTTTTGAATAAGTGGCTCACTGGTCATCTATATCGATGATATTATCCTACTAGCAATGATGAGAAAAAAATTAAGAGACTTAAAGGGAGGGAGCTTAGCCAGTGAATTTGAAATAAATCCTATAATATTTTTTGGGTACATAAATCACAAGATTAAAGAAAAAGAAAAAGATTAAAATGGTCCATCAAGTCTTTGTGAGAGATCAAAATGGTCTCCAACTCTTTCGAGGGACCATAAAATGAGGTTTTTTTTTTTTTGTCCAAGCATCAAATTTTGGGGTCAATGATATTAAATCAAGGGATATTTAAGTCAACTTTTAATTAAGTTATTTATTAAATGTAATTTTCAACTAAGAGTAACTTCTTTACAAAATTTTTATTAAATATTTCTTTAATAAAAATTTTTATTAATAATTTTAGTTTTAATTTCAAAAATTATTAATAATTCTAGTTTTAATTTATGATCATTATAGACTAGAATTACTACTATCTTTTTATTAAAGATATATTTTAATAATTTTTTTAATATTATTACTTGAAAATTATATTTAATAAATAATTTAATTAAAAATGATCAAATACCCCTAAATTTAACACCATTAACCCCATCAAATAGGACCAAAAAGGCCTTTTATTAAAGAGTTGGGGATTATTTTGATCGCTCACAAAGAGTTGAAGAATCATTTTGGTCCTTCTCTCATTAAAAAAATATATATATGCTTTAAATAAAAATATGCATCAGATCTCTTAAACGTAACTAGGATGATACAATGCAAAACAAAAAATACTCCTATGGATCCTATCAATAAAATAAAATCAAAAGATAACACTCACCAAATTGAAACCAACATATAATTGAAAAACTTATTTATCTCTCCAATATTCATCCTGATATCTATTACTTTGTTAGTGTGGTTAGCCAATTTATAAATACTCCCACTAAGGAACATCATGATGCAGTTTATAAGACACTAAGGTGATGTAAAACCAGGAATTGTTTTGCGGAAATTAATATAAGTTTGTTAAAGAAATGCGATTACAATTCAATGCTTCACAAATTTAACGATTCAAAGATATTCTTAGAAATTAACAATGTCTAGGCAAGAGAAAACGGCTAAGTTGACAAGATCTTTAAAATGACAACGGCAATAATTAGTAATGAAAATGAATGGTCAACAATAATCCAACGGTTAACAAAGCGATTGTCTCACCTTGAGGCCACGCTCTTGTTCCTAATTCTAGGCTTGTTGGAGGAAGAAGAGCCACACTAGCGAAGAGACCACTCCGAGGAAGACGGTGCCGTAGATCCTTAGGGAAGGAGAGGAGGGCACGGGTCGTGGAGGTGTTGCGATGCGTCGTCCTTCAACAATCCAAGTATACTCTGAAAAATGGTCGTCGACGGTCTCTATGAGGGTGGGTACGATCCGAGCCAAATAATCCTCGACGGTATCGTCGAAGTCGAATCCGACGTCAAAAAAATGGAGATCGGAGGATGTCTACGCGTCCGTGGTCGTCGTATTCAAACCCGAAATTCCATTCGGGAACCTCCATGCATGATTTGAGGAGAGAAAGAATGGTTGTCGCCAAGAGTTCTCCAAAAGAGGAGAGGGGTGGCCGGCGGGATGTTGAGGGAGGAGAAGGCCGGCGGTAGGGTGAGAAAAAAAAGGGTTCAAACTTTAGAAATCTGAACTTGATTTCAGTTTAGGGAATTTAGGAGGGAAAATTTGAGAATTAAATTTGAAATCCCCAAATTAAGGAGGGGATTAATGCTTTCCCAATGGGGGGACCCAGGGGCCGGCGGTTTAATGAGGGGGGGCAAGGATTTGAATAGGAAAACTGAAATAATTTCAGTTTTAATCAAAAGCGGAGGGAATTAATTCGAAATTAGGAGTTAAATTTCAAATTAGAAGTAGGAAATAATTAAGCAATCAAGAAGGGCCCAATAAGGGGCCGGCGGCATCAATGAGAGGAGAGAAGGCTTAGGGATGAGGTGGCGGGTTCCAAATTTGGAGGATGACTAGGAAATTATTATTTCATGAATCCAATTTCATGAGAGCGAAATTGTTTTCACAAATTAAAACTTTCCTAAAATAGACCGTCTAAATTTGGAAATAATTGAAATTTGAAAATCAAATTTCAATGAGAGGAAGGAGATGGTGGGGTGGCGGTGGTGGAGGGAAAAGGGCGTCGGCACGGTGGTGGACGGCAGTGGGAGTTTGGCCGGCGGTGGGGAAGGGGTTTCGGGGTCGGCGGCAAGAGCAATGGGTGGGGAAAATGTGAGGAGTTGGGGGGAGAAGAGATATAATTCCGAGCGCATAAAATAAAGAAAATAAGTTGAGAACTCACTAAGAGATCTCAATGGAAGCACTCACCAAGAGAACTCCTTGCACTCACACAGAGAACAAAATGAGGAAATTTTCATTCATCTTCAATAATTCCCAAATACAATGACAAGAGCCTCTTATATAGGCTTTACAATAAAATAAAATGCATAAAGACAAAGATGCCCTCGGGCTACAATAAGCACTACATCCCTCATAGAGGTACAAATGGAAAACAAGAAATAAAATCATGAAAAGAAAACTAAAGCATCAAAAATATAGGCTCTGAATCGAAGCCGTCGATCGCCGTCCCCGGCGATGGTATACATGTCGGAATCTGATGTCCCCATCATAAGGTACCCTAAAATTACTCCTAGGAAAGGCCTATTTTTCAAAAAGAAAACATATAGAAATAGAAAAACCTTCATGGATGCTAATAGGGTTGGGTGTAAAATTGATAAAAAAATCCACTTCTGACTATTGTTCATTTGTATGAGTGGCCCTTATCACATGGACAAGTAAAAAACAGATTTTGGTTGCTAGAAGTTAGTTGAAGCAGAATTCAAGGCCATGGATCGTGGAATTTGTGAATAAATCTAGCTTAAGAGATTATTTGAAGATCTAAATATTCACATTAAAAAATCAATGATTATGATATGTGACAAGCAAGCTACATTTATCATTGTTGAAGATCCAATCAATAATGATAGAACTAAACATGTGAAAATCGATAGATATTTTACTTTTTTTTAAATCAATCAAGGATTATTCAAACGCAGAACATTATGACAGGATTCAAGATAGCAAATATCCCGACCAAAGACTTTGACCAATTACACTTCAATCTAAATTCCAAGTTATGAATGATCAAAATATATCCTTAGCTTGAGGGGTAGTGTGGAAATTTTATAAAAGCATCACCATGGCCCACAGCAGATCATTATCAACTTGATTTAATCAAATGTAGGATGATTATGCACCTCAGCCACTTGTTAATTCTTGCCTTTCTTATTTGGCTTTTATTAATTATATATCAATTATGTATAATTCTTCCTTATTTTAAGGCCCAATAATTAATATCATTTAGCAGCAATAAATATGTACATCTCCTAATGCTAGAATTAAGTGAATAAAAATTCTTCTTTTATATGTCTTGTCCCCAATTTTAATAAAATGATCCCATCACCTAAAACTACAGTGAAGATTTAAAAATCTGCAGCTTCACTTGATTGATTCACAAACCAACCTCAAAAAGATGCAAAATAGTAGCACGGGAAGCCACCAAAACAACTTATCTCATCAAAAACAATAGAGAAGTGTTTACCTTACTCAAATGAGAGAAGCCTGTTATACATTTACAGAAACTCTACTCCAGAAATGAAAGATTAAAGAGCCAATGAAGGTCACCTATAGATGTTGATTCAATGTATATGCCGACAATCAACTTTATTCAACCCTCAGTAAATAAATGATTAATATGGCCGGCTATGATCTTCCCAAGAATCTGTGACAGTTCTTCTGAACTATTGAATAGCATAAATCAAGAAAGGAAGACATCGATTACCAGTGATCCATACAAGAGCACGAACCATTTCTAAAATGATGGAAGCGGCTATTGTCCCGCACAATGATTTCACAATTATAAATACTTGATAGAAGCTTTGTCACATTGTGACAGTCATTGCAAACCCGTAAATTTTTAATGATTCGCATTGGCGCTATAGACTCCATATTGATCAGGCAAAAGGCTATGGCGAGCCTCTCGCTATGGTATTCCAATTCAACCTCCTTGTCCTTCTCTTCTACATATAATAACACCTGTGAAGTGTCAGGAACATATCCTGCACATGTTAGCCTTTCTTTCATCTCATTCATCTTTGCATAGATTTCATCTCTCTGAGGATGAGATATATCCCCCACCACAAACTCATGAATTGAACCCATGTATTCAACCAAACTACAACCAGGTTCCTTTCTCGCACCATTTCTTCTCATTGATTCCCGCAACTTCGAAACATTGTCCCATAATCCAACAGAAGCATATATGTTGGAGAGGAGAACATAAGATCCAGTGGCTCCTGGGTCCAATTCAATTACAGATTTGGCAGCTAATTCACCAATCTCAATGTTCGCAAATTTCCTGCAACCACTCAGTAGGCTCATCCAGATTATCATGTTAGGTCTCATAGGCATTTGATCAATAACATCCTTTGCAGCTTCCAGATTCCCCACTCGACAAAGGAGATCGACCAAGCAGCCATAGTGTTCGACTGTTGGCTCAATTCCATACTCACTTCTCATCAACTCGAAATAATGGCGCCCTTCATTCACCATTCCAGCATGACTGCATCCATTCAACAATCCAATGAATGCTATACTATGGGGTCTCAAACCCTTCTCCTGCATCTTCATGAACAGCTTAATGGCTCTATTTGCCATTCCATGCATTCCAAACCCCATAATCATAGCAGTCCAATGACCCAACTTCCTTCTTCTTATGTCCCTAAAAATAGAGAAAGCACTTTCAATTTCCCCACACTTTGAGAACATTTCAATGAGACAGATCCCAAGAACACCCTCTAAACTAAATCCATGTTTTTTAATGTACATATGAATTTCCCTGCCTCTTTCAAGCAGAGCTAATCCAGAGACAGCAGAGAGTGCACTAACAAGAGAAACAGCATTAGGAACCTCTCCTTCCCCAAACAATCGTTCATAAACCTCAAGAGCTTCCTTGAAGGCACCAAGCTTTTCAAACCCTGTTATCATTGAATTCCAACTGACCAAATTCCTCTCCGGCATACTATCAAATAATCTCCTGGCAGATACAATATCACCTTTCTTCATATAACCATGAATCATCGCATTCCAAGCAACAACATTTTTCACAGGCATTCTATCAAACATCTCACTTGCAGTCTCAATCTCACCACGCTTTGAATATCCATTAATCATCAAAGCCCATGTGAATGAATCCCGCTCAGGCATTTCATCAAACAGCATCCTTGCAACTTCAATTTTGTCACACCTAACATAACCATCGATCAAAGAGTTCCAAGTCACCAAATCTTTGTCGCAAACACGATCAAAAACCTCCTTTGCCATTTCTAAATCATCACATTTAGAGTAAAAACTCACCAAGCTGCTCTGCACGAAGCTGTCACCACCAAGGCCGGTTTTGAGGGCGAGGGAGTGTACTTGCTTTCCCTCAGAGAGAGCACCAAGCTTTGCACAGCCCTTGATGACGCAAGGGAGGTTGAAGTTGTCTGGATGCGCGGAAGAGATAGTGAGCATTTGCTTGAAGAGAAGAACGGCAGAATGGGACTGGTGATCGTCAACAAGGCGTTTGATGAGAGAATTCCAGGCGAAAGAGTTTGGTTGCGGAATTTGATCGAATACTGAGCGAGCGTAATCCAGGGATCCCATGTCAGGGTTGCAGTAGACCGTCAAGATGCGGGAGGAGACGGGAAGGGCATGAAAGATACCTGTTTTGACGGCGTAGGCATGAACCTGTTTAAGTTCCGTTAGGGTTTGGCAGAGGCGGAGGAGAGGGAAGAAGAGATGAGTTTGAAGCGAAACCGTGGAGTCCCCAGTAAACGCAGAGGACGGCGGGCATAAAATTGCCGCCATTGATAGGAGAGGAGAAGCAGACCTGGGCTGGGCGTACGTTGAAGCCTGGGGAGACCCTCGGGTTGAAGAGAACGCTGTCGGGTCTGAGGCCTCGTTGAGACGAACTTTTATTTTGTTCGGTTGATCGGATGCAAGAAATATTGGTCTTAGACAAAAAAAAATGGTACCGAGGTGTGCCGAGTTTTTCAAAAAACTCGGTACACAACGGTACCGAGTTTTTTGCCTACGACCGAATGCTCCTCTGCATCCGATCGGATGACGTAATAATTGTTCCGTTGAGACGGGTCAGCTTGACCCGGTGAGTTTTTTTTTTTCGACAAACTTATAAAGATTTCATTTCATTTTGGTCCAATTACAAATCATTTTTGAATAAAAATAATATATATTGATAAATATTATTAAAATCACATTTAATAATCTACTAAAATAAAATTCACCTATAAAAAGCTAAATGAGGTGGTCCATATAGTTCAAAATTATATTGTATGTGATTTTATATAAATATTTGTTGCATGCAAGAATATATGTAGCAATATGAAGAAAATTTTATATACACAATTAAAAGTAATTAAGAATAGACATATAAATTTTTACTTGAAAAATTAAGGGAAAAAAAATTATGGAGCCTTTCCAATTGAAATAATTCACTATGTAAGTGGGTTCACAAAAGTTTGCTCATCCACCAATTAGAGAATATAAAATTTCAAATTATATATCACTAGCTTTGACTTGTCATTCTCATCTTTGTAAGAGAATGTCATAGATAAGCATTAAAGAGTAATTATTATGATCAAAAGATGATGATCAAATACTGATAGTCAAATTATAATGGTTGAGTGATGATAGTCGGGCGATAGTAGTTAGTCAATGGAGATCAAGTGATGGCGGGCGAGTGATAGTGATCAATCAATGATGATCAGGCAACGTTTGTTGCTAACAGTAATCTTTCCAAATTCAGTAGATCTTCGTATCTCTAAGCTCTTTATAAATTATGGTCAATTTCATATGAAGAATGGGAATCTATTTATAAATTTTTTTATTCTTATTTTGATACTTTTAACCAAAATATCTAAACACTCCGTCCAATTACTCATTTTGATTCCCTTGTTGTGCACTTCTTATAGCGTTGAATGTCACTCTCTCTAAGGGCAACTCCAATGGAACGGCTGCCGTTCTTGCTTTGCTCCAACCGACCGTCATTTTTGACGTCATTTAATCGCGTATGAACAGTGTGACGCCAATATTGGCGTTGCACTGTTCATCTGCGCCAAAAATTGGTCTCTACCAAACTTGTGGAAGAAATACGCGAAAGAAGAGAACGACGGTTACAGGGCAAAATGGTGTCCGATTGGAGATGAATCACGGCGTTTTTTTTTTTTTATTTCATTGCATTTTGGAGTGAAAAATGAGATTTTCGGTTGGAGATGCCCTAACGGCTTGGTGCACACTCTGATAATGCTAATTGTGTTCCCATATAGCATGATATTTTCATATTTTCATATTTTCAATAGATTTTTTCACTATAAAACTGATTTAAAAAGAAATAAGAAAGTCATCTCAAATGAAGTTTTAATCTTTTTTTTATTTTATTTTTTTTGGTATTATTTGTTCATTCAATGAATAAGCTCTTTCCCCTTAAACATGGCATTGGATAAAATTTATGACATCTTACAATCGGCTTCTGATCTCTTAGGAATCACAATGACGCAATTAAAGTACATATTAATCTTACATAAAGATCACAGGACTGACTCATTAAGCTTCAGTTAGCTGAAATATCGAAATGCGATACACCAACGCAAAACAGCCTTCTTCAGCAATAAAACTTCACAGATATTCTGTTCAAATTTTGCTCTCACACTGAAATTTCTGAAGAAAACCTGATTTGCTACTTCAAATTTCAAGCTAATTTCAATATATTTTCTTAACGGTAACAAGGATAGAACTATTGAAATGATTGCCAGTATCAAAGTCACATGAATCTGTTAGATATTCGTCCAAGATTTAGATAGTTTCTTGAATGGCTTGTTTTGTCATTGGTGTAGCCTTTTTTGTGTAGCTTGTTTTGCTGCTATTTTGAGTCTATATATTGAGGCTATATGTTGTAATAGGTTGTATGGTTAAGAAATAAAATTTAAGATTCAGCTCTCCCTCTCTCCGTCCTCCTCTCCCAAGATCAAGAAGAGGAAGAGCAGAGGAAGTGCTCTCCCTCTCATCTAAGATCCTCACAGAATCTGTCTTTGTTTTGTCCACTGAAGGACAGACATATTGGCTTAATTAATAAGTGCAGAGCAAAGATTTATGGTGACTAATGTTATTAATCACGAAAAAGTTAAGATATGACAATCTATTTGAACCTATTTGTACCTGATAAATTCTTTAATCCAAACGTAACTCTTTAGCTTCCTATCACTACAGGAAATTCAGCCATTACCGACGACTTCGACCGGCGGTTGTTTAGCCGCCGGTAACAACGGCGGTTTATCCGGCGGTATGGCCGCCGGTGAATACCGACGGCTTAACCGGCTGTTATGAAAGCATATGTCGCCGGTAATAGCGGCGGTCACAAAACCGCCGGGTAAACTGCCAGTTTTAAAAGTTACCGGCGCTATACCGGCGGCCAAAACCACCGGTGTTAAGTGATTTACTAATTACCGGCGATTAAAGCCGCCAGTAAAAGACCTAAAATGAACCAACCCGAGCCTCCCATTTCATTTCATCTTCTCCTCGTCTCTCTCTTCGGCCGGCTCGCCCGTCTCCTTCGCCCGCCTCTCGCGCAACTGAGCTGTCTCCGGCCACCGACGACCTATCTCCGACCGCCGACGAGCACTCCGGCCGCCCTCGAACTCACACTGCAAGGCCGCCGACGAACAAGTAAAGTTATTTGGTTGAACTTATTGAACTTAGAACTTGTGAACTTATGAATTTGGTTATATTTATTGTTTTGTTTGGTTTTACTTATGTATATATTTGTGATAATTGATTGACTATAGTGGCGTGTTGCCCAAAATTATTGTTATTACTTTCTGTGCAGGTTTAGAGTTTAGGGTGAACCTCCCTCAAATAGAGGGGAGGCTGTTAATTTTTTTTTTATGATGCTACAGGTTTCCGGTGGCCAACTGGTGGTTTAGCCGCCGGAAACGACGATACCGGACTGCTGATTGACGCCGTCGGTAATTAAATATAACCGTCGGTAAACTATACCGGCGGCTTACCCGCGGTTACCGACGGTATTTTTACCTTTGGTGTAACGACCGAACAGCCGCCGGTAAAACACCGGCGGTTAAACCGCCGGCCATAACCAGCGGTCAAACCGACGGTAAACCGTCGGCGAAATGAACCGCCGGTAAGGGTTTCTGGCGCCCTTTTTACCGGCGGTCTAGGAACCGCCGAAACGCCGCCGATTTTTTTAAAAACCGCCGAAAATCAATACTTAACCGCCGGTCCAGGCCGCCGATAATAGCTGAATTTCCTGTAGTGTATAGCTTTTGAATGAGTACATTTTTAGGAGATATGAACTCTTTACTAATATTGCATACTCATAAACTTGCCCTTGGGTATTTGTTTGTCGATGAGAAATTTTGTAGGCCACTTACCCTCAATTAGAACTCGTATGAAGTTCTTGCCTGTTGGTTAATTGCCAGACGTACTAATTCTCTTCATAACTAGTTACTCCAAGTTCTTATTAGTTTATCACATAACCCTTTTATAACACCAACTTTGGTCATCATCTATAAATAAGGTGATCAAAGCTTAGTCATGGGCATGATGTAATCTTGTATGAGGCTAAAAATGTCCAACCAAAATCATAAATTCTCATTCTTTGTTTCTCTTGGCCAAATTTGAGCCATAAATTCTATCAGGTTCATTTAATTCATTATAAATCAAATCAATAAAAATAATCTCACTACTCAATTTCTTTTCTTTCGCCCCTTTGGGTAGGGGTGTCAATTTCAGGTCACGGGTCGGGTTCGGGTCGAACCCGGAACTGACCCGACACTATTCTGGTAAACCCAAACACAACCCGTTTTAGGAAACGGGTCAGTTTTTCGGACTCGAATTCAACCCAACCCGCTAACACGGCAAACAGCTGGTCAGCGCGCTTTCGGTTCAGGTCGACAACATCGGCAGCTTGGCATTAGCGCGATTCAGCGCAGCGGGTAGGCTGATCTGCTCGAGCAGTGCGGGCAGTGCATGCCATTCCGGGTCATTTTTTGGGTTTTCGGGTCAACCCGAGTCTGACCTGGTTTTACAAACGGGTTGAAATATCGAACGCGAACCCAAAATTTTCGGGTCGGAATCGAGTCGGGTTTTCGAGTCATGTCAAATATTGACATCATTACCTTTGGGCTTGATCTTAATAAGTAGTATACTCTTGGTGTTACTCCATGCATGAAAAGCATTGGATAAAATATTCTAAAAGATGCGGTGAGTGTAGATCAATGCCTAAGACAATGAACTAGACCTTGGAGGGTCTCGAGGAAAGATTGTTACACTGTGATCACCTTAATGACCAATAGAATGATTGTCACATAAGAGCAATTTCAACATATGAAGGATCATATTAATAAGATGATGCAAAGAATCTTCTAACTATTTCTACAGACATGCCCTCGCGCACAGTCTCTTTGAGGGTATGGTTTAGCGCTTCTCCAATTTAGACTTTGTTTAGAACGATTTTCTTATCGCTTCTCAAAACAATTTCTTAGTACACAAATTAAAACTTTTATATTAAAAAGTTGCTTTACGAAACAATAAAAAAGTTGTCCCAAACAAAATTTCAATATCACCATTCTGCTTCTAGAGCTATTGCACTAACTTGTTCAGACGAAGAGCCATCTTTTCCTAAAGAGAGTATTGTAAACTACATCTTGGCAATCTCGTCAATCTGCAATTCACCAAATCTTATATGACCTTCATAACATATTCCACCAACACAAAACTGCTTTCTACAGCCACAAAATCCATATATTATGTTCAAATTCTTCTCTCCCTTTGAAAAAACGAAAAAAATTGCTATGATAGTTCAAATTTCAAACTAATCTCATTCTTTTTAAATGAGCAGGGAAAAAAACAAAGTTCAGAAATATTTTCAACTGTAGAACAGACAACTTGGAGTTAATCAGCTCAGAACTAAGATTTATGGTGACTAATATTATTAATCATGATTAAATGTTAAGAAGATATGGTAATTTATATTAAATTCAACCACTGTAAAAATTAATTGACCCCATTTGTGCATTCCTAATGTTGTTATTCACATATAAATCAAAACTGAAATATTTGAACAAATTATAATTTTTTATGAGATATAAACATTTTATAATATCATTTATACATTTAAATATAAGAGTTTTTATCTAAACAAATTTTTTTTTGCTTAAATATAAATTGTTTTAACTATAACATTTTCGAAATAGTCTCCAAACTGTTCGTGTGATGCCAATTTAGCCCTAAAGTATTTAGTTGCTCTAATTTAGTTCATCGACTATATAAAATTGATTCAAAATGATCCCTCTCGTTATAGATAAATTATTCTGTGCAGACGTCAGATGCAGTTCTACATCTGGATGAAAATCAGGTACAACCACGTCAGCGGTACTGAGCGGTGCCGATCGAAGGGGTGATGTGACACCTTCTGGTTAGTCTATGACGGCATCCGGCTTCCGCACAGAATAATTTTTCCATGTTGTAATTGTGATGTAAAATTGAACCTAATTTAGTACTAAAAATATCATTTTGGTTCAAATTTGTATGGTCAATGGAATAAGTTGGAGCAATGTAATACTTTGGAACTAAATCGGTCATATATGAACAAATGAGAGACTATTTTAAAGTACTTTTTAATATAAATAAAATTATATGGAAATTAATGGATTATTCTTAACAACAATATTCCTGCAGCAGACCTTTGTCCTGGATTTTAAAGCAAAATTTATATAACAAGGACAGTTAAAAACGCCAAAGGTAAAGTAACAAGGTAAAATCAATGCATTAAAGGTAATACAGCAGCATTTACATGCTAAGCTACACAAATCTTTTAACTGGACTGGCTTTCTACCTTTAATTTCTCTCATATCATTGATGGTAAGTAACAAGTTCAGAGTTCAGAATTCAGATAACACTGTAGGATGCATCAGAGTGTATTAAGGCATCAATAAATGCCATTAGAAGCAGGAAATAAAAGAGATCATTAAATGCTATTCACACATGTAGTGGTGCAATAACAGAAGGGTTATATAGCTATGTATAATATTAAAATTTTGACTTTAATTTTTTTTTTTTTTTTTGCAATTGTCAATTATTTGATCTTTTTAATCACTCAAATATAAACTTGATTTTTTTTTAATTTAAAAAAATAACACAATCTGCATTATTGATGAAGGCCTTCTTCAGTATGGAAAGGAATATACTATGAATATTCTTTTTTTCGTGTTAGAAAATGGAGTTCAATTGGAGACGAGTTTTTGCATTTTGATGTATTACTGTATTTTGAAGTGAAAATTAAGTTTTTCGGTTGGAGATGCCCTTACTATATACACGCAAAACAATTTATTTTGGGATATGGAATTTCTTGCCAACATTGATATAAATGGAATATAATTTATTTAAAAGTCACATAATAAATGGTGTAATAAAGGGTTAATAAAATAGCCTTACTATATATAATAATTTATGTAATGCCTTTTGTGATGCAATGCAATGTGGTAGGAGCAAGGACCTTGGAGTGCTTGGTTAGAGCCCCAATTGTGCTAGATTTTGTGAAGTTTATTGCTTACTTCTTTCATCATACACATGCTCTATTTTATTGCATTCTTAGAAACAAGCGAAGATTTATTATTTTCCTTAAAAATGTCTGTGATTTTTTTAATGCTTTCGACATTTGAGTAAGCTTGTAGAGTAAATCTTCTACATTAAAGCTAAAAAAGAACAAACTTCTTTTAAATTCTTTAGCCACTTCTATTTTTCTATAAAATGATTAAAACAAATATTTATCCAATTTATGACACAAAAGAGTAGTTCAAGCTACCAAATTTCATGTGTTAGATTTTGTATCATAGCATAGGTCATGTCCTCTTGGTTATAAACATAAGATCAACTAACAAATGTCTATTGGCATATAATCATAGTGTAAACCTAAGATATGTTTGTAAGTTGATTAAGATAATATTATATTTATCAATTCTATTAAGATTTTATGTCACTAAAATGACATCATTTTTTGCCTTTGGTACTTTAACTTCCTTTAACTCTTCTTGCTTGATTGGAAAAATTATTCTGTGCAGTCACCAGACGCCGTCCGGAGGCAAATCAGGACGTGCCACGTCACTTTTTTGATGTGTATCGGTGTTGTGTACCGGGTGACGTACGTATTCTGATTCACCTCCAAACGGTCAGATATGACCGCACAGAATAATTTCTCGCTTGATTAACCCTTTTAGCATGAACCTCCTTCATTCGAGTAGTTGCCTAATCCCCTTTATGTTGAATCAAGAACACCAATTAAATATTCTTAATAATTAAAAGTATTCTCAAATGTCACAGTCATAATGTAATCTCATTTGGGCAAGCTAAAACAAAAACTTCCTACCATCAATTCTCATCCAACTTGATCAAAATATGTATAGTTTTTTTCTGACTAAACTTTTAAGGATATTTTCTGTAGCAGCCACTGCTACATTCAATGAACAATGTTGCTCTTTAAAACCTTCAACAAAGATCATGTCATGTAAAATCAGCCTGCAAATGATCAACAGTGAGAAGGGAGAAAGGAGATCAGAATGTCACAACAAGCCAAACAGGTGAAAGACAAAGAGCAAAGTAATGGAGGGCAGTGGGAACCAATTAGTAAGAGGAGAGAAAATAAGTGGAAGTCACATCAAATTCTCTTTGTTTGAAATGATATCCAATGCTTTTAATTATAAGGATGTGTTTGTTTCCTAGGAATTTCAAAGTGGGAAGCTATGATGGTAAGTACTTTGGCTTTTTGGTGGCCTACTTGATAAAGAAGTTTGGACTCTATTTCAGCCATGAAATCTCTTATCATTTAAATGATTAATTAATAAGTAAATAGAGTTTTTTTTTTTTACATAATTTTTCATCTACAGTAATCTCATGACTATAATTTTTAGAACCGAATTAGCCTTCAACAATCTCTTTATAATTTATTTATTAGCACTCAGATTTATAACAAAACTAGTTTTTTTTTTCTTTGAAGTTTGGAACAATCAAATAGGATAGGCCTGCAGCCTCTAATAAACTTAATGCAACTCAGAATTCTCATGGTGCTCAAAAGCAGTGTTAGAAATAAAATGGAAAGAGAAATGATAAAAGATGAAGGTTTTTAATGATTCAGAGATCAATCTCCTATATTCATGAAGCATAAATTTTTTTAATGTTTCGTTGGGACGACTTTTTTACTGTTTAAGAAGCAATAAGAAAACAGTCCCGAACGAAGCCTAAGATATTAGAGTTTTTGCTATACGATGCAGTGCTTTTGAGTTCTGACTACTAATTTGTTAAAAT
Organism: Dendrobium huoshanense; assembly: GCA_016618105.1. NCBI lineage: Eukaryota > Viridiplantae > Streptophyta > Magnoliopsida > Asparagales > Orchidaceae > Dendrobium > Dendrobium huoshanense. The sequence goes on from CM028351.1 coordinate 74,056,143, forward strand.
AATGAATAGAATAATGATATTATATAAAATTATTCTCATGATAAATCTATTTTTTTTTATAACTATTGATTGCCTCCTAAATAGGAGGATTATGATTAATGAGATTTGTGTTTTATGTAAACACCATAATGAAAGTCACTCCCAACTCTTCTTCTATTGTGAAGTTTTCTTTAGACTCCATAAAAATTGCATCCCTAAAGAAGAATTCTCTCATTTGGGAAGGTTGTTAAATCAGGTATTGAATCATTTAAATTCAAATGGTTATAAAATTATTAGGAGAATCTTCATTTTGATTGTGCAAATTACTGACTATTTCATCCGGCAAGAAAACAATAACAAGATTTTCATAAATAATTTGACTGATTTTAATGCTTTGATTAAAAAAATCATTTTGCCATAAGACTGATCAAAAGCAAAAGATGAAAAATGGTGAGGGACTTACCTACTAACATTTATGCTCTCATGATCGTCTTTGTCATGTTAAATTCTTTTGTTATTCTATGATAGTTGCGTGTGTCTAGTGTTCTGGTTATAGTTTTTCTAGCCATGTGGCAATTCTCGTCGTTGTCACTCTTACTTGCTATGGTTGATTATTGTTATAATAATTTTTTGTGTTTGACTGGCTATAACTAGACCTTTTTTTTATGTTCTATTATGATGTTCATCATTTAATCTGAGGCTCTTAGTCGAATAATTGCTAGAACGTGTACTTTTTATGCAATTCTCTTTATTCTCAAGATCATAATTGGTTTTAATCTGCAATTGTTGAAGAGTTCTATTTTGTTTGGTAATCTGCTGGCTGCATATTATGATTTTGAAGGATAGTCTACTATTTGATGGAAAAAAATCACTTTTTTTGGGATTTTGATTTAAGTTCTTTATTTTGATATAAATGCAATATTCTTAATTTCACTATCCCTATCTTTTTGGCAGTTATTTTTCTCAAAATCTAATAATTTCTATGTAATCATAGTTTATTAATTATTATATTGGGTGTGATAAAAACAATTAAAAAAATATTGGGAGTAGCCCTCAATAGAGATCAGATTTGAAAAACCCTTAAAGATTATGAAAGAAGTTTCAAAGATAGAAGACCCTTAAAAATTCCTCAAATTGAACTCAATCCCTAGAAAGTGGATTTAGTGGAGTGATTTTTTTTTTTTTCAGCCTTTACGATCACTTATTAAATTTAAGAAACCTGATCCAACCAAAACACATCAAATACCTCACTTTCAGCCTAATAGATGACACTACTAAAGTTAAAAGCATCAACAAACAAAATACAATGGAAGATTGCTCATTATAAAGCTCACCAAAAAGTGATTTTCTTCTCAGAGAAGCAAAGGGAGAGGCGACAAAAACCATTTATTCTCTTTTTGGCCGCAGCCAAATGTTAGACTCCAAACTGCCTTTTGTATTCTTTATGTCACAGCCTATCTTCTTTGATTGGAGAAGCCATGTTGCCTTCCTCTTCCCTCTCACTTGTACCAATCCCTCTCTTTAGATGGCTTCTAACTAAGGGGTGCAAATAAGTCGAGTCGAGCTCAAGTCCGGGGATGTTCTAGCTCGACTCGCGAGCCAAATACCAAGCTCGAACTCCACTCACCATGGGAAAACCTGCTAGCTCGTCGAGCTGCCCGTCGAGTCAGAGCTCCGATCCCGCTTCCGAGCTTTCATTTCCCGTCCGTGGTTTTGTTTTCCCACCCGCCTTCTCGTCTTCCCACCCCCAGTTTCGTTTTCCCGCTTGCCCGAGCTCTGATCCCGCTTCCCCCCACATGCAAATCACCTTCCCACCTTTTGTCTCGCTCATGGTGTGATCCGTTTTCCCGTGTGTGATATCAATGTTCAATTCCACCTTTGAGTTCGACTGTGTTTTCTATGTGCAGTTCAGCAAGCTGCTCGACGAGCAATCGAGTCGAGCATAGGACTGTTCAAACACAAGCCCGTGGAGCTCGAAATCATGTTCAACTCGCAAGGTCGATAAGCTCAACTCATTGAGCCTATTAATGAACCGAGCCCGAGTCGGCGCACAAGTCGGCTTGACTCGGTTGCACCCCTACTACTAATAGCTTTTTTCTTCTTATGACTTTGCACTCACTATCCTTATTCCATTATAACATAAGAGTGCATCATTGCCCTCATAATGAACGTGCTGTTAGGAAAGTGATAAACTTCGAGCATAAATTAAATGGTGCTTCTCTAGATGAGTTTCCCTCACACCCACCTTTGCTTATCTTGTGACACCAATTAACTTATCATATTTTTTTCTTTACGGGTTCTCCGCTCTGAAACCATTTCATTCATTACATCTACCTAAAACTCTTCTCTTTATTGGGCATGCCAATTATATTTCTCATTTCCCTCTTTATTTATATTACTTTAGTTTACTAACTACCCTTACTTTCATGCACCCTATCGAGCACACTTTCTCCTCAAACTATAATTATCTTCGCTCAAAGGCTCAATACTTAGCACCCAATTTTCTCCTTGCCGGCCGCATCGACCCAATTGAGTTGTGGGCAAAATCTTGTCATTCATAGCCATAAAATTTTCATATCTTAATTTTTTTTTCCTTTTGCATTCAACACAAAACCTTAGATTAAATAGTCCACTAACCTAAAAAAAAAAAGAGTTAATTAGTGATTTTTCTTTATATAAAATTAAAGATATTGATAGAAATAAAATTTATTTTTACCAATAGATATTGATGTTGCTCCTACTATATATTATCTTCCTTTCTTTGTAATAAGAGTCCAAATGAAAACTTTGTCTTTTCATAGAACCAAAACTAGTAAAACTTCTTTCTTAATGAATAAGCAAACTAAAGATGACTATTTTCTTTTCTATTTTCCCTTTTTTTTTTATAAGCTTATGGTTGTGAAGATTTTAGTATGTAAATTTTGGCTCTATAATTCTAGCACATGATATATGCTTGTTCTTGTAGGTTGTACATATAGTTATAGGAATGAAATTTGAAGAGAAATCATAAGAAGATCACAAAAATCTAAGAGAATTATGAGATTATAAAATTAGTAATTATTTATCCAAATTATTAAATATTGCAATATTGCTCAAGTTACAATCACAATATATGATGCCATTTTCATATTAAATAGTTAGAATGGAATACTCACACATAGCTATTAAGAAAATAATTAAGCTTTTAAATATCAATAATGAGTTTTAATCATTAGTCTAAGGCTTCTTTTGGGACAGCTTTTGACCACTATTTTTTTGTGCTTTCAATAAATTATCATACTTAAAAGTTATTTTAGAAAGCAATAAGAAATGTCTAAAACAAATATTTCTAACTATCAAACCACTATTATATTAAGTTTAATATGAATTTTTTGTATTCATCACCCAAATATGTGATATTAGCATTCATAATTCAGCTTAATTTAATTGTTCCATGTGATTTGTGCCTTACATGAGTTCTATGCTTCGTTTGGGACAGCTTCCTTACTGATTTATAAAGTAGCTTTTTAATACAGAAATTTCGAGTTCAACAATTTCTTATATTAAAAAGCTTCTTTAGAAAGCAGGAATAAAGGTGTCTCAAACGAAGCGTTTGTTACTTCTATGATATCAAACAATGTTCAATAATTAGGATTTCATATGGTTGAGTGAGTTCTCATTGCTTAATATTGGATGGTATTGAAATACTTATGTTTAAGAGTGAATAAAAGCATAGGCGGATCCACAGTCAAATGTGCCCATCCTTAAAAAATATATATTCATTAGAGAGGACTTTTTTGAAATTTTGCCTCCCTCCCTCTCAAAGAACTTTTTTGTCCTAAATTTATTGATCGTGCGCCATTTTTTTCCATCCCACCTCCCGTCGTTCTCATAATCACAGTCGAAGTCCTCTAGTTCCGTCGTTTGCAACTCGCAATATCAGGTCTCTTTCGCAATCTCAAGAGGTCGCCGGCCTTTGCTTTTGCAAATCGCAAGAATTTGCCCATCCTAAAAAAAATAGTCTGGAGTCGCCCCTATGCGAGAGAGTGATCTCCAAAAGTAGATTACTCTCATGTTAGGACGAAATCATCCACAAGAATTTAAACAATAGTAGGAACTTCCAAGCACCCAAAATTAAAGTTTCATTTGAGAGGACATTCTTACTATTTTTCAGAAGCTTTTTGGTACAAAATTTATAAATAATAAAAAGAGCGTATCTATGAAGAATAATAAAAGCCAAACAGGCGAGATGACCAGTGGATTGGCAGGATGACCGATGGACAGACATACTCAGCATTTCTTATACACTTTATCATCCTCCATGATCAATTAATGCATCAAAGAACAATACAAAATCAATGCAAGAAGACAATACTTATCTCTATAAATAACTCCCCACTTCAAAATACCATTAACCCAACCATCCACTCTTCAGTTCCCCTTTCATCCAATGAGGAGACAAAGCAGTGAACCAGCTGTTCTTCACTCCTCCATTGCTCTCCTGCAAGAAAGATTCAGACAACTTCAAAGAGTAAAAGAAAAGAGGGAAGAGAGAGAGCAAATAAGAGCCATCAATGAACATCTTCATCTTCAACAACAACAACAAAAACAGCCTATGTGGTTCGTTCATCCTGAGCTTCTGAATCCTTCATGTCATCTAAGAAATAGTTCTTCATTTCTCCTTGGTGAAAGTAAGGACTTCAATGAGTTTCAGAGCTTGGAAGCTTCCCTGTCATTGCGCTCATGGCCTCCTGCTTCGGTTATTCAGAGCTCTAATGGCTTCAACGAAGAAGTTGACACTTCTCTTCATCTGTAGATTATTCTTTTGGCCTTAAATATACTGCTATTTGATCTCTTGGGTCTCTCTATCTTCGAGTGTTCGGTGTTTTTTGAACTATGAAGCTTGTTTTTTATCAGAAATTACTGGTTTTTGTTTCAATCCATATCATCTATGCTTTCCCAATTTGGTTTTTAATGCTTCGTTTTGCTAGTTTTTCATAATCAAAGGTGATTTTACGACCGTTAAGTTATGAATTTTGAAAACTAAATGAACCGTTGGAAGTATTTGGCAGCTTTTTAGATGATATGAGTTGGAAGCAAGATTCTTTGATGCAATTAATTACTAGAAAATTGTTTTTCAGAGAATTTTTTAGCTATTTTTGATAGTCCTCTTATCTTCTTGCTTTCACAAATTGCCTTTTCCTCAGCTTTTCATTAGGTTTGTACTCCCATATCTTGATCTCTGCTCTGTTTTACTTTCCATGGGTTGATTGCTTGAACTTCGAGATGTAGTCATAATATTTCAAATAATATGATTAATAATGTAATAATTATTAAATAAATTTAATTTAATTAGAATATTACATTACTAAAATTGATTATTTAGCTACATTATTATTAAAAATTGTGACATTAAGCTCCTATTTTAGACAAATTTAATATTATTTTATTTTTTAGACTGCAACTAAAATTTCATTCGTCTACTATTTTTTATTAATTTTCAAAAAATATATATATATATATAATGAAATATTACATTAGAGTTACTATTATGTGATAACTTTAAGAAAATAACTATTAAATAAAAATAATATTTATAATATTTACAATAGCTTTCAAAAATGTATTCTGCCCACAGTAGCTTCCAAACTATTTTTATAAAACTTTATAGCCATCCTAGATGAACATAAATATTTATATTTATCGTAAAATTAACGAAAGTTATGAGTAAAGATTAAGCTTCAGAGCTCCTTTACTAGACATAACTGCCACTCAAAAGCCAAATAATAAAATTGGTTTGTAGAGGAAGTAATTTTGCAGAAAATATATAGAAATGTAACAATGAAGCAATGATTACATAAGCCACAAATATGAATGTGACAAAGAAACAATGGTGTTGTTGTAGACTAAATATTCGCGGCGATATATAGAGAAATATAAAATTTAACGTTTTAGTTTTGTATGAATATTCATCATGCAATTAGATAAAAGAAAGGGGTGTGATATTCATAAGAGGCACTAGAGTTTTTACATAGAAACTCTTGAAAATGGGGAAAAAATCATGAGGCATTGCCTTGTTTAAATGAATCCACTAATCTTTGTAGTTGATTAAAAATGAGGCATATTCATTAGGGAGAAGGTCTTAATTTGATGTAACAAATATACGTCATATAGAGTGCATTACATGGTGGGAGTTGGAAGAATCGGTATTGAAATGTTTGTTTGGTCAGTAAGATCATAGTCGGTGAGCGATGTAGGTCAGAAGGATCATTGTCGGATGATGGATGTCGAAAATACCGTAGTCATGGGACGAAGGCCAGGGAGACTATAATCTGAAGATGGTGGTCGGAGAGACCTTAATCGGTGGGCGACGGAGGTCAGAAGGACTGTAGTCAGAAACGGTGGTTGAAAGAACTGTTGTCGACGGGTGAAGGAAGTAAAAAAGAATGTAGTCAAGCAACTGTGGTCGGGGAGACCATAGTCTGAAGATGGTGGTCGAAGAAACTATAGTCAGCGGACGACTGAGGTCAAAAAAATCATATTTGGGTGATGGTGATTGGGGAAACCATAGTCTGGAGATGATAATCAGAGAGATCGTAATTGACATGCAACAAATGTCGAAAAAACTACAGTCGGGTGAATGTGGTCTAAAGGACCATACGTGGGTGATGGAGGCCGTAAAGACCTTAGTCGGGTGAAGGTGATCAGAATGATCGTAGTCGGGTGACGGTAGTCTGAGAGACCATAATCAACAAATGACGGAGGTCGGAAAGACCTTAGTCGGGGGGAAAAGGAGGTCCGAAGGACTGTCATTGGTGGACAATGGAGGTCAGAAAGACTATTGTTTGGCGATGGAGATCAGAAACACCACAATCATTGAGTGATGGTGGTTAGAAAAACCATTGCCTGGCGATGGAAGTCGCAAGAATCATAGTTAACGGGTGATGGTGGTCAGAAAGACTATTATCTAGCGACGGATGTCAGAAGGTTTGTATTTGGCAGTCAACGGTGGCCAGAAAGATTGTTCCATGGCGACAGAGATCAAAAGGACCGTAGTAGGTGAGCGACGGTGGTTAGAAAGATCATTGTTTAGTGATGGAGGTCGGAAGGACGTAGTCGCCATATGGAGATGGTCAGAAAGACCATTGTCTAACAATGAAGGTCAAAAGAGTTCTAGTCGGTGGGCGATTGGTCAGAAAGACTATAACTGGGGACGAATGCCGGAAAGACATTAGTCGGGCAAAGGTGATCGGAATGACCATAATTGGAGGGTGACGATGGTCTAAATATGGCGACCACCATCCGACGACAATTGGTGGTCGGACGGAAGTTTGACGAAAGTTCGACGATGATTGGTGGCCATGCATAAATACGGCGTCAGTTGGTGACCGAGCAGAAATCTAATGACAATCGGTGGCTTGGCATTAGTTTGTGGCTGGGGTGGTGGTCGAAGAGGAGCTTGGTGGGAAAAGTGATGTCAGCTTGCTCTTCCTCTCCTCTCTCCCCCCCCCCCCCTCTCTCTCTCTCTCTCTCTCTCTCTCTCTCTCTCTCTCTCTCTCTCTCTCTCTCTCTCTCTCCGCCCTCGCCCCCAAATAAAAAGAAGAATGAGAGGTCTATTTATAGTTTTCTAGGGGTGAAACAATCAATAAATAGGAAAAAGATAAATGGCACGTTGGGAGTGGTTCAAATGAATGACTGATATTAATTCCCTTGATCATTGATAGTTTATGGAGCATTTGAGTGCCTTAATGATGCTAGAATTCATTGATCTTAGGCTCGTTGGATTCATCTTGTTTATCCGCTCGATTCAATTATAAGCATGGCGCATTTGAAAAACATTTGGTCATCCAATTTTTGGTTCGAATCTTCCAATTGCGCTGTAGGTCCTTGATTTGGACCCATTTGGGCTCGGATTGGATTGAATTTGGTATCGTTGGGTTCATCTTTCGAAACATTCACTTCAAGTAAAAGTTTGTTGAAATCATAGTTCGGATCGTCCCGAATTTAATTTCAAAAGTTTTCAATTTAAATTGCATCGAAACTCGTGCCCGATCATTAAATAAAAAATAAAAAATTTGATGTCGTGCCAGGTGTGAAAAGTTATAATAATACAGAGAGAAGTAGAAATCTATGCACGAAGATATAAGAATGCTTAACAATGCCTTCTCAGGCTCAGCCAAACAATAGAAACCAAGAAGATCTGCCCAATATTTCAGCTGCTGTGTGTCTCAGAGTTGCAGTTTTAGAAGGAAAAATCATTGTATTTGCAGAAGTTATTAAGCTTAGGAGTACGTTTGGGCAGCTTTTTCATAGTTTGATTTTGAGTACAGCTTTTATATTTTTTGTACGGCTATAGATTGCACATATCCGGTTCCTGAGGGAAGTGAGAAAGGTGAAGCTCTTCAGAAGAGGAGACATCAGGGGAAAAAACGGCATTCCAGTTGCGTTGAGGAAGAGGAGAAACAACTCTAGCAGAAGAAAGAGGGGGAAAATCTAAAAGAGGAATAGAAGAATCCATGGTCACAGAAGCCTCCAGCGTAGCCGGAGGAGGAGGAAGAGCCAGCAGAGCCACAGAAGAGAGAAAACCCTAGCTAGCAAGTTTTTTTCCACCGCATATTTTTTCACTCAAAATTATATCATTCATAAACTTTTTTACTATTTTCTGAATCAGTTTTTTAATATAAATTTTTTAATTAATTTATTTTCTTTTAAATTGTTTTTGAAAGTAGTAAAAAATCATCCCAAACGAAACCTAAGTCTTTCACACACCATCAAAACTCTAAAAATCGCCTTCCCAACGAGATCTCTTCACAATTCTTCTCAACTAGAATCCGTTGCGACTTGTCGTGACCATCTCTTCATTGTTGACGATTTTGAGAAGGTCTTTAACATCAATAAAGTATTATATTAATAAAATTTAGGAGTTAAATATATAAATATGATGATTATAAATATTTTTTTTGTGATAATTATATATGCTTTGTATGTAAATCCCTTTAAAATTTTTTGTTTAAGAAAAGCCTTTTGCAACTATATGTGTCAAGAATACAATAAGAAAATTGTAATTTTTTTTTTTTGAAAAAGGAAGAAATTTATAACAAGTCAACAACTTTCAAAAAAAAAATCCGAAGAAAAAAAAAAGATTTCAGGAGGTAATTACCCACCATGAAATCTTCCTAGTTCCGTCCGTATTTGAGAGGAAACCTCTATTTAAATTTACAAGGTTGCATAAGAGCACTTGAGATTAATAATAGTAATAATAATTAGGTGAATGTGAGTTCATACTTTTTATTTGGTCCGGTGAACGTACGTAAAGGTACGTTCGGCCGGCACTGAGATCGCACCACGTAGCAGGCAGAAAACGAAAAATACTGAGCAATACCAACAATAACGAGAAATATCATTATGTCAAGACCAAATAACGAGCAATACCGAGTAATACCAAAAAATACCGAGTTTTTTCTAGAAAAACTCGGTATTTTTTGGTATTACTTGATATTGCTCGGTATTGGACTTCACAGAGCGGTATTTCTCATTATTACCAAGCAATACCTAGCAATACCGAGCAAATACCGAGCTAGAAAAAACCGAGTAACTAAGTGATGACTGAACGTAGAGTTACTCCGGTCAGAGGACCTAATCAAAGTTCTTCGATAAGAGGGGGAATTCCTTAAAATATATTTGTGCTAATTCAGTTTTTAGTGTTAGTCGGTTCGTTAGCCACTCTATTACTTAAATTTTAGAAAATGGGCTGGTTGTTCTAGTTGCTTGCTTAGTTTGTATGGTAATGGGCCTTTAATAGACTGGGCTTTGAGCTTGCAATATTGTTTTGTTGCCCTTGCTTTTGGTTCTGGATATATTTGTTCCCTTCGGGCCTATAGTTTGGAGTATCTGTAAATGGGCTTAAATGGACTTTCTGGTTACGCAAGGTCGACCAGGGAGATTAGTGACCGAAGGCCGACACTCCCTGCCCAAAAAAAAAAAAAAAAAAAAAAAAAAAAAAAAAAAAAAAAAAAAAAAAAGAATAACGATTTGTGGAAAGTTAGGTATCTTTTTATAGTAGCTTTTGCATAAGAATTAAATATTTTTTAACAAAAAATATAAGAGTTAATGATTTGGCTTAAAGTAATTATGTGATTTGTAGGTTTTATAGAACTTTAACAAAAACAAATTATTTGAGGCTTATCATAAGTTCATAACCAACATTTTGATTAGAAAATCCTAACACAAATTTCTTTTGACTTTATCAATTTTCATTATAGTTGAATAATGTTAGTGAACGTGAGTGATTTTTATGGAAACTCAGTACGATTTAGTAATATATTAATCCGAGTCATCAAATGACTATATTTCACTTTGTATTTTCTATTGTTTTTTGTTTTTTTGGCATTTGCTCTGTCTTGTGTACTCCTTTTTTGTTCAATATATTGATATTTTTGGTTTTTTTTTAAAAAAGAAGTTTTTGATTGAGGGATAGTAATAAATAATGTGGACAACTCTCATTAGAAGGAATAATATTTATATGAGTTTATTTGATTTAAGTTCATATCAAATAGACAAAAATATCAAATAGAAAACTTTGATTTTAATGTTAAAATGGGATTTATGATCATTTTAATATTCACCCTCCTAAATAATATGTACTAAATACATATCAATAAAACTTATCATACCTTTTTTTTTTTGCAAATTTTCATGAAAATATCTAAAACTTATCATATCTTAGAACGTTAGTAAGGCCCAAGAGTCTTTTTTTTTTAATTAATTTTTTAATTATTGGTTATCTACTGTCTAACATAATCTTTTATTTTTCTCATCCAGAACTTGGGACCTGACAATGGTGGTGTAGACCTAAAAAATATTGATTAGAAAATATTAGAAATAATATTTATTTAGTAGATTTAGATGAGAACTTGACTTTTAATAAAACACAATGGAGAAAAAGCATTTAAGTAGCCGACCTCACATAGTGGCATAAAGATTTGTTGTTGTTGTTATTGTTGGAGCATTGTCTGGTGAATCTATATACTTATATTTATTGAATAAGTTTTAGATGAATTGAAATTTATTGAACTCTAGAATATAATAAATTTTCTAACAATTTGCTAAAAAATGATGATTTTATTATTAATAATAAATTTATTTTTTAAAAAATATATATTTTTTATTTATAAGCAACCATATTAGTCCTAACTCATCTCCCAAATTAATTAAAAAATATGATTGATATTATTTTATAATTTTAGTGAACTATATCAATTGTTCAAATCAATTACTAATAATGATTATGCCAAATAATTAGGAGCACAATTGATTTATTTTACTTCAATTTTTTTTTGTATTTGTATAGTTGCTCTTATAATCTATTATTGATTTTAACTAAATAGCCCCTCATCTTATCTTAAAGTATGTAACTAATAATAAATGTAAAAATATTAAATTTATTTTAAGATGAAAATAATAAATATATAATTACTTTCAATTTAAATCATAATCATATTATAATAATTTAAGATAAATATATTTATGTAATTATAATTAGAATATTCTCAACTAATTTTTTTTTAAATAGCGGTGTTTCAACCTAAAATTTATTAATTGTAGTATTTAGATGTTTTCGGAGGTCAATTCAGATGCGTCACTTCGTCCAATATCCGAATTAACTTCACAACACGTCCGGACTTTGCACGTAATAATCTCTGGTTTCAACCACCAATAATAGATGTTGCTCACGTAGGCTATTTACTGACCCAAAGTAGAGGTTGGATGGATTGGGTCCACACGCTCACCAAACAGCGAAGTAATAATCTTATGAAATATATTGGTAAGGTAAATGATAATATATTTGACCGTATGAGCCATATTTTGTACTAAAATGAAAAAAATAAAATTGTGATGTAATTTATTTATTTATTTTGAGATGAATGAAATGTATAAATGTTAAAAAAAATTGCATAAAATTATTTGAGCTTTAGTTTTTTATAAATAAATAATCAAATTAGTAAATTATATTATACAGCTCATCAAATATTTATGTAAAATAAGCATTTTTATATTATTTATTTATTTATTTCGGGTTTCTAATAAACTCCAAACCAAATGTTTGGTAATCACGTTATTTTTTGAATTAGGCTTCATTAGCAAAGCCCTACATGGGGTCCTGGTTGGGTAACCGTTGGGTACCCATGCTCTGCGCTGGAGGGCTTTGCCCACCCACACCCACATATGGTGACTTTTGGTATGTTATACCCACCCACACCCACCCACTTTCCATGCTTCTTGAATAAAATCTTTCACGGATTAATGGCATTAAGGTTTGTTGCCCTTTTCTTTGACTACAAACTTTCAAGTTACATATCAAAATTTATCGTAGTCACAGCACGGTTCAGTGTTGCGCACTACGTAGTAAGGATTATTGTAATATAATGCATGCATATGATGAGTAGTAATGTAAATCAATTTGTCCCCTGATGTTGAGTACACACCCATACCCACCCACAAGGTCATGTATATACCCATACCCACCCATGCCCATTAGGTATGAGTGGGTACATGGGTGGGTGTGGGTATGGGCACCCAATGCAGGGCTCTATTCATTAGGCAACTTTTTTACTAGTTTAATTTTTAGACCGTAATTATATTTTCAATTTGAATATTATTTTTTTGTTGCTTTTAAGAAAAATTATTTGATAATTAGTTACTTTTTACAACTATTTAAAGTAAAATTTTTTCCATAATAATTTATAACCATATTTACAAAAAAACTGCAAATAGTCTCAAACGAACCCTTACGGCATGTTTGGGGAGAAATTATTGCGTAACGAGTTTGGACGTAACTTTTCATCCGGACTCCAATCACAAGAAGACACGTGGATTTTCTCTTTTGTGTGCATACCCTGTATATAAGAGAAAGAGAGAGAGAGAGAGAGAGAGAGAGAGAGAGAGAGAGAGAGAGAGAGAGAGGTCCATGTGTCTACACCTAATTGGAGTACGGACGACATCCTGACTTTACATGTAATTAGGGGTGTCAATTTCGGGTCACGGGTCGGGTTCGGGTCGAACCCGAAACTGACCCGGCACTATTCGGGTCAACCCGAACCCGACCCAATTTTAAAAACGGGTAAGTTTTCCTGACCCGAACCGACCCGCTTCGGGTCCGGGTCAACCCGACACGACCCGAATGTCCTGTTTCCAACAAGAAAATGGCTAATTTTCGGGTCAAAAACGGGTCAATCTCCTCTTTTCGGGTCAAAAACGGGTCAAAATCAGGTCAATCTCCTCTTTTCAGGTCAAAATCGGGTTTTCGGGTCAAAATTAGGTCAATTTCGGGTCAAAGGGTTAACCCGAACCCGACCCGATTTTTAAAACAGGTCGAAATGCTGAATCCGAACCCGACCCGTTTCGGTTCAAGTTGACCCTAACCCGAAATTTTCGGGTCGGGTTTAGGTCGGATTTTCGGGGCGTGTCAAATATTGACACCCCTACATGTAATAATTTTTTATGTTTGAAAAGGCTTCAATTTTTATAAAAATGGTTGTCAAGTTAGTATAGATTGTAGAAAATAGCTTATTTGAAAGCTATTATGAAAGATAATATTCCCAGCATAATTTTTTTTAATTAATAAAAAAATAATAGCAAAATAAAAATTATAATTATCACCTGAAAAATGAAAGAGGAAGAAAGCTGTCATAAACCATTCGTTATCAGATGATTATTAAAGAAATTAGTTCGGCGTGAACAAAGCAATACGGAATCTAAGCAGATTCGGCCAATCAGAGCCGTTGTTTTAAATTCGGCACGAAGACGCGTGGGATCGTACCGTACGTATAAGATCAATAGTCATCAATGCGGGTATGTATCGACGGCTGAGATTACAGTACATGTTACTTTTCACGTGAGAAGATCTAACGGATACTGCTGATGCAATTTCTACAACAGCGAACATTTACGTACACTAAGATACTACCTAATTGCAAAATACGTACTTAAAAATAATTCTCTGAAAAAAGTTTGTTATTCAGATTAATCTGTGTTAATTTTTTTTATAAGAACGAAAAAATATTGGATAAAATATTAAATTAATACTATATATTTGTTGAGTCCTGAAAAATTAGTGGCGGTAGAGAGATATAGACTTAGCGTCCTGATATCAACTCCTTCGATCATGGATCATTTATTGAGAATTTGAGTGTCTTAATGATATCAAAATTCGACGATCTTGGGCTCGTTTGATTCTTCTGGTCAAGCCGATAAATTCAACTATAAGCATGTCACATTTGAATATCATTTGATCATCCAATTAAATTTCTAAAGCATTCAAATAGGCTTCGGGCCCTTGATTTGGATCCATTAGTGTTCGCATTAAACCGATTTTAGTGTTGTTGGGTTCAACTCCTAGAGACATTCAATTTGACTATAAGTTTGCTAAAATCAGGATTTAGATGCTTACAGATTTAGTTTTAAAAATTTTGGATTCATATTTGCATCATTCATACCCGATTAACATGATTTTTTTATGACATATTAATAATAGATCTTAATTGCCATAATGAATAATGTGTATTAAAATACTTAATAGGCAGAGATCATGTTTTAAATTGCGGTGTTAATAAATGATCAAATCTAATAACTCGATCAGGCATGACTCGAAAAAGCTAAGTTTTGGTTGAGCTAACTATTTTTTGTGCTAGGTTTAGGTCTGAAATTTAATTCGATTAATTGAAAGTTGGGTTTGATTTGACTCAAAATTCTAAAATAAAGTCACATTCATATAATTATCAGTTAGCTCATGGTTAAATGGGTTCATTTTAAATGCTTTATATAATATCATTTAATTCAAACGAATTTATAAAAAGTGGGATAAAGTTAAGAAAGCTTTTTTTTTTTTAAAGAACACTTTATTCCATAAAAAGAAGAGAGATACAAATAAGTCTAGTCACAGTAAACAAGACATACTCAGCTAAAGGCAGATCAACTGCAACCATCCAAAACGTAGGCAAGGAACATCCAAAGAATGAGTAAACACCAAGACACACAGCTGAAGCCCACACTAGCCGTCAATGGTTGCCAACAAGCCAAGTCGTCAGGAATGATAACAAAGACCTACCACATCATTGCACGGATAAAAAATAACACCCCCAGTAACACAATCCACACCAATAAAGGCAAATAACGCAATTAGCTTGAGAAGACACCAAAGTAGCATCCACCAAGCCAAACACAAGAAAACAATGGATTTCCTCTTCCCCCCCCCCCCCCCCCCCCCCTCGTAAACCATCCTTCTATTCAAACACTTCCTTTTCATCAACTTCTGAAGAAGAAGAAGAAGAGCCTTGAAGTCAATCAATTTGTGACTTAACATTATCCCTCAATCTGACGCCCACGTGAGCATAAAAGACATTAACAAACAGTAAAGCAATTGAGGCATCAACATGCCACTCATGTACTCCCAATCCCACAGAGGATGCCGACAAAGCCGATCAACAGGTGTCACAGGAGATACAATAGAACGGTTAATAGCCACAACACCAACAGACACTTCATCTCCAACAATAACATCAGGACTAACAGCCTCTCCAACCACAGCCCCATCATGAAAAGAACCAATGGAATTCTCGGTACCCATAAGAGCCAAAGCATCATTAGAACCCCAACATTCACAGCCTCAGACGGTCTACCCAAAGGAACAATAGCATCTAGCTCCAAGGCAGCAGAGTCAAAATTCACAACATCAACCTTATCACCATCATCAATACAATTCATCATATAATTGTTTAAGGTCAAATTAGCATCCTCTCCAACAGCATTCGACAAGGTCAGAGGGGAGCCAGTGCCCCCTTCAGTTAAACCCACCACATTTCCATCATCACAATCATTCACCAGATGAAAAATGTTATCCTCATTAACTACCAAAACCTTCCCGCCCTCAGGTGAATCAGCAGCAGTCGCAGAAACATCGTGACAGCCAACCCCCAAAGAACCTGGAGACACAAAAGGAATAACAACCAAATTAGCTAAACATTGTTTCAACTAAAATTCCACAACAACATCCTCATTAGACGCACTGGACTTACTCACATTTTTAATAGGCTCAGTAACATTAGGATGAACCTCTCGATTCATATGGACTTTTAACAAATGCGGGTGCAAGATAAGACATTCTGATTTGGAATGCCCCAAAGATTTGCAATGAAAGCAATATAATGGAATATCCTCCATAATAACTGATTGGACATACCCCAAATTATCCGGATCAATTCAAACCTTGTCAGGAAATTATTTGGAAATATCCAATTCGATCAGAACACAAGAAACTGAGGGTCTAAAACCAGTAGAGGTAGCATGATCAATTTTAAGGGGCGGCCAAATATGAAACCAAAGCTATGAAGAATTCTTGGAGAAAAAAGATGAGGTTCACTTGATCAACCACAAGTAATAATTATTAATTAAATATGATCGATGTGCAAAGATACGACAGTAATCCAAATCGTTCACTAATTTTATCAAGACGTGCTTCGGATTGAGCAAGGTGCCAGAGAAATCACTGATAAGTTTAAGGTTGAAAAAAAAAATTCGAATAGCTTCAAGGGAAGGCCGGTGGGTAGGAAATTTCCCAACCAAAGTGAAATCAAACGGTGCGGCAAGCGAAAAAATCTCGGCTTTAGAAATCCACAAAGAGGGAAGCCCACGTTAAGTAGTGATTTTCAGGTTAGGAAAAGAAGAGACGTTACCAGATAAAACATCACGAAAGGACTTAGAAGTTATTTTGCCATCAAGAATGTGGGTCTCCGAAAGGATTCCGCTCGTGTGGCTAGAATGCAAAGAGTACGATCACACTATCCCGTAGGACAAAATGGTCGTAGGCCT
Source organism: Dendrobium huoshanense (assembly GCA_016618105.1). Lineage (NCBI taxonomy): Eukaryota > Viridiplantae > Streptophyta > Magnoliopsida > Asparagales > Orchidaceae > Dendrobium > Dendrobium huoshanense. The sequence continues at coordinate 74,072,967 of CM028351.1, forward strand.
TTACACTCGGCACAAGCAGGCCGATGGAAGAGCAGATGGAGTTATAGATACGATTAGCCATGGAGGATAGCGGCTTTCACCTACCAACCTCGATGGATAATAATATCTATAACCCAAAAATTCACGAGATTTCCCCTATTCGATACATCAGCATCGAATAGGGTTTATTTGATTGTGGGGATCGGTTTCCTACGGGCGCAAGCCCCCGTAGTTAATTACATCTTAGACCTCGGTCTAAGAAAACTCTCGATTAAGGACAGTGTATTATTCACTTCTTAATTTGGTGCACAGAAAAAGTTCCTAAGTTCTATTCCAAAGAGTTTCTTCTATTTACCCTTAATGATGATTAGACAATTTTGAGTGGATAAAGATATGATTAAAATTTTGAGTTTAGAAGATCAAAGACCAGATTACCATCCTAAGAGAAACGACAGACTCAAAACACAAATGAAATGAGACACACTGAGGGGTGTACAACCTGGACTTACGCTTGCCTGGAGTGCGCAGCCAGCTAACATCCTAAACACAGTCAATCGCCCTATATGTATACAAGATAGGAAGGCTCTATCCTAGGAAATCAAGGATTTGTAGTTTAAAAGATCTCAATCAGGGACTCTACAATATGCAAAAGAATGTACCTAGCGCCATGTATGATGCATGAAACAGATACGAAATATCTCTAGATCTATTGATGTAATGCATGTATGTAAGTGAAATACAATGTGAAGTAAGGTGTGTAAAGACAAATGCATGCATGACATTCAGAGTACATAAAAAGTAAATAAACACACCCTAAGGATACCCTCCAGGCAAGGTACCCGCACAGAAAAGTATTCAAACGGTGCCCACTGGCACAAATAGGTGGCCTACTCTACAGGCCTAAATGACCCTAATGGTCTCTAAGGCTCACAGAAAAAAAAGAAAGAAAAAGGGGGGGTATCGTGCCCAAAACCAGAAGGCCAAAAACCTAGCGATGCCCACTTCGTGTGGGAAAACAACGATGCCCAAGTGGCACAAGTAGGTGGCCTACTCTACAGGCCTAAATGACCCTAATGGTCTCTAGGGCTCACAGAAGGGGGGTAAGCTTTGACCTATAGGGCCAAAGCTTCGTCAGTGAACTAACCTAAGGCTGGCTACCTAAACATGCTAGAATACCTACTAACAAGCAGTGTGTGATGTGAAGCAGTTCGATATATAACTAAAAATTTACTTTACAAATTGCAGAAATTATACCTGACTGTATGTGGCGCTGCCACTTAAAAGCTTATAAGCAAGCGGTCCAGTGTAGTTCCCGATCATTAAGCTCCAATGTACCTCGCAAGAAAAGATCAAAAAGAAATATATACATGAGCGTAGATGCCGTTCAGAAAAGAAATGCAGATAAATAACAAAGATATAACTAACAAGAAATTGAATAAAGCTAACAGGAAATTTAATAATTACATTTATAGAGCATGTGTACGTAGAAAACACTGAACAACAAAAGAAAGACATTGGCCTAACCTAAAGCTAGTAGTCGTGTCCTAGCAAATCAATCTAAGTTTATGTATGTTGTGTAGTTTTGGATGGGTCCTATGTAGGGAAGTTTAATTACGATTGCTTTCATTTGATTTGTTAAAGGTCAAAAGAGAAATTTTAATTTAAGTTTAAATATTAGTATTTTAGGATTGATTTTAGAGATTTTACTTTTAGTATTTGATTGATTACCACCTTTGTTTCACACCGAGGCCGTGAGGTTTATTTCACCCTCCTTGGGGCTAACTTAATAGCCTCGTGGGCCTGGGTTACCCAGTGGCGACCAATTTTTGTTGAATTATTTGTTGGTTATAAATTAGAAAAGAAAGGTATATTAGGTGATTTATTATCGATTGATGTTTGATTCAAATCATTAATAATCAATTAAGTTTAAAGTTTTGTCACTCCATCGAATTCATTCGTGGCGTTGTGCCACCATGCTCGAGGAACCAGGCCTCCTTAGGACACTTAGCCCCGCAGCTCGGAGTAGTCCATCCGATAAACTTCATCTTTGGAGTGATTGTTATATATTAAGGGATTTGTTGACTGATTTTAAAAGATTGATTTAAGAGATTTTATTTTAGGATTTGATTGAATTATTCAATATTTACAAATTAGAAAGAAAGATGAATTAGACAGTTTGTTATCAATTAAGGGATTAGATTAATTAAGTTTGCTATCAACTGGTTCGTGGCGTTGTGCCACCAGGCTCGAGGAACCAGGCCTCCTTAGGACACTTAGCCCCGCAGCCCGGAGTAGTCCATCCTAAAAACCAAGTTGATATAGTTATATTAAGAGATTTGTTGATTGGTTTTTAAGATATTAGTTTAAGGTTTGATTGAGTTTTAGGTGAATTAGTAAATTTGGATTTTAGAAGATTTTTAACTTAATGAGTTTTAGTTTAGGTTCCCTCTCCTAATTTAATCTACATCTTTTTAAGACTTTTAGGTTGGTTAGGGGTTGTTTAAAGGATCAGTTAAATTTGGTTTGAATTTTGCAGTTTAGTAGTTATATTCGTTAATTAAGGTTGGGTTAAGAATGAAATATTTTGATACATTTTTTTTTAGAAGCTATATTACGATTGATTCGATTGGTCGGTTATTAATAGATTAAGGCACACTAAACCTAGGAAGAAGTGTCACTAAATTTTCTATGTTCTGATGTCTCTATCCTATAAGAAGCATGCATCCTAAGTCTATGTTATCTAAAACTCGATCCTTAATTTTTTTTGTCCTTAGGTGTCATTAGTGTTATGGGACTAAAGTAAGTGTCTTTCTAACCTCTCTGAACATTCATACATATACTAGCAAGATTAGGAATCTATGAATAAAATAAGACGACAAGTAGGAAGATAGTAGAAGTGCAAGAAGAACGAAAACTACAAAAAATACCAAAAAGAAAGAGAGAAGATAAAATAATACAATAAAGGGATGTAGGCATTTTATCGTTGGATATGCTTCTTCGGAGCAAAGCATATCTCTAAGACACCATTCACTCTCATTCAATATAATATGAATAAGAGAGAAGGTGCTTTAATGCCATTTTTACTGTCCCCACGATCCAAGTAAAGCTCTTAATATAGACCCGACTCGACTACACAAACTATTCTCTACCAAACTCGAAGTAGCGAGGGAAACTCAAGTTCCCAAAAATTAGAAATAAAACAACATCTCTTTCTATCCACCGTATTCTTCCAACCTTACATCTTAGAAATAAATACTAATGAAAGAGAGAACCTATGCAAGATAAATCACTCCATCCCAATAAGAAAAATCTAGACATAAATCCATCTCATTAAGGTCTCGACCCCAAAACAATATTTTATGAAAAATTCTCCAAAATGAAACAACACATAAAGCCCCTTACCAAAAAGAAAACAAAACACCAAAAACTCCTTTTGACGCAAAACCAATCAAGTGCTTTTCTTAAATTTGGTGTGGGGTAAAACCACGAGAAATCTCCAACCATAAGACTTCGCAAAAATTCTTCATAATGAAACATTTACAAAATTCGTCATAAAACTCCTCAATATAAAACAAACCACAAAGCTTTTCGTAAAGTTTCCAACAATAGAGCAACTAATGGGACTTTAATATGAAACCACTTGTAAATATTTCCAATCTTGAAGCAAATCATACAACACAAGCCAAGTCATGTTCCGTTATACTCAAAATACTACTCAAAATATGACCAACCTGAGATACTTATTGATAAAATAAAATAAAATAAAGGAAAAGGAAAAAAGAACATGTATGCTTTCTTATATTTCTCAAAAGAAACTTTGTGAAAGAGTATGAATGCTTGACACTGAGAAGAGAAATATACAAATGTCCTCCCACAAACTCATAAAACCCAATCAATGGGTGGTGTTAGACCATAATTTCATATGTAAATCTACCCCAAATATCCTTGAATAAATTTGTCAATGAAACAAACATTCACAATCAGTGGCCATTGTTCTTTCGTCACCAAAACTATGTTACAGGATTCAAGAATGATAAGGCATATCTTGCAATGATAACTCTCCAACAAACTTTTCATCTTCATGTCATATGCCATCAAGAGTTTTAGAAGAGGCTCAAACTTAAACTCATGAACACACTTTTGTGCCAAATATATGATATTGTAAATCAAGAGCTCATCACCTAAGAAAACTAATGAAATATAGAAAAGATATTTTCGAAAGTCACAAATAAAGCTCTAAATATATGCCAAGTTACCTCTCTCGATCCCCCTATAAACATCACAATGAAATCCTATACTTGTGAGAATAAGAATTGAAAATACTTCTCCACAACTCATAAAATTTTCTGACGTAGAGCAACATCATGATGAAGCAAACTTTAAAGTTTTCCAATGCAAAAATATATATTTTTTTTAAACATAAAGCCACTCTTACAGCTTTTCTTCATGTGAAATAAATTTTGGAATTCTTCCAATGAATCTCACTTCTCATGTTATGCAAAGATCTTCTTTTTTTTTTTTTAAAGGGATTCATGAACTTCCTAGCTTAAAGCTCACAACTTCTCCCAAAGCTCAAAGGGGAATCATTCCAACAAGTTGAATCAAGTTAAGTTTACAAATGAACCATGAAACACATGGAAATTTCCAATCTCATCTAGATATATTAAACGATCAAATAATCTTATGAAACAAAATATAAGTAGACATACTAATCATCACCAAATACCTAAGGCTTTTATCCATATATTAAATATACATGTGTTTGGCCTCATCTTCTAACACTAGTAGCCAAGACTTCATCAAAATCTATGAGAGAAAATAAAGGAGTGACCACATTTAATTGTAGATTAACAAAGAGAACGTCATGCTATGACCACCAGAAATAAAGTCCCACCAAAACATTCTTGTGAACTCATTTGATATAGTATAAACAACACTTTACTTGCTTAACTAAACATGGGCTCATATGAATACATTATGATGAGCCATGCATTAAACTGAAATACTTCCATGAGATTCATGCAGAGAGCTTCAATTCAAAAGTCGAATGACAACTAAATTTTTTTCTTAACAAATAAAATGATATAAAGGAGCTTTAATCTAAAAGTCCCTTCCACATGGTTCAATACCAATCCGGAGCTACAAGACATGTGCCAACAACATCAACATTTTCTTTTATAAACTTCAAGTTCAGTTGAGTGTAAGAGGACAATGGGGTATGAATTTCTAAGATAACGTATCCAAGAGAAAATTTATGGCACATCTTAACAAGCATTAGTACAAACACCTCTCACTCTTACTTTGACAAAGGATCGACATGACCTCTTGTGGCTTTATGTGATTCATACTTAAGACTCAAAACCACATGACATAAAGCAAATGTAAGTTTCCCACACTAGTCGTCCATTCCCAACAATGTGATAAATCAATACATCAGAGAGGAATGTAGATTAACACATCGTGACAAAATCAGCTTTACTCATAACGTGGTTGTCACAAGCCATTATTGAATCTAACATGCGAATGAATGCCTCCATCGGAACAAAATAGCTAGTAATATCATGATATATGCATTAAACATGGATCTTGCACAAATATAACTTGCCATCCACCAAATCATCCTCCAGATTTTAAGGTTAAGATGAGAAGAAGCAAATGCAGCTAAGGTGAAAGAAGAAATCAAATGAGAAAAGGGGAAGTAGAAGAAGGAGAAAGAGAATGTGAAGAAGGTATACATCAAGAAAGTTTCATAAGGTTCTAGTCAAAACCAACTTTGCATAAACTTGTTACCAACAAAATCATCCACAAGGTTCTCATTTAAGATAAGAAGAAGAAGAATAATATAGAAGAAATAAGAATGAGAAGAAGTTGGAGAAGAAGCAGAAGGAGAAGAAAGGAAGAAGGAGAATATACCTGCTGTGGCGAAAGAAGTGGAAGCCTAGCTAGAGCAAACCGTGCACAAGCTTGTGCTTCCTTGGCTCGGTCAGGTGGGAGAGGCGGAACAGAGGGCTCTGATCCAGGCGCCGGGTTCAAGCTTGAAGCTCGGGAACGAAGGTGGAAGTGGGGAGTCGGGTATCTCACGAACCATAGGGGGTCGGGAGCAGGGGAGTTCCGTCCCCTTTGTATCTGGACCGAGAATCAAGGAGAGGGCTTCGGGTTTGAAGTTGAAGGCGTGCGAATGGGAAGGATCGGGGAGCTGCCGTTAGGTTCAATCTTCCCTTGGCTCACGCGATATGGGAGGAGGAAGCGGGAGGCTTCGGCTTGTGTGAATGCCAGAGAGAAGGAGCTCCGTGAGGGAGAGGCTTCGGGACCAAAGGGCGGCCTTGGCTTCCCCTGAGATTCGCAAACCAGAGAAGAGGCCAGGCGTCGGGACTTCTGCGTATAGGAGAAATCCCGAGAGAAAGGGAGTAGGGAGTTCGGTCTTGGAACCGAGAGGGAGCAGCCAGGGGAAGAGAGGAGAGCGTCTGTGCGAATCGGAGATGGAGGGGAGCGTCCATGCCTCCTCTAGGGCCGGCCGAACTCAGGAAAAGGAGTCGAATTACGGTTCGGGCTTTTACGAAATCGGGACCGTCAAAATTATTTCTTGATTTAGGGACAAGATTCCAACCGTGAGAAAGTAACTTAGACTTTAACTGGAATTAAATTAAACCGGTTGAGCTAAAATCAGATTCGAATCAAACCTAATTCGACTCAATTCGAGCTAACTCGGGCTCGCCTCGACTCGACCACATTAATTCAATAGCAACAAAACTCAAATTGATGTCAATTCGAATTGAATCGAGCTCGACGAGACTCGATCAACTCGCTCGAACATGCTCAAGGGAAAATCAAGACAAAAACGAGGTCAACAAACTCCACCCCAACAGGTGCGGTGAACAACAAGTGAACCGTACGTGTTGGCGTTGACCTCCTTATCTCTAGGAGGTTCAACCACGAACAAGATTCACCAAGAATATGCAATCCTACGATCAACCAAAAAAGACTCGCTAGGAAAAGGCAATCTTATGATCAAATAAAAAGACTCGCTAGAAAAATGCAATCCTACGATCAAATAGAAAGACTCGCTAGGAAAATGCAATCATACGACTAGCTAAAGGGAATCAAGAAGCATACAATCATACAACAAGCATGCAACAAGTGTCCCACCATGTTATGAACATACAATCACACAATACTCATGCAATTATATGATAATAGGATGATTATTCATTCGTACAATCATTATCAAATCACTCAATAGTCATACATTCACATATCACCATGTAATCAAGCAATTATCATGCATTAATGTTATAATCACTTAATCACATTGCAATAAGTAAGCTATATTATAATCATGCTATCACATAATAACCACACAATCATACGATAAATATACGATACACATCTAATCATACCAAACCACACAATAATAAGCAAATGATCATGTAATGGTCATTAACAATCATATGACTATGCAATGATCATGCATCTACATAATAATCAAACAATCTTTATTATAATCACACAACAATGCAACTTTCATCTAGCAATGCAATGGCTACATGATCATACAACAAACTCAAGTAAGCAAAAATCACTCAATTATGCAAATGAGCAATCTAAAATGTCATGACTATTTTAACATCAAATAATCACACAATGACATACACTCAATCAATCACTCAATAATGTGACAATCATGCAATCATGCAGGCATGGTGGGACAGAAGAAAGAAAGAAACACAACATTCGTTTGACCAAATCGAAACAACGAACGAAGAATACTCAATGCTCACTTGACTATAGTGAGGAAGAGCCAAGCAAACAAACTCAACTATCTGCATATTCATACTGAAATAGCAGGATAGGAGAAGGAAGGGATTCTTTGCTCATATGAGCAAAATCGAAGTAGTGACATAAAGAACTAAAGTAAACTCAACAATCACCTAGAGCTAAAAGGTGATGCAAGGAGAAAGGAATTCAACCATCACTTAAAAAAAAAATATCAAATAGCAAAGAGTAATAATCATAAGGAGGTAATGAGGAACAATCAAAGATAAGGAAATCATCTATCTGCTTGACCACATCGCAACAGCAGAATAGAGAGAAAAATGGGTCTCACATCCACCTGACCATATCGAAACAGTGAATGGAGGAAAACTCAAAACTCACTTGACCATATTCGAAACAGTGAGTGAAGAGTAAGAAAAGGAAAGAGCCAACTGTCTGCCTGACCAGATCGAAACAGCAGAACAGAAGGAAAAAGAGAAACGTCCCACATTCACCTGACCAGATCGAAACAGTGAATGGGGAAAACTCAGTGCTCACCTGACCAGATCGAAACAGTGAACAAGAGTAAGACAAGGAAACGACTGTCTGCCTGACCAGATCGAAACAGCAGAACAGAAGGAAAAAGTGATCCAACATCCACCTGACCATATTCGCAACGGCAGATGAGGATGACCCAGTGTTTACCTGACCAGATCGAAACGGTAAAACAAAGGGTCGAAGAAAAGGGGAGTTCAACATTCGCCTGACCAGATCGCAACAGCGAATGAGAATGGCTCAAAATTCACCTGACCAGATCGCAACATTGAATAATGAGCCCTTCCGAAAGTCTAATGTCCACCTGACCAAAATCGCAACGGTGGGACAAAAGAGGAAGGAGTAGTGAGGAATGCCTCCCAGGGACTCTGTCGGGCTCTCTCAACCAGAAAAGGGAGTTCAACATTCGCCTGACCAGATCGAAACAGCGAATGAGAATGGCTCAAAATCCACCTGACCATATTCGCAACAGCGAATAATGAGCCCTCCCGAAAGTCTAATGTCCACCTGACCAAAATCGCAACGGTGAGACAAAAGAGGAAAGAGTAGTGAGGAATGCCTCCTAGGGACTCTGTCGGGCTCTCTCAACCAGAAAAGGGAGTTCAACATTCGCCTGACCAGATCGAAACAGCGAATGAGAATGGCTCAAAATCCACCTGACCATATTCGCAACAGGGAATAATGAGCCCTCCCGAAAGTCTAATGTCCACCTGACCAAAATCGCAACGGTGAGAAAAAAGAGGAAAGAGTAGTGAGGAATGCCTCCCAGGGACTCTGTCGGGCTCTCTCAACAAGAAAGGGGAGTTCACATTCGCCTGACCAGATCGCAACAGCGAATGAGAATGGCTCAAAATTCACCTGACCATATTCGCAACAGCGAATAATGAGCCCTCCCGAAAGTCTAATGTCCACCTGACCAAAATCGCAACGGTGGGACAAAAGACAAAGTCCATCATTCACCTGACCAGATCGAAACAGTGAATGAGGATAACCCAATGTTCACTTGACCAGATCGAAACAGCGAGACAAAGGGAGAAAGAGAAAGGGGGTTCAACATTCGCCTGACCATATTCGCAACGGCGAATGAGAACAGCTCAATATCCACCTGACCAGATCGAAACAGTGAATAAAGAGCTTTCCAAAGAGTCTAATGTCTGCCTGACCATATTCGCAACGGCAAGACAAAAGAAGAAAAAGAATCCAACATCCACCTGACCACATTCGCAACGGTGAATGAGGATTACTCAATGTTTGCTTGACCACATTCGAAACAGCAAAACAAAGAGTGAAAGAGAAACGAAGTGGCAAAAGAATATCTCTTGAACAAAGAAATCCACCAGGAATTGAATGAGAAATCTCTCCTACGGGTCTGTCCGTGGAAGAAGAATGACATATAATGAAGATGAATAACCACATACAAAATCAAGGTAGAACTATCATGACATCAAAGTGAGGAGGAACATAACAGAGCAATCACAGAAAGATCCAAAGGAATGAACTCAACTAAGAAGTGAAATAAGAACTTGAATGGAAGAGTGACTTCCAAAACAAGTGAGAAACACCAACAACTTGAATGGGATAGTGGCTCCCAAACAAGTGAACAAAACAAACTACTTGAATGGGAGAGTGGCTCCCAAACAAGTGAACGGAACAAACAGCTACTTGAATGGGAGAGTGGCTCCCAAACAAGTGAACAAAACCAACAGCTTGAATGGGAGAGTGGCTCCCAGACAAGTGAACAAAAGCAGCAACTTGAATGGGAGAGTGGCTCCCAAACAAGTGAACAAAGACTACAACTTGAATGGGATAGTGGTTCCCAAACAAGTGAGCAAAACAACAACTTGAATGGGAGAGTGGTTCCCAAACAAGTGAACAGAAACGACACCCTACATGGGATAGTGGCTCCCAAGAAGGTGGACAAAATCAGTAGCTTAAATGGGAGAGTGGCTCCCAAGCAAGCAAGCACAAAAACAACGACCTGAATGGGAGAGTGGCTCCCGAGCAGGTGAACAAAACCAGAACTTTGAATGGGAGAGTGACTCCCAAACAAGTGAACAAAACAAACTACTTGAATAGGAGAGTGGCTCCCAAACAAGTGAACAAAACAAACTACTTGAATAGGAGAGTGGCTCCCAAACAAGTGAACAAAACAAACTATTTGAATAGGAGAGTGGCTCCCAAACAAGTGAACAAAACAAACTACTTGGATGAGAGAGTGGCTCCCAAACAAGTGATGGCGGCATAAAGATATCAAAAGAGAAATGCACGCCAAACGGTTATTTCTAAGCAAGACAACAATAGCTCAAAACAACCAAGATTCCAAAGAAAAATGAGAGTGCAATCAAAGGAATATCATATCAGTCCTCAAGAGTGATTTATAATTAAATATAGGGGTCCAAAAATTTTCATGCATGAATTTTTAAGAGAAGAAGATAAGTGTTTAAACATACTCGATAGTGGAGCCACTAAAAAAAAAAATGTCAAACACTCACCAATTAATTTGAGAAAAGTTTGATTCGCATAATTTTTTCAAAGAGGGAAAATGTTATCAAAGAATAAGAGTATTATTTTTCAAAATGAAGAATTTACCTCTTGATTATTTTGGCCCAATCAAAATAATAAATGGAACCAAATTTGAAATTCAGTAAGAGATGGGTTGACTCCATCTAAACCCAAAAAGGTTAGGGATTTAAAACTTGCTAACCCAAGTCAAGCTCCCTACAAGCTAAACTAGGTTCTCTCCCTTAGATTAGCATTGTTTGAATTAAAATCTAATTCAAAAGATATAAATTAGAAGAAGAAATTGAATCTTCTCAATTTTCTTGCACGGAAAATATTTTATATCTAATAGATTATCAATGCATAATAATGAATTCAAAGTCATCATTTTCAAACTCAAGTATCAAAAATATCAAAGGACACATGAGTTTTCTGAGATTTAGAGATTTCCAAGAAAGGCAAGCCATTTACACTTTCACTTTAGGCTTATTTTATGCCTGCTTTGCAATTTTTGGCACTTTGTGCTTCTTTTCACTTTTGATACACTTTGTGTATCTTTAACTTTTGGCGCTCTGCGCATCTTTTCACTTTTGATGCACTTTGTGCATCTTTCATTTTTGGCGCTTTGCGCATCTTTTCACTTTTGTATTTGGCTTCCTTTCTAAATCTCTAAAAGAATACATTCTCAGTTGTGAAATTATCTTCTAAACATAAGAGAAGAAAACTCACTCTCTTATGTAAGGAAGAACAATTCACAAAACAAACCCGATCCTATGATAAGAATGAACAACTCAATTAAGAAAATTTTGAATTAAATTCATAAGCATGCAAAAGACACCTATGAGATAGAAAATTGCAAGCTAATGGAGAAAATTTTTATTTCTAAATTTAATTTCCTTTTGATGTAGATTTGAGTTCAAAAATGAAATCATCCCCCACAAGAGATGGGAGGGAGAGACATGCTCTTTTTTTATCTTCATGAATTTTCTTCTTTAAAGGTTTAGATGAGTCAACCAACATTTACTTCATTCTTTTTTTTTTTAAATAAAATAGAGGTAAATTTTCATTATGAAAAATAAGTCACTTATTCTCTAAAGAAAATTCTCTCAAAAGTCTATATTATATTTAAAACTCTCAAACTTTTCTCAAATTAAATTTTCTTTTGAAAAATTTATATATGTCAAATTTAAGGACCCTTCCATTAAAGATCAAATTTGAATTTTATTTGGACTGATATGAATCAAGATCAGGTCTAAAGAATATCAAACAAGAGAGATGATAGATGCTAGATTTTATGCCAAGTATATGAATCATGTAATTAAAGATAGAATATGAACACTCATTTGAAATGATATGAAAGAAGATTAAGTTTAAAAGAATTCCAACTAGGAATTGATAGGTATGGAAATTTTGATTTGAATGAGATTGACTTGAAATAGATTGATCTGGATTTGAATTTAAGAATAATAATAAACAAAAAACAAAGATCTAATAAACTCAAAATTTTAATTAAATCTTTATACATTAAAATGATCTAACCTTCATTAAGGATTAAGAGAAGATAACGGAGTAGAAAATGGGAACTCAAACTAAGCACCAAACTAGGATTACCTACAAAAGTGAATAATACAACATCCAAAGATGGAGAGAGAAACCTGTCCCACCGTGGTCGCCAGAAATCTGTGGGTCTCCGAAAGGATTCCGCTCGTGTGGCTCGAATGCAAAGAGTACGATCACACTATCCCGTAGGACAAAATGGTCGTAGGCCTTTACACTCGGCACAAGCAGGCCGATGGAAGAGCAGATGGAGTTATAGATACGATTAGCCATGGAGGATAGCGGCTTTCACCTACCAACCTCGATGGATAATAATATCTATAACCCAAAAATTCACGAGATTTCCCCTATTCGATACATCAGCATCGAATAGGGTTTATTTGATTGTGGGGATCGGTTTCCTACGGGCGCAAGCCCCCGTAGTTAATTACATCTTAGACCTCGGTCTAAGAAAACTCTCGATTAAGGACAGTGTATTATTCACTTCTTAATTTGGTGCACAGAAAAAGTTCCTAAGTTCTATTCCAAAGAGTTTCTTCTATTTACCCTTAATGATGATTAGACAATTTTGAGTGGATAAAGATATGATTAAAATTTTGAGTTTAGAAGATCAAAGACCAGATTACCATCCTAAGAGAAACGACAGACTCAAAACACAAATGAAATGAGACACACTGAGGGGTGTACAACCTGGACTTACGCTTGCCTGGAGTGCGCAGCCAGCTAACATCCTAAACACAGTCAATCGCCCTATATGTATACAAGATAGGAAGGCTCTATCCTAGGAAATCAAGGATTTGTAGTTTAAAAGATCTCAATCAGGGACTCTACAATATGCAAAAGAATGTACCTAGCGCCATGTATGATGCATGAAACAGATACGAAATATCTCTAGATCTATTGATGTAATGCATGTATGTAAGTGAAATACAATGTGAAGTAAGGTGTGTAAAGACAAATGCATGCATGACATTC